>CM038147.1:255606897-256209937 GCA_021437245.1 Aegilops speltoides
AAACGAGTATCAAACACACGAAATGTCTCGAAGAACTCAAAAGTATCTCAAGGAAAACCGCAAGCGAAAGAGCAAAAGCGAGCACTCTCTCTCGAAGTCCTATGATCTATACAATTTCTCCCCTTTGGCAACAAGTTACCAAAAGTTCGAAGGTATAGAGCTAATCGTCACTAGGGACTCTGCTGGCGGCTCTGTCTGCGTCGATGGAGTGGAGATAGCTGCATCTGCAAAAGCTTGCTGAAGTCTGTGGAGCTGGAGGAGTGGACCTTGGAGCTGGTCTTTGAACCGATGGAGCTGTGGGAGGTCTTGATGTAGTAGCCCAGGGTCATCGCATTGGAATAGCAGTGATCTGGGCTTTGTAGGCCTTGGAGCAGGCTGCTCATAGTCATCTGGACTAGATCACCTTCCATCTCCTTCATGAGCTCTGCCTTCTCCCTCTTCGCTTCCTCAATGTCGCCTCAAGCTTGTCGATGGTGACACTGCACTTGATCGACTTGACATCGAGCATGGAACTTATCTTCAACTATCCTCTCAAGGCTCTCCGAGAGGCGCACTATCTTGGCAGCGTAGTTCAATTCTCGAGTGGCTTCAAGAAGTTGTTCTCCAACGCTCTTGGGCTTTCTTGCTTCCTTCCTTCTCAGCTTTAGCTTGTTTGGCAGCTTCAGGACTTAGCGTGTCCTTCAACAGATGTGGGAGCATCCTCGGTCATCACAACTTCATTATCTTCATGTTCAGGGCTGCGGTGGCAAGTGGGGTCTATCCAACAGGTAGGTGTCCGTGCCAAACTTGGCATTGATGAGCATCTGAATGTGCGGAGCAAACCCACACGACCTCTTACAGTCTGCTTTGTCCTCTTGATAGTCTCTACTATCGGGTCCATCACCTTAAAAGGTGTCTTCGATCTAGAATGTGCAGCATGTTGATAGAATACCCTCTTATCATGCGATGGTCTCGACTTGGGCATCAAAGTATGCCTCGAATGGTGTTAGTGGTTGGGAGACCTGCTCAAGATGATAAACTGATCCAAGCTTCCATATCTCAACATCCTTGTCGGTACCTCATTGTACATGTTCTTCATAGACTCGTGATTCTTCTTTGGAATGCCATAGACATCTACATCATCATCTCTTGATCTTTGGTGCATTCAGCAATGCTCTCCATTCCTCAACAGTTGAGGAGAATCTACGCCTTACATCATCCATACAATTACGCCATCTGGATAGAAATGTGTGTGGCATAGAAGCGCATGATCATCTCATCATTCCAAGCGGTCAATTTCGACCAACAAACTCAGCAACTCCACATGCGGTGAAGCTCTCATGCACATGTGGGAAATAGTCTCTGTGCTCTTCACTGTCGATGTAATCCCAGTCAACGTATCTGGTGTCAGCAACAATTGGTTTCTTGTCCATGAGCACTGTCTCATAGAAATCTTGTTGCTCTCGGTGTGGAACCTAGAGTCAACAATTGTCCTTCTCTGGTGGCATATGGATCAACTTGCCTCCATAGCTCGAGACCTTTGTCCTTCCTTTCCTTCATATTTTCAGCTCGAGGATGAGCATCATTATGAACTGGCAGTTTCATCTAAGTTTGACAATACATGTGCCTCTTCATCGATTCTGCAGTGGCACATTGTCCTTCTTCTTCTCTGAATCAGGAATATTTCTCACTGTTTTCTTTGGCTTGGCAGCAGGTTTGGCTTGGGCTGCCTTCTTTGGAGCTGATGGTTTAGATTTTGTGGGTGCTCCTGCCTCGATGGCATCTCCCATCAACTTTTGCTTCGAGGAGGCTGGGGTGCTTCCTCATCGAGTCATCATCAGCTTCTTCATGAACTAGCCTCTTCCTCTTGGAAGTTTTCTTGATCTTGCTGGAGGTTTCTTCTTCCATGCTCAGCTTCTTTGCAACTGTGGATTTCTTCTCTTTGCTGGTGCCTTTCTTTGCTTGTTGCCCTTGATAGCCTTTGGCAACCACTTTCCTTTTAGGCTTGGAAGTAATCTCCTCATCTGCTACAAAGTCAGAGTCTTCCTCATCAGAATTCCTCTTCTTCCTCGCCCTGGTGGCAGCAGGAGGCAATCCACTTGGAGTGCTCCTTTCTCCATCATCAGAAAAACTGCTTGCTTCAGGACTTGTAACTGCCTCTGGAATCTCAACTGGCGATTCAGACATGTTCGCTGTCACTTGCATCGAGACATGGTGACAACTTGTGAATAGAATTGGTATAGGCAGAATAGAAGAGTTATCACAAACTGCAGAGGATTTTGCAAAAAGAATGAGTTCAAACATTAGTTTTAGGTTTTCACAGAATGCATTTCGGTCGACCGAGTCTAAAATTCGTGAATCCAAGTGTCTAAACCTAACCGTACACACCACTTTCGGTTGGACGAAATGGGTTTCGGTCTAGCCGAGAACACTAGGGTTTCACTAAATCCTCACTTCGGTCTTACCGATTTGCACAACTTCGGTTTAACCGAAAAGCAAAGTCTGTAATGGCCAGAGGCCAAATCGGTCGATCCGAGAATGTAGAATCGGTCACACCGAGATGTGTTCGCGGAAACCTAACCCTAAAATTTTCACTCGAATTTTGTTCTATGATCTAATCTGCTGGATAGGAAGATTTCAAACTTGGCAAGAAGCTAGGCAAAACCTATCGTGCATTGAATCGAGGTTGAAGCACGAGAGGATGAAACTCACCCAATCTGGTGGAGTTTCACTCACGGCGCAACGGTGCGATGAGATTGACCGTTGATGGCGATGGAGACCATGGCGAGGGCGCCTGCGACGGCGGAGACGATCCAAGACCACGGCGACGGCAGCGAAAGGTTTGGGGCGAGGCGTTTGAAGGAATAATCACGCGCTGCCCTCGGGTATATATACCCTTCTATTGTCGGTGGGACCGAGTTGGAAAACTTCGGTGGGACCGAGATGGTTAGCTGCGTGCGATTACTCACTTGATCACGCCGAATTTGTAACTTCGGTTTCACCGAGGTGAAAACCTAGATCAATCCAAGTGATTTGGTCTGTCCGATTTGAGTATATTGGTTTGACCGAAAGTACTTAGAAGGTTTTGGAATTTAAGCTTTTGACGGATCGGTGGCTCGAGTGCTCCTCACTCGGTGCTGTCGAAAAAGTCTTGTTCAAAGTTTGTGATATAAGCATGAATAGAGTTTGAGACAAGAAAGCATAGATAGCTAGGGAGGAACTTAGGCATTCTTGTCCATCCATTTGGTCAAAAAGAAAAATCCAAAGACCAAAGCAACAAATGGATGTCCTCGAATGGATAAAATCATGCATCCAACATGCTCACACAATAAGATAGCAAATGAAATATGTGTCAAACATGCACAAACAAAACACTAGCAACTAGCACACAATTTGGCGATGACTAGGTCATCTATATATGAGTATATTGACTTAGGAGTCAAATGAGAACATTTGATCATAGGTCATACTCATCGTTTAAGCACAAGTGGGGTTACCACTTTTACATAAAGCATTAATGTGTTCACATCATTTGAAGATGCTTTAGCTCATTTCTTTAGAGCAAAGCTCCCCCTTGATGTGAGAACCCCTTTTAAAGGGTCAAACTAACCTTGGGTTGTCGTTGAAGACTTCATGTAGATGTTGAAGATGTGGATGCTCAATGTTGATGAAGATCATCAAGAGTTGGGAGCAATCCTTTGGATTCGGCACTTTCAATACCTACATGGGTTAGTCCCACAAGGAACAAACAAGGATATCCATGGACATAGATTGAAGTTCACAATAGATGATGTCCATGAAAGCAATGATTACCTTGTCCCTTGACTTACCAACATGAGGGTTTGTGACTCCATGAACTAGTGCAAGATGTGGAAGTTGATTGCACAAGTTCTTGCCAAAATGAATGTGAGTGAAGTATGTTGGCGGAGTCACCCTCAAGAACTCTCTAGTTCTTCTTCTTGGGATCCACATCATCTTGATGGGAATCCTTGGGGTAGTAGTTGAGCTTGTCAAGTAGAACTTGAAGTTGCCTTGGGAACCCACTTGACCATGGCCTTGGGTGCTTCAAAGAATGCATCAATCTCCTCTTGAAGCTTGTCCTTGCCTTTTAGCTTGTGGTCTTGTGGTGGAAGGTCATCTTGAGCTTGTTCCACATTGGAAGAAGTAGGATCATACTTCTCCTTTTGAGAAACAAACTTTGGAGTGGGATATTGACCTTCTTCCCATTCAACACCCTCGGCGTTGAACTTTCGCTCAAAACCAATTCCTTGATTCTTCGGTGTCTTCCTTGCTTGCGAACAATTTCCTCAAAGCTCTTGCTTCCGCAAGGCTCTTGTAGACACCTTTCTCTATAATCCCTTTCAATAGACTATTTTCTTGCTCAAGTGAAACTTGGCTTGAAACATTGTTAGTGGAATCAAGAGAATTACTAGAAGTAACAACATTTGATTTAGCATGATTATTGTTACTACTAGATGAAGAATTTTTCTTATGCTTGTCATGCTTAGTTTTAATAGGTGGCAAGAAATTAGACAAGAGAAGTCGTTTGGCAAGATATGAAGAACTCTTCTTTGAAGATCGTCATTGATAGCTTTTAGAAACTCATGTTCTTGCTCTAGATTGAGCTTCTCGAGCGTAGCTTCTCATGAGATCTTAGGAGCTCTCTATGATCTTCTTGAGTTGTTTCATGAGCTAACTTAAGAGTGTTTAGTTCTTTAGTTAGGCGCTCAATCTCCTTCATAGCATTGTCATTCGACTCTTCTCGACTATAAAGACTACTAGCATGTTCATCATTACTAAGCTCACTAGATTTATCATGTAAAAGCTCATCTTCACCAAGCAAGTCATCCTCATCACTATCAAAGTCAATAAATTCAGGGTGTGATACCTTGGGGCCTTTTGCCATGAAGCATCTTCCAATTCCCTCATTTGGTGAATCAAATAAGTCATAGGAGTTGGAGTTGGAGGACACGAGAGCAAGACCGCAACACCTTCATCTTGATCAGTATTCGGAGTTGGAGTGATAGCTTCTTTCGGAGTGATTGTCCGAGTCGGGCCGGAAACCCATTCACCAACATGAGCTTGATGTTTTCTTCTTGTGTAGCTCCTTGATGACTTGTCTTTCCTTTCCGAATCCTTGCTTCTCCGAGAGGATCTTCGTTCATAACGATCATCTCTACTCCTTCTCTCTTTTCGAGGCGACTCTTCTCTTGAGCTTCTTCTTCTTGGAGATTCTTCTCTTCTCTTGTGGGGAGTCGAACACTCATTTGAGTAGTGTCGGGTCTTCCACAATTGTAGCAGATTCGATCACGACTAGAAGATCTCTTTTCATCATATGATCTAGACTTTGAGCTTCTTTCCTTGCTTCTACTCTTGTAGAATTTGTTGAAGTTCTTCACCATTAGGCTTATCTCTTCATTGGAAACTAGCTTGTCACTTGAGGTTGTGGGAGCTTCAACTGCAGCTTTGTAAGCACCACTTGACTTGTTGTGAAGCTCTTCCTTATCTTTAAGTGTCATCTCATGAGCAACAATTCTTCCAATGACTTCGGTAGGCTTGAGATCCTTGTAGTTTGGCATCATTTGGATCAAAGTGCACACGGTGTCATACTTTCCATCCAAAGCTCTGAGAATCTTCTTGATGATGAATCGGTCGGTCATTTCTTCGCTTCAAAGCCTGCCATCTCATTGGTGATGAGAGCAAGCCTAGAGTACATTTCAGCGACTCCTTCACCTTCCTTCATCTTGAACTTGTCAAGCTGACCTTGAAGAACATCTAGCTTTGATTCCTTCACGGACTCGGTACCTTCGTGCATTTCGACCAAAGTATCCCAAATCTCTTTTGCATTCTCAAGGCGGCTGATCTTGTTGAACTCCTCGGGACACAAAGCATTGAAGAGAATGTCACAAGCTTGAGCATTGTTACGTAACATCCGCAACTCATCCGCTGTAACCCGCGATCCGGAACTTTTCCTTCCTCGAAGAACTCACCTTGCAAGCCAACACAAATAATGCCCCATGCGGCAGGGTTATGTCCAGAATATGCATTTTCATTTTGTGCTTCCAACTAGCAAAATTTGAACCATCAAAGTAAGGACCTCTCTGAAATTACCCTCACTAGGCGCCATACTCTCCTAGGTTGTGAAACCAAGCTTATGGAATCAATGCAATGAAAACCAATCCAATGGAGACCAAAGCTCGATACCACTTGTAGGATCGGAAGTATGTCTAGAGGGGGTGATTAGACTACTTGACAACTTAAAAGTTTAGCCTTTTGATTAGGACAAGTTTTAGCAAGTTCACAATGATAACCAAGTCAAGTATCACCCTACACATGCAATTCTAGAGTAGTGGCAGCGGAAAGTAAATTGCACATGTAGTAAATAAGAGGTGGAGAAGAGCAAACGCAATTTGGAGACACGGAGATTTTTCTCGTGGTTCCGATAGGTGGTGCTATCGTCAATCCACGTTGATGGAGACTTCAACCCACGGAGGGTAACTGCGAGAGTCCACGGAGGGCTCCACCCACGAAGGGTCCACGAAGAAGCAACCTTGTCTATGCCATCATGGCTACGCCCACGGAGGACTAGCCTTACTCGGGGTAGATCTTCACAGTAGGCGATCTCCTTGCCCTTACAAACTTCTTGGTTCAACTCCACATCTTGACGGAGGCTCCCAAGCGACACCTAACCAATCTAGGAGGCACCACCCTCCAAAAGGTAATAGATGGTGTTGGTGATGATGAACTCCTTGCTCTTGTGCTTCAAATGATAATCTCCCCAACACTCAACTCTCCTCACCGATTTGGCTGTGGTGGAAGAAAGGATTGAGTGGAAAGCAACTTGGGAAGGCTAGAAATCAAGTTTCATATGGTGGGAGTGGAGCAACTTGATCTCAACACAAGGGTAGGTAGTTTTCTTCTCGAAATGTAAGGTAGGAGTGGTAGTTCTTTCGATGGCTCTCTCCACGAATGAAGAGGAGGTGGAGGGTATTTATAGCCTCCACACAAAATCCAACCGTTACACACATTTGACCAATCTCGGTCGGACCGAAGTTGACAACTCGGTGAGACCGAAAGTTCAAATCTTGTGAGCGTTGGGATTTTCAGTGGGACCGAAAATACAATCTCGGTGAGTCCGATTCTTCCAAAGTCTAGGGTTTGCCAATCTCGGTGGGACCGACTTTCTCATCTCGGTGACACCGATTTGAGTCGTGAAGGTTCTGAAGCTTGGCAACACCAATTTCGTATGACCGAGTTTGGAATCGGAAAATCCGAAATTCTTAGGGTTTGGGTATATGGCTGAGATGGTTCATCTCGGTGTGGTGAGTTTATGGAATCGGTGGGACCGAGATTACTTATGGTTTATGTTGGAATGAAAGATTGCGATAGTTTGAGAGATAAATCACTAAGCACTTTGAGCAACGGATCATCATCATAACCTCATCCCTTTTAATAGTATTGGCTTTCCTATGGACTCAATGTGATCTTGGATCACTAAACCAAAAATGGAGTCTTGAGCTTTTGCCAATGTTTTCCTTAGCATTTTGAGGGTCCACATCATCGGTCATTGCCATACCCATATCAATCGAACTTTCGAAATATTCTCAAGAAATAATTAGTTCAATGATATATATGTTGTTATTAATTACCAAAACCACCCGGGGATTAGTTGCACTTTCACACTTGCTGAGTGCGGGACGTCAGCAGCCTGCTGGCGGTGTTGTATCCGACAAGAAACCTTCTCGGGCCAGTTGCAGCATTCCTGCATTGTTGAGCGGACTCGGAGACAAAGCAAGAACGCAACTTAATCCCGAGTCGGCTCCTCTGCGCACAGGTTTTTTTTACAAGGGATAAACGCTCGAGGGGTATAACACAGTGCTATGGGACTGAGAAGTGCTCTTGCACAAAAGCTCGGGTGACTTAGCTTTTCTGTCTTCGGTGGCCTGATGGGGTCGTACTTCTTCCTTGGTTTCCACCACCCCTTTGTATGTGTTTTTTTACGCTTTTCGGGGGACCCTTTGGTGCAAACACACTTGCTGAGTGCAGGGCACTAGCAGCCCGCTGGCGGTGTTGCCTCCGGCGGGAAGAACTCGGCGGGCTGGTTGCGGCGCGCTCCTACCGCCGAATGAATTCAAAGTTAATTGTGGCGCAACCCTAACCACGACCCGACCCCTCTGCGCTCGGGTTCTTCATACAAGGGTGGACTTCTAGAAAACACGATCTCAAAAGCTCATGATTCGGTAGCTTTCTTTGCTTCCTCAGCCGGCAGAGCTCGATGGCGTGTCCTCGACGGCAGCGCAGCGCTCCGGGGAGGGGTGCGTGCCGGAGTCGGCACCAGAGCTACTTTCGCCGGACTTGGCCTTCTTCTTCTCCCGGGGAGCTTCAGCGGCAAGTGGCTCGCGCTCTACTGCAGCTGATGCTTCCTGGTATATCTTGTCATGAGATGGCGCATCCTCTTGTCGCCTTGGACGGAGATGACACTCATCAGACCGGGCATCTTGAGCACATTGTATGCATAGTGAGAGGCCGCCATGAACTTAGCGAGTGCGGGTCGGCCGAGTATCCCGTTGTAGGGCAAGGGGATATCAGCCACATCGAACGTGACCCTCTCAGTCCTGAAGTTCAGTTTGCTGCCAAACGTCACTGGCAATGTGATCTTCCCCTTAGGCTTGCTCCTTCCCGGATTTATTCCTTGAAGGTGCCAGTTTCTTCTAGCTCGCTGTCGGGGATCTGAAGCTTCTTGAGCACTGCGGAGGAAATCAAGTTCAGGCCGGCCCCGCCATCTACCAGCATCTTCGTGACCTTGAGGTTGCGGATGGTTGGTGAAACCAGCATCGGCAAGCACCCGATCGCGGTGACACGATCAGGGTGGTCCTCAACGTCGAAGACGATGGGCGTGCCGGACCACTTCAAAGGCCTGCGTGCCTCGACGGACGGCTCCGCTGCATTCACTTCTCGCACCCATTGTTTGAGTTGGCGGTGCGAGGAGTGCAGGGAGGCGCCGCCATCGATGCACAACACTTCTGTCGCCTTCTGAAATTCCTGATCATCGGTCTCATCTTCCTCCATCTCTTCGTCCTCATCTTCACCTTCGTCCTTGTCGCGGCCGCGGGGAGGCCTGTCACCTTGCCGCGTCTTGGCCTGGCCGCGGTTCCCTCCCCGGGCGGGAAGCTTCTTGCCGGATCCTCCGCCACCTCCCTGGGCTCTCTCCTTATCGCGGCGCTCGTATTCTGCTTTTTGCAGCTCCGCCATCTGCTCTACTTTTTTGCAGGTTTGGAGGTCGTGGCCCTTGGTGCGGTGGATCTTGCAGTAACGCTTGCCGGAGCCGTCCTGCTTGTCGGCGGCCGCTACAGCCTCGCCGGAATCGTCGGTCTTGGCCTTGTCGGAGCCGCCTCCGTTGCCGGAATGCCCAACAGCTAGCACATCCTTAGCTTTCCTCTTCCTATTGTTCGGCCTCCGGTTCTTCCTTGTCGGGGCGGCATCCTCGCTGTCAGATCCTTCTGCCCCGACAATCTCTCCGGGGATTTTCCTTCCCTCCTCAGCTCGTGCACACTTGTCGGCCAGAGCGTAAAGCTCGTGACATCTCGATTTTGCACATCGCCATCTCCTCCTCATCCTGCGATTACGCACGTCTTGATAACGCGCTAATAACCGCGGTAGGGTGAACGTCTGGGATGTTGCGTTGCACCTGGCTGAATCTTTGTATATACTTGCGCAGGGGCTCCCCCTCCTTCTGGACGAGCAAGTGGAGGTCATTTTCCTGGCCATGAGGCTTGTGGCCACCCGTGAAGGCACCGACAAACTGATGGCATAGGTCCGCCCATGAGGAGATGGAGCCGTCCGGCAAGTGCATGAGCCAAGATCTGACATTGGGCTTGAGTACCAGCGGGAAGTAGTTGGCGAGGATCTTCTCGTCGCGCCCTCCGGCAGCCTGCACCGCGATGGTGTAGATGCTGAGGAACTCCGACGGATGTATCCTGCCGTCATACTTCTCGGGCACGTCTGGCTTGAAATTCTTGGTTTTGAGCCACTGGACCTGCCGCAACTCGTGGGTGACGCAGGGCAACCTGCCGCGTACGGGAAGTCGCCTGGTTCTCCGGCTGCGTCTTGCGTCGACAATGGGCCCGCGCGATGGTCGATTGACGTCGCGCTTTCGCCGGCGCTTCGGCGCGGTCTGGCGTCTTCGTGTTGCCGTTCTTGAAGGGCGTGGCGTTGATCGCGGCGAAGTTCATGGTCCGGCGACGCCGTGGAGTCGGCGTCAAGGTTGGTCCGGCGAGCCGCAATCTCGCCCTTGGGGTTTGGGAGCGCCTGAAGCGGCACCCCAGCCGTGATCTGTCGGCACCGGCTGCGCCGGGTCTCCGCCGACCCTCGACGCGCTTTGGTCGCCGGGCTTGTCGCCGTTAAGCGGCCGATGAGGCTGTGTATGGCCATCCTCTAGTCGCCGATCTTGTGCGGCGCGGAGAAGTCTAGGAGGAGCTGGGCGGGCCAGCGCTTCTCTCTGCTGTCTTAGGTGGCGGTGGTGACGAACGGCGCGATGAGCGGAGGTGCTTGGACTCCCAATCGGGTTGGGAGGCACCACACCCGTCTGGCGATCAGTATCTCGCTTCGCGCCAAGATGCGGGCGTGCATGTCGACCTCGGGCGTCCGCGACCCACCATGTTGGCCTTGTTCGGTCTGAGTACGGTGCTAGGAGCACCGGGTGTTGTCGACCTTGCACCTCCGGGGAGGTGCGGCGTCTGCTTTCGATCGCCCGGCGCTGCGGGCCTTGTTTTTGGATCTAGTGATAATACGAGACCCACCGGCGGCGCCCGCTCCTCCGTCGGCGTCCGTCCCGCCGCCCGTTTGCTCCGGCGGTGGTGGCAGAACCGATGTAGACGGCGCGGCCACCTCCGAAGGCTTCTTCTTCGGTGGCATGTTGACGATGGCGTTGATGCAGCGTGCATGGAGACCGGATCAGATGCTCACGACCTCGACGTGCACCCCTACCTGGCGCGCCAAAGATGTCGGGGTCACTCTCTTCTGCGGCCTCGAGCACCTATAGAACCTCGGGGCCCTTTCAGTTCGGCAAGGGAGGCGGGTCGCGCAGAGCAGATCGAGGTCAGGGCGCACGCGGGGAGACATGCGATCTTTACCCAGCTTCGGGGCTCTCCGGAGAGATAACACCCCTACTGCTGCTCTGTGTTGTTATAGAATCTAGCTCGAGCGTGCGAGCATATGGTGGTGCTGCGGGTGTCGAATGAACCGAACCCCTTCTACGTGCGCATGGGCCTCCCTTTTATAGTCGAAGGGGTACCCACAGTGGCAGCGTGGGAAGAGGGGGTAGAAATGTAAAAGCGCAGGTTGGTACAACAGTGACTGTGATGCCCTACCTAATTTCGACGGCGGGGACAAAGGCATTAAATGCCCGTCCGGTCGCTAACAAAGGCAAGAGGGGTGACCGTTAAGTGAGCCACCGGTTGCCACGATGGCGCATCTGTCAGCTCCGCTCGCCACCTCGCTCCGCATGGCTGTGTAGCACCCCGCCACATGCCCTTGGGATGGCCTTGCGACGACACGTCGCTAGGTGCGCTGGAGTCTGGGTGGCAGCCTTGCCGCGGCAAGTGCCTTGCCGCGGCCCTGTTCTTCTTTGTGCGGCAAGTTTGCGGCCGCCGAGTCTTGCCGGGCGCTGGGCGCATGGCGAGCCTTCTGATGTTGCCCTGGCTGGCCTTCCCGGTATGCTCCTCTTGCCGGGGCCTTCGTGTTCTTGGCTAGTACTTTGTTCTTGAATGGCAATGATAAGGAGTGGTGGGGAGCCTTGCCGGACGTCAGGCGAGCCTCGCCGCGGGGTGCTGCGACTGCCCGTGCACAAGTTCGGGGTACTAAGGTGCCCCCCTACTTTAGTACACCGACACAACCCGTGGAGGATGACATCAAGTGGTGATCGCCATCAAGATTGCAGTGTGCAAGTTCAAGTGGAGCATCACAAAGAGATCGTGCTTGAAGCTTGTCGTCCATTGTGGTGACAATGGACTTGTGAAGATGTGCCGAAGAGTGGATCACCCATAGTGGAGTATGGGGAGCAATCTACTAGTCTACATCGAGCCAATGCAATCAATAAGGGTGGTCCAACATGAGAGAGTCAAGATCATCATCATCTAGCTCAAGTGGACTATGTGCAAGGAAATGGTTTTCCCTTGATAGGTTTTCTATTTTACCGGTCTCATGGTGGCAGATGGGAGACCGGGTTATAGGATCCATTGTTGTACTATCAAGGGGCTCTCAGGTTAGTAGCTTGATCCCAGAGTTCGTAGAGAGCTCAAAATATTGCATCCTTACGTCATATTTCTTGGTTCTTTTTTGGTGTTTCTCTCTGTGAGTTTTAGAGCTTATGGTCATCTCCATGAGAAGCTCGAGTTCACCGAAAATGGAGTTCATATATTCATCTTCTATGATGTTTGCGATGTTGGAGTTTTTGCCGATTCTTCATTCATAGAGGTTTCACATCGTTGTTGGATAGTATTTGTCGTCATCTATCCAACAAGCTTGATTTTGCTCAATTCGGAGCTCATTTGAAAAACTATGGCAGTTCAGGCTTTCCTGCATCCATCTGTTTGCTTGGGCTTTTTGAAGCTCACTAGTAGTAGTACCGCCCTGGGCAGTGGTAGTACCGCTTGCGCGGTATTTCCGTGGTTCCAGTGCCACGGGCACTACCTATTGGGGATATAACTATTTGTGTAAGCCGCCTAGGAGGGGCCGGGTTACGCAAAGAAGACTCACCAGATCGAAGCCCAAGACCAAGCATGAAGATGTCGGTTCAATAAAGGGTCTAAGGCCCGCAGGCGGCTTAAGCCCTGTAGTGGTATACCTCCATGATGACATGACTTGTAACATAAGGTAGAAATAATTAGTCACCAAGCCGGACACTGTTTATGAGCCGGCCGGGACTCTGTATGCCGCAGGGCATCCACCCGTGTATATAAGGGGACGACCCGCTGGCGGCTTAAGGTAAGAAAACGACTCATCGAGCACCAGGCATAGCGTATCTCGCTCCCTGATCATCGAAACATCAAGGAATACCAACCCAACTAGACGTAGGCCTTACCTTCACCGTAAGGGGCCGAACTAGTATAAACCTCTCATGTGTCTTGTCCTGATTAAAGCCTTCAAGCTTCCTAGTTGCGATGGCTCCACGATTATGTCCTTTCACTAGGACATCTGACGTGACAATTCCACGACAGTTGGCGCCCAACGTGGGGCTCGAACCCACGACCACAAGGTTAAGCATCATTAAACAACTCTTATGGTCACTTGGGGGCTTCTTGTTCAAACATAGGTCATATTCGAACCAAAGAGAACATAGCTGTCGATACCCACTTGATCGGCATCGCCAAAGGCACTGGGGTCTATATGATCGTATTCGAATCTTAGCTTAACCCCTTTGGAACGGTTCAATGTGCGTATTCGAATCAGAGGCCTTTTAAATATTGTTTATTATTCATCATACTTTGTAAGTGTAAATGTTCGACTATCATGAGGCCTTTCTCGACAGTACTATGGGGTTCTCGTTCCACCGGTTTAATATTGGTCACTTTAGTTGTTAAGGGCCAAGTGAACATCATATGTGCCAACTTTCAGGAGTTAAAATTACCCTCATGATTTAGGTCACATAAACCGGCGAGATTACCAAAAGGATCACAGGTATGCTATTGTGATTATGTTTAACAAATATAATCATAAACCGGCCTTTATATGATGTTTTGTTCGCACTTCGGGTTATCAATACCTTATGTGAACCCCGATGCGATAAATCGCCAAGGAAATTTTTGCTTGTTTTATATGCAGCGTAGGCAAGAAAATTTTTAACATCAAGGAAATAAAAGACCAACATAAGGTGGAAGTATATATCGATGGCGGCTTATGAAAGTATTAAGCGCCATAAACATGCGCGAAGGCATGACAAAAATTGAGAGGTTTTTCTACCCTATTACAAGACTCCCCGAGTCTGGATAATGAAGCATTGTTTTCGCAAAGTTATAAACGCCTGGCGGTTCACTCCTTTGGCAGGCTTGAAGATTCCGGGTTATCCTTCTCCGCTTCTCCATCAGCTTCCCTGTCCTGGAAGGTTGACGAGGCCCAGTCAATGCCACTCAAGGCTTCAAACTCAGCTTCATCATCTATTAAACCGGCTGGGTCCACTTTTGGGGCAAAGGTATGCTTACGAGTTGGAGGGATTAGGTTAACTTCATCATAGTGAGGTGTTGGAATTCTCTGATTCTCACTATCATAGCCCGGCTGATACTTTGTAAGATTAGCATCGTTCCCAATAAGAGTAGCCACGGGGCGTATATCTTTGACGCAGGCGGTAAAATCTTGTTCATCAAATACGGTCCCATCCTCTTTCAGACTTGGGTATCCAAGAGCGAGGTCGGCCGGGTCTAGTTCTAGAATCCATGATTTCGCCCGGCTCAACGCGGCTATGGCCCAGGCTCTTGCAGACGCCCGCCTTAGATCTTGGACCCGTTGAGGTAGTAAAGCAAGCCGCTTCAGCACGTCTTGCAGGAGGTGAGGAACGTCATTTGATAAAGCTACAACGGCCAAAGCACGTTGTGACCCGGTGTAGAGCTGTTCCACCAGAGTATAAACCGCCTTCAGCTTGATCAACATGTTCTGCTTGAGGTTTGTGCTCCTGGGGCCTGCATTTTTAAACATAAGGTGAGCCGGAGCTGACAATTGAAGTAATCATTGAAAGGAGGTTTGCAAAGTTTAAAGTTTATATGAGTAACTTACCAAAGATTGCTGAGACCATTTGAGATATCTGGCGCTTTAAGCCGGACAGCTCCGCTGTTGCTTCTGGAAGCAATTCCTCTGCCATTTCGGCCCGGGTCACCAGTGAAGCCTTTTCATCAGCCCAGATTTTCTTCTCCGCCTCAAAATTCTTCTTCAACTTCTCTTGTTTAGAGACACTGAATTGAAATTTGGAGTTGGCCTTTTGAATTTCAAGTTCTTGAGCTGCCAGGTGGCTCTTCAGGTCAGCAATCTCCGACTCAAATTTACTTACGGTGGCCTGCATTGATGTCGGGTTATAGTCTGAATCATGGTAAGATAACATTAAGTCCCAAGCACTTTGCAAGCAAAGATACTTGACACTTGGGGGCTAATGTATGCTGAAGAATTTTAACTTACAATGCCGGCTCGTGGAAATTAAGTCCCAAGCACTTTGCAAGCAAAGATACTTGACACTTGGGGGCTAATGTGTATCGCAAGTTCAAGGTATCATGTTACAATTGGGTTAAATATCTTCTTTCTAAATCGGACAAAGCAGTGCTAAGCAGTTTTCTAAGTCTACAACATATTTATTCATAAGCAATAGACTTGGGGGTTGATACAGTAAGTATGATTCAGAAAAGTAGCATAAGTTATACCTCAGATTTTTGCTGTATTTGCTTCAGCATGTCAATTTCCAGGTCACGGCTGCTATGCACTTGATTGAGATAGCCAGAGACTATATCTCCAATGCTTAAATGAGTATAGTCAGCAATGTCTAGCTTGGCCTTTCGGCGTTCCAGAAGCTCCTCCTTAGCAGAGCACTTGGCAAGGACAGTGGGCTGCCCTGGCTCAACAAATTGAGTCTTCAGAATCTCAACTTCCGGATCAATTGTCTTGGCCGGGCTAGGAGCTTCCGGGTTATCAGAGCTGTTGAGAATATCTTCGGCGGGTGGATAAGAGGTTGGTGCTGGAATATCATAGGCTGGATCAGGCGGCGGCTGATGGGTAGAACTGTCAGGAGCAGCCGTACCAAGCTCCGGTTC
The DNA here is from genome assembly GCA_021437245.1 of Aegilops speltoides. Taxonomy (NCBI): domain Eukaryota; kingdom Viridiplantae; phylum Streptophyta; class Magnoliopsida; order Poales; family Poaceae; genus Aegilops; species Aegilops speltoides. The sequence goes on from CM038147.1 coordinate 255,622,665, forward strand.
AGTCGCGACCGGGTCTTGGGACGGTTTACTCTTTTTTGCCCTCTTACTGGGTTTCACTTGCACGCTGTGGACAAAAGCAGAAGGATGAGTACAAAGGCATGAGTAAGGTAAAACATAAGGTAAACAAAATTACATTACCCGGGGGCAGCTTTGAAAGCCGGCATGTTAGATTGCATAGACTCGCCGAAGGAAGGAGAGGTATCCTGATAATTGGAGTCAGATGAATTGAGAGGTTGACAAATTAAACCCGCCAAAGGTAAAATAGAACGTAAATCGGAAATAACCTCAGTCCGACGCTTCCTGATTACGTCAGGTAAGCCAGAGGAGAGCTCTACATCCTTGCTTGTCCGGGTCTACCTCCGGCTTTCCAATTGCTGTTGCTTCAAAAGAAATTGAGGATCTTGGTAAGCCAAAGGATTTGAAAATCTTACTTTCCGGGTTACTCTTCGAATTTTCTAACGCGGCAGGGGCTCGGAGTCGGAGGAGATTATAGTTACCTCTTCCTTGATGGCTCGGCTGTTCCCCGTGTCTTCCTGGAAAGATTTAATGTCAGTAAGGTGATGATAAAGAGTCAAGGGAGTTAGAAGTTACCTCTTCTTCATCATCATCCGTATCGTCAAGTTTAAACATATCTGAAGTGCTTGGCTTCCTCTTCTTCGAAGTTCCAGTCTTTGCGGCTTTTCTTTCGGCTCTTTTTGCCGCTCTGGCTTGTTTGGCCGCCTCATGGTCATACTTAACCTTCCAGAAGTAGTCATCGGACTGTAAAAAATGATAAGGGTTATGAGTAAAAGCAAGGTGTAACATAGTAAAGAGTATCCATTGAGGTTGATGACTTACTGTGGGGGCCGGGTTCTTCTTGCAGAAGGGAAGTAAGCCAAAGGCATTACTAGTCACCGTGCCTTCTTTCAACAAGGTCTCGGTCGTAACTTCAATCATATCATCTGGTAAGTCATCAGGACTGTGGTGCAGCGGGTCATCCTTTTCGCTAGTGTAAGAGCACATTAAGCCGGCGCGGCGGCTTAACGGGATCACCCGCCAGGAGATCCAGACTTGCACCAAATCAATACCGTTCAAGCCATTGCCTAAGAGGGCTTTGATCTTCTTGATGGTAGGGGCAAGTGACAGACGTTCAACAGCGGTTAGCTTATCCGGCAGCGGGTGATTTGATTCAAGGCGCAGAGCACAAAAGCCGGGCAGAGGGTTCTCGTCAGCCGGAGAAGTGTCCTGGTAATAAAACCACATCTGGTTCCAGTCCTTTGGGTGGCTGGGCAGTTCGGCATAAGGAAAGAGGCAGTCTCTCCGCCGCTGAATTGAGATGCCGCCAAGTTCTAGACTGGGCCTGTTGGCACGTTCATTCTGCCGGTTTAAATAGAATAGCTCTCTGAACAAAAGTAGATTGGGCCCTTCTCCCAGGTACACTTCACAGAAAACTTGGAAGTTGCAGATATTTGACATGGAATTGGGTCCAATGTCTTGAGGTCTGAGGTCAAAGAAATGCAAAACATCCCTGAAGAATTTTGAACCGGGTGGAGCAAATCCCCGGCTCATATGATCCGTAAAAACAATCACCTCCCCTTCTTTGGGCTGCGGTTTCTCCTCGGAAGGGTCAGGGGCACGATAAAACCTGGCCTCCTTCTTGGGCAGATGGCCAGACTTCACAAATTCAGACAATTTGCTTTTTGTGACAGTGGATTGGACCCAATTATAGGTCACAGGAGCCTTGGTTGCCTTAGGTGCCATGACGTAAGTGGCAGCCTATGACAAAATAAGAAGCTCCGGTTCAATGTTAACCCGGAAGGAAAGTATTTTTAAGTTTATCCAAAATGGCGGCTTAATACGGGGCCTAATGACATATGTCTAATTATATCTGGTTATCTAAGCTGCTATGGGAATCAATAACAGTTAAGTTATTTTAAGCCGCCAGGAGCTGGCAAGGCTGTCGATTAACATTGTCTATTTTAAGCCGGCAATGAGAGCCGCTAGAGTTAAATGGGCCTAACAAAAATAGATTTTCACCTAAGTATCGCACAAACAAGTTTCGCAACTAGCAGAGATTAATTTGGATCAAACAAGTGTGCAGAAAAGGAAATATTTCTAAACCTAGAAACCAGTGCAGATGAGTTCATAAATTTGAAGGAGGCCTATCTGCAAGCAAAAAGGGATCTATTTGCATTCAAAATGAGTGCGAAATAGCTACCGTAGCGGTTTTATACTGTCTTAAGATCAGAAAGAGGTGTCGGAGGTGGAATCTATCAAGGGTTCATAATGGACGGCGACAAACACCGACGAACTCGAAAATCTTAATGCAGATCTGAGGAACAAAGAGGAAGAAACTTATAGATGCAGAGTTGCTGTGAAGGTCCGTCGCATTTTTCTGGTCAAGTCAGGTTGATGCAGCGGCCTGACTTGGTGAAGACAAGGAGATCTGCGGCGGCGGTGGCGGCGAAGCTCTAAGCAGCAGAGAGACACCAGAGGAAGAAGACGAATGAAGGGGGAGCATGGAAGACCTAGGTCGTGCCTATTTATAAGGGAAGATCGACTGAGACGGCGTGAGAAACGAGGAGACTAAACATTATTATTCAGCGGCCCCGACGCCTCGGTTTTCGGAACGGTTAATAAAAGCAAAGATCTGTTGAAAGGATATGGCGGAGTAAAATATGAATTTAAGTAAAGATGACGTCACGGCAGGGTAACGCGGATCCAGAAGATGACGTCATGGCGGGTTAAAAACCTTTGCACAGGCAGAAGGCTGAAGGTCCATTTCTTAAGGTATTTTAAGATTGACATGAACCGGTTCATGTCAATCTAGGGCCTAATGTTGGGGATATAACTATTTGTGTAAGCCGCCCAGGAGGGGCCGGGTTACGCAAAGAAAACTCACCAGATCGAATCCCAAGACCAAGCATGAAGATGGCGGTTCAATAAAGGGTCTAAGGCCTGCAGGCGGCTTAAGGTCCGTAGTGGTAAACCGCCGTGATGACATGACTTGTAACATAAGGTAGAAATAATTAGTCACCGAGCCGGACACTGTTTATGAGCCGGCCAGGACTATGTAGGCCGTAGGGCGTCCACCCGTGTATATAAGGGGACGACCCACTGGCGGCTTAGGGTAAGAAAACAACTCATCGAGCACCAGGCATAGTGTATCTCGCTCCCTGGTCATCGAAACATCAAGCAATACCAACCCAACTAGACGTAGGCCTTACCTTCACCGTAAGGGGCCGAACTAGTATAAACCTCTCGTGTCTCTTGTCCTGATTAACCCCTTCAAGCTTCCTAGTTGCGATGGCTCCACGACTAAGTCCTTTTACTAGGACATCTGACTTGACAATTCCACAACACTACCGCTTGTTTTTGGCATCTATACTAGCTTTCCTTTCAATGGTAGTAGGGCGGCAGTTAAGCACGATAGTACCGTTTCGGAGTGTAGTACCGCACCTGCCCAATGGTAGTACCGCTTGTCGCGGTACTTCCACGTAGGAGTACTTTCAGTCTTCCTCTTATATTTTAGCCTCTAGTTTCGTTTTTCCTCTGCGCGGGAGTAGAGCGGCAATAGTGGGCGGTAGTACCGGGCTACTCTACACTAGCGTGGTTTCACTTGTACTCGCAACACCTAGCGTTAGTACCGCTAGTGGGAGCAGTAGTACCGCTCCGGTGGCACCACCGCCTCCTTGAGTTTCTCAGTTGCATGTTACGGCTGAAACTACAGTCCCAGAGGAAGTACCGCTCGCCCAAGCGGTACTACCACTTGTGTGCGGACTGAGGGCATAACGGTTGGATTTGGGGGTGCCTAAAAAGAGGGGCCTTCTTCTCCATTGAACATCATCTCTTTTGAGCTCGTGTTCTTTCCCCATTGTTGACCTTCTTCGAGCTTGCTAACTCTCAATGCCTCCAATGATTCTTGCTAGTTCTGGAGTGAAAATAGAGAGGAGATCTAGATCCTAATTTCCACCAATCACTTTCTCCTCTATGTGAGAGGAACCCCTTGGATCTAGATCTTGGAGTTCTTGGTGTTCTCCTTCTTGTTCTTCCTCTCATATTCCTCCATAGCGTTTGTTTCTTTGGTGGGATTTGAGAGTGAGGGACTTGGGCACTCAGTGTGCCCTTGCCATTGCATTAGTTGCATCGGTTTGAGTTCTCCACGGTGATACGTGGAAGTGAAAAGTTGAGAAGCTTATTACTCTTGGGTGCTTGGTACCCTAGAGCTTGTCCTCTTGGATGCATCGCCTCCCTGGACGGTTGGTGGTGTCTCAGAGCTCAATCATTATGGTGTAAAGCTCTGGGCAAGCATTAGGGTCTCCAACTAGGTTGTGGAGATTGCTCTGAGCAATTTGTACGGGTTTCGGTGACCGCCCCCAAGGGTTGCCAAAGTGTATGGGTTCGGTGACCGCCCACAAGGGTTGCAATTTGTATGGGTTCGGTGACCGCCTTTAAGGGTCCCTTAGTGGAAGCACGGCATCTTGCATTGTGCAAAGGAGTGATGAGATTATGGTGGCCCTAGTGTCTTCTTTAGGAGCATTGTGCCTCCACACCGCTCCAAACGGAGATTAGCATCCACAAGGGTGTGAACTTCGGGATACATTGTCGTCTTCGCGTGCCTCCATTATCTCTTACCCGAACCCTTTACTTATGCACTTTACTTTGTGATAGCCATAGTGTGTCTTGATATATATCTTGCTATCACCTAGTTGTTTATCTTGCATAGCATAAGTTGTTTGAGCACATAGGTGAGCCTAGTTGTTTTAGGTTTTGTGCTTGACAAATTAAATGCTAGTTTTATTCCGCATTTGTTCAAGCCTAAACTGTAATTATTTTAAAGCGCATATTCAACCCCTCTAGGCGACATCCACGATCTTTCAATATGATCACCAATCAAAAGCTACCATCCTATTCAGAGCTTTTAAAGAGAGATTAGTCACCACCACCACTACACAAAATCCCGTCTTTCTACAAAAATTGTTTCAGCATCAAGAGGAGCTCTTGGATTTAGAAGCCCCTTTAATCAAGAGTGAAATTGATGATATTATCAAAAACATGCATGTTGATAAATCACCTAGATCAGGTGGATTTAATGCTTATTTCCTTAAGCATTGTTGAGATATTGTGGCACCTGACTTTTATAAGATGATTGATGACTTTCATAGGGGTTCTATTAATATTCAGAGTATAAATTACTCCTCTATTGCCCTAATTCAAAAGAAATAATCTTCAGATTCTGCTGGGGATTTCAGACCCATCTCTCTTCTCAACCACACTCTGAAAATCATTACCAAACTTTGGGCCACCAAGTTGTAGAAGGTTATACTCAGACTTATACATAGAAACCAATATTGATTTATTAATAATATATGCATACAAAACTGCCTTGCCTAGTCATATGAATATATCCATCAGTGCAATCAAACTGAAGATAAAATCATTCTACTCAAGCTAGACTTTGAAAAGGCATTTGATATGTTAAGTCATGATACAATCATTGACATATTGCAAGCTAAGGGATTTGGTTAGAAATGGATTCAATAGATCAAGATGATATGCACCATATGGCTTTCATCTGTTTTACTCAATAGTGTGTCAGGAAAACAATTCCTATGTAAGAGAGGAGTTAGGCAGGGTGATCCACTTTCCATACGAATATTTGTTCTTGTAGGTGATTTACTATTGTATGCTCAATGAAGCAACGAGGAACTCCCTAGTTATACCCCCACTGATCCACCACACTATCTTAGACTTCCCAATTATTTGATATGTTGATGGTACCATACTTGTGGTACCTGCAGCTGCATGTCAACTTAATCATATCAAGAACCTACTACTACACTATGAAGCATACACCTATTTGAAAGTCAACTATGCCAAGTCCATTATGATCCCAATCGACACACAGGTAAACAAAATGCAAGAACTCTCAGCTCTCTTTGGATTTTAGATTGGATCCTTTTCGCATACTTATATTGGTCTCCCACTCAACATCAGCAAACCTAGACTTGAAATTTTTGTTCCACTACTCAAGAGAGTTGAAAATTGACTCTTCGGGTGTTCCACCCTTTTATATACTGGAGATAAACATGATACTTATTAAATCTGTTTTCTCCAGCATGCCTATTTCCTTCATGTGCTCACCCATGATCCCAGTCACAGTGGTTAACCAGATAAATGTCTATCTGAAGAATTGCTTCTGGACAAAATTTGGTACTTATAAATGTGGTGCTTTGATAGCTTGGGACTAAGTTCGCGGGCCCAAAGACCATGGTGGGCATGGTGTATTGGACATCACAACCTACAACAAGGCTTTACTCATGGAATACCTTAACAAATTTCTCAATAGGATTGATACACCCTGGGTCAATATTATATGGGAAACTCACTACACAAGCTCTTCACCTGGTGAAAGAATGGTAGGTTCATTTTCATGGAAATTTTTGTTGAGGTTGCTGCTTATCTATAAACAATTTGCCATCTGCAAGGCTGGTTCTGGACATACCACTTACTTTTGGTCTGATAGATGGTGGGACCACCGCTTAGTACTAAATTTCTAGAGCTCTTCTCCTATTCAATCAATAAAGATATCTCACTCCATCAAGCCCTTGCCATACAAGAACCTGGAGATCTTTGTCACATGCCTCTATCCCTAGAAGCTTTCCAACAGTTCAACACATTACAAGCTCACCATGCAGACATAACTAACTCAGTGGAGAATGATCTATGAACCTAGCCAGGGAATATAAAACTAAATTCTTCTATGAATATGCAGAAACTCATAATGGGTGACAGCACACACTACAAAAAAATACACTTCCGTGATGATACGTGTTTGTCATAGTAGGTCATGTTTTTGGTCATGCATGTACATCCATGATGATTTTATGACGGAATCAAGATAGTCATACATGTGATGTCGTAGAAGTGTTCCATGGCATTACCAAAATTATCATCATGGAAGTGTCCCCTTCCATGACGATAAATCACGCGTCATGGAAGTGCTTTCGTCAAGGGTGACCGACACGTGGCATCGACCGTAACGGGTCGCTGTTAAGCTATCGGGTCTGGTTTTGGATCTGGTAACCCGTTAACAGCCCGGACCGATGGGGATTTTCCACGTGTAAAATTCTCATTGGCCGGAAGAAACACGTGTTGGCTCACCGTTGGGACAAATTTCATCTACTCATTGGACAGGAGGCGCCTATGATACGTCCACACGTGGCACGGCCCAGCAGAGGCCCATTCCGGTGAAAAGGCCGGCCCAGCTAAAGGCCCACCATGTTTTTTCAGACACTAGTGGGCTGGCCTGTTAACAACCAGCCACATTTTGGGTCAAATTGAGGCCCATACCAGATCAGGCCCGTTCACAGCCTGTCATGTTTTGGGCCAAAGTACGGCCCATATGGGATCAGGCCCATTAACAGGCCACTGTTCTTTTGGGCCCATTCTAAGACAAGTTTGTATTTCAGCCTGTTAAATGCATGTTTACCAGTTCGGCCCGATAATAGTTTTGGCCTGTTAGTGGCCCGTGGTGCATCTAGGACGTTGTCGGCCCGCTTTAACTTTAGGCCATTTGACGGCACATGCAGAAACTGGGCTATTTCTTGTCCGAAGTAACTTTAGGCCTCTTAACGGTCGTAGTCTTCGTGGATAAATTTTAGCCCAACTGGCCTATCGGCCTGTTAATGGCTCGTCTAACATTTGGGCATAATTACAACCCGTGTTTAATCCAGCCTGCTTACAACCCATCTGATAATGGCTCGTGACACTTTTGGGCCTATGGCCCGCATGGATACCGGCCTGCTTAAAGCCAATAATTTTATTGGGCCAAACAGGCCCCAGATATATTTTGGCCTGTTAATTGCTCGTCCTATTTGGGCCAAACATGGGCCTTAGGGAGTTTCGGCCTGTATTGGCCCGTGAATTTTTGGCTCAACTCTAGCCCAATCTAGGTTTTAGCCTGTTAAAAGCCCATGGTATTCTCTGGCCCAGCTAGCGAGAACTTTACTCGGCCTGTTAAAGGCGGGAAACTACTATAGGTTTAGACCTACTAATGGCCCAAGATGATTATAGGCCCACGTTTTGGCCCATATGAGTAACGGGCCGGCCTGAAGATCGACAACACTGAAATCCACTAAACCTTCCGGCCTAAATTACATCATAGTGACCAAAGAATAAACCTAGACTATACAATAAAGAAATTATGGCATATTACATCCACTGGGAATCAAAGTTCGCTACCGTTGATAATAAAGCGCAACGTGACCACGGATTACATACACTTGGCATCAAAGGTCGCCACCAGTGCATATAAACGCGCCAACAAAAGAATATACAAAACTGAGAGCACTTCAGAAGGCACTAGGCCTGGCCAGGACGGGCCCCGCAAGCAGCCAAACAAGCTGATGGGACCTCAGTTGTGTCAATGATATATTCTTCATCCCTAGCTGTATGGCACCATAGTGCGCAAGGCAGTCCTCTCAGATCTTCATTGAATCTTTGACTTCAACTCGGAGCTGAGCTAAAGCAAACCTTTCCGCTTTAAGTTGAGACTGAAGAAGTCGAACTGATTGAGGCAACGACTCCACAGAGGTTGTCTCACACCTGTTGGTGAGTAGCTTCAACTCGTTGTCTTCATCAAGACATGACCTTGGGGTCATCTCATTGTACTCAAGATGGTTTGGCTCACTATCTTCCCTAAAGTTCTACCTGGCATAAGAGATACGACTCTGAAAGAGAAACAACGAGACATGTAACAGGTTTCACAATTATATAAGCAAATAAATAGATCTGTTCTCCATAAGGAACATGTTTTTACAACTACAATTTAAAACTGGTAGTTGTTGCAAACATCCAATGAAATGTAAACAGCAAAGTAAACAGCAGTGGAGGAAATGATTCCTATCCAAATCTATACTAGAACAAAGTTTGAAGGCTTGAGAAGGATGAACTTACATTACATGTTAACACGGGCTGGACAAAGCCCTTCTCCATGTTGATGGAAGGATAATTCAATAAATTCCCCAAAGAAAATTCTTTATAAGCATTGCCATTATTCTACATTTTGCAAAGAGTAATTATAGATCAAATAATATTGGAAGAAACAGAGGATAATGAAGCTCAGGTGCAGACAGATGATACATAATCAAATAGCAATTAATTAAGTACAGCGTTACAAGGCAAAAGGTAATGACAAGGGGAATGCAGACATCAATGTGTGGAGTGGCATTGGCTTTATTCAACATTTTGGTAAGACTAAATGGAGATATGATAATTTGGAGAAAGTGGAGGGCAAGGCACATAAGATGCAGAGTAATGCTAGACAATCGAGAAAGTGGAGGGCAAGGCACATAAGATGCAGAGTAATGCCAGACAATCAACTATCTCGCGATGCAAGTACAGTAATAGACCATTGTTTGTTATTACTTGTCGCTCAAATGGATGTATCTAGCACTATTAAGTTCTAAATACATCGAATTGATCAACAATTAATTCGACACAGAGGGAGTGCATGACAAACAAGTACTTACATGAGCAATCCAAAACTTCATAACCATTATGTTAATTCCACATTTATCTAAGAGTAAATATAGATCTTATAATTTCAAACAAAGGGAGGATAAAGAAGCGAACATTTACAGTGATGCTACATAATCAAACAGCAATGAGTGTAAGTATGCTGACAAAGGGCAAGAGTTACTAATAAGAGCAGTGCAAAGCCCAGTATTGTGGTGAGACCTATGATCCTTTGAGCAAGGAGATTCATCTGAAATTAGTTTTCATACAAGAGAGAAGGTAAGGCACATGCAGAAATTTAGGAGTTCAAATTTTGAATTGATATCATAAACGATTACTGTATTTGGGCTCTCGATGAGTTCTAATAGGGGTTTGGCCAGTGGAGTAGGGGTAAAGTGTGGTACAGTTGGGCCTGTGTTTTCTGTGGCTGCTGATCTATCTGATTTGACAGGTATCACTACCTTTTCCAAATAACTAGTTTTTACTCCTTGAGGATCTGCACTCACCCTCTTCCTTTTGGACATCTATTACGACAGAACAACATTTGACTGGAAAAACATAGTATGACAACACATTGAATAGGTACAGAAAATGGATAGGTATGGCATATACTCATATATGATGCTTCAACTAAGTAGATGGGGTAACAAAGTAGAAGTAATGCAAGAGGTCAGATGTAAAATATGGGCGACCAATACAACCTTGCCAAGTTAGAGCAAGCACCTTGATGGGTGAATAAGATAGGCCATCCTCCACCATGCCAAGTTTGTTAGCCAGTGGATTGTTCCGCAATATTCCTCCCGTGCGCCCATTCTCATATTCATTTTGATAATGTTCAATATCTGACACATATGAAAACATAAAAACAAGTGAGATTATCTTTGTAATGCAAAAGTGATTCTAACCCAATACTGCCTCCCTTTAAACCCCTTTGTGCTATCTCTGCAATTCTTCTGAGAGATGCCATGAATGTTGTAATTTGGTGTGTGCATTAATATATTGTGGCCTACTACTCAAAATATGACAGCTCCAGAAATGATGATACTTCCCAGATGACATCTTCAACATATAGTAAAGAAGAACAAGTCGACCTGACCTGACAGATTCAAAATATACTAAGGGAGAACAACTCGACCTGACCAGTCGACTGCAAATGTCTCTGCTACTCTTCCCAACAAGGAACATACTTATTAAAGAAGAGAAGAGGATCATCTTAAAGAAGAGCAGAAGAGCAAGTAGATTGAAGATATTACAAGTCTTTCTATACAATGTCGGTTGCCCACCCATGATGAACCAGAGCGCATAGAGAAATACTATTCCTTTCGGTCTCTCCATATGTGGCTCACATGCATTTCAAAACTAAAGTAGGAACATTTAGCTGACCAATTAAACATCTCTCAGTTTTACTAATATCAGCATAACTATTTAGCTCGATGGGTGGAGCAGTGCTATTACGAGACGAACCACGTAGGCTGACTGTGGTCATCATAAAATGGGGAAACCATAAGCATGATGAGTATAGTGTTGACCGTGGTAGTGGGATGGCAGATCTGAAGCTGCAAACCGTGCAAAGGGTAGTTAGCAACTGATGTTTGCTTTGAAATAACAACTAAGATTTGGTATGGACAAGAAAGTACAGTTAACAAGTGACAAAGAAATGCAATTCTGTTGTCTCTCTATATGTCGCGACATGTATTTGAAAACTTGAGTGGGAACTTTAGCTAACCAATTAAATGTGTCTGCTAACTAATATCAGTATCATATCACAATCATATTTGAACAACTAAGCTTTGGAATTTTGAGTCTTGTGTTGTTTAGCTTGAAGGGTGGATTAATGCTAGTACGACAGAAAGCACCTACGCAGATCATAGTTGAGTAGATAAAAGGGGACAACCCTAAGCATCAAGAGTAAAATTGGGAAAGTGGAACTAGCTGGACTAGTGGGTGGTGCACATGCTTTTCGAAATGAATATAGGAACATTAGGTGACCAATCATTCTCTATTTTAGTGATATGAGCATCATATCAGATTCGTATTTCAACACCTAAGCTTTGGAATTATGACTGGCATGTTGTTTCGCTTGATGGGTTGAGGTCTTGAGGAGCAGTGCTAGCACGACACGAAGCACCTACGATGATGGTAGTGAATATAAAGGGGGGAAACCATAAGCTTTACGAGTATAGTGACTGTGCCATGGCGGATCTGAAGGTGCAAACCGGACAAAGCTACTTCGCAACCAATGTTTGCTTTCAACTAGCCACTACAATTTGGTACAGACAAGAAAAGTACAGTAAACAATTTACGATCTATTCCGGGTGAGATCAATAACTTAAGCACATATGGAAGAGTACCACCTCTCTCTCGACACCGTGTAGGCCCCTGCTGATACGTTGAGGGTGCTGTAGGTGCGATGGCTGTTGGCGGTAGGAAGAAGACTTTAGACGATAGACGACCGGGTCGGGGGATAAATCCTGTTGCCCTAGATGAGGTGGTCGTAGGAGCCGCAACGGCAAGGTGGACGACGGCGCCAATGAAGTGAGAGGACATGATGAAAGGATCCTGGTCCGGCGTCGTGGATGAGAGACATCCATCTATTGCAGTGGACGATGGGGTAGGAGTAGCGGCTCCGGCAAGGTGGAGGATGGGGTGGCGGACGAAGGAAGCTGCCGCAGTGGGAGGTTGTCGTGGGGCCGATGGTGTATGAATGGGGAAATGGAGGGGGAGGGGGAAGTATCTCAAACTTTGGGATGCGCTTGTATGAAATGTGGGGAAGTTACGAACTTATCCCCCTTTTAAAATTTTCGACATCACGTCGGTTGGGGATAGGACGGTAATCTCGCATCTCCCAAATATTTGCCGCTAGCGATTTCGGGTGAGGAGAGGGTGTTTTTGCACCCACGGTTGGCGCCCACGGTGTATGAACGGTGCTGACAGGCAGGGCGTTTGTGTCACGTCTGAGGGGAGTTACACATCTGCCCCTATTTAAAATATTTACCTACATCGATTTCGTACGAGGAGAGCTTGTTTTGCCGCCCACCGTGTATGAATGGGGAAATGGAGCGAGAGACACATGTCTTTCAGACGAGCTTGAATCAAATGTGTTTTGGCACCCACGTATGGCGCCCACCGTGTCTGAATGGGCTCAGAGGCGGTCATGTCACGTCTAATTGAAGTTGCTAGTCTACCCCTGTCGACATCAGTGTAAATCCGGTGGATAAGGATGTGAAGTGTCAGGGGTAGATAGTAATTTCCATCTCGCAAACACTTGCTTCGGGTAGCCCACAAATGATAGTGGGTGTTTAGCCGCTTCGTTCAAACTTGGGAGAATTAGCATTCACATTTGCCCTGTGTCGGTGTACTAAAGTAGGGGTACCTTAGTACCCCGAACTTGTGCACGGGCAGTTGCGACACCCCGCGGCAAGGCTCGCCGGGCGCCTGCCAAGACCCTCCTTCATTTCTACTTACGGCCATTCAAGAACAAAGTGTCAGATAAATAGACAAGGCCCCGGCAAGAGAAGCTTGCCGGGAAGAACAAGGCCCCGGCAAGAGGAGCTTGCCGGGAAGGCCAACCAGGGCGCTCCCAAAAGACTTGCCGCGACACCCCGCATCCCAGCAAGGCCCTGCAACCGGCAAGCTTGCCGGCGCGACAAGAGAAGGGCCGCGGCAAGGCGCTTGCTGCGGCAAGGCTGCCACCCTGCACCCAAGATCCAGCGCATCCAACGACGTGTCACCCCAGGGCCATCCCAGGGGCACGTGGCGAGGCGCTGTGCAGCCATGCAATGCGAGGTGGCAAGCGGAGCTGACAAGGAGGCCATCGTGGCGAATGGTGGCGCACCTAACGGTCGTTTCCTTGCCTTTGTTAGGGCGGCGGACGGGCATTAAATGCCTTTGTCCCTGCCGTCGAGTTAGGTAGGGGACACTTTTGAACACTTGTTGTACCAACCTGCGTTTTACTCTTTTACCCCCTCTTTCTCGCTGCACACTGTCGGTGACCCCTTAGACTATAAAGGGAGGCCCATGCGCGTAGAAGGGTTCGATCCATTCGGCGATCCGGCACCACTACACGCTCACGCTCTCGAGCAGGAACAAATACAACACAAAGCAGCAGTAGGAGTTTTATCTCTCCGGAGAGCTCCGAAGCTGGGTAAAATCCCCCGCGTGTGTGACCTCGATCTGCTCTTCGTGCGGCCCTCACCCCCCTGCCGGACCAGAAGCGGCCCCCCTGCCCCATAGGTTCTCGTGCCCACAGAACCAGGTAGGGGCGTCGAGGTTGTGCGAACCTGATCCGGTCTCCGCGCGCGCTACATCAGCATCTTCGTCAACATGCCACCGAAGAAGAAGGCTTCGGAGGTAGCCGCTCCGTCGGCGACTGTCCTATCGCCACCAGAGCAAACGGGCGGTGGGGCGGACACCGGCGGAGGAGCGGGCGCCGGTGGCGGCACTCACGTCGTCACCAGGTCCAAAGACAAGGCCCCGCAAGCTTCAGCGTCTAGATATCCACCGCGCCCCTCTCAGGAGGTGCAAGATCAACAACGCCACGGTGCCCCTAGCACCATGCTTGCGTTGGAACAAGGCCAAGCTGGTGGGTCGCGGGGCGTTCAAGACCAGCGTGCATGCCAGCATGCTGGCGCGAGTGAAGTACGGTCGCCCGGACGGGGTGTTGCTCCTTCCAATCCAATTGGGAGTCCGAGCACGTCCCGCTCCACGCGCCGCTCGTCGCCACCGCCACCCAAGACTGCAGAGGAAGCGCTGGCCCGAGCCCAGCTGCTCCTGGACTACCCTCCGGCGCTGCACAAGATTGACGACTGGAGGATGACCATTTATAGCCTCATCGGCTTCGCCAACGGCGACAAGCCCCGGCAACCGAGTGCATCGAAGCCCGGCAAGGTGCCCAGCGCAAGCCGACGCCGACAAGACGCTGGGGTGCCACTACCATGCACTCCATACTCAAGGCGAGATTGACCACTTGCGGGCCAACCCGGCGCCGACTCCATCGCATCGTCGGACCCACGAACTCGCCGCGACCAGGCCAAGTTCTCCAAGAAACGGCAACGAAGACGCCTTCGATCGCATCGGCGCGAAGAGAAGCGCGACATCAATCTGACCAGCGCGATGGGCCCACTGTCGACATGCACGCGCCGGGGGAACCAGGCGACTTACCGTACGCGGCAGGTTGTCCTGCGTTCACCCGTGAGCTGCGGCAAGTCCAGTGGCCCCGCACCAAGAACTTCAAGCCAGACGTGCCCGAAAAGTACGATGGCAGGATACATCCGTTGGTGTTCCTTAGCGTCTACACCATCGCGATGCAGGCCGCCGGGGGGCGAGACGAGAAGATCCTCGCCAACTACTTCCCGCTGGCGCTCAAGCCCAACGTCAGATCTTGGCTCATGCACTTGCCGGACGGATCCATCTCTTCGTGGGCAGACCTGTGCCACCAGTTTGTCGGCACCTTCACGGGCGGCCACAGGCCCCATGGCCAGGAGAGCGATCTGCATCCGCCGCCCGAAGGAGGAGACCTCTGCGCAAGTACATACAGAGATTCAGCCAGGTGCAGCGCAACATCCCGGACGTCCACCCCGCCGCGGTTATCAGCGCGTTCCATCAGAACATGCGCAACCGCCGGATGAGGGAGGAGATGGCGATGTGCAAGATTAAGGATGTTAGCGAGCTGTATGCTCTGGCCGACAAGTGTGCACGGGCTGAGGAGGGGAGAAAAATCCCCGGAGAGACTGCAGGGCGAAGGATCGGCGATGAGGAGGACACCGCTCCGGCAAGAAGGAACCGGAGGCGGAACAACAGAAAGAGAAAGGCTAAGGATGTGCTAGTCGTTGAGCAGTCCGGCAACGAAGGCGGTTCCGGCAAGGCCAAAGCCAGCGACTCCGGCGAGGCTGTGGTGGCCGCCGACAAGCAGGACGGCTCCGGCAAGCAATATTGCAAGATCCATCGCACCAAGGGCCATGACCTCCAAGCGTGCAAGAAGGTTGAGCAGATGGCGAGCTGCGAAGCGAATATGGCGCGCGACAAGGAAAAGGCCCGAAAGGTGGCGGAGGATCCGGCAAGAAGCTTCCGCCAGGAGGGCGCCCTTGACAAGCCCAAGCAGCGGCAAGGAGATAGACCTCCCCGGGGCCGTGACAAGGATGAAGAAGAAGATGAGGATGATGAGATGGAGGAAGATGAGACTGATGACCAAGAGTTTCAGAAGGCAACGGAGGTTTTGTGCGTCGACGGCGGTGCTTCTCTGCACACCTCACACCGTCAACTCAAACAGTGGGTGCGGGAGGTGAACGCAGCAGAACCATCGGTCGAAGCGCGCAAGCCCCTGAAGTGGTCCAGCACGCCCATCATCTTTGACGTTGAGGATCACCCTGATCGCATCACTGCGGTCGGGTGCTTGCCGATGTTGGTTTCGCCAACCATCCGCAACCTCAAGGTCACGAAGATGTTGGTTGACGGCGGGGCCGGCCTGAATCTCATCTCCCCCGCAGTGCTTAAGAAGCTCCAGATCCCCGACAGCGAGCTCGAAGCGACTGGCACCTTTCAAGGGATAAATCCGGGAAGGAGCAAGCCGAAGGGGAAGATCACGCTGCCAGTGACATTCGGCAGCGAGCTGAATTTCAGGACAGAGAGAGTCACGTTCGACGTTGTTGATTTCCCATTGCCATACAATGGGATACTCGGCCGTCCAGCCCTTGCCAAGTTCATGGCAGCCTCTCACTATGCCTACAATGTGCTCAAGATGCCTGGTCCGATAAGTGTCATTTCAGTCCACGGCGACAAGAAGGATGCACTTATCTGTGCCGACAAGATCTACAGGGAAGCAGCAGCCGCAGCAGAACACAAACCACTTGCCGCCGAAGCTCCCCGGGGGAAGAAGAAGGCCAAGTCCGGCAAGAGTAGCTCTGATGCCCACTCCGGCAAGCGCACCTCCCCGGAGCGCTGCGCTGCCATCGAGGACGCACCATCGAGCTCCGCTGGCAAGTGCAAGAAGGCAAAGACAGCCTCACCAAAGACCAAGAAGGTGGCCGCCAAGGAGGACGGCACTGATGGTACCTTCACCATCAGTGCCACACTTGATCCTAAATAGGAAAGCGCGCTCATTGCTTTCCTGCGGGCAAATGTCGATGTGTTTGCATGGCAACCATCTGACATCCCCGGTGTTCCCAGGGAAGTAATTGAGCACCACCTTGCCGTCTGTCCTCACGCGCGGCCCGTCAAGCAAAGAGTCAGGAAACAAGTGATGGAGCGTCAAGAGTTCATTGCAGAGGAAATCAAGAAACTGGAAGCAGCAGGCCTGGTCCGAGGAGTACTCCATCCAACGTGGTTAGCCAATCCAGTAGTCGTGCGCAAGGCCAATGGGAAGTGGAGGCTTTGTATTGACTTCACAGATGTCAATAAAGCCTGTCCTAAGGATCCATTCCCCTTGCCGCGCATTGACCAGATTGTCGACTCCACAGAAGGATGTGATCTGCTTTCATTCCTTGATGCATAATCAGGATATCATCAGATCTTCATGGCAGAAGAGGATGAAGAGAAAACAGCGTTCATTACTCCATGTGGCACGTACTGCTTTGTACGGATGCCTTTCGGACTAAAGAATGCTGGTTCAACGTTTGCAAGAGTAGTCAGTCATGCTTTTGAGCCACAGCTACACAGAAATGTAGAAGCTTACATGGATGACATAGTGGTCAAGAGCAAGAACAAAGAGACTACGGTCCAGATTTAGAGCGAGACTTTTGCAAATCTCGCAAAATCAATCTCAAGCTGAATCCCGAGAAGTGTGTGTTTGGAGTCCCTTCCGGCAAACTTCTCCGGTTCTTTGTATCTCAGAGGGGGATTGAAGCCAATCCCGACAAGATTGAAGCCATCGAGCAGATTGAAGCCCCGAAGCGAGTCAAGGATGTGCGAAAGCTTGCCGGCTGTGTTGCTGCCCTCAGTAGGTTCATCTCTAAATCTGCTGAAGGCCTACCGCCTTTTTCAAGATTTTGAAAAGGCAGGTCAATGAAATGGACTCGAAGCGGAGGCTGCGCTGCAGACTTGAAGAAATACTGTCCTCTACTCCAGCGCATCGCACCTAAACCACGGAGAGGTTGCTGCTATATCTGGCGGCAACCAACCAAGTGGTTAGTGCTGCGTTAATTGCGAGAGAGAAAGCGGATGATGAGCCAGCGCATGCAAGCGAGTCCAGCAACAAGCGAGGGGCTTCTCCGACAAGCTCGGCCCGACAAGCCCGATCCGACAAGTTACGCTCCGCCAAGGATGGATCTCTGCAGCTTGCGGAAGAAAAGCGAAGAAAATGGTGCAGCGCCAGTTTGCCGTCGGCTCCCTTTGCAGGGGCTAGATCAAGATACTACGGTGTGCGAAGTTGCCTTCGGCCTTCTCATGGCCTCGAGGAAGCTGCGCCATTACTTTCAAGCACATGAGATCACAGTTGTCACTCGCTTCTGTTGAAGAGGATATTGCGAATCCGAAGCAACGAAAGCGTAATTGTCAGTGGGCACTAGAATTGTCAAGCTTTGGCCTCAAGTTTGAGAGTACTTCAACTATTGAGCCGAGCATTGGCAGAATTCATAGCGGAATGGGCGCCAACGCCCGATGAGGAAACTCCGGAGAAGAGCATCCCTGTCAAGGAAGCAAGCAAAGAATGGGTCATGTACTTTGATGGAGCCTTCTCGCTGCAAGGCGCCGGGGCGGGAGTTCTACTTGTCGCACCCACCGGAGAACACCTCAAGTACGTGATCCAGATGCACTTTCCCAAGGAGCAAGCAACAAACAATCTGCAGAGTATGAAGGGTTGCTTGCGGACTCGAGATCATTCTTGAACTTGGAATCGTGAAGCTTATTGTCAGGGGTGACTCGCAGCTAGTCGTCCGCCAAGTGAACAAAGATTATCAAAGTCCGTTGATGGAAGCATACATCGATGAAGTGAGGAAACTAGAAGAACATTTTGACGGCCTGCAGATGGAACATGTTCCAAGAGCTCAGAATGACATTGCGGATGGCTTTGTCGAGTGTGTCTGCAATCAAGTTACACGTGGAACCAGGGATTTTGTGCTCAAGCTAACTCAGCCATCTGTAACACCATCAAGCGGACCGAGCAAAAGAGGAAGTTGGTCATGGCGACTACTTTCCGCAGAGCTCCCGAGCCGCCGCCAAGAAGGTCACGGGACCGTCCACGAGAGCGTTGAGGGCGATCGCTCCGACAAGCCCTATGGTTTGTTTCGTTGAAACAGACGCCCCCGACAAGCCGTGTCCTGACACGCTTGCCGAGGAACATCACGCTCCGGCAGGATCCCAGATCCTTGCCGTAGAAGCAGATGTTCCCGCAGCAGCATTTGCGCCTTTACTCCTTGCCGTCGAGCCACAAGCTCCAGCATGGGCACAGCAGATCGTCCATTTCCTGCAAACAGGAGAACTTCCCGAGGAGCAAGAAGCAGCAGAGAAAGTAGCCCGGCAATCGAGTATGTACCAGTTTGTCGATGACATACTGTACAGAAGAAGATTCAACGGAGTGAAATTGAAGTGCATCTCCCGGGAAGAAGGACAAGAGCTGTTGGCGGAGATACATGGAGGCATATGTGGACACCACATAGGCGCAAGAGCACTTGCCGGCAAGGCTTTCCGGCAAGGTTTCTTCTGGCCGACAGCCCTCCAGGATGCAACTGCACAAGTAACCAAGTGTGAAGCGTGCTAGTTCCATTCCAAGCAGATTCATCAACCAGCTCAAGCTCTCCAAACAATCCCTCTATCCTGGCCATTTTCGGTCTGGGGGCTCGACATCCTCGGCCCCTTTCCCCGAGCTGTCGGGGGCTTTGAATACTTATACGTTGCAATCGACAAGTTCACAAAGTGGCCGGAAGTGGAGCCAGTGAGAAAGGTGACAAAGACGATCGGCCGTCAAGTTCTTGAGTCAATTATGCGCGTTTGAATCCCTAACAGGATAATCACCGACAATGGCACACAATTCCACGAGCCACGCCTTCATGCAATCGCCCAAGATCTTGGCACCAAGATGCTGCCGCTTTGTTGCTCACCGAGAAGCAGCGGTCAAGCGGAGAGGGCAAACGCTGAAAGCTGCGCGGGCTCAAGACCGAACTTTTCACAAGCTGCGCAAGTCGCGGAAAAAATTGGATTGAGCGGCTGCGGTGGTTCTTTGGTCAATCGAGCGACACCATCGAGCCAGCGCCAGCGCCTTTGCTCGGCCACGGAGCAGAGGCAGTTCTCCCCACGGAACTCGTATACGGATCGCCTCGAGTGCTCGCTTATGATGAGCTTGAGCAAGAGCAGCTGCGGCAAGATGATGCGCTGCTCCTCGAGGAGAATTGTCTTCGAGCTCTTTGGCGAGCTGCTCGCTACCGACAAGCTTTGCGCCGCTACCACAGTCGCAAAGTTAATGCCAGAAGCTTCGAGGAAGGAGACCTTATTCTTCGGCGTGTTCAGTCCGCCAAGAATTCCAACAAGTTGACGCCGAAGTGGGAGGGCCCTTATCGGGTAAGACGAGTCACTAGGCCCGGCGCTGTCCGCCTTGAGACCGAAGATGGCACTCCGGTGAGCAACTCCTGGAACATAGAGCATCTTCGCAAGTTTTACCCATAAGGCGCGGTTGCGGGGCCCCGACCTGGCAACCATCTTTTGTACAAGCCTTGCCGATGTCGCATGTAACCCTTTGTACAAAGCTGGGCACAGCTCCTGTGCGTAAATAAAGTTTATGTGCCGCGCACACCCTGTCAAATTTAATGCATTTCTCTTTTTTGCATACATATCTGACACTTTGTGCAGCACATGCCCCCGGTAAGCAATAGCAATCCTTAAGATTCCATATCATTACTTTCTCTTCATTCTTCTCAAAAGAAGATCCCTCCACCCACAAGTCCACCGGGGGGGGAAGGAGAAGATAAAGGTGTGGACTAGGCGTCGTTCAAAGGAATCTAACCTTGCCAGGGCGAAGACGACAGAAAAGCTAAGTTACCAAAGTTTGAGCATAGTCTACTTTAAATTTCTAAGTTATATTCCTTGAACGTTCACGCCTTGTATGGAAAACTTGTGCGCGGAGGAACCAGCTCGCGGCTATGTTGCGCCCTTGATTTGTTTCCGAGCCCGCTCAACAATAAAAGTGCGCTGCAACTAGCCCCGACAAGGTTTCTTGCCGGAGGACACACCGCCGGTGGTCTGCGATGTTCCAAGACTCAGCATGTGTGCTTGTGCCGCAAGTTCCTCGAGCGTGAGTAAAAGCATACAGGGGATGTAACAGAGTAAAGGAAATAACATAGCAAGCAGTACCCAGAATAAAGTTATGTTACAAAAATGACTTATTCTGGCGCTGACTAGATTGTCCTCATAACCGAAAATGCAGCGGCAGGGAAGAGGAAGAAGAAGGGCGGCCTAATCCACACGATCGCCGTCGACCCTCCTAACTTCGTTGATCTTGTCCACGATGGGTGCGACGATGGCTTTGAGCTCTTCAAGATCGGCATCCGCCGGCAGCTTCTTGGTGACACGGGTGAAGTCGACGCCCGGGTTGCGGAAGAGGACCTTCACCAACACCTTCTCCAGGACCTTGGTGCAGATCGCGCGCGACTCGTTGGCCAGCTGCTTCGGGATCCTTTCCCGGAGCTGCCGAAGAGCCGTCACCACGTCCTTGAAGAAAAGCGTGAGCTTGGCGCTGGGATGGAGATTCCCCTCCGTGGGGTACCCGAAGCCCGCCAAGTCCAGCCTCGCCAGCTCCTCGTCAATGAGCACAGCGATGTTGACGAGGCCCTCCGTCCAGAGCTCCACCGTAGTCTTGAAGGTGTTCTGGGTCTCGGCGGCCCTCGTCAACAGCTCCTCGTTGCCCTTGAGCTCTTTCCTCAAGTCATCCTCCCGCTTCTTGGCGGCGTCCAGCGTCCCCGCCAAAGTGGACAGCTTCAGCTCCAGATCAGCACTCGAGTCCTTGGCGGCGTTCAGCTCCTTCATCTTCTCGGCGAGCTGGGCCTGCAGATCGCCATGGGCACGTGCATCCTTTTCACGCTCGCGCTGGAGTGCGGCGAGCTCGTCATTCTTCCTTGTCATGTCCGCCTCCAGCCGCGTCACCCTCTCCTCTAAATCCTTCTTGGCGGCCTCAGCGGCCGCGGCCGCGTCCTTTGCCTCCTTGAGCGTTCCGCCAAGCTCCTGCTCTCGTGCCTCGAGCTCCTCCTCGTGACTGTCCAGACTAGCTTTCTTCTGCGTCAGCTCACCTTCCCGCCTGGACATCTCCTCAGCGGCGAGCCTCTGCTGCTCCTCGGCTTCAGCCTTCTCCAGGATGAACGCCTCCTTTGCCTCGCCCAGCTGCGCCCTCTCCGCTGCAATGGATCGGAGGGCCTCCTGGTTGCGGTCCCAGAGCTCTTGCGCATGTTTCTCTATGTCGACTCCTGCTTGTCGAAAAGCGCTTCCGGGACTCGAGCCGCTCGGGCGCGTGATAAGTGACACCAGCTTTGAGCAACTGCTCCTCTTCGGACTCGCTGCTGCCGCTGCATGGCTTGTCAACCACCGCCAGCCCAGCGGAGGCGAGTACCTCTCCATCAAATTCCTCTCCCTCGACCGGCACCACAGAGCTCGGCGCCCGGGAAGCTTGATGTACGCCGCCGCCAGCCTTCAAGTAAGCACCTGGCTGGGGCTCCTCGGAGCCCGATGCCACATCCGCGGCGAAGGGGTCGGCGGTCGGTGCAGCGCCTCGCGCTCCTGCTTCCTTCGGGTCGTCAGTACGGCCGCCAGATCCCTCGCCGGCTCCTGCACCAGCAGCCTTGGCGGTTTCCTCGTCGGCGGGCTCATCAGCGCCGGCCCCTTCCTCGTCGGCAGCAACGTCCTTAGTGTTGCCGCGCGCGCCCTCCTCGCCGGTGGCCTCAGTTTCCATCGGGTCCCCAAGAGGAGGATCTGAAGACGGAAAAGGAAGGAAAAGTCAGCGAGATACCAAAAGGAAGAGAAAGAAGATCAGCAGAACCCAAGGGAAAGCTTCCGCAAGGAGGGTCACTGTCTTTGGGCTCTGTGATCATGGGCTCCACCACCGGGGCTCGCGGTTCCGCTCCTTGCCGGAGATCCCTCCTTGTCGGGAGTGCTCCCATATCGGGAATCGGCCCTTGGCGGCGTAGTTGAAGCCGGCGACACCTCCGGTCGGCCTCCGATTGCTCATGGTGGGTTTGCTCGCTTCTATACAAATGAGCCGATAATCAAGATGTCGACAAAAGAAGAAGCACCGTCTTGGCGCCCCACAACGCCGAAGTGAACCAAAACACTTTACGTTGGGGCTGCCGCGAGGAGAAGGGATCGGGTCCGTCAAGGTGGTCTCGGACGTACCTTCCGTCGTCACGGCAGGATCGTCCCCGATGTCGACCACGGGGATCTTGTCCCTCTTCGCCGCCCTCTCGGCCAACGTCCTGAAAAGAAACAGAAGTTCAGGGGGAAGCAAATTAGATACAAGACAAACAACAAAGAAAGACAAGTGCAGTAAGGACAAAGCCTTACTCCTCTTCGTCGTCCTCCTCCTCCTCCTCTTCATCATCATCGGAGCTCAGCCCGGAGAGGTTGAACTCCGGTACCCTCTCGACGCGACGCGGCGGAGAAGTAGGTTCCCTCCGGCGCTTGCCGAGAGCTGCGGCAGGATCAGGCGCGGCAGCCCGGGAAGACCCCGCCTTAGTTGCCGGCACAGCCTGGGACCTTCCCGCGGCAACGCTACTTGCCGCGGTGGAGCGTGTCCCACGGCGCCGCGGCTGCTGGACGGCTTGCTCCTCCGCCAACTCTCCAACTCGACGGAGACGCCTTCTCGGTCGGAATTGGGGCTATGCCGTGGGCTCCGCCTGCGGCAAGTTGCTCGAAGACGGCTGGCCGCTCGCGTCCTCGGCGGGCTCGCTCGCCCGAACCGTGGCCTCCCCTTCGCCCTCAGCTTCTCCGGCAAGATCTTCCTGGGCGGCCAGGCTTGCCGCCTCAGCTGCATCCGCCTCCGCCAGAGTGAAGCCAAACTCGCCCGCGGCGGCGGCTGCCGCCGCCTATTCGGCCCTGCTGGCAATATACGCCAGCTCGTTGGTAGTTGTGGCGCGGGTGAGGAGCTTCTGCTCATCAGATTTGACTACCACCTCCACCAGGTCATCAAAGAATTGCTGCACGACCTCGGCAGTGGGCTCTATCCAATTTGCACTTATCCCGTGCGAGTCGCACTCTGGCATCATTGCGCAGATGTGATCACGCTGGGAGTTGTTGCACAAGGGGACGACGCCCTGCGGCAACTGGAACCATTCTGGATGATTGGGGTCATGCTTAAACATCTCCCTCAGCATCGCGTCAAGCTCCAGAACGGTGAAGTTGAAGTTGAGGCCTGGGCGCAGCCTCATGAAATCCGCCGGGCCGCTAAACAGCCAGGCGGGCCTCCCCCTCTCTTGCAGAGGGGCGATGCGACGGCGAAGAAAATCCGCGCCCACTGCCCCTGTTGTGAGTCCGGCATGCCTGAGCCGAACGATTCGGGTGGTGGCGATCGTCAGCTTGGCGTCGTCCGGCGACAGAGCGCTCCAGTCGCTACCACGCACCACCCGGGTCTCGCGCAGCTTGGTGAATGACGGCGGATTGGCATCACAGATCCAGCACCACTCTGCCCTCCACTCGTCCCACTTGCTGCGGAGCTCGCCCGACAAGTACACCTCCTTCATGCCCATCCGGGAGGTCCAGGCGATCCCTCCAGCCAGTGGCTCCCCTTTCTCGGCCCGGGGGGAGAAATAGTGACGAAAAAGAGCGACATTGGGGAGGATGCCAAATAGTTCTCGCAGAGGTGTGCGAAAACCGCCATTGTCAGAACGGCGTTGGGGGTGAAATCGAGAAGATGAAACCCATAGGTGTTCATGATGTCGCAAAGAAAAGTGGAAAAAGGTGGGCAGAGCCCGCAATAGAAGAACACAGGGAAGAAGTAGTACCCGCTGGGGCACTTTTTCGACTTGGAGGCTTCAGCGGAAAGCACCGGCGTGCGCGGATGTGCCCGCGTCTGCGTCGACCAGAAGAGATAGAACTCCGTCCGCAGCGCCTCCGGGGTGAGTTCGGGGGGTGGGGGAAGCACTTGCTTCTTGCGCAGTGCCTCGAGCTCCAGCGCCTCGGCCGACTTCGCGGCCTTTGTAGCCTTCGCAGCCTTTCCGCTCTTCGGAGCCATGGCGGAAGCAGTGGGGGAAGGCGAAGGCGACGGCGGCGACGGCAACGATGGGCGGCGGCACGCTGCTCTCTTTCGACTTTGGGAGCGGTGGGGAACGGCGAAGCTTTCGAAGGAAGGAACTGCAAGTGGCGGAAGTGGGGGAACGACCCTGTTTCCCCTGCTTATAAACCAGGGATGTGAACATTACACATCTCCTGGAATTAAGTGCAGACCACATTCTCTCCCACGACGCCGCAATCGACGCGTGCCGTTCTATGGGGACGCGGTGAAGCGGAGTAGGTTTTTTGTGCGGACCGGGCGCGCGTGCCGTCTGCTTGTTTTGGGCCTGGCCCAACAGCGCTCGGCACCGCGTATGGCCCAGGCCCGGGCGCTCCTGTCGGTGTACTAAAGTAGGGGTACCTTAGTACCCTGAACTTGTGCACGGGCAGTTGCGACACCCCGCGGCAAGGCTCGCCGGGCGCCCGCCAAGACCCTCCTTCATTTCTACTTGCGGCCATTCAAGAACAAAGTGTCAGATAAATAGACAAGGCCCCGGCAAGAGAAGCTTGCCGGGAAGAACAAGGCCCCGGCAAGAGGAGCTTGCTGGGAAGGCCAACCAGGCGCTCCCAAAGACTTGCCGCGACGCCCAGCGTCAAGAAGGGCCCCAGAACCGCAAGCTTGCGGTGCGACAAGAAGAAGCAGCATGCAAGGCGCTTGCCGCAGCAAGGCTGCCACCCGCACCCCGGATCTAGCGCATCCAACGGCGTGTCACCCGGGGCCATCCGGGGCACGTGGCGGTATTGCAGGCAGCCATGCAATGCGAGGTGGCAAGCGGAGCTGACAAGGAAGCCATTGTGGCGAACGGTGGTGCACCTAACGGTCGTTTCCTTGCACTGTTGGGGCAACCAGACGAGCATTAAATGCCTTTGTCCCCTGCCGTCAGAGTTAGGTAGGGGACACTGTTGAACACTGTTGTACCAACCTGCGTTTTTACTCTTTTACCCCCTCTTCCTACGCTGCCACCTGTCGGTGACCCCCTTAGACTATAAAAGGGAGGCCCATGCGCATGTAGAAGGGGTTCGGTCCATTCGACGCATCCAGCACCACTACACGCTCACGCTCTCGGAGGAACAAATACAACACAAAGCAGCGAGAGGAGTTTTATCTCTCCGAGAGCTCGGCTGGGTAAAATCCCCCGCGTGTGTGACCTCGATCTGCTCTTCGTGCGGCCCTCGCCCCCCTGCCGGACCAGAAGGGGCCCCCCTGCCCCATAGGTGCTCGTGCCCACGGAACCACGACACCCTGCGCCCTGGCAACTAAATTCAAATCAAATTTGTATTCGATTACGAATATCCACAAATAATTATAGGTTTTGTTATTTATTCAAAACCACAACAAAGATTTATTCCACCTTTATATATGATTATGATTTAGAAATGTCGTGATTTTCGAATTCAGTAGGTTGGATACACTTTGAGTCAAAATAGTTATTTCATCCAATACAATATGGTTACACGAAAACAGTTCACCTTATGTCAATCATACAAGTACTAAGGATTACCTCGCCTAAAAAATTCGGATCATTACAACACATGGACAACATAGGGGGTCTTACAACATAATCCATTTAGAGACATGACACAACATGCAAGTACAATAATCTAATGACAATTTCAACTGGTATCTAATGAAGAAGTGGGATTACCCTGGGCTTTAGATAGCAGAAATAGCAGGACCTCTTCCGTCTTCAAAAGCAACATTCTTACTTCCTCCAATTCTTGGGTTGCTTGCATAATGTGTGCAGCTAATTGCATAATTTCCAGCCTCAAGATCAAGATTACCTCATTCATGGCAGCCACACCATCTCTTTCTGCCTCTAGTAGAGCCTCAAGAACTATAATATTTGTGCTAAGACTGCTCTCAGGCGGTGTTGCCTCCGAACTGCTACCATCTGGTAATATGGATGGCGCACTGCTTCCACAAATAGATTCTGGGGTTGTACATTGTGTCCTAGTGTGAACGACATCCTGTGAGGTTTCCGCTAGACATAAGTAAGAGATAGTTATCGCATGATCCAGGCAGTAAGCTACATGGTAAATGACATATAAATTATTGCCGAGCATGGCAAGCTATATTTACATGGTTCGAAGCAGCATCAGCCGAAAAGAAACTAAAATGTTAAGATGAAACTAGCGATGTAAGTGGGAAATAAACGACATCCGACAGTCCCATCTAGTTAGTTTTTTGCTAGCTCCCTAGTTCATTTTCCTCAAAAAACACTTTTGAACTATCATAACACTAGTGGACTTTAATCGGGATTAAACGGGACCCAGTTGACATCCCTAGTTGAAAGGGAGTGTACCACGGCTATATTTAAGTTGCCAAGGCATCTAAGCAGTTGAAATAATCTGGGAAAGCACTTAACAGTGTGGCCTCATATAAACTACGAAGACAGTCTTGTGATGAAGTTTAGAGGAAAATTTAAGGACTCAAATGAACTAGGCATGCATTTATTTATGATAGTATAGTAGGCACTGCTGACATATTTGCCAACTCAGGTATAGCGTAACAAGTAACAAACAAGCATTCGAATGAAGCAATACAGCAAAGCAGACAACTGAACTATTTGTAATTCTGTAGGATTACAGGTTGAGGGCACAAGCCAAGAAAGCATCCCACATGCATTACATTTCACATGTACTAAAACACACTAGCTTACCATATGTTGCTGTGAAACCTCGCTGCAGTTGCAATGTTCTTTGAAGATATCATCAGCATCCCGTGGTTGCAAATCTAGTTGTTGTAGTTTATTCTGCACCCTCTATTTAGGTAAAATTAATTTTAATCGCATGCACTGGTTCGAATTGATCGTCAATGTTTCATCTAAACTAATGAAAGAAGGGTGTGTGCATACACGACAATATATCTGCTTCACTCTATTTTTATGCTTGTTCGAGGTGCAGCCCCAAGAAAACAAATATTTTGCTTGATTGGGTTGGCAGCTCCATAATTAATAGAAGCATCAGATTAGTCATGCAACTTGGGAAGATCAAGAACACACAAAAAAACTAATGAATAGAGGCTCAGAGCAGTGATGTAATAGCTAGCATCAGAAAATGTAGGGTAAAACAAACAAAAAGCAGCGGAACCACCTGTTAGTTTACTGATGTGTAATTAAGCATAGAGAACATGAAGCAGTCTGATGGTACCAACAGGTGGCATCAGAACAACACCATTATTATAAATATAGCATGCAAGAAGTAAAATAGTAGGCAGTGATATCTAGGAACTACAGTAATACATAGGACAAAACTAAAGCATAGTAACTATATGTGTACTGGTATGTAATTAGCACATGTAACATGTTCACTGCCAGAAGTATGGCCCTATAGGTGCAAGCACAATAACGCGTCTCTTGAAAAATTGAATGATGCCCTGAAGAAATTCAAAGGTGTGGCGCTTATGCTAAGAAAGTGAACGTAGGCGCCGGCCATTAGATAATAGTACATGATTCTCGGCGGCGTATGGGTATCGTTGTCATATTTGATAGCTAAGGATCATCGATGGTGCTCGTGTTACGGTTGAGTTTGGGCCGGTTGTCGCCGTCGCTGAAGCGGCTCCAGTGCTTTGGTTGCGGCGCCTGTCGACATACAAGAAAGCTCATTTGTGGTAAGTGAATGGTTGCACGATAAAGAAGAGAAAAATTGAAGGAGTACAAATCGAAATAACCTGATGAGGCTACGGCGTCAGTAAAGCAGGGCTGGTGGAGTTGGATATGGCTTCCATGCAGTAGGTCCGGTGTAGTGGACGAATGCTTCGGCGGGCGCGGTGTACAGTGCTTCCAGTGAGGCGGATTTGTTGTGGCGGACGAGGGCTTGTGAGGGATCGAAGAAGGTGAGAGTGTCTAGAGGGGGGGTGATTAGACTACTCGACAAGATAAAAATTATGTCTTTTATCAAGGACAGATTTTGGCAGATTTTGCATAACACACAAGTCAAGTAGCACACTACACATGCAATTTTAGAGTATGGGCAGCGGAAAGTAAATTGCACAAGTAGTAAAGAGAAGTGGAGAAGATCAAACGCAATTTGGAGACGCGGTGATTTTTCTCGTGGTTCCGATAGGTGGTGCTATCGTACTTCCACGTTGATGGAGACTTCAACCCACGGAGGGTAACGGCTACGAGAGTCCACGGAGGGCTCCACCCACGAAGGGTCCACGAAGAAGCAACCTTGTCTATTCCATCATGGCCTACGCCCACGGAGGGCTAGCCTTACTCGGGGTAGATCTTCACGAAGTAGGCAATCTACTTGCCCTTACAAACTTCTTGGTTCAACTCCACATCTCGATGACGGAGGCTCTCAAGCGACACCTAACCAATCTAGGAGGCACCACCCTCCAAAAGGTAATAGATGTTGTAGATGATGATGAACTCCTTGCTCTTGTGCTTCAAATGATAATCTCCCCAACACTCAACTCTCCTCACTGATTTGGCTGTGGTGGAAGAAAGGATTGAGTGGAAAGCAACTTGGGAAGGCTAGAGATCAAGCTTCATATGGTGGGAGTGGAGCAACTTGATCTCAACACAAGGGTAGGTAGTTCTCTTGTCAGAAATGTAAGGTAGGAGTGGTAGTTCTTTCTGATGGCTCTCTCCATGAATGAAGAGGGGGTGGAGGGGTATAAATAGCCTCCACACAAAATCCAACCGTTACACACATTTGACCAATCTCGGTGGGACCGAAGTTGACAACTCGGTGAGACCGATAGTTCAAATAATGTGAGCGTTGGGATTTTGGTGGGACCGAAAATACAATCTCGGTGAGTCCGATTAGTGCAATGACAAGAGCATGCCGGTTTGGTGGGACCGACTTCATCATCTCGGTGACACCGATTTGATGTGTAAGGTTCTGAAGCTTGGCAACTCATGTTTGGTGAGACCGAGTTCGAATCGGAAAATCCGAGTTTGCTAGGGTTTGGCTTATGGTGAGGTGGTTCATCTCGGTGTGGTGAGTTTGGACTAGCGGTGGGACCGAGACTACTTATGAGTGTATATGGCGGTGAAAGTTGCGATAGTTTAGGAGATGTATCACTAAGCACTTGAGCAACCAGATCATCATCATAACCTCATTCCCTTTTAATAGTATTGGCTTTTCCTATGGACTCAATGTGATCTTGGATCACTAAACCAAAATGGAGTCTTGAGCTTTTGCCAATGCTTGCCTTAGCATTTTGAGGGTCCACCTCTTTAGTCCTTTTGCCATGCCAATGTGATTGAATTTCTGAAACATACTTGATAAAAGCATTAGTCCAACCACAAAGTATGTTGTCATTAATTACCAAAACCACCTAAGGAGCAAATGTGCTTTCAATCTCCCCCTTTTTGGTAATTGATGGCAACACACTAAACAAGACATCAAAGCTTATTGAAAGAAAGGCAGAATTATCACGAAAGCTTTGACAAACATGTAGTACAGGCTCCCCTACAAGTGTGCAAGATTTTCATAAATTATGGTTTTGGACTACCACAAGCACACAAGAGAGAAAAGCAAGATGTGCTACATGCAGCTTGGGTATATGCATCAGAGCAGATGAAAAGAAGTGAGTGATAATGCATATGTGCATGGTGATTTCTTGCAAACAAGTATTCACAAGCAAGTCACCATCATGCACATTTCGCAAGGTGCATATACTTACCTTGAGGTTCCTTGGCATTGTACACGAAGAGATAAACTTGGGAAAACAAGGTTAGATAACACAAGAGTATTTCTTCAACCAACTGCAAGAACATCAAGAGTACCAAGCCAGGATGACATGTATAAAGAGTGTCTCATATTGAGCACAAGCTTGAATCAACAAACATGTCTCGAAACTAAAAGATTTTCAATGAACTCGAGAGATTTTGCTTTCCATAAGATATCAATTGTGAAGATTCCTCTCCCTTTGAGTTTTCTCAGATCAAGGGGTTTGATGGAAAGAGCAAAATCAAAAGAATGATGCCAAATGAGAATGATGCCAATTGTAATGTCCAATGTGAAACACGGCAAAGCTTTGATGTGATTCTCTCCCCCTTAAGGTAAGATTGCTCTTCTTCTCCTAAATCTTCTCTTCTCCCTAAGTCTTCTCCCCTTTGACATCAAGTGCGAAAAGGACAGCAAACTAGGAAGGTCAGGAAAGATGGAAGGAAAGAAGTGGGATCCTTAAGAATCACAACAGGGCAAAAAACATGCATAGAGAATCATTGAGTGGAGCTGCAGAAGATGATATCCTGGAAGAAATAAATCGGTGACACGAATTAAGATGGATCGGTGGGTCCGAAAGTCGAGGGACTTAGGGTAGATCCTTTTCGCTAGACCGAAATATTTAAATCGGTGACGCCGAGTTTAATTCAAGGAAATCTGAAATAATTCAGCTCACTTTGCGAGGAATGTTTCAAAGGATTTGCAATGAATTTGTGAATGATTTTCGAGGAATTGACCAGAGCCAGAAGGATATTCACAAAGACAGAAGAATAGAAATGAAAAAGATTCCTAGATGAAGTTTCTTTTGTTTTTAAATGAAAACTCAATGAGAGAACATAAGAGAAAATAGAAAGACTCCAAAACATATGTACTTCATCTAGATAAAGGTCGGCGACAAGGTCACCTATGTTAGAGTATATTGACTTAGGAGTCAAATGAGGACATTTGATCATAGGTCATACTCATCATTTAAGCTCAAAATGGGGTTGCCATTTTTCGATTAAGCATTTGATGTGATCACATCTTATGAAGCTGCTTGTACTCATGCCTTTGAGCAAAGCTCCTTAAAGATGTGAAGAACATACCTTGGGCTTGTTGTTGCTTTGTTCATGTAGGTGAACTTGATGTAGGTGCTCATTGAATGTGAAGTTGGAGCGCCATTTCCACTTGTGTAGTTCATCTTCCTACATGGGTTAGGCAAGCAAGGAAATACTCAAGGATATCCAAGATGACAAGAGTGAAATACTAGATGTATAAGGTGTCAAAAAGGATATGTGGAATTTTGTTCCTTGAACTCAACATCCCAAAGGGCTAGATACTTGGTCAATGACAAGATTACTCATGATTTGAGTGTGTGGTAATCTTGTGGAATGTAGATCATCCAAGTACCTGCAAGGAGTTAGATGCAATACAAGGAGGCAAATGTGTCCAAGACATATGATCATCATCATAAGAGAAATATCAAGGATTAGTCAAGTGGGCTCATGCCTTGCATGCATCAATGGAGTTCTCACTCCAAGTTTGAAGCATCAATGATGTTCAACTCACTCCTTAAGTGACAAAACACCTTCTCATCAAGAGGTTTTGTAAAGATATCAGCGAGTTGTTTGTCAATCGAACATGCTTAAGATTGATGTCACCCTTGGCAATGTGATCACGAATGAAATGGTGGCGAACTTCAATATGTTTCGTTCGAGAGTGTTGCACGGGATTGTGTCCAATTTTAATCGCACTCTCATTGTCACAAAGCAAGGGAACATGTCTCACATGTATCCCATAATCCTTAAGCGTTTGTGTCATCCATAGCAATTGATCACAACACGAACCAGCAGCAATATATTCCGCTTCGGCAGTGGATAATGATACCGAATTTTGTTTCTTGGAGGACCAAGATACAAGGGATCGACCAAGGAATTGACACGTACCCAAAGTTGACTTTCTATCAACCCTATCACCGGCATAATCCGAGTCGGAATAGCCAACAAGGTCGAAAGAGGCCCTCTTAGGATACCAAATGCCAAAGTTTGGTGTGTGTATCAAATATCTCACAATCCTTTTAACAGCTTTAAGATGACATTCTTTAGGGGCTGCTTGATATCGAGCACACATGCATACACTCAACATTATGTCAGGACGAGAAGCACAAAGATATAGTAGAGAACCAATCATAGATCGGTAAACCTTTTGATCAACGGGTTCTCCATCTTTTGTCAAGTCATTATGTCCACTTGTAGGCATGGGGGTTCTCATACCTTTGCTTTCTTGCATGTTGAACTTCTTGAAGAGATCCTTGGTGTACTTTGTTTGTGAGACAAAAGTAACCTCCTTAGATTGCTTGATTTGCAACCCAAGGAAGAATTTGAGTTCACTCATCATGGACATCTCATACTTCTCCGACATGAGCTTTCCAAACTTCTCGCTAAAATGAGGGTTAGTTGAACCAAAGATAATATCATCAACATATATTTGGCACACAAATAGTTCACCATCAACCCTTTTCGTGAACAACGTTGAGTCAATTTTTCCAATCTCAAATCCTTTTTCAAGAAGAAAGCTAGTCAAGCATTTGTACCAAGCTCTAGGAGCTTGTTTAAGACCATAAAGAGCTTTGTGCAACTTGTAAACATGATTAGGCTTTTTGGGATTCACAAACCGGAGGTTGTTTCACAAATACTTCCTCCTCAATTTCACCATTTAGGAAAGCACTTTTGATATCCATTTGATAGAGAGTAATATCATGGTGATTGGCATAAGCAAGAAGAATGCGAATGGACTCAAGTCTAGCAACGGGGGCATAGGTCTCACCATAGTCCATACCTTCGACTTGTGTGTAACCTTGAGCTCTGAGACGAGCCTTATTGCGGATGACTTGTCCATCTTCATCTTGCTTGTTCGAAACACCCATTTGGTTCCAATGACGTTTTGATCATCCTTGGGCTTTCTACCAAAGTCCATACCTTGTTCCTCTCGAAGTTGTGTAGCTCTTCGTGCATAGCGTTCACCCAATCCGGGTCTTCAAGTGCTTCTTCTACCTTCATAGGTTCAATACTAGAGATAAATGAGTAATGCTCACAAAAGTTAGCTAAGCCAGTTTTAGAGCGAGTAATTCTCCCGGAGTTGATGTCATTGATCATTTGTTCCACGGGATGATTTTCTTGACTCTTGCTCGGACTCGGGATAGCTTTTGTTGAGGTTGTGGCTGAGCTTCCTCATCATCTTCATCTTCCTCTTCTTCTTCTTCATTGTTGTTGGTGTTGTCTTGAGGCGGTGGAGAAGGAGGTTGTGGTGGATCTTCTCGTTGCACTTCCTCATCTTGGTGAGTTCCACTTGTGGAGGCCTCCATGTTGCCTTGAGGTTCATCTTGCCGTGAGGTGGGGGCTCCACATATGTAGATGAGGTACTCTCCTTCACTTCCATGGGACGGATCTTTCCAATAGATAAATCTTGGATGGCTTCCGATGGGTCCTTGTCTCCTACATCAATAGGCATTTGCTCTACTTGCGAGCCATTAGATTCATCAAACTTCACGTCTACCGTCTCTTCAACCTTTCGGGTGAAATTATTGTAGACACGGTAGGTGTGGGAGTTTGATCCATAACCAAGAAAAAGCCTTCATGAGTTTTAGGAGCAAATTTAGACCGACGATGCTTATCAAGGATATAGCATTTCAACCAAAGACACGAAAGTATCCCACTTGGGGTTTGTTACGGTGAGGAGCTCGTATGATGTCTTGCCGAGGAGCTTATGAAGATAAAGCTGTTGATAGCATGACAAGCTGTCTCGACCGCTTCCCCCAAAAATGCTTGTGTCTTGTATTCATCAAGCATCGTTCTAGCCATCTCTATGACCGTTCGGTTCTTCCTCTCAACAACTCCATTTTGTTGAGGAGTATCGTGTCGAGAACTCATGTAGAATCCCTTCCTCATCGAGAAAAGAGTCTACATTGGCGTTCTTGAACTCCGTTCCATTGTCCTCGAACTTTCTTGATCTTCACTTCAAATTGATTTTGGGCCTTTCGCAAAGGTTTTGAAGATTCTCTGAACCTGCGATTTGTCATCAAGGAAAAATACCCACGTAAATCTGGAATAATCATCAACTATAACTAGACCAAAGGAGTTACCACCAAGGCTTTTGTAAGCATTGGGACCGAAGAGATCCATATGAAGAAGCTCAAGCGGTCTCCTTGTGGTCATGATGTTCTTCACGGGATGACTTCCACCTACTTGTTTTCCTGCTTGACAAGCACTACAAAGTCTATCTTTGTCAAAGAAAACATCTTTAACGCCAAGAATATGATCACCTTTGATCAGCTTGTCTAGATTACGATACCAACATGTCCAAGCCTTCTATGCCATAACCAACCTTTAGCGGATTTAGCAATGAAACAAGCTCTAGGTTGGGCTTTCTTAGTGAAATCAACAATATATAGATCACCTCTACGGATACCGGTAAATGCCATGTTATGATTGTCACGACGAAAGACTTGGCAATCTACTTCAGTGAATAGCACATTGAATCCAAAGTCAGCTAATCTAGACACGGAAAGTAAATTGTATCCAAGAGATTCTACAAGCATGACATTTTGAATAGAGCTATCATGAGATATGGCCACCTTACCAAGGCCAAGCACCTTACCCTTGGAGTTGTCTCCAAAAGTCACATACTTGCGTGGACCATCGTTCTTTGCAAGCTCTCGAAACATGTCTTTGTCTCCGGTCATGTGGTCGGTGCATCCACTATCAAGAATCCACTCTTTTCCGCCGGATATGTAGTCTCTCAGATTTGCCATAAGATTGAGACTCTTCATGATCTTGTCTAGCTCGGTGTCCGAATCGGAGTAATAATCATCATCCTCATGCTCATCATCATATTGACCCATAGATTGTTCATCATCAACACCTAGGTCAATTTGATAACTACTTGCATTAGTTTTGTCAATGTGACAATAATCATCGGAATGCAATACAAGAGCATTTCTAATTAGAACATTGATAAGACCGGGAGCACCCTTCTTTTTCATGAGATCACGAAGCTCAAAGAAGCATTTATCAAAGTTGGGATCATTGGGGTGCATCATATCAAATTCAATAGTCTTGTATAGAATTTCATCAAGACCTCTCAAAGAGTAGTCCGGATAAAGTTCTTCCAAGAACTTCCACATAGCATAGGCGCACTCAAAGTTTGTAACGAGCTTAAGCAAGTTATCGGGTAACCCTCTAATGATAAGATTTACAGTTCTAAGGTTACGAAGCAAATCAAGCTCTTCATCCATGGTAGGGTGCAAGGGGTCAAATGGAGGCACATAGGGGGTCTCAACATATTTGCGCAAATTGTATGTCTTAAAGATAATAAGCATTTCAATCCTCGACGAGTTATAGGACACTCCATTAAGAATAGGCACTCTATGGCTAACACTCCCAAACGTAGACACGTCCATCTTCCTCCGATGGTGTGTAAACCAAAGCAATGGAGACCAAAGCTCTGATACCAATTGAGGGATCGAAGAAGGTGAGAGTGTCTAGAGGGGGGGTGATTAGACTACTCGACAAGATAAAAATTCTGTCTTTTATCAAGGATAGATTTTGGCAGATTTTGCATAACACACAAGTCAAGTAGCACACTACACATGCAATTTTAGAGTATGGGCAGCGGAAAGTAAATTGCACAAGTAGTAAAGAGAAGTGGAGAAGATCAAACGCAATTTGGAGACGCGGTGATTTTTCTCGTGGTTCCTATAGGTGGTGCTATCGTACTTCCACGTTGATGGAGACTTCAACCCACGGAGGGTAACGGCTGCGAGAGTTCACGGAGGGCTCCACCCACGAAGGGTCCACGAAGAAGCAACCTTGTCTATTCCATCATGGCCTACGCCCACGGAGGGCTAGCCTTACTCGGGGTAGATCTTCACGAAGTAGGCGATCTCCTTGCCCTTACAAACTTCTTGGTTCAACTCCACATCTCGATGACGGAGGCTCCCAAGCGACACCTAACCAATCTAGGAGGCACCACCCTCCAAAAGGTAATAGATGGTGTTGATGATGATGAACTCCTTGCTCTTGTGCTTCAAATGATAATCTCCCCAACACTCAACTCTCCTCACTGATTTGGCTGTGGTGGAAGAAAGGATTGAGTGGAAAGCAACTTGGGAAGGCTAGAGATCAAGCTTCATATGGTGGGAGTGGAGCAACTTGATCTCAAGACAAGGGTAGGTAGTTCTCTTCTCGAAATGTAAGGTAGGAGTGGTAGTTCTTTCGATGGCTCTCTCCACGAATGAAGAGGGGTGGAGGGTATAAATAGCCTCCACACAAAATCCAACCGTTACACACATTTGACCAATCTCGGTGGGACCAAAGTTGACAACTCGGTGAGACCGATAGTTCAAATAATGTGAACGTTGGGATTTTCGGTGGGACCGAAAATACAATCTCGGTGAGTCCGATTCGTGAAATGACAAGAGCATGCCAGTTTCGGTGGGACCGACTTCATCATCTCGGTGACACCGATTTGATGATGAATGATTCTGAAGCTTGGCAACTCATGTTTCGGTGAGACCGAGTTGAATCGGAAAATCCGAGTTTGCTAGGGTTTGGCTTATGGCTGAGGTGGTTCATCTCGGTGTGGTGAGTTTGGACTATCGGTGGGACCGAGACTACTTATGAGTGTATATGGCGGTGAAAGTTGCTGATAGTTTAGGAGATGTATCACTAAGCACTTGAGCAACGGATCATCATCATAACCTCATCCCCTTTTAATAGTATTGGCTTTTCCTATGGACTCAATGTGATCTTGGATCACTAAACCAAAAATGGAGTCTTGAGCTTTTGTCAATGCTTGCCTTAGCATTTTGAGGGGTCCACCTCTTTAGTCCTTTTGCCATGCCAATGTGATTGAATTTCCTGAAACATACTTGATAAAAGCATTAGTCCAACCACAAAGTATGTTGTCATTAATTACCAAAACCACCTAGGGAGCAAATGTGCTTTCAGCTTGTATGAAGGTCCAGCGATGGGGCGGACGAGGAAGTCAGTGAAGGGCCTACACTGTGGTGCACGAGGGCACCGATAAAGCAGATCCAGTGCAGTGGACCATGATGGCGGTCAAGGAGATCTGGAGTGGTGGACAAGCCAGTCGCTGAAGCGGCTCAGGTGAAGTGGTGAGTTGGCAATCGGGGGTTCCAAGGTGCGGAAGGTAGAACAGGTGGGGAGTGAGGTCCACCGCTGCGGCGGAGGACTAGATTCGACTGCTTGCCGTGGTTAGGGGGGTCGGGGAGGGGAAGGGGAGGGGCTCTGGGGAAGAATGTTGGGGGAAAATAGGGGAAAACAATGGAGTTACCAAAGAAGCCCTTTTCCGTTCATGTGGCAGGGGTAAACAGGAAAATCGCAGGGCTAAACTTTCGGGCGCGAGATATATCGATGTGACCGGGAAGTTTGAAAGTTTTTGGTGCCTGAAATTATAAATGTTCTGCTCTTGTACGGCCGAGTATGATATCATGGCCGAGAATTTATTTGTTTTGCACACGAAAAAAGTGCAAGTTCTGAAAATCAATGTCTCCAACTCGAAACTTAGATTGTCCATTCAATTCAAATATGGATCACTGAGCTAGTACAAGCAAATACCATCATACAGTCCAATTCAAATGAAATTCCAAATGTGTTTATCCTAAATATGATGACAAAAGCAAAAATGTGTGTGTGTATGAATAAAGTGGTTGATTATAAAGTTTTAACATGCCCGTATGTGTATATCTCTAGGTTTGATGTATGAATTTGAAATCATGAAATCCCGACTTAAAATGTACCTTCGTTTAAATGAATTACAAAAGCTAATGATGGAGTCGAATTACAAAATTCCAATCTTAGGTTTGTAATTCTGGTACATCAAGGTATGTCACGCATGTTCAAAAGTATTGTTATCTCATAGTCCATACTGTGAAACAAATTGATCAACCATGAGTGCACACACTATTGACCATATATATATCTCAATTATGCTAATGTCCCTCAAATATAGACACCTCACTTTTATCTGAAGCCAATCCCCACCCCCACCCCCACCGTCGCCACCCCCACACCCCACCTCCCACACACACAAGTCGTTCTCTTCCCCAGACATGAACACACGAGCACATTAACACCCCCCTCTCTTCTAAAGTCCGGACCCCAATATAGGTCTCTATCACTTTGTCTCTCGGGCATGCACACATCTCGTCCCCCACTCTCTAGGTCTCCCAACATCTCTCTTTCCCAAGAACACGCACTATGTAGAGTGTATCTTTCCCATACACACAAAATGTCGCCCCCAAACGTCTATCTCCCTAGTTATCTGGTTCTCACACACTCACCTCACACACCACCCCACTGCAAACAAGCACACTTTGTCTCCTTGTGCACCACTCTCCTTTTTCTCTCTCCCACATGCGGACCCGCCCCAGCTCCTTCCATGTATACATATATGCCATGGCTCTTTACCTAGCTCCCTAATGTATCATCGTTCTCAATCTCGCACGTTGTTCTCCACACCATCTATTCTAGATCTCTCATGAAGTCCCTATCACACACACGATGACTCACTTCCCTTGTGTCTTCATACATAGGCCAATTTTGAACAACATCAACATTGTCTCCCTATCTATACGCCACTTATGGACACAAACGACCCCTCTCTCCCCCCTCTCTTCCTCTCTCTCTCTCTGTCGCTAGCTAGCTATCTCTCTCTCTCTCTCTCTCTCTCTCTCTCTCTCACACACACACACACACACACACACCCCTCTCCCACACACACTCGATGTCTCTTCGAAATAGTCTGCTCCCTGCCCGCACCCATGCTATCCCGCTACTACACATGCCTTTGTCTCTCTTTGACACACATGTCACACCATTCCCCCTTGCCTTATACTAGGTTTACATCATTAGTGGTCTCTCTACACCACATACACACACTCCCTCTCACACACAAACACGCGCACAAACACACACAGACACGCACAAACACCCATCTATTTGGATCCTTCTTTTAAGACACACACCCTTGGATATTATCTCCAGCTCTAGGTATGTATATATCCCCCCTCTCTCTAGCTCAGAGTCACACCAAAATTCTCCATCTCTCTAACTCAAACATCTCTCCCCATGGCCGCAAGTGTATCTCACACACTCACTCTCTGATTATGTCTATGTGTCTCCATGTTACACAACACAAAACCCCATGTACATGTCTCTCTCTATCCTCCACACACATAGACACAAAGAATCTCTTATCATTGCCTCAGTCTCTAGACATATCACACACGCACACTGTCTCTCTCTGTCTCGCAAACACGCTCAACAAGGGTTTCCCCATGAATAACTTA
Source organism: Aegilops speltoides (assembly GCA_021437245.1). Taxonomy (NCBI): domain Eukaryota; kingdom Viridiplantae; phylum Streptophyta; class Magnoliopsida; order Poales; family Poaceae; genus Aegilops; species Aegilops speltoides. Next base: position 255,662,368 of record CM038147.1, read on the forward strand.
CTGTCTATTCATCAACAGTCGTGGCAGTACGACGAACACGAGACATGAAAAATAATAAATCTACACGTGCGTAGACCACGTAGTATGAGTACTAGGACTAGAGCAAGCCAAAAGCGCACAGCCGTCACCCCCTCCTTATCAGCGACGGGAAAACCTTTGTTACACAGTCAAGAAGTCATTGTGCTAAGGCCCCACATGCTGAGCCATTGAATAGAATGTAGATCCTAGTTTATGGGAACAAGTATCGATAAAACGTTTCTATCTCCAAACTTATATTTCTTCTCTTATAAAAAACCGAGTTGGTGATGATGGTACGCGTGCCATCTTGCAATATAGAACGTCCGATCTATATCTGACAGATGGAAATTAAACTAAAAGATACCCGCACCTCTCTCCACATTTGCAGACAAGCCTTCCCTCGTTCATCCTTATCTCCAAGAACCTCATTGTTGAGCAATTAAAAAAGGAATCCTCTGGAACAAACTGGCCTGGTGGCCACTGCCGACGTCATCCATCGCCATGCCTCCGCTCAGTCCGACCACCAATCACCACCACACCCCACTCCTCTTCACCTTGTCTCCTCTTTCTTGAGATATCATTAGTTTTTACACATGGGATTACTCCCGCGTGGGTCAATCACAACAAGTTTTTTATAAAAAAATGCATCTTGATGTTCCGTGCAATGCACGAACATCTTGCTAGTACTCCTACAGAAGACTAAGTTGGTGATGATGGTGTGTCTGCCATCCGTCATTTCTGACCATATATTAGATCTACATCTAATGACTATGAGGTAAGTTGTTGACTTTTCTCACCAACATCCCACTTATCTACCAATTTGCAGAAAAACTCATAATTAGTATCTTCAAACCAACCACACCCCTCTCTCACCTCACCAAAATAGCCCAAGGAATATATTCTGATTGAAACATAATATATCTCTAGTGATATATGTATGTCAAAATTAGAGTGTTTTGTATCAACTTTGCAAATAAGTATTATTCTAATTATGATCCGTTGCAACGCACGTGAACATTGCTAGTATTTCCAACCATGCAAAAAAATGGTAGCATTTCCATAGTTTCGAGTTTTCCATCAAGATATTAGTCACTCATGGTTGATATTTACTTTCAATCACGTACACATAGGCACTATGTAACTAGCCTTGCTTATTGGCTTCCAAAGCTTAACTTTCACTCCTACTTACAATATGTAGAATATTTAACAAAAAACTACCACTTTCACCAGCCTAGGAAGAAATTATTGTACAAAAAGAAGCAAAGACATACCCAAAATTTCTTAATCCGCGCCAAAAACTACTACCTAGTGCCGATTAGGCTCATTTAAACCCGTTTATGACAGGGCTGGCCCACACGTCTGTGCTGACGAGGCACCTTAAACCAACATATTTTGTTGGACCGTTGACACGAGGGACCCACATCTGACCTTCTGTCCTGTTATTCCCCCTCAAATCATTATTTTTCCTGAACATTACTTCAAAAAGTACTGATGCGTGTTTGTTGGTGGTGCCGGTGATGAGCGAGTTGGCCACTACTCCGCCCGACGGGCCGAACGCCGCGCTGGCCTCCGCACGGGTTGGCAGGCTGGCCCGAGCGTGACTCACGCACGAGCAAGGCGCCGCGCTGGCCTTCGCTCGTGCCAGATGGCTGGCCTTAGCACGACGAGCGCGAGCAAGCCGCCGTGCCACCGAGCCAATCTAGCTAGCAAACCTTGCAGACAAGCAGCTGGACGGAGATATCTTGGCTATCTAGCGGCCGCGAGCGTCCGACGGAGCTGGCATCCGGGCTGCCACAAGATGGGCTCTGCACCGCCGGTAGTTTTAACCTCGCATTCTGCCGGCAGCGGTAGCTGCGTCCCATGGCCAAGGATGACTAGGTGGATGGGCCTGAGGTAGGAGGTCACTCAGGGATTTTTGTACAGACTGACATGTAGGTCCCACATGTCATCAAGCCTAACTTGCCGGTCGAATAGAAGGCGTTGACTTAAGGGGCGACATGGGTTGAAACGTGCCTATGACGGCACTTTGTAGAGTAGTTGTTTCTTGGTAGGGCTGGTTGGTAAGGGCAAGTACAATGGTTGATAAGGTAGTCTTATATTAAGTCTACCACGTATGCAAGTGGTAATAGTTTCTTGCCATTATTAGTGGTTTCTTGTAAGGAACAATGTACTACTAGCGACAAAAGGCGATTCTAGGTTGTGTTGTACTCCAACAAGTACTACTAGTGGTCGCGGGAGTGTATACATCGTCTTGTGGGTTCGATCCCGGCCAAATGTACGGCGGCATTTTTTTTAAATAGTAACTTTGTTGCGAGCCAATATTGTACACAGGTAGTTTGAGTTTTGAAGTCGAATGGACGTGTCACACCACAATCTAGGTGCACTGGATAGCCCAACCACATGAACGGGTTTTCCTTCCCATCATCTCGTGGGTCGCATGCTCGCCCTAGCCGCACCTCGCTTGCAGCTTCCTCATCAGCTATTAGCATATTTAAACTAGCACCTCCCAATTAAGCCCAAGGAGCTGGAAAAGCCTGAAGCGGCATCGGGAACTATGCAATATGGCTCTATAAATAAAGAGCTAGTACTCTACTACTCTGGAGCTTGAGGCGTTGCACGCATGGACTTCACTCCATTATTGGCTCTACTAGCTCCTTTCCGATTTATAGGGATCAATTCAAAAATCTCACCAACCAAGGTAGATGATGAGTGGTGGAATAATTTTCATGGTTTGTAAAATCACTCAATTAATGCGCTCGTTTTCCTCAAAGAATTGTGTTTACCAATGCATTAATTGCAATGCATGCATGCATGAAGTACATGCATGGGTTAAGTTTCTCATAATTCTTGCATTGAATGAATTAAAGCACCTTTAAATCTAAGCATGTGATGGGGAACAATCAAATTGAGACTTACAAAACGGGAAACCGAAATTTTTGAGATAATCCCTATAAACCGGGAAGAAGGGAGTATAAAAGAAATTCCTCTTTATGTGATTTTTTGTTTTCAAACGGAGTCAAAAGCTTTGCCTCATATCATTCATAAAAAAGGAACTACTAACAAAGTTCGACGAGATCCATTACACCTGCACATATAGAGTCGAAAAGCCTAGTCTCGCTGTATAAAATAATTCAAATGTTCTGCCCCCGCAGTAACCGTCGCTGATAAAAAGGCTGCTAGTGTGTGCGTGAGAGGAGCGGCTGAGTAGGCCAGCTACGTGCTTTAATAGAGCACCGAGAGTACCCACTATGCAGGTGTACTTTCCCTGCATTGATAGTACAGCAATGGCTCTAGAGAACATTACTACCCTCCACTTCCAACTATAGCCCCTTGGCCCTGAGATTCAAGAGTTCAAAACTGGTGCACTATACTAGAAATACAGTGCATCGCACTTATAGTTGAGAAAGTAGTACTAGTACTGCTACAGTACGAGTATGTAGTAAATAATAGCCTCACCATTTTACTAAGGAACGATCGAGGAGCTACAGTTGGAAGAGACGAGGCCTTGCGGTTACTACGCTCTTATCTCCTCCTCGCCAGTTCCCCTCCCCTCGAAGAGAAGGTAGTTTGTCGCTGCTCACATGGATTCACCAGGCGATTCTCCTCCTCGTCAGGGCTGGGAGACCTTGGACAGCGATCCTCACCTCTGCAAGACTCGGTGCTTCCTGCACCAACTATTTCAAGACGGTGCTTAAACAGGCTTGGGAAAAGGCCATGCTTGTTAGTCTACCATGCATCCTCGAGGAGAAGGTTCTTCTATGGGACAATACTTTGAATAGTCCACCGCTCCCTGGCCATGGTTGCAGGTTGACTCCGCTAGAGTTGCCGACGTTGAGAGGTAGTCGGATTTTGTCCGATGAGAAGGTCAGTCATGGAGTTTGATCATGTAGTACATAGTTATTCCATTTCCATCCCGTAATTTCTCCGTTGCACACCGTCTTATATATAGGTATGGGTCGGTGCCAAAGAAGATTGGCTTGCATACCTCCGGTCGGATACCACCATCATTTTGCACAACATCCACAGCAGTGCGGCCGTTCCCGTAGAGTCCTTCCCCACCATTCGGATCGGCCTTTCGGACTTGCTGGGCTTGAATACGTATGATGATGCCTACATGAGATTGACGAAGATAGCAATTGCAGACCTGCCGACAAAGCGACGTGGCTACGATGATTACTATCTCATCGCGGTGTTCGACATAAGGATTGCCATCAATGCAAGAGTCAGTAATGGCAGAGGCTGGCGCATATTGGCTGCACTAGATTTGTACCCCTACACGTTCGAAGACGCCGTGCGCCATCTAGGCCGTATCTTCGTGGTGACAAGCCACGAGACTTGTTTCATCTGGGTTCCATCCTACGGTACGGGAGATTACAAACGGAATGCACAAACCATCATTTGCATCCCTAACGGTACTCCATTATTTTGCAGGGACCAGTCATCCCCCGATCAAAATAGGACCTAGGTGACTTTGGCATATTGGGATCAACTATCTTAGCAGTCGTTACCCATGGTACCACTGATGTGCAACATGGTCACACAATCTACCACGATCGGACCATCGCCATCTACCCATGTATTCAATTTAGTATTATATTTTTTAACCCTCTCGCCTTCCCTTGCATTGTTGTACTATTTACTAGTACTAGTAGGAGTACTTTTTACCTTGGAGGACGCGTATAGCTAGCTAGGCCCTTGAAGACTTGAACCCACTAGCGGCCACCATTTTTGTTTTTCCATGTCTTACTATCTCATCCATGTAACCAAGAGTGGCCATATATAATAAGCCGGTTATTTTACTTCCTCTATACTTGAGTAGTACTATTTGCTGCACAGTATTACTGACCGCCATATTTGAGCACAACATTATTACGCATGGACCTTGACTATGTATGTCACCATGTGTCCAGATCTGAGATGCCGCGTGTACCAGATGAACGGCGCCGAGTTCGACCCCCATGATGCTACGTGGGTGCCGAGGAACACTCTTGGAGAGTACTCGCCTTTCATTGGGGATAGCTACCCCATTGTGAAGCGGATGCCACCTTCCATGCACGACACCGAAGGCCTGTCATTCATGAAGCATGGTTGTGTCTTCAGTGCGCACTGCCGGATGAATGACATGCTAGGACACACTATCCTTGATTTATGCCGCATCAGCTTGGATGAGTCTCCATCGTGTGGAACCAGAATAGAGAGCTGCGACAATGATTCCCGTTGCCCATTGCTATGGATCATGCCATCAATGAAGAACACCTGCGACTAGATCCTGGAGGAGGACATGTAGCCCATCTATAACATTTAAGTGGAGTATGGTGAATTGTGAACGGTAGCGCTATGAATATATGTAGACTAGTCGTGCACAAATTTATCACATGAATTGGAGATGAACTTTTGTGTGGCATACTGGCATTTGTCCTTTAGAATTTATTACTAGTAAATGTGTTATGTGTACGTGCAACTTGTGTGGTTGTTGCACGGGCTCCAACACGCTCTTTGAGAAAAAAAGGTGGCACAGCTTTGGATATAGGTGATGTGGCGGCATCATATAGTAGCATCCTTCTCTATAGTTGTAGTATGCTCCTACTAGGAAGACAACTCCAATAAAACCTTGCACTTGGCTCTTTGCCTCTTCGGGAGGTTCAACAGTTCGTACTCGTGTGAACCTTGCACTTGGCTCTTCGCCTCTTCGGAAGGTCCAACAATGATGATACTACAGTACAATATGCTTCTGGCAATCTGACCTATTGAACTGTTGCACGTCCACCGCGACGGCGAGGGCGAGGGAGAGGGAGAGGGCGTTGTAGCCAAAACCCTCTCCTCGTGCTGCGAGCCACCGCACGCATGGGCGAGAGAGAGGTGTAGTAAGCAAGTTTATCCTGGTTCGGAGCAGTACTAGTACTAGTCCATATTGCGTCCTTTCCAGTTAATATGGCTTAATTTTAAATGAGAAAAATACACTGGCGGTCAACTTATGTAACAATACTCTCTTTATGGTCACTATATATATTTTTGCGGTGATTATACGATCACTAGCTCATCGTAGAGCACCGTATTGCACCCTACTTACCGGCCACATAGTCGACGTGGAACTTTGTTGACTGGTTAAATTGTTACCTGGTTTGTGGGTCCCACCTGTCACTTGGAAGAGCAAAGAAATCAATTAAACAAAACTTTAGGCAGGCGCGACAGGAGTCCATCCCTTGCACGTGAACCACCCTGGCTGTGTTTGTGAGTGCATGCACATGTACTCACTCGGTCTTCCAACAAAGAGTGTACATCGGCTAAAAAACAAAGAGTGTACATCTACACTTCCAATGCATTTAGCCTTTAATCTACATCGATATTGATTGACTAATGCACCAACTTGTGCTCTAGCTATAGGCTACATGTCTATCCTTAATTATAGCATGCAACAACCTTCATTTAATCTTCCTCTCTCAATGGTCCCATGCACACATAAGTCTACTACTTTTGGGCATTAATTATGCCCTGGTCAATGTGTAAATCTCTAAAATGTATAGTCTCTCACGAATGTAGGGAGTAGGTTGAGCACTTGAGCGTGAACATGTGTGTTGCGTCGTGTGTTGTGTGCCGCATGGGTGCATGAGTGTTGCGTGCGTCCATGTGTATGTGTGAGTGTTGCATGTTGCATGCATGAGGCTTTTACTCCCTCCCATTGACATGTTCATATTTCAAGCTTCCTCTGTTCCCTCCATATGGTGATACTCCCTCTGTTCCAAAATATGGAGTAAAATCCTCCCTTTGTTCCCAAATACTGAGTATTTGTCTTTCTAGAGATTTCAACAAGTGACTATGTACGGAGCAAAATGAGTGAATCTACACTCTAAAATATGTCTACATACATTCGTATGTTGTATTCCATTTGAATGTCTAAAAAGACTATACTCCCTCCTTCCCGGTTTATAGGGCTTATCTCAAAAAATTTGTTTTCCCACTTTATAAGTCTCAATTATATTTTTCCTCATCACATGCTTAGACTTCAAGGTCCATTAATTCATTGAATGCAAGAATTATGAAAAACTTGACCAATGCATGTACTTCATGCATGCATGCCTTTCAATTAATGCATTGGTAAACACAATTCTTTGAGGAAAACAAGCGCATTAATTGAGAGCTTTTACAAACCATGAAAATTATTCCACCACTCATCATCTACCTTGGTTGGTGAGATTTTTGAATTGAGCCCTATAAATCGGAAAGGAGGTAGTATTTAGGAACGGAGGGAGTAGCAAATAAACATTAAGTTCTCTTGTTTTCTCCTCCTTGGTCACGGTGCACAACCAAAGATGACTTATTCACCTGGATGGAGGGAGTAGATGGTGAAAGTTTGACACAAAATTAATGCATTGGTAAACATAATTTTTTGAGGAAAATGAGTGCATTAATTGAGTGTTTTTGCAAACTACAAAAATTATTCCACCACTCATCATCCAGTACCTTGGTTGATGAGATTTTTGAATTGAGCCCTATAAACCGGAAAGGAGGTAGGACTAGTACTCCTACATTATTGGCGTCCCGTGCCTTGGCCAATGTTGTCGTCGGGGCTGACCCACGGACACCTATGGGACCGGAGCCCCTTTTCGTTCGGCGGGGGGCGGAGATCACGCGAAGAGCAGATCGAGGCGAAGCACACGAGCGATTTACCCAGCTTCGGAGCTCTCCGGAGAGATAATACTCCTACTGCTGCATGTCTGAATGTATTGAGTTCTTGATCGGGAGCGCTGAGTGCTACAGTACACACTAGCTGCTAACAAGACCGAGCGTGAGTGTTTTCTGGCTTCCAACCCCCCTACGTTGCGCATGGGCCTCCTTTTATATGCTCAAGGGGTCACTGACAGGTGGCAACGCAGACGAGGGCAAAAATGGAAAAGGAATTGTGGTTGGTACAACTACTTGTACAGTGTATCATACCTAACCCTGACGGCAGGGGACAAAGGCATTAAATGCCCATTTGTGTCGCCCAAACAGTGCAAAAAGGGACCGTCAGGGGCGCCACCGCTCGCCACGATGGCAATCTTGTCAGCGTCGCTTGCCACCTCGCACCGCTGGCTGCACGGCCTCTCGCCACGCGCGCGCCGAAAGGTCCGAGGCGACACGTTGGTGGATGTCTTTGGAGCGCTGGTCTGAGTGGTAGCTTGCGCTGCAAGCGCCTTGCCATGATCGTTGTCTTGTCGCGTCCGGAAGCTTATCGCTCACCGGGCCTTGCCGGGACGCGTGGCGCGTCGCGGCAAGTTCCTTGAAATGCCTTGGTTGGCCTTCCCGACAAGCTCCTCTTGCCGGGGTCTTGTCTCCTTGGCTTAAAGACTTTGTTCTTGAATGGATCCAAAGGAACCACGGAGGACCTTGGCGGTCACCCGCCAAGCCTTGCCGCTGGGCGCTGCGACTGCCCGTGCACAAGTTCGGGATACTAGGGTACCCCTACTCTAGTACACCGATAGGAGCCCCGAACTGGGCCCACACGGTGCCGAAGGCTGTTGGGCCAGCCCAAAACAGCAGCATGTGCACGCGGCCTGGGTTACGCCGTATCTTACTCTGTATCCACCATGCCCTCCCCGAACGGCACGCGTTGAATGCGGCATCGTGGGAGAGATCGTGGGTGGTTCTTTATTCGAAAAAACGGAACGTCCGCCCCCTCCCTCTTTATAAGCAGAGGAAACAAGGGCAGTTCGCCCATCTCGCCAGTTGCTGTTCCAATCTCAGAAACTTCCGCCGCTCCCCCTTCTCCCCAAAGAGAGCAGCGCTCCGCCTCCCATCGCCACCAGCGCCACCAACACCGTCGATCTCCCCCACCACCTCCACTATGGCTCCGAAAGCCGGGAAGGCCGTGAAGTCGGCCGAGGCGCTGCGGCTCGAGGATCTGCGAAAGGAGCGGGCAATCTTCCTCCCCGAGCTCGTCGTGAAGGAGCTGAGGGAGTACTACTACCTCTTTTGGTCGACGGAGACGCGAGCGCATCCGCGCACGAAGGTACTCTGCCCGCCGCTTCGGAATGGGCTCCGAATGGATATCCCTTCTTCGCATTGTTCTTCTACTGCGGGCTCTGCCCGCCTTTCTCTGAGTTTTTCTGCGACATCATGAACACCTACGGGTTCCACCTCCTTGACTTCACCCCCAATGCTGTTCTGACCATGGCAGTTTTCGCACATCTCTGCGAAAACTTTGTCGGAGTCCACCCAAACGTAGCTCTTTTCCGCCACTTCTTTATGCCCCGAGTTGAGAGAGGAGAGCCTTTATCCGGCGGAATCGCCTGGATCTCGAGAGTCGGTAAGAAGGAAGCTTATCTGGAGGGGGAGCTCCACAGCAAATGGGAGGAGTGGAGAGCAGACTGGTGCTGGATTATCGAGGATAACCCGCAGCCATTTACTGCCCAGCGCCAAGCCCCAGCAGTGCGCGGCAACGATTGGAGCAACGTGGCCCCGGAAGACGATAGGCTGAAGATTGCCGTCACCCGGATCCTGCGCCTCAGGCTTGCCGGGCTCACTGTAGGCGCAGTTGGCGCAGATTTTCTTTGCCGCTGCATCGCCACCCTGCAGGAGAGGAGGAGACCCGCCTGGGAATTCGGGGGTCCGGCGGACATTATGAGGCTGCGCCCGGGCCTCAACTTCAACTTGAATGTCCTGGAACTGGACGCGATGCTCAAGGAGCTGTTCAAGCACGATCCTCAACATCCCGAATGGTTCAGGCTGCCGAAGGGCGTCGTCCCGTTGTGCAACAATTCCTCGCTCGACCGCATCCATGCAATGATGCCGTTATGCGATTCGCATGGAATTGTCCCAACTTGGCAAGAGCCTGCAGACGACGTCGTGCAGGCGTTCTTTGACGGCTTGGTGGAGGTGGCGGTGCGCTCCGATGAGCAGAAAAGCCTCACCCGCGACACCACCGATGCGGAGATGCAGCGCATCGCCACTAGGGTGGAAGAGGCGGCGGCAGCCACTGCCGCGGGCTAGTTTGGATTCACCGTGGAGGAGGCAGAGGCAGCAGAGGCGGCAAGCCTTGCCGAGCGAGAGTGGCTTGCCGGCGAGGAAGAGCTTGCCGGGCCTGACGCCGAGTCGAGCGAGCCCGCCGAGGGTGCGAGCGGCCCGCCATCTTCAGGCAGCTTGCCGCAAGCAGAGCCCCCAGCGCAACCCCCGGCTCCACCAAGAAGGCGTCTCCACAAGGCCGGCGACGTAGCGCGGTGGCAGACGAGTCAACAGCCGTCGCGCCGCGCGAAGCGCTCCACCGCGACAAGCAATGTTGCCGCGGGAGCGCCTCACACCGCTAAGGCAACTGGAGCGGTGTCTTCTCAGATCACCGCCACTTCCCCCGCCAAGCGGCTAAGGGAACCTACTCCTCCGCCTCGTCGCGCCGAAGGTGGGCCGGACTTCGACCTCTCCGCGCTCAGCTCCGACGAGTAAGAAGAAGAGTCAGATTCTTTGCTGTACTTGTAGTTCTTCAATTCTTGTTGTTTTTGTCTTGTATCTGATTTGCTTTACTCTGAACTCATTCCTTTTCAGGACTCTGGCTCAGAGAGCGGCGAAGAGAGCCAAGGCTCCGGTGATTGTCATCGAGGCGAATCCACCATGACAATGAGTGCGCCGAGACCACCTTGCCGGACCCGGCAATCATTCCCCAAAGCAGCCCCCAGCGCAGCCCCCAGCGTAAGTATATGGTTTACTTCCCACTATTATGGCGCGCATGGGTGTTCTTTCTTTGCTGATATTTGACTATTGGTTTGTGTAGGAGCACAGCAGCCTCACCAGGAGCACCCAGAAGCCGCCCCCGAGATGCTATCTGCTTCGACTATGCCTCCAAGGGAGGATTCCCCGGCAAGGGAGCGTTCTCCGGCGAGGGAGAAGTCTCCGGCAAGGGACAGTTCTCTGACAAGGGACGTTTCCCCGGCAAGGGACAACACCAGCGACCCCCCGGTGGTGGAGCCCATGACTGCAGATCCCAGTATAGGTAACACTTCTTGCTTGAAAACTTCCCTTGTGTTCTTCTTCTTCTGATCTTCTTTTTGGATATTTGCTTGACTTTGATTGACGCCGCGCTTCTCTTCGGTGCTCGATGCGAGTACGAGCGTCTTCTTGCTGTCGTTCATGAAGAACTTGGCGCTGATCGCGACGAGCTCGTGGATCTGATGATGCGGTGGAGTCGCTGTCGAGGTTGACCCGGCGGGTCGGCGATCTTGGCCTTCGGGGCGGAGAGTGCACGGTGGTTGCACCCCCACCGGTTTTGTCGCCATCGGCTCGGGCCTGGCAATCTTGTCGCGGCTGCGCTGCGCTCGGCTGCTGTGGAGTGTCGCCGTTGGCGAAGCCGATGAGACTCTGAATGGTAGCTGTCCATTCGTCGATCTTGTCCGCCGTTGGAGCGTAATCCAGGAGCAGTTGAGCTCGTGCCAAAGCTTCTGCTGGTGTGGAGGGTGGCAGTGGCGAACGGTGCAAGGAGCGGGATATGCTCGGACTCCTAACTACGTTAGGAGGAGCAGTATCCCGTCCAGGCGACCGTGTCTTGCTCGTGCCAGCAAGCTGGCGCGCATGCTGGTCTTGAGCACCCTGAGATCCACCAGCTCGATCTCGGTCCAACGAACGTATGGTACCGCGAGTACCATGACGCTGTTGGTCCCGCACCTCCTGGGATGGGCACGGTGCGTGTACGGACGCCGAGGTCTGTGCAGCCTTGTCCTTGGACCTGGCAGCACCGTGAGCTCCCTCGTTGACGCCCGTTCTTCCGCCGGCGTCTACCCCACCACGCGTTTGCGGTGGCGGTGGGATCGACGTGGACGGAGCAGCCACCTCCGAAGCCTTCTTCTTCGGTGGCATGTCGATGAAGATGATGAAGATCTAGCTCGCGTGGATGCCGGATCAGGTTCACACAACCTCGACGCCCCCTACCTGGCGCGCCAAAGATGTCGTGGGGGCTGACCCATGGACACCTATGGGACCGGAGCCCCTTTCGGTTCGGCGGGGGGCGGAGATCGCGTGAAGACCAGATCGAGGCGAAGCACACGGGCGATTTACCCAGCTTCGGAGCTCTCCGGAGAGATAATACTCCTACTGCTGCATGTCTGAATGTATTGAGTTCTTGCTCGGGAGCGCTGAGTGCTACAGTACACACTAGCTGCTAACGAGACCGAGCGTGAGTGTTTTCTAGCTTCCAACCCCCCCTACGTTGCGCATGGGCCTCCTTTTATATGCTCAAGGGGTCACCAACAGGTGGCAACGCAGACAAGGGCAAAAATGGAAAAGGAATTGTGGTTGGTACAACTACTTGTATAGTGTATCATACAGTGCAAAGGCATTAAATGCCCGTCTGTGTCGCCCAAACAGTGCAAAAAGGGACCGTCAGGGGCGCCACCGCCCGCCACGATGGCAATCTTGTCAGCGTCGCTTGCCACCTCGCACCGCTGGCTGCACGGCCTCTCGCCACGCCAAGACCGAAAGGTCGAGGCGACACGTTGGTGGATGTCTTTGGGAAGCTGGTGCTGAGTAGTAGCTTCGCCCTGCAAGCGCCTTGTCATGATCGTTGTCTTGTCGCATCCGGAAGCTTGTCGCTCACGGGCCTTGCCGGGACGCGTGGCGCGTCGCGGCAAGTTCCTTGAAATGCGTTGGTTGGCCTTCCCGGCAAGCTCCTCTTGCCGGGGTCTTGTCTCCTTGGCTTAAACACTTTGTTCTTGAATGGCTCCAAAGGAACCACGGAGGACCTTGGCGGTCACCCGGCAAGCCTTGCCGCGGGGCCCTGCGACTGCCCGTGCACAAGTTCGGGATACTAGGGTACCCCTACTCTAGTACACCGACAAATGTTTCATCTTGTTGGATGGGATGAGCGTACAGGCATAGGGATACTATAGATAGGAAGTCTTCGCGATCCATTATTCCCTGTGTTGGTCAGAGAGAACTATTCAACAAGCCTTCACAGTGAAGTGACAATACACGTTGCAGCAGATGGGACACTTAATTAAAAAGCTGAACCAGCATGTTGGTTGATGCCCTACAAGTATAGGGGATCTATCATTGTCCTTCCGATAAGTAAGAGTGTCGAACCCAATGAGGAGCAGAAGGAAATGACAAGCGGTTTTTAGTAAGGTATTCTCTGCAAGCACTGAAATTGTAGGTAACAGATAGTTTTGTGATAAGATAATTGGTAACAGGTGTAACACCCCGGATCCGATGCGCCAGGTGTCCGCCAGTTATTCGCCGTTGTTGCCATGTCTTTGCTTGCGTGTTGCACTTTTCCATGTCATCATCTGCATTTCATATCATGTCATCATGTGCATCGCATTGCATACGTGTTCGTCTCATGCATCCGAGCATTTTCCCCGTTGTCCGTTTTGCAATCCGGCGCTCCTATGTCCTCCGGCGTCTCCCTCTTCCCTCTTTTCGTGTGAGGGTGTTAAACTTTCTCGGAATGGCCCGAGGTTTGCCAAGCTGCCTTGGTATATCACCGTGAACCGCTGTCAAGTTTCGTGCCATTTGGAGGTCGTTTGGTACTCCAACGGTTAACCGGGTAACCGTAAAAGCCTCTTTTGTTGCAGCCCAACACCCCTTCCAAAGTGGCCCAAAACCCACCAAACTCCTCTCCATGCTCTCGGTCGTTCGATCGCGATCGCGTGGCCGAAAACCGCACCTCATTTGGACTCTCCTAGCTCCCTCTACCTATAAATATGCCTCTTCCCCCAAAATTCCCGGATCATTTTCCCCCCTAACCCTAAAAATCTTCCTCGCCGCCTCCGGACATGTCCGGCGCCCGCCGGACGTCAGCGCCGCCGCCCGGACCGGTGGGCGCTGCAGCGTGTCCTCCTCTCTCCCAGCGCGCCCGGCCCGCTGGCGGGTTGGCTAGCCCGCCAGCTGCGGCCGGGCCCAGCCACGCCCAGCGTGCCAGCGCCTCGCTCCGCCGCCCGTCGGCGCCGGCAACCCCGCCCGCGCAGCGCCTGCGCGGTGACGACCTGCCCGCCGCCGCGGTGCTCCTCCCGCCACCGCGCCTCAAGGCCCGGCCCCCTCCGCCGCGCGCGCTCGGCCTCCGCCCGCCCGACCGCAGCCTCGCCTCCCTGCCCGAGCCGCCCGGCTCTGTCGCGCTCGCCCGGCGCGTGCCGCCGCGCCTCAAGCGCCGGCCTCCGCCGCCGCCCGGCGCCCGCCTCCGTCCGTCGCCGCCGACCCCGTGGCGCATCGCGCCGCGGATCCGGCGGATCCGGCCCGATCCGGCGGGGCGCCTCTCCCTCGCCCTCTCCAGCGTCGTCTCCGGCGAGCCCGGCCCTGCCTCGTAATCCGCGCCGCCGGGTTGACTTTCTCCCGAGGTTGATTTTTCTTGCAAGTCCCAGGAATTTTGTATTTTCATGCCATGTTCATGCCATCACATCTTTGCATCCGTATGTCCGTTTCGCGCGTATAATATGTCCAATTGTTCGTCTCGACGAGTACATCATTTTATTCCATAGCATCATTTTCATTTGAGCTCATCTTGATGCCCGAAATGCTGTTGGAAAAGGGCTTCAGATTGTTATCATTTTTGCCATGATTTATGTGTGCATCCTATGAACTTGAGTCCTACATGTGTGTTAAACTATGCCATGCCATATTTCCAGGGGTGTTGACCTTGTATTTTTGTGAGTTGTGTGCTGAGTGCATCGAGCTTGTAAAGTAGGGTAGTTGCTGTTGCTGTTTTCCTGGCAGATTCTGTTATAATTTGTTGCTATGTCAACATGTTCCACTAATCATTCTATGCATAATCTGGAGATACTCTATAAACATGTTTTGATATACATGTCATGATCTATCCATTCATGCCCTTGGTTGCAATTATAGACTGCTTAAACATGTTCATTTCTTGCTCCAAAGTTGCTTGAAAATGTTGTTTGTCAGCCTGTTAACATTAAGTTCACTTGTTCCCATGTGTTTTCCTAGTGATCCATGCATCCTATGACCTTACTCTTGCCATGCTTAGCTTCATAAAAATGCCTTCTTACTGTTGGTTGCCTTGCCATGCCATGTATTGCTTTGTGGTGAGTGGTTCAAGCTCATGAACATGCCTACTTATCGTTGTTTCTGCCATGTTCAAATCTGTAATATAACTTGCATTGTTTACATGGGTGCCATCATATTTTCTATGCCTTTTTGGCTTATGGTCAGTAAGGGTCTTTTGATATATGCAATTAGTACATTCATGCCATGCCTTTGTTTGCCATGATAAGTTCCTGTAACATGTTGTTTGATAGCTCTAAACATTGCAACCTGATGTTATTTCTGCTAAAGTCTGAAACTGTTATTATTTGCAATATCTCCATGTCTTTTTGAGCATGTTCTAGTGATTTCTGGAGATAGCTCAGTGTTCATGTTTTGTTATGCTTTACGTGTAATTCATGCCCATGTCTTTTGTTATTATGTTGGGGTGTTGTAGCATGTTGTTTTGATGCTTGCAAGATGCCTAGTTGCTGTTATGGACAGATTGTTGTTATGCCTTGTATAGTGTGTGTGTGTTGCACCGTTGCTCCGTCTTGAATGTGCTCTATATGAAACTTGCTTGTTATTGCATGTAGCTTCATATTATCATGTTGCATCCTTGTTTTGGTGTGTTTCTTGATGTTTGTGTGCATTTTGCTTCAATGCCATGCTTATCTTGTTTTGCTCATATCTTCTAGGTCGTAGCTCCGAATCTAATGAACTTTATATGTAACTTGACTAGAATTTCGTGTAGATTCTCTTGGTGCATCTTAACTTGCTGTTTAACAACTTGAACATAAGGTTTATTCAGTTCTGGACCAATTTTGAAATTTGCATATGAGGACCTACCGGAATTGTTATATGTTGTTTCCGGCCTCATTTAAACTTGCCTTGATGTGTTGCTCTTGTTTTCACCTCTTTGGTGCTCGCAATCAAATCAACGATTTCCATTAGTGGCCGGTTGTCACCTCATAATCTCGAGATGTTTTCCATAAGCCCACAACAAGCTTGTGCTTCTCGTTGTTGATTTTCCAACAACTCCGTTCAATCCTTTTTTTTAAGATGCTCTCTCAAATTCATTTGAGGTAGTACATGTTGTTTTCTTCTCCATTCTTTTATTCAAGTGATCTATCTTCTATTCTTTTTTCCAGAGGCTGTGTGATGTTGCTCTCTTCACTCATCATCTCGAATTGTGAAGATCGTGTTCTTTTCATGCTTATCCATTTATCCAGAGTGTTGTGTCATCTCTTCAAGTGCTTTTCATCTCATCAAGTTTTCTTCTCTTTTCTACCGGAGTGCTGTCCAAATTCTGTCATTTTTGTTCCTTGGCTATCTCATTATACTGAGGTGGTCATATTCTTTTCGTTCGTGAAACTTTTGATTCATGTCTTTGCAACCTTCAAGTTCTCGTAATACTCATTGTTCCTCTTTTCTACTGGATTGTTTGCAATCTGGTTCATCTCTGTTGTACTCTTTCTTCTAAATTGCTCAACCTCCCAAGGTTCGTGGTTTCACTCGTTCGTCAAAGAAGCAACTTAGTTTTACCTCTTCTCTTCCTATTCCGTTTTCCCTCCGGTGCCATCCTAGATCTCGGGACGAGATCCTCTCGTAGTGGTGGAGTGTTGTAACACCCCGGATCCGATGCGCTAGGTGTCCGCCAGTTATTCGCCGTCGTTGCCATGTCTTTGCTTGCGTGTTGCACTTTTCCATGTCATCATCTGCATTTCATATCATGTCATCATGTGCATCGCATTGCATACGTGTTCGTCTCATGCATCCGAGCATTTTCCCCGTTGTCCGTTTTGCAATCCGGCGCTCCTATGTCCTCCGGCGTCTCCCTCTTCCCTCTTTTCGTGTGCGGGTGTTAAACTTTCTCGGAATGGCCCGAGGTTTGCCAAGCGGCCTTGGTATAACACCGGTAGACCGCCTGTCAAGTTTCGTGCCATTTGGAGGTCGTTTGGTACTCCAACGGTTAACCGGGTAACCGTAAAAGCCTCTTTTGTTGCAGCCCAACACCCCTTCCAAAGTGGCCCAAAACCCACCAAACTCCTCTCCATGCTCTCGGTCGTTCGATCGCGATCGCATGGCCGAAAACCGCACCTCATTTGGACTCTCCTAGCTCCCTCTACCTATAAATATGCCTCTTCCTCCGAAATTCCCGGATCATTTTCCCCCTAACCCTAAAAATCTTCCTCGCCGCCTCCGGACATGTCCGGCGCCTGCCGGACGTCCAGCGCCGCCGCCCCGGACCAGTGGCCGCCTGCCACGTGTCCCTCCTCTCTCCAGCGCCGCCAGACCCGCGGGCAGGGTTGCCCGCCCGCGCCATGCCGGGCCCGGCCGGCGCGCCTGCGTGCCAGCGCCTCGCTCGCTCTGCCGCCCGTCGACGCCGGCAACCCCGCCGCCCGTGCGCCTCGCGGCGACGACCTGCCCGCCGCCGCCGGTGCTCCTCCCGCCTCGCGCCCGAAGGCCCGGCCCCCTCGGCCGGCGCAAGCGCTCGGCCTCCGCCCGCCCGACCGCGGCCTCGCCTCCCCTGCCCGAAGCCGCCCGGCTCTGTCGCGCCGCCGGGCCGCGCCGCGCGCCTCCGCGCCCGGCCTCGCCGCCGCCGGCGCCCGCCTCGTCCGCCTCCGCGCCCGGCCTCGCCGCCGCCCGGCGCCCGCCTCGTCCGCCTCCGTCTGATGCGCCGCCGACCCAGCGGCGCAGTCGGCGCCGGATCCGGCCGGATCCGGCCCGATCCGGCCGGGAGCGCCTCTCCCTCGCCCTCTCCGGCGTCGCCTCCGGCGAGCCCGGCCCTGCCTCGTAATCCGCGCCGCCGGGTTGACTTTCTCCCGAGGTTGATTTTTCTTGTAAGTCCCAGGAATTTTGTATTTTCATGCCATGTTCATGCCATCACATCTTTGCATCCGTATGTCCGTTTCGCGCGTATAATATGTCAAATTGTTCGTCTCGACGAGTACATCATTTCATTCCATTGCATCATTTTCATTTGAGCTCATCTTGATGCCTAAAATGCTGTTGGAAAAGGGCTTCAGATTGTTAGTTTCTATTTCTTAACAGAACTTGCTGTTTTATCATTTTTGCCATGATTTATGTGTGCATCCTATGAACTTGAGTCCTACATGTGTGTTAAACTATGCCATGCCATATTTCCAGGGGTGTTGACCTTGTATTTTTGTGAGTTGTGTGCTGAGTGCATCGAGCTTGTAAAGTAGGGTAGTTCTTTGTTCTTTGTTTTCTGGCAGATTCTGTTATAATTTGTTGCTATGTCAACATGCTTCCACTAATCATTTTATGCATAATCTGGAGATGCTCTATAAACATGTTTTGATATACATGTCATGCTCTATCCATTCATGCCCTTGGTTGCAATTATAGCCTTCTTAAACATGTTCATTTCTTGCTCCAAAGTTGCTTGAAAATGTTGTTTGTCAGCCTGTTAACATTAAGTTCACTTGTTCCCATGTGTTTTCCTAGTGATCCATGCATCCTATGACCTTGCTCTTGCCATTCTTAGCTTCATAAACATGCCTTCTTACTGTTGGTTGCCTTGCCATGCCATGTATTGCTTTGTGGTGAGTGGTTCAAGCTCATGAACATGCCTACTTATCGTTGTTTCTGCCATGTTCAAATCCGTAATATAACTTGCCATGTTTACATGGGTGCCATCATATTTTCTATGCCTTTTTGGCTTATGGTCAGTAAGGGTCTTTTGATATATGCAATTAGTACATTCATGCCATGCCTTTGTTTGCCATTATAAGTTCCTGTAACATGTTGTTTGATAGCTCTAAACATTGCAACCTGATGTTATTTCTGCTAAAGTCTGAAACTGTTATTATTTGCAATATCTCCATGTCTTTTTGAGCATGTTCTAGTGATTTTTGGAGATAGCTCAGTGTTCATGTTTTGTTATGCTTTACGTGTACTTCATGCCCATGTCTTTTTTTATTATGTTGGGGTGCTGTAGCATGTTGTTTTGATGCTTGCAAGATGCCTAGTTGCTGTTATGGACAGATTGTTGTTATGCCTTGTATAGTGTGTGTGTGTGTTGCACCGTTGCTCCGTTTTGAATGTGCTCTATATGAAACTTGCTTGTTTTTGCATGTAGCTTCATATTATCATGTTGCATCCTTGTTTTGGTGTGTTTGCTTGATGTTTGTGTGCATTTTGCTTCAATGCCATGCTTATCTTGTTTTGCTCATATCTTCTAGGCCGTAGCTCCGAATCTAATGAACTTTATATGTAACTTGACTAGAATTTCGTGTAGATTCTCTTGGTGCATCTTAAATTTCTGTTTAACAACTTGAACATAAGGTTTATTCAGTTCTGGACCAATTTCGAAATTTGCATATGAGGACCTACCAGAATTGTTATATGTTGTTTCCGGCCTCATTTAAACTTGCCTTGATGTGTTGCTCTTGTTTGCATCATATCTTGCCATGAGTAGCTTCATGTAGCTTGGTCATGCATCATGCTTGTTATGCATCATGCCTTGTTCATGTGTGGTGTGTTTACCTATGTTGTGTGCTTCTTCTCGATAGTTCCCGTTTCGTTGCGATCGTGAGGATTCGTTCGTCTACGTGTGGTTCGTCTTCGTGGCTTCATCTTCTTCATGGATTCGTTCTTCTTCCTTGCGGGATTTCAGCCAAGATGACCACTACCCTGGATCTCATTACTATCATTGCTATGCTAGTTGCCTCGTTCTTTTGCTATGCTGCGCTACCTATTACATATTTGTCCAGCCATCCCATTTTGCCATGAACCCTAACCTTTGACACCATTCCTATGCAAACCATTGTTTGGCTATGTTACCGCTTTGCTCAGCCCCTCTTATAGCTTTGCTAGTTGCAGGTGAAGTTGAAGATTTCTCCATGGTGGACAGGATTTTGGTTGGGATATCACAATATCTCTTATATTATTAATGCATCTATATATTTGGTAAAGGGTGGAAGGCTCGGCCTTATGCCTGGTGTTTTGTTCCACTCTTGCCGCCCTAGTTTCCGTCATACCGGTGTTATGTTCCCGGATTTTGCGTCCCTAACGCGGTCGGGTGATTTATGGGACCCCCGACAGTTCGCTTTGAATAAAACTTGTCCAAAGAAGGCCCAACATTGACTTTTACCATTTGCCTCACCACCACCTACCTTTTCCTTGGGAGTCACTCTCTCGAGGGTCATCTTTATTTTAGCCCCGGGCCGTGCTTGTCTAAGTGCTGGTCCAAACCGAAGCGATGTCCGCACCTCAGGCAACCAGGGTCTATGCCAACCCGACGTCTTGCTCATCCGGTGTGCCCTGAGAACGAGATATGTGCAGCTCCTATCGGGATTTGTCGGCACAGCGGGAGGCTTTGCTGGTCTTGTTTTACCATTGTCGAAATGTCTTGATGTACCGGGATTCCGAGACTGATCGGGTCTTCCTGGGTGAAGGTCTATTCCTTCGATGATCGCGAGAGCTTGTCATGGGCTAAGTTGGGACACCCTGCAGGTATAAACTTTCGAGAGCCGTGCTGCGGTTATGTGGCAGATGGGAATTTGTTAATGTCCGGTTGTAGATAACTTGACACTTGATCCGAATTAAAACGCATCAACCGTGTGTGTAGCCGTGATGGTCTCTTCTCGGCGGAGTCCGGGAAGTGAACACGGTTTCTGGGTTATGTTTGAAGTAAGTAGGTGTTCAGGATCACCTCTTGATCATTGCTAGCTTCACGACCATTCCTTTTGTTCTCTTCTCGCTCTCTTTTGCGTATGTTAGCCACCATTCTTGCTTAGTCGCTGCTGCAACCTCACCACTTTACCCCTTCCTTTCCCTTTAAGCTTTGCTAGTCTTGATACCCATGGTAATGGGATTCTTTGAGTCCTCGTGGCTCACCGGATACTTCAAAACCAGTTTGCGGTGCCTATGTTACGAAAGCGGTGACGCAACCAAGCTCAAGGAGGAGCTCGATGAAGATCTTGCCCTTTGTGTTGTTTCGTTCTAGTTGATTAGTAGTGGAGCCCAGTTGGGGTCGATCGGGGACCTTTGTCGCATTTCGGGTTCTTCTTTGATTTTGGTTCCGTAGTCGGACCTTGATTGTATCTGGATGATGTACTGCTTTATTCATGTAATTGTGTGAAGTGGCGATTGTAAGCCAACTATGTATCTCTTTCCCTTATGTGTTAAATGGGTTGTGTGAAGATTACCTCACTTGCGACATTGCTTTCAATGCGGTTATGCCTCTAAGTCGTGCTTCGACACGTGGGAGATATAGCCGCATCGAGGGCGTTACAACAGGTAACAAGCAATGAAAGTAAAGACCCAATCCTTTTTGTAGCAAAGGACAAGCCTGGAAAATTTCTTATAATGAGAAAAGCGCTCCCGAGGACACATGGGAATTATTGTCAAGCTAGTTTCATCACGCTCATATGATTCGCATTTGGTACTTTGATAATTTGATATGTGGGTGGACCAGTGCTTGGGTACTTCCCTTTCTTGGACAAGCATCCCACTTATGATTAACCCCTATTGCAAGCATCCGCAAATACAAAAGAAGTATTAAGGTAAACCTAACCATAGCATGAAACTAGTGGATCCAAATCAGCCCCTTACGAAGCTACACATAAACTAGGGTTTAAGCTTCTGTCACTCTAGCAACCCATCATCTACTTATTACTTCCCAATGCCTTCCTCTAGGCCCAAATAATGGTGAAGTGTCATGTAGTCGACGTTCACATAACAGCACTAGAGGAGAGACAACATACATCTCATCAAAATATTGAACGAATACCAAATTCACATGACTACTAATAGTAAGACTTCACCCATGTCCTCAGGAATAAACGTAACTACTCACAGAGCATATTCATGTTCATAATAAGAGGAGTATTAATATGCATTAAGGATCTAAACATATGATCTTCCATCAAGTAAACCAATTAGCATCAAGTACAAGGAGTAATCAGCACTACTAGCAACCCACAGGTACCAATTTGTGGTTTTGATACAAGATTGGATACAAGAGATGAACTAGGGTTTTGAGAGGAGATGGTGTTGGTGAAGATGTTGATGGATATTGACCCCCTCTCGATGAGAGGATCGTTGGTGATGACGATGGTGATGATTTCCCCCTCCCGGAGGGAAGTTTCCTCGGCAGAACAGCTCCGTCGGAGCCCTAGATTGCTTCCACCAACGTTCCGCCTCGTGGCGGCGGAGTTTCATCCCGTGAGCTTGCTTATGATTTTTTCCAGGATAAAAGCCTTCATATAGCAGAAGATGGGCACCGGAGGGCCAACAGGGGGCCCAGGAGACAGGGGCGTGCCTAGTAGGGGTGGGGGCGCCCCCCACCCTCCTGGCCAGGGTGTGGTCCCCTCTGGTATCGTCTTCGCTCAATAATTCTTATTAATTCCAAAAATTACTTCCGTGGTGTTTGAGGATTTCTGGAGTTGTGTAGAATAGGTTTCCAATATTTGCTCCTTTTCCAGCCACAATCCCAGCTACCGGCATTCTCCCTCTTCATGATAAACCTTGTAAAATAAGAGAGAATAGCCATAAGTATTGTGACATAATGTGTAATAACAGCCCGTAATACAATAAATATTGATATAAAAGCATGATGCAAAATGGACGTATCAACTCCCCCAAGCTTAGACCTCGCTTGTCCTCAAGCGGAAGCCGAAATCGAAAAATATGTCCACATGTTTAGAGATAGAGGTGTCGATAAAAATAAAATACAGACATGAGGGCATCATGATCATTCTTATAACAGCAACATATAAGGATTTTATCATATGATTTTTTATGCTCAAGTAACTATCTATTCACAATGTCAAATATGGATTATAAACTTTATTGAGAAGTAGCAAACTGTAATCTCAGTCATTGAGGCAATTGCAATGTATCATAACATCAGAAAGAGTCCAGAATAGAGCTTTTCAGCAAGTCCACATACTCAACTATCATCTAGCCTTCTACAATTGCTAACACTCACACAATACTTATGGTTATGAAGTTTTAATCATACACTAAGAAGATAGGGGCTTATAGTTTCGCCTCCCAACGTATTCACCTTTGGGTGATGTCAACAATAATAGCTCAAGCTAACTTACATCCAATTGGATATATGTGTCAGGATCTTTCCAACACGAGGTGCTTGCCAAAGGATAAAATGAAAAAGGGAAAGGTGAAGATCACCTTGACTCTTGCATAAAGTAAAAGCCATAAAGTAGAAGATAGGCCCTTCGCAGAGGGAAGCAGAGGTTGTCATGTGCTTTTAGGGTTGGATGCACAAAATCTTAATGCAAAAGAATGTCACTTTATATTGCCACTTGTGATATGAACCTTTATTATGCAGTCTGTTGCTTTTATTACTATCATATCACATGGTCGTATGAAGCTTATTTTCTCCGCACTGATAAGTCATACATATTTAGAGAGCAATTTTTATTGCTTGCAACATGACAACTTACTTGAAGGATTTTCCTCAATCCATAGGTAGGTATGGTGGACTCTCATGGCAAAACTGGGTTTAAGGATATTTGGAATCACAAGTAGTATCTCTACTTGGTGCAAGGAATTTGGCTAGCATGAGGGGGAAAGGGAAGCTCAGCATGTTCGGAAGATCCATGACAATATACTTTAACTTAGATGTGAGAAAACATACACCATTACGTTGTCTTCCTTGTCCAACATCAACTCGCTACCATGTCATACTTAATGAGTGCTCACAATCATAAAAGATGTCCAAGATAGTATATTTATATGTGAAAACCTCTCTTTCTTTATTACTTCCTATTAATTGCAACAATGACCAAAACTACGTTTGTCAACTCTCAACAACTTTGATGCCTCATACTCTTTATATGTGAAGTCATTACTATCCATAAGATCAATATGAACTCTTTTATTCTTTTTATTCTTTCTACTTTCTCAAGATCATAGAAAGATAGCAAAGCCCTTGATTCAACACTAATCTTTATTATAGATAGCTCACGGACTGGATTACATAAAGAGATCACAAAGCAAAACTCAAAACTACTTCGTACCAAAACTTTATTATACTTGATCAAGATATTACTAAAAGGGATCGAACTAAGTAAAACAGTAAAGATAGGAGTGTGATGGTGATACGATACCGAGGCACTTCCCCCAAGCTTGAAAGTTTCCAAGGGGAGTGCCCTATACCCATGTGATTATGTCTCCTTCTTTAGAGTTGGTGTTGTGATCTTCTTGGCGATAATGCCTCTGAGGATATGATTCTCCTCCTCGAGCTTATTGACTTGCTAGTTGAGGTCCATATTTTCCTTGCGGAGCTTGCCTGTGACGGCTAAATCTCCTTTTACCCAAGGATGCTACATAGCTTCTGGAGAACAAGTGACACTCTTTTTCATATTTTCATAGGAAAGAAATTTAAGGTTGGAAGGGATGACCGAATTTGGGATAGCTGAGCTCTGTAGTTCTCCCATTGTGAATCCAGCTCGGAGATGAGATGTAACTTCTTGATCCTCCTCCATAGCATCTATCCTTTTCAAGACGGCCTCCATCTCATCCTCCGTTGATGGTCCAGAGTGATAAGCATCACTGTTTGCTTCTGGACATGGCGTCGGGTGAGATACCCAACTGACTCTGGAGAAGACATCTTGCTCTAAATCTATGACAGAAACAGCTGGAAACAAAAACAAAGGATTTTTGTGTGATACAGTGGTCAAAACCTTCGGGAGATTATATAATGAATTTTTACCGACCAAAAGAAGTAACGTGCAAGAAAATGGAGTCCGGGAGGCACACGAGGTGCCCACGAGATAGGGTGGCGCTCCCAGTAAGGGTCGACGCGCCCTCCACCCTCGTGGAGGCCTCGTGTCCTTCCCGGATTACTTCTTGCTTCCTAAAATTCTTAAATATTCCAAAACGAAGGAAAATTGCCATTAGAATAGTTTTGGAGTCGGTTTACTTACCGTACCACATACCTATTCCTTTTCAGAGTCTAAAACATTCTGGAAAGTGTCCCTTATGTATTTCTCCGGGGTTACGGTCTCAATAGTATTAGTTTCAACATTGATAGGATTACCTGAGATATAATGTTTGATTCTTTGACCATTCACCACTCTTGGACTTGTGCCTTCGAAGTTGTTGATTTTTATGGCACCGGAACGATCGACCTCCTCGACAACGTAAGGACCTTCCCATTTAGAGAGAAGTTTTCCTATAAAAAATCTTAAACGAGAGTTGAATAACAACACATAATCACCTATGTTAAACTCACGCCTTTGTATTCTTTTATCATGCCATCGTTTAACTTTTTCTTTGAACAGCTTGGCATTCTCATAGGCTTGGGTTCTCCATTCATCAAGTGAGCTAATATCAAATAACCTCTTCTCACCAGCAAGTTTGAAGTCATAGTTGAGCTCTTTAATAGCCCAATATGCTTTATGTTCAAGTTCAAGAGGTAAGAGGCATGCTTTTCCATAAACCATCTTATACGGAGACATACCCATAGTATTTTTAAATGCAGTTCTATAGGCCCATAATGCATCATCAAGTTTCTTGGACTAATTCTTCCTAGATCTATTCACAGTCTTTTGCAAAATTAATTTGAGCTCTCTATTGCTCAACTCTCCTTGACCACTAAACTATGGGTGATAAGGAGATGCAATTCTGTGATTAACATCATACTTAGAAAGCATCTTACGGAAAGCACCATGAATAAAATGTGAAACACCATCAGTCATAAGATATCTAGGGACTCCAAACCTTGGAAAAACAACTTCTGTGAGCATCTTAATAGAGGTGTTATGATCAGCACTACTAGTTGGAATAGCTTCTACCCACTTAGTAATGTAATCAACAACAACTAAAATATGTGTGTAACCATCAGAGGCAGGAAAAGCTCCCATATAATCAAAGCCCCAAACATCAAATGGTTCAATAACAAGAGAATAATTCATCGGCATTTCTTGACGTCTACTAATATTGCCAATTCTTTGACATTCATCACAACACAAGACAAACTTACGGGCATCTTTGAAGAGAGTAGGCCAATAAAAACCGGATTGCAATACCTTATGTGCAGTTCTATCTCCAGCGTGGTGTCCTCCATATGGTTTGGAGTGACACTTGCATAGGATCTGTTCCTGTTCATGCTCAGGTACACAACGTCTAATAACACCATCTACTCCTTTGTAAAGGTGTGGGTCATCCCAGAAGTAATGTCTTAAATCATAAAAGAACTTTTTCTTTTGCTGGTATGTGAAACTAGGTGGTATAAATTTAGCAACAACGTAATTAGCATAATCAGCATACCATGGAGCAGTACGAGAAGCATTAACGACCGCTAATTGTTCATCAGGAAAGCTATCATCAATAGGTAGTGGGTCATCAAGAACATTCTCTAACCTAGACAAGTTGTGCAGAACGGGTTCTCAGCTCCCTTTCTATCAATAATATGCAAATCAAATTCTTGGAGCAAGAGAACCCATCTAATGAGTCTAGGCTTAGCATCTTTCTTTTACATAAGATATTTAATAGCAACATGATCATTGTGAATAGTAACTTTGGAATCAACAATATAAGGTCTAAACTTATCACATGCAAACACGACTGCTAAGAACTCTTTTTCAGTAGTAGGATAATTTCTCTGGGCAGTATCAAGAGTCTTACTAGCATACTGGATAACATTCAATTTCTTATCAACTCTTTTCCCTAGAACAACACCTACAACATAATCACTAGCATCACACATAATTTCAACGAGTAAATTCCAATCAGGTGTCTGAACAATACGCGCAGTGATCAAAGCTTTCTTAAGTATTTCAAATGCTTCTACACAACCATCATCAAAGACAAAAGGAATATCTTTTTGCAATAAATTAGTCAGAGGCCTAGAGATTTTAGAAAAGTCCTTAATGAACCTCCTATAAAAATCGGCATGACCAAGGAAACTTTCTTATACCTTTTATGTCCTTGGGACATGGCATCTTTTCAATAGCATCAACTTTAGCTTTATCAACTTCAATACCTCTCTCGGAAATCTTATGCCCCAAGATAATGCCTTCATTAACCATAAAGTGGCACTTTTCCCAATTCAATACGAGACTAGTGTCTTCGCATCTCTGCAAAACTCGATCAAGGTTGCTCAAGCAGTCATCAAAAGAGGATCCATAAACGGAAAAACATCCATGAATACCTCACAAATCTTTTCACAAAAGTGAGAGAATATAGCCATCATGCATCTTTGAAAGGTAGCAGGTGCATTACATAAACCAAAAGGCATACGTCTATAAGCAAAAGTACCAAAAGGGCAAGTAAAAGTAGTTTAGATTCATCCTTCGCTGATACAGGTATTTGAGAGAAACCAGAATAATCGTCTAGAAAGCAGAAATGTCTGTGTTTGGATAGTCTTTCTAGCATTTGATCAATAAAAGGTAAAGGGTAATGATCTTTCTTAGTAGCTTTATTTAATTTACGGAAATCAATTACCATCCTATAACCTATAATAATTCTTTGCGGGATCAATTCATCTTTATCATTAGGAACGACAGTAATACCTTCTTTTTTAGGAATGCAATGGACAGGACTTACCCAATCACTATCAGCAACGGGATAAATTATACCTGCCTCAAGGAGCTTTAGTATCTCCTTTCTGACCACTTCTTTCATCTTAGGATTTAACCATCGTTAAGGATCTCTAACTGGTTTGGCATCTTTCTCCAACTTTATTTTGTGTTGGCATAGAGTGGGAATAATGCCCTTAAGATCATCCAGAGTATATCCAATAGCAGCACGGTGCTTCTTCACAGTTTTCAATAATCTTTCATCTTCCTGCTGTGAAAGGTTAGAACTAATAATAACAGGATATATCTTCTTTTCATCAAGATAAGCATATTTAAGATTATCAGGTAATGGTTTGAGCTCAAACACGGGATCACCCTTGGGTGGAGTGGGATCCCCTAGGATTTCAACAGGCAAGTTGTCTTTCAGAATAGGACCCTGTTGAAGGAATACTTCATCTATTTCCCTTCTTTCATTCATAAACATATCATTTTCATGGTGTAGCAAATATTGTTCTAATGAATCAGTAGGAGGCACGGCAATAGAAGCAAGACCAATAATCTCATCCTTACTAGGTAATTCTTTATCATGGGGTTGTCTAAGAAACTTAGAAAATTAAACTCATGAGACATATCCCCTAAGCCAATTGTAACAATATCCTTTTCACAATCAATCATAGCATTAACAATATTCAAGAAGGGTCTACCAAATATAATGGGACAGAAGTCATCTTGTGGGGAACCAAGAATAAGAAAATCAGCAGGATATTTAACTTTCCCACACAAGACTTCAACATCTCTAACAATCCCAGCTGGTGAAATAGTATCTCTATTGGCAAGCTTAATAGTAACATCAATACCTTCCAACTCAGCAGGTGCGATATCATGCATAATTTCTTTGTATAAGGAAATAGTTATTGCACTAGCACTAGCACCCTTATCACATAAGCCATGATAACAATGATCCCCTATTTTAACAGAAATAAGAGGCATGCCTACAACAGGTCTATGTATCTTAGCATCAGGTCTAGCAATATTAGCAGTTTCACCACAGAAGTAAATAACATGCCCATCTATATTATCATCCAAGAAATCTTTAACCATAGCAATACTAGGTTCAACTTTAATTTGCTCAGGAGGTGTGTATGTTCTAGTATTACTCTTACGAACAACAGTTGAAGCTTTAGCATGATCCTTTATCTAACAGGAAAAGGTGGTTTCTCAACATAAGTAGTAGGAACAATAGGATCATTATAAGTGATAGTCTTTTCTTCAATTGTAATATGTGCAACTACCTTTACTTCAGTGGGAGGGTTATATTTAAACCACTTCTCCTTAGGGAGATCAACGTGAGTAGCAAAAGATTCACAAAAAGCAGCTACTCTCTCAGAGTCAAGTCCATATTTAGCGCTAAATCCATGAAAAGCATCGGTATCCATAAAAGATTTAACACAATCAAACTTAGGTGTTATACCTAACTCCTTACCATCGTCGAAACCCCAATCTTTAGAGTTGCGTTTAATTCTTTCCAATAAATCCCACTTGAACTCAGTAGTCTTCAGCATATAAGAACCACACAGGAAGTATCAAGCATGGTGCGATCATTGTGAGAAAGCCGAGCATAAATTTTTTGAATAATCATTTCTCTTGAGAGCTCATGATTGGGGCATGAATATAACATTGACTTAAGCCTCCCTCAAGCTTGAGCGATGCTTTCTCTTGCGAGGCCAAAAATTATATATGTAATTACGATCACGATGAACAAGATGCATAGGATAGAATTTCTGGTGAAATTCCAACTTCAATCTTTTATAGTTCGAAGATCCAGTATCATCACATAGCCAATACCATGTCAATGCGTCTCCCTTCAAAGATAAACGGAAGACCTTCCTATGAACAACATCATCGGGTATACCTGCAAGCTTAAATAATCCGCAAACTTCATCCACAAAGATAAGGTGAAAATCGGGATGCAATGTTCCATATCCTGCAAAGGGATTAGCTAACAGTTTCACTATCATACCCGAAGGAATCTCAAAGTAAACATTTTCAGTAGGTTCAGTAGGTTGAGGAGCAACTCTTTGCTCTACTGGTCGGGGCGAAGATACCCCGAACAAGCCCCTCAAAGGATTAGTTTCCATAGTAACAAGTAACTGAAAATTTCAGCACACTATATAAATGTTTCCTTGCCAAGTTCCACTCAGCAAAGGCACTTCACTCCCTGGCAACAGCGCTAGAAAAGAGTCTTGATGACCCACAAGTATAGGGGATATATCGCAGTCCTTTCGATAAGTAAGAGTGTCGAACCCAACAAGGAGCAGAAGGAAATGACAAGCGGTTTTCAGTAAGGTATTCTCTGCAAGCACTGAAATTGTAGGTAACAGATAGTTTTGTGATAAGATAATTGGTAACGGGTAACAAGCAATGAAAGTAAATAAAGTGCAGCAAGGTGGTCCAATCCTTTTTGTAGCAAAGGACAAGCCTGGACAATTTTTTATAATGAGAAAAGCGCTCCGAAGGACACATGGGAATTATCGTCAAGCTAGTTTTCATCACGCTCATATGATTCGTGGTCGGTACTTTGATAATTTGATATGTGGGTGGACCGGTGCTTGGGTACTGCCCTTTATTGGACAAGCATCCCACTTATGATTAACCCCTATTGTAAGAATCTGCAACTACAAAAGAAGTATTAAGGTAAACCTAATCATAGCATGAAGCTAGTGGATCCAAATCAGCCCCTTGAAGCAACGCATAAAATAGGGTTTGAGCTTCTGTCACTCTAGCAACCCATCATCTACTTATTACTTCCCAATGCCTTCCTCTAGGCCCAAATAATGGTGAAGTGTCATGTAGTCGACGTTCACATAACACCACTAGAGGAGAGACAACATACATCTCATCAAAATATCGAACGAATGCCAAATTCACATGACTACTAATAGCAAGACTTCACCCATGTCCTCAGGAACAAATGTAACTACTCACAAAGCATATTCATGTTCATAATTAGAGGAGTATTAATATGATTAAGGATCTGAACATATGATCTTCCACCAAGTAAACCAATTGGCATCAACTACAAGGAGTAATCAGCACTACTAGCAACCCATAGGTACCAATTTGTGGTTTTGATACAAGATTGGATACAAGAGATGAACTAGGGTTTTGAGAGGAGATGGTGCTGGTGAAGATGTTGATGGAGATTGACCCCCTCCCGATGAGAGGATCGTTGGTGATGACGATGGTGATGATTTCCCCCTCCTGGAGGGAAGTTTCCCCGGCAGAACAGCTCCGCCGGAACCCTAGATTGGTTCCTCCAAGGTTTCGCCTCGTGGCGGCGGAGTTTCGTCCTGTGAGCTTGCTTATGATTTTTTCCAGGATAAAAGCCTTCATATAGCATAGGATGGGCACCGGAGGGCCAACAGGGGGCCTAGGAGACAGGGGGCACCCAGTAGGGGGGGCGTGCTCCCCACCCTCCTGGCCAGGGTGTGGACCCCCACTGGTATTTTCTTCGCTCAATAATTCTTATTAATTCCAAAAATGACTTCCGTGGAGGTTAAGGATTTTTGGAGCTGTGCAGAATAGGTTTCCAATATTTGCTCCTTTTCCAGCCAGAATCCCAGCTGCCGGCATTCTCCCTCTTCATGATAAACCTTGTAAAATAAGAGAGAATAGCCATAAGTATTGTGACATAATGTGTAATAACAGCCCATAATGCAATAAATATTGATATAAAAGCATGATGCAAAATGGACGTATCATTGGTGTTACTAAATCAGCCTTGCCCAGTACTGCCATCATGTTTGCCAGTGGAGCACGCTTCCTCAAATACGCCTATGCACCTCTCTCCTCCATTAACTGACATATGGGCCCTCTTGAGGTAGACCCACATGTCATCGGTGTAACTATTTACACTCCGAAGGACAGTATATCCTGGTAGTAGTACTAGCAGAATTGAGATTTAATGCACTTTCTTCCCCGTCTTTCACTCTTCTTCCTCCTCTCTTCTTGTTCATCCTCTCTTCCCCATCGTCGGCCGCATACCATTTCCCCCTACTCACTTCTCACCTTCCCGCGCCATCTTCCTTGGTAGCTCGCGCGTACCATATCCCCTTGCCCACTGCTCGGCCACACACACCATCTTCTTCGCTCGCCCGCCCGAATCCACTTCCCGGCTGGCTCGCAGGCACTGAAAACCACAATCACTTAGTACCCAAAAAAACCTATGGCAGAACCGACTGACACGTAGAGCCGTGATTGGAAATACCTCCCTGATGTTCTCTTGGACTAGATCTGTAATCATACGGACCTACGCAGCACCGTCCGTCTGGCCGCATGCTCGGTGTCTTTGTACCGTCAACTCATATGCAACCGAACGACTCTTTTCAAGACACCCTGCTTCCTGATACCCGATCCTCGCAGGTGGCCTAGACACCGACTTGACGATCCTACGGAGGTTGTCATGGTGCCCCTCGACATGCTACCACTACCCGTCCACCTGTCCTTCATGCGCGGCCACTACTGGGCGGGCATGAAGGCCAACTGGATCGTCCTCATCCACCAATCCGGTAGTCTGTGGCGTCTCGTGGATATCTACACCCAGCGAGAGATCGCCCTTCCATCGTTGGATACCTCCGCCATCGAGCCTTGTGGCCCTCCGGACACTCCTGCCTACTACGCACGAGACGCGTCGAGCTTTTGGCTCGACCTCTGTATGCTGAATGTGGTAATCTACGAAGTGCCCACACCATCAGAAGACTACATGAATTACAAGCTCATTCGCTTATTCAACATGGGATTAGTCTATCTGGAATCCGGTCACCATACATGGTTAAGGCTCATCATCAATCCTGTTGAGGCAACATTTCTATCTGGTGCTATAGTGCATGATGGCATCGTTTACGTGGTCGACGCACAGATTGGCCACCTATACTGGTGGAATCTATCATCGTGTAATTGTTTATCTCATCTCATCTTTACCTTATGAATACGACTGCCTGGTCATTGTTACAAATTTAGAAAAGATAGTATGTCTATAAACACATCATTGCTATACGTTCCTCTCATTTCCTAGATTTTTATGACCACACATGTTATTGTTAGAGTTGATATGAGAACAATTGGCATCTAATGATTGTTAGGATAGATATTATGAGCATAACCTCATGATTGTTATATGTTACTCTCATTTCCAAGATTTTTATAACAACGCATGTTATTGCTTAGAGTTGATATGAGAACAGTAGTAAGTGCTATGGTAGAATATGAGTAGGCCCTGTCATAGCTATTTTCCTCTCATTGTTACATGATGTTGGAACCATGACATATTGCTAGAATATGAAAGCCATTGGCTTATTTTTTGAACTTGGGGTATGATTATGACCACGGCATTGCTATTATATGTGTCGCTGTTATAATAATCTTAATTCCACACATACTCTCAAAGTGATTGTTTATTTTTGTCCTTTCGGTCTTCAATTTGAACTGTTGCAGCAGACGCAAATGCGTTGGCCTTCATGATTCCAGGACCTAGAATCATACCAGCAGATGGGTGGTGGTTTATCGCTCATTCAGCTGACGATGGTCATTTGATACTCATTCGCACATACCAAATTGACCAAACCATTACATTAAACCACATGCAGTACAATGCCTAGGGCGTTCGTGACATTGATGGCTATGGCTACATCGTGTTCGAGAAAGATCCCAGCTCCGTCGGGCGAGGAGTATTAAACTAGAGGTGGGTTTATAGCCTTAGCAACCACTCCATGTTCCTCGGGCTCAATTATCCGATCATCCAACCAATCATCAATCATATCACCGGCGATGATTACCGTGCTATGCACCTTCCATTCGCCAAGAGGAACTATGTTTACACATCATACCATGGGTTTCATGAATCACCATATCCAGAGATTCGTCAACACAGCTTGTTGCCAGATAATCTTCAGTGTGTGAAAGGCATCAAGCTTCCATGCGATGGATCGCTTTTGCAAACCCGACATGCGGCAATGTGGTACATGCCAACAGCAAATGTATCCTGCTGCACGACCCTCTTTTGTTGGATATTATGTACTGTTGTTAGTTTGAAGCACTCCTCTCGTTTGAAGGATAGATACCTTTCTGGGATCAAGTGCATCCTAACTCACCTGCATAGGATGTACTGATAATGATGATGGAGATGCTGTGCAGAAGCCATATATATATATATATATATATATATATATATATATATATATATATATATATATGGGCTGGACTATTCTCATACCCATAGTAGAATATTATTCTATTACCCTCGCCCTATAAGGGCCGATTTGTAGTATCCAAACCGGTGGTTCAAGGAAAAGAAAACCCAGCCCACCCACTCCGCATCCCCGTCTCCGGCTGGATCCCGACGATGGCCAGCCCCCACCTTCTCCCGTGCGGATCGGCGCGCCCGCCCCATCTTCTTCCGGCGCCGCCCGCCCCACCTTCTTCCATCGCCGCCCGCCCCCACCTTCTTCCTGTGCCGCCCGCCCCACCCTTCTTCCTGCTGCCCCGCCCCACCTTCTTCCCGTCCGCCCCACCTTCCGGCGATGCCCGCCCCACCCGGCCAGACCGCCCCACACCTCCTAAGCGACGCCGCCCATACTCGATCGCCAGCGCCACAGCGCCTCCGACCTCCTCCCTCGCCGCGCCAAGGCAATCCACCTCCCCGCCCCGCCCCGCAAGGCCACTGCCTCCGTCCCCCAGTCGTCGCGCCTCCGGCCTCCTTCCCTCCACCAGCGTCGCTCCTCCGGCCACCTCCCTCCACAACCACCTCTCGGGCCACCTCCCTCTGCCACCATTCAGCCTCCGGCCACCTCCCTCCGCCACCACCCGCCTCGAGACACTTCCCTCCTGGCTGCACGCCCCGTGAAGAAGACCCGCCGTTCGCCACCTACTGTTGGCCCAGCTCCTGGAGCCACTACATCAGCGCACGCATGTTCAGTTTCGGTTTGACTTCAACTTCTGCCGTCGGTCCTTTTCTCGCGTATGTTCAGTTCAACATCTGGTGGTTCTTCAGACCAACATAGTGTGCTTTTTCAATTCATCTTGCATGTGAAAAAAGGAGCTCCCTTTTGAGTTCAAATGGGTTCAAAGAAAATGGTTTGCTGCATTACAGTTAGTGTTTTTTGTGTGTTATTTGTATACTCGCAGTTACTTTTTGGGCATCATTCGATCTAGACCATAGTTGTTGCAGGGATCTATTTAGCACATATAATTACAAAAACATAGATCAAATAATATTCCCTTGAAAGTTCAATGTTTAGGGTTCTGTGCCTGTCCTTACATTAGCTAATCTTCATCATGTCCAGATAATGCCTAAAGTGAAGAGATTTTTTTAATTCAACTTTTGAATGCCTTTCAGTTCATCAACTTCTCGGCTGTCCTGAGTTGCAGCATTGCTGCTACTATCAATGGGTTTGCAAGTTGCAACCATTATTGATGCATTTGTATTTCTGATCACTGATGGTTTCATGAGGATGTGCTCAAAAATTGCTACTGTAGGTTGTTCTTTGTTGCATTTGGTACCGTCAATTAAAAATCATTCTTTCTTATGTTTCTGTGTTGTCAAATAAAATCTAATGTACATGTGATGTCCAGTTTCTTCTTTAGGTTCAGTTCAATACCTAAACTCCGTTTAGTTTAATTCTTATGCGTCGTGAAAAATACATATAACATGCTTTGTTGTGTGGGATTTGGGGGTGCCTAGTCTGGCTAAGAATGCCTTAATTACTGCTTTCTTTGCTCTATTCAAGTGACAAAAAAATCAGTTCGAGAATATATATGCAGGAGGTTGGGAGCAAAAAAACCTCATAATTTTTCTCAGTTCAATGATTGGAAGCAAAAAAATGTAGCTAGTGGTTTCGATGTGTCAAAAGATGAACATTTCTGCTCAAATTAAGTTTGCATCAAAGATATAGGCATTTTCTTATTGAATTTTATTTTAGTGAAACTTATTTGATTGCTCAAGAGAAGTGTTATTTATTAGTGAATTTTCTTTTAGTGTAGAAGTTCAATATGTATTTATATCAACAGTCCGTAATGAACAGTACAATCTATGTGCTAAAACATAACAGATCAGTTCATTGTCAATACAGGCTCTGAAGCTGCTCAGTACAGGTTGGGGAACATTTTAGCAATCACGTATATATAGCAGTTGCTTCCAAATGAATTTATCGTTGCTAGTACATTTTTGGTAACAGATGCTTCCAAGTGAATTGTCGTTACTACTATCTACGATGTTGCTGGCATGTTTTGTTGTTCTTTGAATTTACTATGTAACCACTGCTCATGGTAACATCAAACAACAAATTTTATATGCCTGGCATGTTTGATCTGATTTGACTCCATGACCATAGTGCAAAACAAAAAACTACAGTATCCTTGCTAGCTTACAGCTGTAATTTTGATTGCACAACAGTTTAATTGCATCACCATCTCCTGGTGGGGCTCTGTTGCCGGAGCACTCTGGCCACCACCCCTGGACATTCATTGCCAGCAGCACCCTGGATCCCACCCCTCACCCTAGTTGTTTTAGTTATTGAGTGAGTTTCAGTCCAACTTGAGCTCCTTGAGATGATCAAATAATTTAATTCAGAATTATTACATGGTCCATGTATTTTACAGCAAGTCCATGTAGTACTACATGGGAAGTGCAAAAATTACTTCTAGTGAGAGTTCATTTAAATCTACAGGGTCCAGTCCAGTATATCTTTTAACCAGGTTCATGGTGAAGCCCAGGGTGCTCATCGGCGATCACAAGAAGCAGACCATCAAGAAAGGAGCTGGGCGACATGGTGCAGCGGTGTGGCCAGTTCAACCACCTAGCTAATACATCATGATTTTCTCTCTTTTGCCTATGTCTCTTAGTGTGTTACCCCTTCCTCTTTTCATATAGTGTATTCTGAACATCAGATGCTTTCAAAAATGTGTCGCGCAAGTTCAACTATAGCTGCTACAGGAGTTCAAAAATCTGAACAGTTTAAGGTCAACCCAATTTCAAGAATTGTTTCCTTTCTAAATTGTTTGAAGTTTGTGATTTTGGCTCATGGCAGGAGCTCGTTGATGATGAAGGATGTGAAGCTTCACCACCATTCACAACTCCTGTACAGTCCAGTTCGTCATGAGGATGTGGAGCTTCAACTTTTTCAGTTCATCTTTCATATGGTTTTTAGTACATCTACTTCCTCATCGTAAGTCCAATTTCCATTTTATATTTTCGGCTTCCCATAGAACAAACGTGTGCTTGTGGTTAAGCATGAGAAATGATCATTTGTACTGTCTCTTGGTTTATCAATTTGTAGAGCAAAACATGTACCAAAGTCAAATTCTCAAAAAGGCTCTTCTTTGGATCTTTCATTGCTCACTTAGTTTGGCATCAAATTATTTGTCTCTTCTGATGCTGTAAAACTAGAATTTTGGGTATATCTTTTGGTGCATATTTTTGTTTGTTTAAAACTTAGATGTTACATTTTCTTGAGGGTGCATATTTCTGTTTGTATAAAACTTATATGTTACATTTTGTTGAGAAAAATGGATGCAGCATTCACAACCATTTTTGATAACTAAGTAGAATGACTAGTACTGAGAGCAAGTATTCTACAAATGTACATAGTATGATTTTATTAATGGATAAGGACATGATCATATCTTACTTCAAAGTTTGAGCACACGACTATTTTGTATATTTACTCTTTCTAATAGCAAGTTCTTCAATTGATCTGTCCAGATGGAAGAAGGAAATCTGTCCAACAGACGCATCTAAAGTGACATGTCGTGCACCGCCCACTCGTCCTCAAGTTGCTTGTCGTGTCATGCCGGCTTGCCATCAACCACAGTTGTGGCTCAACCCCCACGGTGCTTACCCTCTATTGTTGCCCTCACCATGCTCTCCTGCGTATTGGTGGCCTCGACGAGCTGACTATGGTTGCTGCTCCTGCATGCTGCAGTATGCCGCCGAGCTGGTCACCATTTATATTTTTGTTTTAAGTTCATTTGTATTCTTGTTCTCAGGTCTCCTGCAAACTTGTTATCGTCGTTAGTTTATGTGTGTTGTTGTTGTTAGGTCATGTGCAAGTTTGTTATCAGTTCATGTGTATTGTGTTTCTTTTGTCGCTTCATTAGTACATATCCACCTACAGCCCGTTCGATGATGTAAGCCACACAAGTTCGGAAAGAAATGGATAAAACAATGGTGGTGGTGAAAAGAATACAGCCCATTCAGTGATGTAAGCCATGCAAGTTTGAAAGGATTCACATCAGTACAAACTCTAGAGGGCATGTATATTATATGCCCTGGTGGTCAAAAGAATACAACCCATTCAATGATGTAAGCCATGCAAGTTTGAAAGGATCCACATCAGTAAAAACTCTAGAGGGCATGTATATTATTTGCTCCACGGAAATTCAAAATGGTAAAAGTTCAAGATGTAAAATGAGAGAAGTCCAGACCAATGTTGAAGTTGAAAAAAAAGAAACACACAAAACATTTACTTTGTTTTAAGAAAATGTCATTCGGTTCAACGATATAAACAAGACAAGTTCTGGGATGGTGATACCACTATTTTGATCAATGAATAAAGGAGGAGATATTTGTCAAAAAAAAGTGTATGTTGGTACTATTTTGAAAGAAAAAAAGGAATTCTCGTGAAAACACGCTCAGTACAAAACCAAACGGACATCAGTGCAAGTACTCTTTTTGGAACATTTCTAAATTACTCTATGAAAAATACATCAGTACAAACACACCCACATATTAGTACAAGTACTCTGTTTTTTTGACAGGAAAACAACACGACGTGTCTCACCATATTCGAAATTACTCATCAACGATTGCGAATTTATGTAATGTTTTATGTTTTCAAGTGCTCGATGAAAATTTATGTAATGTTTGGTACTTCTCTTTATGTAATGTTTTATGTTTTCAAGTGCTCGATGAAAATTTATGTTCCTAGTAGTTCATGTATTATTGCCTGAGGAGTTCATGTGTTACTGGCCAGTAAAGTAAACCTATTAATCACTCTCTCAAGTGTGATGAAAAAAATGGGTAGTAAATTGATGAAAAAATATCATCGAGTTCAAAACACGCCGAGACACGTGACAGCCACCCCAGTTTGGGCATAGTAAGTACCTCAGTATGAGTTAAAAACGGTGGTCCATTTGGAATAAAAGAAATGACAGAAATTCAAATTGCAAAGTTCAAGCAAAAAAAGAAACCCCATGAAAATCCTGCTTAGTAAGTACCTCAGTACAAGTCGTAATATGAGAGAAGTTCAGAACAACGTTGTCAAAAAAATGTTGATTTAAAAAAAGAACAAAACAAACACATTTTCTTTTTGAATAAAATATCATTGAGTTCAATGATACAAACCATACAAGTACAGGGGAGATGATACACTAAACCGTTGAAAACTTACGAGAAAATATTACCCAAAAAACAGAGCAAAGTCTAGTTAGTGAAAACACACTTAGTACAAACCCATGCAAGCATCAGTACAAGTACCCTTTTTCGGAACCATTCAAAATTACTCTACAAAAAGTAACTCAGTACAAACATACACATATATCAGTACGACTACTCTGTTTTTTAGACGAGAAAACAGCAGGATCTATCATGCCATATTCAAAATTACTTTTAAACGGTTGCGAAGTAGAGAAAATGTTCAGCATGACTAAGTTTTGCATTTTCGATAGCTATCCAACGGTATATTATTTGCCATATTTTGACAAACTTTTTAAAATATTGTGGTCAAAATCAAATTTGACCGTATTTGAATTCGTTTTTAAATCGTTAGGAATTAGAAAAACATTTCTATACGAAAAAGTTGCGCATTTTCCATAGATTTCCAACGCCGTATCAATTGCGTCAATCCGACAAACCGTTTGCAAAAAATCACGAAAATACGTTTCGCCCAGAATTTCACCGTTTTTCAAATTACTTTTAAATCATATAGAATTAGAAAAAATAATACATATATGGAAGATGCGGATTTTCACCATCTTTCCAACGCCATCTTATTTTCTCAATTCCGGCAAACCGTTTGATAACTGAGTCCAAAATACGATTCACATTTTCGGTTTTAAAAAAAATGGTTTTTTCAAAACTGCTCTTAAACCATAATGATTTTGCAAAAACGTTCAATATACTTGAAATATGGTTGTCAAGAGCTTTCCAACAATATATTACACGTCCCGTTCCGACAAAAAAATTGCAAAAAAATTTTGAACTAAAAAGACGACCTGTTAAACAAAACTGAAAGCATCAGTTCAACTGCTTCGAAAACATCAGTACAACCACCTGAAACCGTCAGTTCAAAAAGGGTAACAGAATAATATTCTGTTACGCTTAACAGAATAGCCCAAATGTGTATGTGTATATATAAGTGCGTACTTGTTAGTTAAACCGATGGTTAAAATGTGACACTAAATACGACTAGTAAATAGTACAGTAGCAGTACTAGTATACGTCGATCAAATTATTCATCACGTCCACACACTGAATTGACGTGACAACACGCTACGCATGAGGTGACACAAGAATCCCGGCGGCGTGTTCGGGTATTGTGGACTTCAGATTTGGAGTACCACTTGTCTGTCGAAATCTTTCATCATTCACTTAAAACAGTCGATTGATCATACATTGAGTACCATATAGCTGGAATTAACTGATGCAAGTCCAAGAAGGATTGGTCGGTGCTGCCGGCTGGCGTCAAGTTTGATCCCACGGATCAGGAGCTGATCGAGCACCTTGAGGCCAAAGTGAGTGCTGACAGCGTGAGATCTCACCCTCTCATCGATTTGTTCGTACCAACCATCAAAAGCGAGCACGACATATGCTACACCCATCCATAGAAACTTCCAGGTAAGACACCGATCGGCCATCTACTTGCACAAACATATTCCTTTGTTTATAGCTGTATTTTTGTTTTTAGACGCAGACCTAGTGAAGCAATTACAATTTGACAGTTAATAAAAAGTGAAACAAGTGACCGCAACATGCCAAAGATGTTATGAAAATGCCAACTACGTACACTAAAACCTGTATTCGACAATACTGCAGGTATCACACTGAGTGGCCTAAGCAAGAATTTCTTCCAGCGCAATTCCAGGGCGTTCAAAAGGGGCACGTGGATGTGTCGCAAGATACAGTCGGAGTGCGGCATGCACACGATGTCGTACAAGACCGGCAATACCTTGTCGGTGATGGCCGACGGCCGGTAGATGGGCAGCAAAAAGATTCTGGAGCTGCACACCAACAAGAACTTCGACCAGCAATGGACCAACTGGGTGATGCACCAGTACCACCTCTGGGACCTGAAGCAAGAGAAGGAGCGGGAGCTAGTTCTCTGCAAGGTTTTCTACTAGGCGAACACTAGGGCCAGGACTAAAAAGATTATAAGTTAGTTTGGTATTGGTGTCGTGGTTCTAAGTCTGACAGTAGAAAGGGGGGTAGGTATGGAGAGGCAAGATCTAAGCTATCGTGAAGGTGTACACACAGCTTTTACGAGTTCAGGCCCTTCTCGGAGGAAGTAACAGCCCTACGTCTCGGTGGTCGACTGGATTATATGTGTGATGTTACAAGGGGTGCGAACCCTTGTGCCAGAGTAGGAGGGTGGCTTATATAGAGTTCGCCAGGACCTTTCCCGCCCTCCATTACAAGGGAGCTAATGTACATAAAGTGGTGGCGTTACTAGTAACACCATCCTTAAGTGTTGTTAATGACCTTCAAGACTATGGAGTGAATGCTTGTCCGTTGCATGCTGAGTGACTCCTGGTCTTCGGGAGGTCGACTGATTCTCTGGATGGTCGAGTGACAGTAGGTAGGAAGGCTCCCGAGTGACATGGTATCGAGTGGATTTCACTAGACATCTTTGACCGGGGGTCTCATGTTGCCTCTTGACCTTCTTGCCTTCTTGGGTAGTGACCTTGGGTAGGACTTATAGGTCAGGCCTATGACCCTACCCTTGGTCTGTATCCTCAGCAGTAGCCCCCGAATGGATTAAGGTTCGAGTGGAAAGTAGGTTGTAGTTGAACTTGTTCTGAGTCTTGCGCCTTCGCGAGCGTTTTCTGCCAGATGGAAAACTCGCGTTGGCACTTCAGTGTCGATTCAATCGCCTTGATCCATTCAGGGAGTCGTCGACTGAACTTGTGGCATCGTTTGTCGAGTGTTGTATTAGAGTGCAGGATCTTAGGCGCGATTGGCTGCTGCATATCCCGGGTTTCGCGGGATATGAAATTTCGGGGAAGCGCGCGGGACCGGGAGTGCCAAAGCAGGCAGAGCGGATAAACAATGATGCCTCAATTTCCGCGCCGCCTTTTTCACCATGTACGTTGCTTGCGACTGTTGCGGGAATTGACAGGATTGCCTGGTCCCACGCGTCAGTCACTCAGAAGCGACCCTTTATAAGGTGACGGGGCCGAGGCGTCTGCACTATGCATGCCCTTTCCTCCTTCTTCTTCCTCCACTTCTCCATCACGCTCAGCTCTTCTGTTCCGATGTCGCCGCTCCGCCACCATGGTGAAGGACAAGACGGCGGTGCTAGAACGCACAAAGAAGACGAAGGGGTGGCGAAGAGCAAAAGGAGCAACGCGGGTCGTCATTGCGTGTGGGCCTGCCGCCGGGCTAGATCCAGGGCGATTGGATCCGGTCTTCGATTCGGCAGGAGGATCTGGACGAGCTGGCGGAGTCTGGGCTGATCGCCAAGGGAGCGGCAAGGTTGCCGGAGGGGGAGATGAATCCTCAGCCTCGACCGAGTGAGTGCGTTCTGCTCGCCACCCACGTCGACCGCGGTTTTTCGCTTCCTCCACATCCTTTCTTCCGGGGGTTCTTGAACTTTTTCGGCGCCCAACTCCACCATTTTTCTCCCAACACCATCACGTATCTAGCCGCCTTTGTGTCGATGTGTGAAATTTTTTTGGGGTGTTGACCGCATTGGGGTCTTTTCAAACATATCTTCACCATCCGATCCCAGTCAGTCAAAAAGCCGAAGTCGAGTGACTCAAAGACCAATGTCATCCAGATGTGTGGGGGTTTAGGTATCCTGAAAAGGCATAGGAGCTCCTTCCCTGCTATGACTCTCCCTGAATCAGTTAGTGGTTGGCAGTCGACCTGGTCCTACTGCCAAGAATAGGCAGCTCCAGGTCAGTCGACAGGTCTCCCTCACTTCACATTCGAACGCGTCCAAACTCCCTCTCCACTGAAAGTGACCGCTGCTGAGAACGTGGAGACGAAGATGCTCGTAGAGAAAGTGGTTCAGCTTATCAATGAGGGTGTTACTGACATGGACCTGCTGGAAGTGTTCCTCAGTTGACGCATCCCTCCTCTCCAGGCCTGTGATCATCCTATGTGGCAGTACTCTGGACCGGAAGACACCGCTCGGGTCCATCCTGAGGAAGTGTCATCCGAGACAGTGGCCATGTGGTTGAGGAGTATCACAGGCAATCAGGACAATCCCAGGGGATCCAGGTGGGTTATCCTTTTCAGAGATGACAATCCTCCTAACAAGGTATGCCCTTTTTTTCTGACTGCTTGGTGCATAAGTTCCGACTGCATTCGATGTCGACTAATTTTTGCTTGACTTTTCATCTTGTAGGTCTTCACCGAGATGTACTCTATGCCCAACGGTGAACAAGCCCTGGAGCAGGGCCGGGAGGAAGAGGCCAGTGCAGACGACAGCGGCGATTGGGAGTCTTCAAACGAAGAGGAGGAGGAGGAGGAGAGCAAGGAGTCGGATGACGAGGAAGAGGTCGACTCGCCACCGCGTTGTGAGCGCCGATCCAAGCAGCAACACGACCCGGCGGGCGGGTGCGGGAAGAGCGTGGCTCCGAGTACTCACGCTCAGAAGCGCACTCGAACATCGACTCCAGAACCGACAGACAAGACTGCCAAGTAGCCCAAGGTTGCTCCTCCCAAGACTCGGAAGACTTTGCCGCGGATCAAGATGGACGTCCCAGTGGCTTCGGGGTGAGTAACACACTTGTGCTTATAGAGACCGACTGAAATTTCTGTTCTGACCGATCGGATTGCGCATCTTTCCAGACCCACTTCTGCTTCTACTAACATGGATGTCGATAAGGCACCAGGAGACGAGGGGGCCACCTCCCGAGCTAGTAAGTTCGTTCGACCAAGTTTCAGTTAGTCGAGTGGGTACTCAATCGGCTGAATATTTGATACTTCTCTCTTTCTGTAGCTCCGCAAGAGATCGTTGTGCTCCTTGATGACGAGGAAGAAGAAGCGCCTCTTCAGGAGAGGAGCAAGAAGAGTGGAGGCTCAAGCAGGAGGAGGCTCGAAATCCAAGTCCCTCAGTCGACGCCGGCGCTTGAGACAGTGGTTGAACGCTCCGAAGGGCCGGTTCGGACGAACGTCACATTCGCAAATCCGCTGACACCTGATCATCCATCGGGATCGACTGCACAGACTCTTGCCGCACTAGTGCAACTCCACTTGTCCGACTCGGTAACTGCTTCGACCTCCTTGGAGCCATCACTCTTTGCCACGTATCAAACAGCAGACGACTCGCCGGGCGCCGCTAGGGAAGCTCTTCGTCAGGTGAACCTTGTCATGGAGCAGGTGAAAGTGATGCATGAAGCTAGCCAGGTAGCTTACAACACCAGCACTGCCCTTCAGACTAATGTTCAGGTCAGCAAAACTTCGACTGAACTTTTGAGTGTTCCTTTATGTCGGTGTACTAAAGTAGGGGTACCTTAGTATCCCGAACTTGTGCACGGGCAGTCGCAGCATCCCGCGGCAAGGCTTGCCGGGCGTCCGCCAAGATCCTCCGCCATTCCTATTGATGCCATTCGAGAACAAAGTGTTTAACTTAGAAGACAAAGCCCCGTCAAGAGGCACTTGCCGGGAAGGACAAGGCCCCGGCAAGAGGAGCTTGTCGGGAGGACCAACCAAGAAACTTGCCGCGACGCACCACGTGTCCCGGCGAGACCCGGCAAGCAACAAGCTTTCGGGTGCGACAAGATAACGACCGCGGCAAGGCACTTGCGGCGGCGAAGCCACCACACTCTGCGCCCACGCTCCAGCGCATCCAA
This sequence comes from Aegilops speltoides, assembly GCA_021437245.1. NCBI lineage: Eukaryota > Viridiplantae > Streptophyta > Magnoliopsida > Poales > Poaceae > Aegilops > Aegilops speltoides. The sequence goes on from CM038147.1 coordinate 255,706,908, forward strand.
CGACGTGTGGCTGCAGGATCATTCCTAGCGCACGTGGCGGATGGTTGCGCAGCCAAACGGTGCGAGGTGGCAAGTGGAGATGACGAGAAGGCCATTGTGGCGATCGGTGGCGCCCCTAATGGTCGTTTCCTCCACTGTTTTGGCGGCCGGACGGGCATTAAATGCCCTTGTGTCATGGGGGAGCATGAGCACCTATGGGGCAGGGGCCCCTTCTCGGTCCGGCAGGGAGCAGAGGGCGCACGAAGAGCAGATCGAGGTCGAGTGCGCAGGGGAGATTTTACCCAGCTTCGGAGCTCTCCGGAGAGATAAAACTCCTACTGCTGCTTTGTGCTTGTATTTGTTCTTGCTCAAAAGCGTGGGTATGTTGTGGTTTCGAATGAGTCGAACCGAACCGAACCCCTTCTACGTGCGCACGGGCCTCCTTTTAATTGTCTAAAGGGGTCACCGACAGGTGGCAACGCAGAGAGAGGGCTAGAAAGGTAAAAACGCGGGTTGGTACAACTGCTATCTACAGTGCCCCTACCTAACTCTGACGGCAGGGGGACAAGAGCATTTAATGCCCGTCCGGTCGCTCCAAAGGCAGAAACGACCGTTAGGGCGCCACCGACGCCACGATGGCCTCCTAGTCACCTTTACTTACCACCTTGCACCGCTAGGCTGCGACCACCCGCCACGTGCACCGGGAGTGATCTGCGGCGACACGTTGTTGGGTGAGCTGGAGCGTATGCAGAGTGGTGGCCGCGCGCTGCAAGCGCCTTGCCGCATGTCTCGCCTTTGTCGCACCCGCAAGCTTGCCGCTCGTTGGGTCTTGCCGGGACGCGCGGTGCGTCGCGGCAAGTCTCTTGCAGTGCCTTGGTTAGCCTTCCTGGCAAGCTCCTCTTGCCGGGGTCTTGTCCTTCCCGGCAAGCTCCTCTTGCCGGGGCTTTTGTCTTCTCAGCTAACACTTTGTTCTTGAATGGCAGTAAAATAGGAATGACGGAGGGTCTTGGCGGACACCCGGCAAGCCTTGCCGCAGGACGCTGCGACTGCCCGTGCACAACTTCGGGGTATTACGGTACCCCTACTTTAGTACACCGACAGGAGCCCCCGGGCCTGGGCCATACACGGTGCCGACCGCTGCTGGGCCAGGCCCAAAACAGGCACGGCACGCCGCCTGGGTCCAAACCAGATCCACTCCGAATCCACGCGTCCTCTTCAGAAGCACGCGTCAATCGCGGCGTCGTGGGAGACGTGGGTGGCGTGCGCGATTTTCGAGGAGCCCACCCCCCGTGATCACGGGGCGGGGCGAGGTCACCTCATCCGTCGCCTCGGCTCTGCATCCCCGCCACGCGGCTACCATGCGCTTGGGGTCACGGACAGTGGGAGTGGGAAACTGGGCCGTCGCGAGCGGAGGCAGCGGGTAAGCCCCGATTCTCTGCTCTTCTCGTGCCTTGATTGGCTGAGCGGGGCGGTCGAGCCCCCACCTCGCTCCTTAAAAAGAGCGGAAGGGGAGCGCAGAAGCCCGCACTCTCTCATCTCCTCCTTTCTTCAGCTTCTGCTCCCCTTCCTCTCATTTGCCATGGAGGGAGGGAACCCCGGCCCTTCATCGGTGGCGGCGAGGGTCGCCGCCAGGCAACGCGCCCCTCCCTATCCGGCGCTCGTGGTGGCAGAGCTAGCCACAAGGGGAAGAGGGAGGGGGCGAGGTCGTGGACGAGGTCGAGGACGAGGTCGAGGCGCTCGAGGAAGAGGCGGGCGTGGCGGCGCACCATCTCCGCCTCCGCCGGCGGTTCCTCTCCCCGCGGCGGTCCACACAGGGGACGACCCATGCGAGTTCTTCGTCAAGCTGCGTCGGGCGCCTCGTCGTCGCCTCCGACTTCCAGCTCCGTTTGCGAGCGCGATGGAGTCGGATCCGCCCGAGACGCTGAGACTGCACATGAGGGGCTGTGGGATCAGCGGCACGCGAGTCCGTGTTGTATTCCCAGCCCCTAATGTGATGTATCTTGACCGTGGGTGGAAGACGTTCGCCCGTATCCACAGCCTGATGGCGGGGTTTACCCTCCATTTTAAGTTAATGGAGGGCGACCTCCTCTCCATCAATGTCTTCGGGGACTCCGGCACTCGGGCGAAGTGTTGCATGGACAGCTCCTCCGACAGCGAAGACTCCCCTCGAGCGAGAGTGACGAGGAGGAGAGCGACAGCGACGACGAGGGTAGCGGGCGGCGGGACAGCGGGCCCGACTAGGTGTCGGGCGCCGCTCCGCGCGTCACCGGCGACCCCATCATCCGTGTCGCCGGATCCTCGAACTCCCCGGGGTTGTCTCCTTGGGCGGCTGGTGTAGGGAGGCTGCAGAAGGGGAAGAGGGCTGGCGACAAGGCCGTCAAGCCGGAGTACGAGGGCGTAGTGCCCTCGACAGCGTGCTGACGTCCTGCCGCCCCGTCTTCGAGCCTCACTTCCGGCGCCGCCATCACCGTCCAGCCTCCGGGCAGCCCCCGGGATGTTCTCTTGGTGTCTTCTGGCACCCGTAGCTCGCCTAGGCGCCCCTTTTGCCCTTTTCGCCTCCTTCACCTACCGCCTGAAGAGAGGGACATGAAAGGGATTACGGGCATCTTATCTTTTTAATTTGTAAGCCTTCGGGCCTTAGCTGCATCTAAAACTTGTAATCCTCTCTTTCATGTTTTTCATCCTCTATGGACTGTACCTATGTGGGATGTTTTTTAATGAAAAGGGGATGCTTGCCGGGTTTTTTGTCTTGCGGGTTGAACCCACGCCAAGGAGCTAATCCTTGGTATCCCTCGGACAGACATTTCATCTCCCGGCAACAGGCCCTGCCGCCTCCCCATGTTACTCGACCTTTCTTACGCCTTTCACGGAGGCGGGAACGAGGTGGGTGCGGCCTCCCCGTCTCATCCCTTGTATGTTTTTACCCTACGCTTTTGGGGAACTTGCCGGCGCTAACACGCTTGCCGCGAGCGCTGAGTGTGGAACATCAGCAGCCTGCTGGCGGTGTTGCCTCCGGCAAGAAACCTCGTCGGGGCTAGTTGCAACACGCTTCTATTGTTGAGCGGACTCGAAACAAAGTAAGGGCGCAACTTAGCAACGAGACGGTTCCTCCGCGCACAGGTTTTCCATACAAGGCACGGCAGTTTTCGGGAAGAAACGCGGTTTCGCATTCCCCAGTCCATAAGAGGATGCATGATGAGGGACGAAAGACTTATCTGATATCGCAGCCCCTGGCAACTCTGGCTTGCCACGGACGAATCTTGGTACTCACAGCCCCCAGCAACACTGGCTTGCCGGGGCCCAGGTGCCGGCGCGCCCTTCCTCTCCTTCCTTGTCGCTGTTATTTTAGTTATGGGAACAACTTAGTCAGTGCCGTAACAAGTTACTTTCGTAATATAATTTTGTCCTGGGCAAGGCTGGCTATGTTATCTCCTTTATTTAGTTCCATTCCTTGTATGTCTTTACCCTACGCTTTTAGGGAACTTGCCGGCGCTAACACGCTTGCCGCGAGCGCTGAGTGCGGAACATCAGCAGCCTACTGGCGGTGTTGCCTCCGGCAAGAAACCTCGTCGGGGCTAGTCGCAGCACGCTTTCATTGTTGAGCGGACTCGAAACAAAGTAAGGGCGCAACTTAACCACGAGCCGGTTCCTCCGCGCACAGGTTTTCTATACAAGGCACGGTCGTTCAAGGAGATAACATAAAAATTTAAAAACTGACTGTGCTCAAACTTTGGCAACTTAGCTTTTCTGTCTTCTGCATTCCGGCAAGGCTATGCTTCTTTGAATGACACCTAGTCCACATCATTATCAAGCTCCAACAACGCGGACTAAAGGCGCAAATACTGCTGCGGGAACATCCGCTTCTACGTCAAGAATCTGGGATCCTGCCGGAGCGCGATGCTCCCTGGCAAGCGTGTCTGGACACAGCTTGTCAGGAGCGTCTGCTTCAACGAAACAAACCCTAGGGTTTGTCGGAGCAGACTGCTCCTCAGCTCTTTCTGTGTTGATCCTGGGGACCTTCTTGGCGGCGGCTTCGGGGAGCTCTGCCGGAAAGTAGTCGCCAGTAACCAACTTTCTCTTCTTGCGGCTGCACAGATCTATCCTTGCCGGAGCCAGAACTTGTCGGGGAAGCCCCCTGCTTGTCGCTGCACTCGCTTGCCGCGGTCGCTAGCTCATCATCTGCCTCCCTCTCCGCTACTAACGCAGCACTAACCACTTGATTGGTTGCCGCCAGATATAGCAGCAACTTCTCTTGTGGTTTAGGTGCGACAAGTGTTGGAGTGGAGGATAGGTATCTCTTCAAGTCCTGTAGCGCGGCCTCCGCTTCCTAAGTCCATTTCATTGGACCTGCCTTTTTCAAAATTTTGAAAAATGGCAGGTCGCGCTCAGCAGACTTAGAGATGAACCTACTGAGAGCAGCAACGCAGCCGGCAAGCCTTCGCACATCCTTGACGCGCTTCGGGGCTTCAATCTGCTCGATGGCCTTGATCTTGTTGGGATTGGCTTCAATCCCCCTCTGGGACACAAAGAACCCGAGAAGCTTGCCGGAAGGGACTCCAAACACGCACTTCTCGGGATTCAACTTGAGATTGATCTTGCGCAGATTTGCAAAGTCTCGTCCAAATCTTGGATCAGAGTCTCTTTGTCCTTGCTCTTGACCACTATGTCATCCATGTAAGCTTCTACATTTCTGTGCAACTATGGCTCAAAAGCATGGCTGACTACTCTTGCAAATGTTGAACCAGCATTCTTTAGTCCGAAAGGCATTCGTACAAAGCAGTGCGTGCCACATGGAGTAATGAATGCGGTTTTCTCTTCATCCTCTTCTGCCATGAAGATCTGATGATATCCTGAGTATGCATCAAGGAATGAAAGCAGATCACATCCTGCCGTGGAGTCGACAATCTGGTCAATGCACGGCAAGGGAAATGGATCCTTGGGACAAGCTTTATTAACATCAGTGAAGTCAATACAAAGCCTCCACTTCCCGTTTGCCTTGCGCACGACTACTGGATTGGCTAACCACGTTGGATGGAGTACTCCTGGACAAGGCCTGCTGCTTCCAACTTCTTGATCTCCTCTACAATGAACTCTTGACGCTCCGTTGCTTGTTTCCTGACTCTCTGCTTGACGGGCCGCGCGTGAGGGCAGACGGCAAGGTGGTGCTCAATTACTTTCCTGGAAACACCGGGGATGTCAGATGGTTGCCATGCAAAGACATCGACATTCGCCCGCAGGAAAGCAATGGTGCGCTTTCCTATTTAGGGTCAAGCGTGGCGCTTTCCTTGGCGGCCACTTTCTTGGTCTCTGGTGAAGTTGTTTTTGCCTTCTTGCACTTGCCGGTGGAGCTTGATGGTGCGTCCTCGACGGTAGCGCAGCACTCCGAAGAGGTGCGCTTGCCGGAGTGGGCAACAGAGCTACTCTTGCCGAACATGGTCTTCTTCTTCTTCCCCCCGGGAGCTTCGGCGGCAAGTGGTTTGCGCTCTGCTGCGGCTGCTGCTTCCCGGTAGATCTTGTCGGTACAGACAAGTGCATCTTTCTTGTCGCCGTGGACAGAAATAACACTTATCGGACCGGGCATCTTGAGCACGTTGTAAGCATAATGAGAGGCTGCCATGAACTTGGCAAGCGCTGGACGGCCGAGTATCCCATTGTAGGGCAATGGGAAATCAGCAACGTCAAATGTGACTCTTTCCGTCCTGAAATTCAGCTCGCTGCCAAACGTCACTGGCAGTGTGATCTTCCCCTTTGGCTTGCTCCTTCCCGGGCTGATTCCTTGAAAGGTACCAGTTTCTTCGAGCTCGCCGTCGGGGATCTGGAGCTTGTTGAGCACCGCGGAAGAGATCAGATTTAGGCCGGCCCCGCCATCAACCAACATCTTTGTGACCTTGAGGTTGCGGATGGTTGGCGAAACCAACATCGGCAAGCGCCCGACCGCAGTGATGCTATCAGGGTGATCCTCAACATCAAAGACGATGGGCGTGCTGGGCCACTTCATGGGCTTGCGCGATTTGACTGATGGTTCTGCTGCATTCACCTCTCGCACCCACTATTTGAGTTGACGGTGCGAGGTGTGCAGAGAAGCACCGCCGTCAACGCACAAAACCTCCGTCGCCTTCTGAAACTCTTGGTCGTCGGTCTCATCCTCATCCATCTCATCATCCTCATCTTCTTCTTCGTCCTTGTCGCGGCCACGGGGAGGTCTATCTCCTTGCCGCTGCTTGGCCTTGCCGCGGCGCCCTCCCCGGGCGGGAAGCTTCTTGCCGGATCCTCCGCCACCTTCCCGGGCCTTCTCCTTGTCGCGATGCTAATATTTAGCTTTCTATAGCTCTGCCGTCTGCTCAACCTTCTTGCACGCTTGGAGGTCATGGCCCTTGGTGCGATGGATCTTGCAGTACTGCTTGCCAGAGCCGTCCTACTTGTCGGCGGCCACCACAGCCTCGCCGGAGTCGCCAGCTTTGGCCTTGTCGGAGCCGCCTCCGTTGCCGGACTGCTCAACAACTAGCACATCCTTAGCCTTTCTCTTTCTGTTATTCCGCCTCCGGTTCCTTTTTGCCGGAGGGGCATCCTCACTGTCAGACCCTTCTGATCCTACATTCTCTCCGGCGAGTTTCCTTCCCTCTTCAGCACGTGCACACTTATCGGCCAGAGCATATAGCTCGCTGACATCTCTGATCTTGCACATCGCCATCTCCTCCCTCATCCTGCGGTTACGACGTTCGATGGAACGCGCTGATAACCGCGGCAGGTGGACGTCTGGGATGTTGCGCTGCACCTGGCTGAATCTCTGTATGTACTTGCGCAGGGATTCTCCTTCCTTCTGGGCAAGCAAATGAAGATCACTTTCCTGGCCATGGGGCTTGTGGCGCTTTGTGAATCGCCGACAAACCGATGGCACAGTCCGTCCCACGAAGAAATGGAGCTGTCCGGCAAGTGCATGAGCCAAGATCGACATTGGGCTTGAGCACCAGCGGAAGTAGTTGGCGAGATCTTCTCATCGCGCTTCGCAGCCTGCACCGCGATGGTGTAGACGCCGAGAACTCGACGGATGTATCCTGCCATCGTATTTCTCGCACGCGTCGGCTTGAAGTTCTTGGTGCTGGGCCCTTTGGACTTGTCGCAGCCTTCCTGGCGCATGCATATCGACAGATGGGCCCAGCCGCTGGTCGATCGACGTCGCGCCTCTGCGACGCTCGATGCGAGTGTGAGCGTCTTCGTGTCGTCGTTCTTGGAGAACTTGGCGTTGATCGCAGCGAGCTCGCGGGTCCGACGATGCAGTGGAGTCGATGTCGAGGTTGGCCCGACGAGTCGGCGATCTTGGCCTTCGGGGCGGGGAGTGCATGGTAGTGGCACCCCCAGCGGTCTTGTCGGCGTCGGCTTGCGCCTGGGCGGCCGAGGAGGCTCTGAATGGTCATCCTCCAGTCGTCGATTTTGTCTGGCGCTGGAGGGTAATCTAGAAGCAACTGGGCTCGGGCCAGCGCTTCCTCTGGGGTCTTCGGCGGCGGTGGCGAACGACGCGAGGTGCGGTATATGCTCAAACTTCTAACAGTGTTAGAAGGAGCAGCATCTCGCACAGGCGACCGTACCGCGCTCGTGCCAGCGTGTTGGCGTGCATGTTGGCCTTGAGCGTCCCGCGACCCGCCGGCTTGGCCTTGTTCCAGTGCGAGCACGGTGCTAGGAGCACCATGGCGTTGTCGATCTTGCCCCTCCTGGGAGGGGTGCGGTGGATGTACAGACGCTGAAGCTTGCGGGGCCTTGTCCTTGGACCTGGTGACGACGTGAGTCCCACCGCCGGCGCCCGCTCCTCCGCCGGCGTCCACCCCACCGCCCGTTTGCTCCGGTGGCGGTAGGATAGTCGCGGACGGAGTGGCCACCTCCGAAGTCTTCTTCTTCGGTGGCATGTCGATGAAGATGTTGATGTAGCGTGCGCGGAGACCGGATCATATTCGCACCACCTCGACGCCCCCTACCTGGCGCGCCAAAGATGTCGTGGGGGAGCACGAGCACCTATGGGGCAGGGGCCCCTTCTCGGTCCGGCAGGGAGCGGAGGGCGCACGAAGAGCAGATCGAGGTCGGCGGGGAGATTTTACCCAGCTTCGGAGCTCTCCGGAGAGATAAAACTCCTACTGCTGCTTTGTGCTTGTATTTGTTCTTGCTCGAAAGCGTGGGTATGCTGTGGTTTCGAATGAGTCAAACCGAACCGAACCCCTTCTACGTGCGCACGGGCCTCTTTTTTATAGTCTAAAGGGGTCACCGACAGGTGGAAACGCAGAGAGAGGGGTAGAAAGTTAAAAACGCGGGTTGGTACAACTGCTATCTACAGTGCCCCCTACCTAACTCTGACGGCAGGGGGACAAGAGCATTTAATGCCCGTCCGGTCGCTCCAACAGTGCGGGAAACGACCGTTAGGGGCGCCACCGATCGCCACGATGGCCTCCTAGTCACCTTTACTTGCCACCTCGCACCGCTAGGCTGCACAGCCACCCGCCACGTGCACCAGGAGTGATCCTGCGGCGACACGTCGTTGGGTGAGCTGGAGTGTGGGCGCAGAGTGGTGGCTTCGCCGCGGCAAGGCGCTGTCTTGTCGCACCCGCAAGCTTGCCGCTCGTCGGGTCTTGCCGGGACGCGCGGTGCGTCGCGGCAAATCTCTTGCAATGCCTTGGTTAGCCTTCCCGGCAAGCTCCTCTTGCCGGGGTCTTGTCCTTCCCGGCAAGCTCCTCTTGCCGGGGCTTTGTCTTCTCAGCTAACACTTTGTTCTTGAATGGCAGTAAAATAGGAATGACGGAGGGTCTTGGCGGACACCCGGCAAGCCTTGCCGCAGGACGCTGCGACTGCCCGTGCACAAGTACGGGGTATTAAGGTACCCCTACTTTAGTACAGCGACACCTTGTCCCCTGCCGTCAGAGTTAGATAGGGGGCACTATAGATAGCGGTTGTACCAACCCCTCTTTTTAATTTTTTACCCCTCTTTGCGTTGCCACATGTCGGTGACCCCTTTAGCCTATAAAAAGGAGGCACATGCGCACGTAGAAGGGGTTCGACTCATTCGAAACTACAAGACACCCACGCTTTCGAGCAAGAAGAGAATAGAAACACAAAGCAGCAGTAGGAGTTTTATCTCTCCGGAGAGCTCCGAAGCTAGGTAAAATCACTCGCGTGCTTCACCTCGATCTGCTCTTCGTGCGCCCTCCGCTCCCTGCCAGACCGAAAAGGGGCCCTGCCCCATAGGTGTTCGTTTCCCACGACAGCTTTGGCGCGCCAGGTAGGGGGCGTCGAGGTTGTGCGAACCTGGTCCGGTCTTCGCGCGCGCTACATCAACATCTTCATCGACATGCCACCGAAGAGGAAGGCTTCGGAGGTGGCCGCTCCGTCCACGCTGATCCACCGCCGCCAGAGCAAACGGGTGGTGGGGTAGACGCCGGCGGAGGAACGGGCGCCGACGAGGGGACTCACATCATCACCAGATCCAAGGACAAGGCCCCACAAACCTCGGCGTCCGTACATGCGCTGCGCCCCTCTCAGGAGGTGCGGGATCGACAATGCCATGGTGCTCCTGGCACCGTGCTCGCGTTGGAACAAGGCCAAGCCGGCGGATCGCGGGACGCTCAAGGCCAACATGCACGCCAACACGTTGGCGCGAGCGCGGCACGGTCGCCTGGACGAGATGTTGCTCCTTCTAACATTGTTAGAAGTTTGAGCATATCCCGCTCCTCGCGTCGTTTGCCCCCGCCGCCAAAAACCCCAGAAGAAGCGTTGGCTCGAGCCCAACTGCTACTAGACTACCCTCCAGCGCCAGACAAGATCGACGACTGGAGGATCACCATCCAGAGCCTCATCGGCTTCGCCAACGGCGACAAGCCCCGGCAACCAAGCTCGTCGAAGCCGAGGCAAGACACCCAGGCACAAGCCGGTGGCGACAAGACTGGTGGAGGTGCCACCACCGTGCACTCCCCGCCCCGAAGGCCAAGATCGCCGACTCGCCGAGCTAATCACGACACCGACTCCACCGCGTCGTCGGACCCGCGAGCTCGCCGCGATCAACGCCAAGTTCTCCAAGAACGACGACAAGAGGACGCTTCGTACTTCGATCGAAAGCGTCGAAGAGAAAGCGACATCGGTCGACCAGCGCACTGGCCCACTGCTGATATGCATGTGCCTGGGGAACCGGGCGACTTGCCATACGCGGTAGGTTGCCCTGCGTTCACTCGTGAGCTGCGGCAGGTCCAGTGGCCCAGTACCAAGAACATCAAGCCAGATGTACCCGAGAAGTACGATGGCAGGATACATCCGTCAGAATTCCTCAGCGTCTACACCATAGCGGTGCAGGCTGCCGGGGGGCACGACGAGAAGATCCTCGCCAACTACTTCCCACTGGTGCTCAAGCCCAATGTCAGATCTTGGCTCATGCACTTGCCGGACAACTCCATCTCTTCGTGGGTGGACCTGTGCCATTAGTTTGTCGGCGCCTTCACAGGCGGCCACAAACCCCATGGCCAGGAGAGCGATCTTCATCTGCTCGCCTAGAAAGAAGGAGAACCCTTGCACAAGTACATACAGAGATTCAGCCAGTGCGGCGAACATCCTGAGCGCCCACCCGCGCGGTTATCAGCGCGTTCCATCAGAGCGTGCGTAACGGCAGGATGAGGGAGGAGATGGCGATGTGCAAGATCAGAGATGTCAGCGAGCTATATGCTCTGGCCGAGAAGTGTGCACGTGCTGAAGAGGGGAGGAAACTCCCCGGAGAGAATGCAGGAGCAGAAGGATATGACAGTGAGGACGCCACTCCGGCAAAGAAGAACCGGATGCGGAATAATAGAAAGAGGAAGGCTAAGGATGTGCTAGTTGTCGAGCAGTCCGGCAACGGAGGCGGCGCCGAGAAGGCCAAAGCTGGTGACTCCGGCGAGGCTGTGGTGGCCGCCGACAAGCAGGACGGCTCCGGCAAGCAGTACTGCAAGATCCACCACACCAAGGGCCATGATCTCCGGGCCTGCAGGAAAGTTGAGCAGCTTGTTGAGCTGCAGAAAGCTGAGTACGAGCGCCGCGACAAGGAGAAGGCCCAAGAAGGTGGGGGAGGATCCGGCAAGAAGCGTACCACCCGGGGAGGGCGCCGCGGCAAGGCCAAGCAGCGGCAAGGAGACAGGCCTCCCCGCGGCCGCGACAAGGACGAAGACGAAGACGAAGATGATGAGATGGATGAGGATGAGACCGACGAGCAGGAGTTCCAAAAGGCAACGGAGGTTTTGTGCATTGACGGCGGTGCTTCTCTGCACACTTGGCACCGCCAACTCAAACAGTGGGTGCGGGAAGTAAATGCAGCAGAACCATCCGTTGAATCGCGCAAGCCTCTGAAGTGGTCCAGCACGCCCATCATCTTTGATGTTGAGGATCACCCTGATCGCATAACCGCGGTCGGTGCTTGCCGATGTTGGTTTCGCCAACTATCCGCAAACTCAAGGTCACGAAGATGCTGGTTGACGGCGGGGCCGGCCTGAATCTGATCTCTTCCGCGGTGCTCAAGAAGCTCCAGATCCCCGATAGCGAGCTCGAAGAGACTGGTACTTTTCAAGGAATCAACCCGGGAAGGAGCAAGCCGAAAGGAAGATCACACTGCCAGTGACATTTGGCAGCGAGATGAACTTCAGGACAGAGAAGGTCACCTTTGATGTTGCTGATTTCCCATTGGCCTACAATGGGATACTCGGCCGTCCAGCGCTTGCCAAGTTCATGGCAGCCTCTCATTACGCCTACAATGTGCTCAAGATGCCCGGTCCAATAAGTGTCATTTCTGTCCCCGACGACAAGAAAGATGCACTTATCTGTACCGACAAGATCTACCGGGAAGCAGCAGCCGCAGCAGAACGCAAACCACTTGCCGCTGAAGCTCCGGAAGAAGAAGAAGACCAAGTCCGGCAAGAGTAGCTCTGATGCCCACTCCGGCAAGCGCACCTCTTCGGAGTGCTGCGCTACCATCGAGGACACACCATCGAGCTCCACCGGCAAGTGCAAGAAGGCGAAGACAGCTTCACCAGAAACCAAGAAAGTGGCCCCCAAGGAGGACGACACTGGTGGTACCTTCACCATCAGTGCCACGCTTGACCCTAAATAGGAAAGCGCGCTCGTTGCTTTCCTGCGGGCGAATGTCGATGTGTTTGCATGGCAACCATCTGACATCCCCGGTGTTCCCAGGAAAGTAATTGAGCACCACCTTGCCGTCTGTCCTCACGCGCGGCCCATCAAGCAGAGAGTTAGGAAGCAAGCGGTGGAATGCCAAGAATTCATTACAGAAGAGATCAAGAAGTTGGAAGCAGCAGGCGTGGTCCGAGGAGTACTCCATCCAACGTGGTTAGCCAATCCAGTAGTCGTGCGCAAGGCGAACGGGAAGTGGAGGCTTTGTATCGACTTCACTGATGTTAATAAAGCTTGTCCCAAGGATGCATTTCCCTTGCCGCGCATTGACCAGATTGTCGACTCAACGGCCGGATGTGATTTGCTTTCGGTTCTTGATGCATACTCAGGATATCATCAGATCTTCATGGCAGAAGAGGATGAAGAGAAAACCGCATTCATTACTCCATGTGGCACGTACTGCTTTGTATGGATGCCTTTCGGACTAAAGAATGCTGGTTCAACGTTTGCAAGAGTAGTCAGTCATGGTTTTGAGCCACAGCTGCACAGGAATGTAGAAGCATACATGGATGACATAGTGGTCAAGAGCAAGGACAAAGAAACTTTGATCCAAGATTTGGACGAAACCTTTGCAAATCTGCGCAAGATCAATCTCAAGTTGAACCCCGAGAAGTGCGTGTTTGGAATTCCTTCCAGCAAGCTTCTCGGGTTCTTTGTGTCCCAGAGGGGGATTGAAGCCAATCCCGACAAGATCAAGGCCATTGAGCAGATCGAAGCACCGAAGCGCGTCAAGGATGTGCGGAGGCTTGCCGGCTGCGTTGCTGCTCTCAGTAGGTTCATCTCTAAATCTGCTGAGCACGCCCTGCCATTTTTCAAAATTTTGAAAAAGGCAGGTCCAATGAAATGGACTCCAGAAGCGGAGACTGCGCTACAAGACTTGAAGAGATACCTGTCCTCCACTCCAATACTTGTCGCACCTAAGCCACAAGAGAAGTTGCTGTTGTATCTAGCGGCAACTAATCAAGTGGTTAGTGCTGCGTTAGTAGCGGAGAGAGAGGCGGATGATGAGCCAGCGACCACGGCAAGCGAGTCCGGCGGCAAGCAGGGGGCTTCCCCAACAAGCTCTCGTCCGGACAAGGTTGGGCCTGTGCAGCCGCAGGAGGAGAAACAGAAGAATATGGTGCAGCGCCCAGTTTATTTTGTCAGTTCCCTTCTGCAGGGGGCTAGATCAAGGTACTCTGGGGTGCAGAAGTTGCTCTTCGGCCTTCTCATGGCCTTGAGGAAGCTGCGCCATTAGTTTCAAGCACATGAGATCACAGTTGTCACTCGCTTTCCGTTGAAGAGGATATTGCAGAATCCAGAAGCAACAGGCAGGATTGTCGAGTGGGCACTGGAACTGTCAAGCTTTGGCCTCAAGTTTGAGAGTACTTCAACTATCCAGAGCCGAGCATTGGCAGAATTCATAGCAGAATGGACGCCAACACCTGATGAAGAAACTCCGGAGACGAGCATCCCCGTCAAAGAAGCGAGCAAAGAATGGATCATGTACTTTGACGGTGGCTTCTCGCTGCAAGGCGCCGGTGCGGGTGTGTTACTCGTCGCACCCACTGGAGAGCACCTCAAGTACGTGGTCCAGATGCACTTTCCCAAGGAGCAAGCAACAAACAATACTGCAGAGTATGAAGGATTGCTTGTCGGACTCAGGATCGCCGCTGACCTTGGGATCAAGAAGCTCATTGTCAGGGGTGACTCGCAGCTTGTCGTCCGCCAAGTAAACAAAGATTATCAGAGTCCGTTGATGGAAGCTTACATTGATGAAGTGAGAAAGTTAGAAGAGCATTTTGACGGCCTGCAGATGGAACATGTTCCGAGAGCTCAGAACGACATTGCAGATGGCCTGTCAAAATGCGCCGCACTCAAGTTACCTGTGGAACCAGGGATTTTTGTGCTCAAGCTGACTCAACCATCTGTGACACCATCAACTGGACAGAGCAAGAAGAGGAAGTTGGTTACTGGCGACTACTTTCCGGCAGAGCTCCCCGAAGCCGCCGCCAAGAAGGTCCCCAAGATCAACACAAAGAGTGCTGAGGAGCAGTCTGCTCCGACAAGCCCTAGGGTTTGTTTCGTTGAAGCAGATGCTCCCAACAAGTTGTATCTCGACACGCTTGCCGGAGAGCATCACGCTCCGGCTGAATCATAGATTCTTGCCGTGGAAGCAGATGTTCCCGCAGCAGCATTTGCGCCTTTAGTCCTTGTCGTTGAACCACAAGCTCCGGCATCGGCACAGCAGATCGCCCATTTCCTTCAAACAAGAGAACTTCCTGAAGAGCAAGAAGAAGCGGAGAGAGTAGCCCGGCAATCAAGTATGTACCAGTTTGTCGATGACATACTATACAGAAGAAGATTCAACGGAGTGAAATTGAAGTGCATTTCCCAGGAAGAAGGACAGGAGCTCTTGGCGGAGATACATGGAGGCATATGTGGTCATCACATTGGCGCAAGAGCACTTGCCGGCTAGGTTTCTTTTGGCCAACAGTCCTCCAGGATGCAACTGCACAAGTAACCAAGTGTGAAGCGTGCCAGTTCCAATCCAAACAGATACATCAACTAGCTCAAGCTCTCCAAACAATCCCTTTATCCTTGCCATTTTCGGTCTGGGGGCTCGACATCCTCGGCCCCTTTCCCCGAGCTGTCAGGGGCTTCGAGTGCTTGTACGTGGCAATCAACAAGTTCACGAAGTGGCCGGAGGTGGAAGCAGTGAGGAAGGTGACAGCACAGTCAGCAGTCAAGTTCTTCAGGTCAATTGTTTGCCGTTTCGGAGTCCCTAACAGGATCATCACCGACAATGGCACACAATTCACGAGCCACACCTTCATGCAGTACGTCCAAGATCTTGGCGCCAAGATCTGCTTCGCTTCTGTTGCTCACCCGAGAAGCAACGGTCAAGCGGAGAGGGCAAACGCTGAAGTGTTGCACGGGCTCAAGACCAGGACTTTCGACAGGCTGCACAAGTGCGGAAGAAACTGGATCGAGGAGCTGCCAGTTGGTCGATCAGGACGACGCCAAATCGAGCCATCGCGGACACCTTTTGCTCTCGCTCACGGAGCGAGGCGTTCTCCCCACGGAACTCGTATACGGATCACCTCGAGTGCTCGCTTATGATGAGCTTGAGCAAGAGCAGCTACGGCAAGATAACGCGCTGCTCCTTGAGGAGGATCGTCTTCAGGCTGCTGTACGAGCTGCTCGCTACCAGCAAGCTTTGTGTCGCTACCATAGCCGCAAAGTCAATGCCAGAAGTTTCGAGGAAGGCAACCTTGTTCTTCGGCGCGTTCAATCCGCCAAGAATTCCAACAAGTTGACGCCGAAGTGGGAAGGCCCTTATCGGGTAAAACGAGTCACTAGGCCCGGCGCTGCCCGCCTTGAGACCGAAAATGGCTTTCCGGTGAGCAACTCCTGGAACATAGAGCATCTTCGTAAGTTTTACCCCTAAGGCGCGGTTGCCGGAACCTGCTGTTCCGACAACCATCTTTTGTACAAGCCTTGCCGCTGTTGCATGTAACCCTTTGTACAAAGCCGGGCGCAGATCCCGTGCATAAAAAAGATCATATGCTACGCACATCTTGTCAAAATTTCATGCCTTTTTCTTTTTTTCGCATGTATTATCTGACACTTTGTGCAGCACTTGCCCCCAGTAAGCAATAACGAGTCTTAAGGCTCTATACCTTTATTTTTCTCTTCTTTCTTTTTCTCAAAAGAAGGTTCCTTCGCCCACAAGTTCACCGGGGAAGGAGAGGATAAAGGTGTGGACCAGGCGTCGTTCGAAGAAGTATAGCCTTGCCGGGACGCAGACGACAGAGAAGCTAAGTTGCCAAAGTTTGAGCACAATCAGTTTTAAATTTTTAAGTTATCTTCCTTGAACGACCGTGCTTTGTATGGAAAACTTGTGCACGGAGGAACCAACTCGTGGCTAGTTGTGCCCTTACTTTGTTTTGAGTCCGCTCAACAACGTAAGTGTGCTGCGACTAGTTCCGACAAGGTTTCTTGCCGGAAGCAACACCGCCAACGGGCTGCTGATGTTCCGCACTCAGCGCTCGCGGCAAGGGTGCCTGCGCCGGCAAGTTCCCTAAAAGCGTAGGGTAAAAACATACAAGGAAGGGAATCAAGTAAAGGAAATAACATAGCAAATACTACCCAGAATAAAGTTATATTACGATAAATAACTTGCCGCGCTCTAATGGATTGTTCCTATGACATGTCTAGCAGCGGCAAGAAAAAGGAGGAAAAAGGCGGCCTAGTCCACACGATCACCATCGACCCTTCTGACTTCATTCACCTTGTCCACAATGGGTGCGACAAGGGCTTTGAGCTCTGCAAGATCGGCACCCGCCAGCAGCTTCTTGAGAACGTTGGTGAGGTTGAGGGTCGGATTGCGGAAAAGAACCTTCACCAACACCTTCTCCAAGACTCTGGCATAGATGGCGCGCGACTCGTCAGCCAGCTGCTTTGGGATCCTTTCCCGGAGTTGCTGGAGAGCCGTCACCATGCCCTTGAAGAATAGAGTGAGCTTGGCGCTGGGTTGGAGATTCTCATCAGGAGTACCCAAAGCCCGCCAAGTCCAGTTGCACCAGCTCCTCGTCGATGGTCGCGGCAATGTTGACGAGGCGCTCCGTCCAGAGCTCCACCGTAGCCCTGAAGGTGTTTTGACTCTCAGCAGCCCTCGTCAACAGCTCCTCATTGCCCTTGATCTCTTTCTTCAAGTCATCTTCCCGCATCTTGGCACCATCCAGCGTCTCCGTCAGTGTGGCCAGCTTCAGCTCTAGATTAGCATTTGAGTCCTTGACGGCGTTCAGTTCCTTGACCTTGTCGGCAAGTTGAACTTGCAGATCGCCATGAGCAAGGGCATCCTTCTCGCGTTCGCGCTGGAGTGCGGCAAGCTCTTCATTCTTCCCTTTCATATCTGCCTCCAGCTGCGTCACCTTCACCTCTAACTCCTTCTTGGCGGCCTCGGCAGCCGCGGCAGCATCTTTCGCCTCCTTGAGTGCCCCGCCAAGTGATTGCTCGCGTGCGGTGTGCTCCTCCTCGTAGCTGTCCAGATTGGCTTTCCGCTGCGTAAGTTCACCTTCCCGGGTGGACACCTCCTCAGCGGCAAGCCTCTGTTGCTCCTCAGCTTCCGCCTTCTCGAGGATGAAGGCCTTCCGCGCTTCGACAAGCTGCGCCCTCTCCTCTGCAATAGACCGAAGGGCCTCTTGGTTGCGGCTCTGGAGCTCCTACGCATGCTTTTCTATATCAACTCACGCCTGCGCGACAAGCGCTTCCCGGGACTCCAGTTTCGCTTGCCGGGCGCGGTAGAGCAACACCAACTTCCGGAGCACCCGCTCCTCCTCGGACTCGCCGCTGCTGCTCCTTGGCGCGTCAACCACTGCCAGCCCAGTAGAGGCGAGTACTTCCCCATCAAACTCCTCTCCTTCGACCGGCGCCCTGGAGCTCGACGCCCAGGGAAGCCTGATGAAGACACCCTCGCCGGCCTTCAAGTAGGCGCCGGGCTGGGGCTCCTCGGAGCCCGGTGCTGCGTCAGTGGCAGAGGGGTCGGCGGTCGGTGTAGCGCCTTTGCGCTCCTGCGCCCTCCGGGTCGTCAGTACGATCGCCGGACCCCTCGCCAGCTCCTGCGCCAGCAGCCTTGGCGGCCTCTTCGCCGGCGGGATCGTCAGCGCCGGCAGGATCGTCAGCGCCGGCCTCTTCCTCGGCGGCGGCGGCATCTTCAGTATTGCCACGTGCGTCCTCCTCGCCGGTGGCGTCAGTCTCCATCGGGTCTGTGGGAGGGGGATCTGAAGATAGGAAGAGGAAGAAAAAGTCAAGCAAATAACCAAAAAGAAGACCAGAAGAAGAAGAAGAACCCAACGGAAAAATTTCCGGCAAGGAGGGTTACCTGTGCTGGGCTCTGTGACCATGGGCTCCACCACCAAAGGCTCACTGGTTCCGTCCCTTGCCGGGGACCTCTCCCTTGCCGGGGAGCGCTCCCTTGTCGGAGAATCGCCCCTTGGTGGCGTAGTCGAAGCAGACAACAACTCTGGAGCAGCCTCTAGTTGCTCCTGATGGCCCTGCTCTGCTCCTACACAAGTAAATCAACAATCAAGATGTCAGCAAAATAAAAAGCACCCATGCGCGCCCCACAACAGGAAGTGAACCAAGTACTTACGCTGGGGGCTGTGCTGGGGGCTGCTTCGAGGAGATGGTACCGGGTCCGTCAAGGTAGTCTCGGACGTGTCCTATGCCATCACAGCAGGATCGTCCTCGATGACAACCACGGGGACCTTGGCCCTTTTCGCCGCTCTCTTGCTTTTCTCTTTTTTTTGAACTCACGCTGGGTAGGCCCTGCTGAGTATTGGTCTGATCCAGTGGGGGCACGTTAAGTGCACCCACTAGGTGTAGTCCCTGAGACTACTGTTGAATATTTGATTCGGCAGTAGTCTTAGAGTAATTTTACTCCGTCACTGTCTCTTGTTTCTGTCGACTGACATATCTCTCTTGCTGGCTGCAGAGGTCTTGTGATCTTGCAGCTCGGCTCTTCGAGTTAAAGAAGAAGCATATCAGCGTTGAACTTGACCTTGAACTCGCGAAGAAGAATCTCAAGACTGCTCAAGAAGAAACGGCCATCATGGGAGGTAATCATTCGACCGTTTTGTCTGCTTTGTAGCTCACACTTTGCACTGGTTTTTCTTTCGGTCTCTTCGACCAAGTGACTTCACACAAGAAGATGTGCGTAGTGAAAATCACCAACTTCAGGCTCGTCTGAAGAGTGTTGTTTCTTTAGAGAGGATGAAGGAGGATTTGGAGAAGAAGGACCTGGACCTTGCAGCTGCTTAGAAGGAAGCGCATGACAAGACGAAGCTTGCAGACCAGAAGTTGGCTTCAGTCGGAAAATTGGAGGAGGAGAACGCGAAGTTGAAGGCCACCATCTCATAAGCTAATCAGGAATTCGAGCAGCTGAGGAAGGACAAGGAGAAACTGACCACAGAAGTCGGCGGCCTCAGAGCCAAGACAGACAAGCTAGAGTCTTATCTGGAACAACTTGCTGCAAAACTTGTTCTGAAACTTGAAGGTATGATCATTCGACTAGTCAATTTGACGTGGATTGAAGTTTGTTGTTATATTGTCGACTCATCGTTTTTCGCGATGGGACAAAACTGTGTCAGGACTTTGAAGTTGAATCTAGGCGGGTCAAGATAGGTCTCGACCCCATTAATTGTCCCATGAAACATGACGTTGCAATGAACTTGCTGCGATTGGAGTCGCGCTTGGATGGTGCAGTCGCTTATCTTGCTCGACTAAAGGCGGCAATGAACCGAGTGGACGCTGAACTCTGGCCTCAAGCGGAACTTTCCCAAGACCTCGAGTCGCTCATGACTCGACTTAATCATATCCCGGGCCGAGTGCAAGAATGGAAGAAGTCCTCTGCTCGCTGTGGTGCTGACGTCGCCGTGTCATTGGTCGGAGTGCACTGTAAGGAGGGTAAGGAAGACAAGTTGGTTGCTCTCAAGGTAGCGAATACTAAGAAGCACTCCTTCTAGTCCTTCATGGACACCTTCCTTGAGGCATCCACTCATATTGCCGACAGCATCGACCTCGACAGCTTCTGCGACCCGGCCAGTCCTTCTCCCGCCGAATGATTAAAAACATTATGCTTCACCTTTATTTGCCTCGGAATGCCGAGTGATTTTGTAACCGTTAAAACTCCTTCGGGCCTGACGCCTGAGCACTTTATTCTACGGTTAGGAATCTTTGGGTTTATCTTCGAATATGTTTTATTTATCTTTATGTGAAATTCGTTCTTCTCTCGGATTGGTTTCTGTTTGCTTGATGCAGCTTCTGAAGAAGAATCAGTAGTCGACCGGTTGGACGAACCTTGAGCAGCATTGATCAGCTCATCAGCAAGGCACTCAGCAATGTACTTGACGTTCCTGTCAGCCGTCTGCTTTGGCGTCAACCGTTGAAGGGGCCTTAGATAGTGCGCACAATCTCGTCCTTCTTCTTGACGGTGCAGCCGTAAGGGAGGGGCGGTCGCGGTCGACCCGCCTCATTCAATGGGACCGGTCAACCCATCAACGAGAAATTCAGCAATGGCCATGACGTTCCTGAAAGTGACTCGCCCCGGCGACACGCTCAATCTCGTCCTTCTTCTTGATTGTACAACTCTGAAGTGGTGGTCGTGGTCGACCCCCACTTTGCCTAGCCTTCGAGTGGGTGGATTGCTCACCACTCGGTAAGACTTTTTATACTTAGGCGAGTACTGGACTGCAGCTAAGCCCCCGAGTGGGAGGATTGCTCACCACTCAGTAGGATTTTTCAAACTTAGGCGAGTACTGGACTGCAGCTAAGCCCCCGAGGAAGGATTGCTCACCACTCGGTAGGATTTTTCAAACTTAGGCGAGTACTGGACTGCAGCTAAGCCCCCGAGTGGGAGGATTGCTCACCACTCGGTAGGATTTTTCAAACTTAGGCGAGTACTGGACTGCAGCTAAGCCCTCGAGCCAGAAGATTGCTCTCACAATCTCGTCCTTCTTCTTGACAGTGCAACCCTGGGGGTGGGGGTCATGGCTGACCTGTAACGTTTGATGGGACTTTTTAAACTTAGGCGAGTACTGGACTGCAGCTAAGCCCCCGAGTGAGAGGCAGACTCACCACTCGGTAGGATTTTTTTATTACATAGGCGAGTACTGGACTGTAGCTAAGCCTCCGAGTGAGAGACAGACTCACCACTCGGTAGGATTTTTTATTACTTAGGCAATTACTGGACTGCAGCTAAGCCTCCGAGTGAGAGACAGACTCACCACTCGACAGCATTTTCTATTACTTAGGCGAAACGGATTCGCAGCTAAGCCCCCGAGTGAGAGACAGACTGACCACTAGGCAGGATTTTCACTTTGACTTAGGCGAAACGGATTCGCAACTAAGCCACCCGCTGGGGGATTTTTAGGACATAAGAAAACGACAATCATTCAGAAGATTGTAAAATCATGTCTTTTGATAATCAAACTAAAGGGTACTGCTTATTACATCTCATCGGCCATGGTGGGCGCCATCTCATCAGTTCTAAATGTTTAAGAGTAAAAAGGGCGGGGCAGTTCCGCATTCCAGGCGCGTGGCTCATCTTTATTATGCTCGACGTTAAAGACACGATACGCTCCATTCTGGAGCACTTTGGTGATGAAGAAAGGGCCTTCCCAGCCAGGAGCGAGCTTGTGTGGTCTCTGCTAGTCCACTCGAAGAACTAGGTCTCCTTCTTGGAATGCCCAACCTCTTACATTTCTGGCATGGAATCGACGCAAGTCTTGCTGATAAATGGTCGACCGGATCAAGGCCATCTCTCTTTCTTCTTCTAGGAGATCGACTGCATCTCACTGAGCCTGCTCTGCTTCCTCTTTGTAGAAGAGTTCGACTCGAGGCGCGTTGTGGAGAAAATCACTCGGGAGTACGGCTTTGGCTCCGTAGACTAAGAAGAATGGAGTCCTTCTAGTCGACCGGTTAGGAGTTGTCCTCAATCCCCAAAGTACTGATGGGAGCTCGTCGACCCAACCCCTGCTGCATGCTTGAGGTCACGCATCAACCGGGGTTTCAGTCCTTTGAGAATCAATCCATTTGCCGGCTCGGCCTGCCCATTCAACTGAGGATGAGTGACCGAAGCGTAGTCGACTGTCATGCCTTGCGGGGCACAAAAGGTTCTGAATTCTTCAGAATCGAAGTTCGAGCCGTTATTTGTGATTATGCTGTGTGGGACGCCATATCCGAATATTAGTTCTCTGATGAAACTCACATCTGTACTTGCTTCAAGGTTTTTAATGGGCTTGGCTTCAATTCATTTGGTGAACTTGTCGACTGTCACATCCCTAATTTTGGTCTAACCTATGCCAGCTTCCATGTGTGCATCATGTTTAAATTCAAATGAAATTTGAATTGAGGAATTTTCAAAGCCTCAGAAAACCCCTAAAAATAACCAACATTTAAATCTCATCAAATGAGTCCAAGAAAATGTTCCTATTATTCTGTGAAAATATTGGCATGAGGTGAAATTCAAACCAATATTTTTGGAGTCACAGAAATAATTTATTCGGGCCTTTGATTTAAATCAATAATATATTTGGGTTGGAATTATTTCTGTTATATAAGAAATAATGTCCAAATAATCCTAAACTGAAATGTTCCATGTTGGGTTTATTCCATACAGTGAGCATGAGCAGTTTGGTGATTTTTGAAAGTGCCTGGGTATTTCTAGAAAAGTCACAAACTTGCAGAAATAATAGAAAACAAAACAAAATAGGGAAAAGGGAGAGAGAATTTTACGTGGGCCACTTACCTGGCCGGCCCAGCTGGCAGCCCACCTGCTGGCCCAGCCCACCTGCCCTCCCCCTGTTGTCTTCCTCCTGCCAGGAGGACAGACAGGTGCGTGGCAAGCGCGCCGACAACGCCTTGCCACCTCCCGCTTCCCGCCGCTGCCATGGTGCGCCTGGAGATGCCACGACACCCCCCGGACCCTCTGCACCTCTCCCCTCTCTCGGTGGACCTCCTCCCCCTCCTCTGCATCTTTCCGCGGTGCCACCGAACGCTGTCGTCGCCGCCGACCGTCACCACCGCGGCCACCAGCATCCCCACGCCCAGCCAGCTAGTGCCCGAGCTCCGCCTCCTTGCGCTGAACCTCTCCACGCCGAACGAAACAAGCCGGAGGGCCCCGCCTCGTCGCCATCGTCGCCGCCTTCGCCATCAGTCGCCGGAGATCCGCCTCACCACCCCGCTTGCTCCGACGCTTCCCCGGCCCCTCCATCTGCACCGGCCAACTCGCCGTGAGCTCCTCTTCCTTCTCCCCCTAGCCACGTCACTCGAGCTGCCCCCTAACCCCGTTGGTCATCACGGCCGAGAGCTCGGCTCCGCCGGCCATGTCGCCGTCGTGGCCACATACGCGTAAGCTAGAAACCGAGCACGTCACCATGCTCAGCACATCACCAAGAGGCTGTAGCACCCAGCCGTTCGCCCCGCCGTGCGCCACAGAACCATTCCCAACCTCGCCCGAACTCCGTCCGCCGCCGAGGTCGATGTCGCGCTCGACTCCGACCACCCCTGCCGCTAACTCCGGTCCAGTTGTATGCGGAAGAGCACCAGCAATGCACAGAGCCCCACAGTCGCCGATTTGGTCGCCGGAGGAGCGTTTCTGACGCCCTCCGCCGTCGCTGGCGTCGTCGGCGACGAGCCGCGGGTCAACTCCAGCGAGTTTGACCCGGCTTTGACTGCACTTTGACCC
The DNA here is from genome assembly GCA_021437245.1 of Aegilops speltoides. NCBI lineage: Eukaryota > Viridiplantae > Streptophyta > Magnoliopsida > Poales > Poaceae > Aegilops > Aegilops speltoides. The sequence continues at coordinate 255,730,303 of CM038147.1, forward strand.
GCTCTGGCTCACTAACGTGTGGGCCAGGCACTATTTATTTAGGTGTTAGATTAGTTAACACTAATTAATTTAGCTAATTAACTAAGCCACTGACATGTGGGTCCATGTCCCACTGACACTTTTAGTTAGGATTAAATTAGCACTAACACTCCTTGTTAATTAGCCTAGACACTGTCTAGTGGGTCCCAGCGTCAGGTTTGACCTGGTCGACGCCTGTTAACCTGCTGAGGTTAGCATGACCTAATGCTAACGCAGTAAACATTTTCTGGAACTAAAATAAATCAGAAATGATTTATAAATTTCAGAAAATGATCTAAACTTCTAAAATTCATAGAAATTCAACCGTAACTCCAAATTAAATAATTTATATATGAAAAATGATCAGAAAAATCCAATCTATCCATCTGTACCATTTTCATGCATGTTTGAACAACTTAAATCTGCTATATACAACAATTTGAATAAATGGCATTTGAAATGCCGCATGTGGAGTTTGAATTTGAACCTAGGGTTCAAACCAACTTCATTTAACTTGCTGCTAGTTGCATTAGCTCAAACCACAGCATATTGCCATGTCATGATCATGCATCATATTGTGCACTGCATTGATTGTGCTTCTTCATTGTTTGTCGGTGCTTGTCCCCTCTCAGTAATACGTGTACCGACGATGTGATCGATAACACCAATGAAGAAATATACTATCTTCAGAAGTGCTAGGCAAGCAAAACCCCCTTGTTCATTCTGATACAATCCTACTCTCTCGCTCCTGCTCTCTACATTAGGACAACAACGATTCATCTGTTACTTGCTGCGGTAGCTGAACCCATTTATCCTCTGCATGACCTGTCATTGCCACAGTAAATAGATGAAACACACTAGCATGAGTAGGAGTTGTTTGAGCCCTGTTGTGCCTACTCATTCATGCTTGTTTGTCATGCCTACTACTGCTTAGAGTTGAGTCATGTCTGATTCATCGGGGATGAGTAAGAGGTGTGTGAACATGTCCTTCTATGTGTGAGCTAAGTGTGTGAACATGATTTGGTAAAGGTAGCGGTGAGAGGCCATGTAGGAGTACATGGTGGGTTGTCTCATTGAAGCCGTCCTCAGGAACTGAGTTCTGTGTTTGTGATCCATGAAACAGATACTACCACACATTGGGCCTGAAACCAAAGGACCCTCTCGGCTTCTTAATCACCATTGTCCTCTGTCCAGGAGTTGCAAGTAGTTTCAGGTGTTTGTAGTATGCTGGAGGCCGTGCGTAGCACTGACCGGAGGGGTGGACTGTGATGTGGTAGGCACGTGGCCGGGTATACCTGGCGCCCGTTTGGTGTCACGGAGCCCTGTACACATCATTCGAGGCCGTATGTGGAAACCTCGGCCGGACTCCCTGCGGATGGAACCTGAATAGGCGATAAACCTGGATAGAGACTTGAGTGTTTAGGTAGGCCGTGGCCGAGACCCTCATTGGGCTTCCGCTTGAAGGTTGCCGAGTACATGTCGTGTAAACGGCGGTAAGTGGTGAGAGCGTGTGTGAAGAAGTACACCCCTGCAGGGTTAACATCATCTATTCGAATAGCCGTGTCCGCGGTAAAGGACTTCTGGGTTGCCTGTACAGTTCATAGACAAGTGAAAGTGGATACTCTAAAATACGCAAGATAAGCATGAGTGCTATGGATGGCGTTCTCGTAGGGAGACGGGAGCGGATCCATAGTGGTGTATTGGTTGGTGAATATATGGACTCGTGTGCGCCACCTCAAAAGAGTTACTTGCAGTCGTAGTTCAGGATAGCCACCGAGTCAGAGCTGGCTTGCTGCAGTTAAACCCCACGATCCCCTTTGTTGATAATGATGCATATGTAGTTAGTTCTGATGTAAGTCTTGCGGGATACATTTGTAATCACGTTTACCTATTTTATGTTTTTGCAGAGAGACTTCAGTCTCACTAGTAGTTCCGCATGAACTTCGACGTTTAGCTTGTTACCTCAGCTACAATTTTGCGCCCTCGGCAGGATCTGGTATATAGTCAGGCTTCTCAGCCTTTTTCATTTGTAGATGTCTGTACTCAGACATGTTAAGCTTCCGCATGTGCTTTGACTTGTATGCTCTAAATGTTGGGTCACGAAACCTATGTTTGTAATATCTCGCTCCTTGGAGCCTATTGAATAAAATACTTGAGTTGTAGAGTCATGTTGTGATGCCATGTTGTATTTGCACATATCGAGCATATTGTGTGTATGTTATTGAAATGCTTGGTATGTGTGGGATCTGATATCTAGTGGTTTATCCTTAGTAGCCTCTCTTACCGGGAAATGTCTCCTAGTGCTTCCACTGAGCCATGGTAGCTTGCTACTCCTTCGGAACACTAAGGCTGGCCGGCATGTGTCCTTCTTCGTTCCTGTGTCTGTCCCTTCGGGGAAATGTCGCGCGATGAATACCGGAGTCCTGTTAGCCCGCTACAGCCCGGTTCACCGGAGTCCTGCTAGCCTAGTGCTACAGCCTGGATTCACTCGCTGATGACCGACACGTTCGATGTTGGGTCATGGATGCATGTCCCCGTAAGTTTGTGCCACTTTGGGTTTACGACTAGCCATGTCAGCCCGGACTCCTTATCATATGGATGCTAGCGACACTATCATATACGTGTGCCAAAAGGCGCAAACGGTCCCGGGCAAAGGTAAGGCGACACCGTGGGAATACCGTGCGTGAGGCCACAAAGTGATATGAGGTGTTACATGCTAGATCAATGTGGCCTTGAGTCGGGGTCCTGACAGCTTTGGTTTTAGAGCCTGACTGCCTGTAGGATTACCAAGGCAAGCTGGTCGAAGTTGAGTCTAGAAATTCTTTAGTTATATAAGGGAAATGATTGTGGGATGGAACGTAAGGCTCTTTTTACTCCTTATACCTTATGCCCTTCTGATCTGAATCATCTTATCTTTCCTACGGGGTTAAGGAACTAGGCTTTCTCTTCTTTCTATTAAGATCACGTGTTACTAATCAGTAGACTCATAAGATTGTTGGATTTAAGCCTCAGTTTAGTTTCTACCTCCGTATGATAAACTGTTGATCTCAAAACCTTGATATTGTGCTTCTGAGTGGCTATGCCACCATTTTTGTAGCATGTCTCCAATCCTTTTGGGCATTTACAGCCGTTATGTTGTCCGAGTCATCCCAGGTTTCTAAATAGTCTGATGCATTTGCAAATCCCTTCTTACCATTCTGAAGTTCCTTTGGGCCAGATTAACCAGACTAAACGGTGAGTTGAGGTACTCTATTGCCTCGACATTCATGTTGGAGCTATTATTATGACCCTAGGTGTCTAGAGTATCACCTAGTAATTTAGCCATGTTATGTGTTGGTGTCAAAACCGGCGGATCTCCGGTAGGGGGTCCCGAACTGTGCGTCTAGGCGGATGGTAACAGGAGACAAGGGACATGATGTTTTTACCCAGGTTCGGGCCCTCTCGATGGAGGTAAAACCCTACTCCTGCTTGATTAATATTGATGATATGGGTAGTACAACAGTGGATCTACCACGGGATCAAGGAGGCTAAACCCTAGAAGCTAGCCTATGGTATGATTGTTGTAATGGTTGTTCGTCCTATGGACTAAAACCCTCCGGTTTATATAGACACCGGAGAGGGCTAGGGTTACACAGAGTCGGTTACAATGGTAGGAGATCTACATATCCGTATCTCCAAGCTTCCCTTCCATGCCAAGGAAAGTCCCATCTAGACACGGGACGAAGTCTTCAATCTTGTATCTTCATAGTCTTGGAGTCCGGCCGATGACGATATTCCGGCTATCCGGACACCCCCTAGTCCAGGACTCCCTCAGTAGCCCCTGAACCAGGCTTCAATGACGATGAGTCCTGCGCGCATATTGTTCGGCATTGCAAGGTGGGTTCCTCCTCCGAATAATTCATAGAAAATTTGTGAACACGAGGATAGTGTCCGGCTCTGCAAAATAAATTCCACATTCCACCGTAGAGAGAATAATATGTACACAAGTTCAATCTGCTGATGTATTTTGTGGCATGACGTCATGCCACTGCCAAGCCTTTACTTGAATCGTTTTTTATTATACCACCTCAGCGCGTTTAGCGAAGCAGTTTCCTTGGCACGTCTTGTCGAAGCAGAGATCATGTTCCCCTTATTCCGGGATTCCCATAAATACGGACGTGGGTAACCCAACCGTGCCCGTCGCCACGCCTCCTCTATCGAAGGTGAGTCCCAAACGGTCACGGGGACGGCTCTTGGTATTCTTCCCTCTTTATAATGAGACCAAGGCTCGTTTCTTTTCTTCAATCCTCAACTGAATCTACCCCTCGCCCTGAGTTCCAACACCCAGAGCTATAGATTCGAGCACTTCGGACCTTCAACAATGTCCGGCTCCGACCTACAGGGTCGGTGGATGCCCTCCTCCATCATGGAAGAGGACGTGCTAAAGCTGCGAGAGGCCAAGTACCTGACTTACGAGATTTCGCATAGGTTGCCCGCCAAAGGGCAAGTCATTCCCACCCCCGAGCCCGGCGAGTATGTCGTGTTTGTGTCCCACCTTCGTCAAGGCTTAGGCTTCCCGATGGATCCTTTTGTGAGAGGGCTCATGTTTTACTATGGGTTGGAATTCCACGACTTGGCTCCGGAGTCCATCCTCCACATCTCGTCATTCATCGTCGTCTGCGAGGCCTTCCTCCGTACTACCCCCCACTTCGGTTTGTGGCTCAAAACTTTTAATGTGGAGCCGAAGACGATCAAGGGGCGCCAAGCAGAGTGTGATGGGGCGGTCGTAAACAGGAGGGCCGATGCTCCATGGCCCGAGGGCTCTTTTCAAGAGGAGCTCAGCTTGTGGCAACAGGAGTGGTTTTATATTACCGCTCCCAGGGGCAGTAGGCAGATGCCGCTGCTCATTTTCCGCTCAGGACCTCCACGACGACTGATGTCGTGGGTCAACCAAGGGCTCAACTGGGGACCGTCAAAGGACGTGCCCTTATTGCAGGGCCGGATTCGAGACCTCCAAGCGAGGGAGATCGATCTAGTCGTGGTGACGCAGGTCATGCTGATTAGGCGTCTCCTGCCCTGCAAACGCCGTCCTCTCCGGATGTGGGAGTTTAATCCGGAGGGACCACGAATTCTCCAACACTTCGTGGGTACAACACCCGTGGAGATGTACAAATTGTTCTTCGAATCACAAGAGGTTTGTCCGGAATTGACCGAGGACGCCGGCCTAAGCTGCAATCGCCCGGATACACAAGTAAGTAGTTCTGTGTCCGGACTTACTATTTGTTTGCATTTCTTCGATTCGCCTTTTAACCAATTGTCCTCCAAACAGGAGTGGATAGCGCAACCAAAATTGATACGGTGTCCGGCCCCCCTCCCAGAGACCGAGCCGGATCCCGTGCTGGTCAGGATGCTGGAGGTTGCGCCTTCAAAGGAAGGCGAAGGGGGGAACAGAGGAACTACCGCCTCTACCAAGGAGGCTTTTGAGAAAGGGGGGATCAAGAATCCCTCCTTCCAAGGGGAGAAGAGGACCGCTTCCGAAGACCCGAAGGGCAAAGCCCCGAAGCGGGGGAAGAGATCTTCACCAGAGGGTCCTTCCTCCGGGGAGGCCCCGGCCGCACAGTCTCCCCTAAAGAATCAGCCCTCTAGCGAGTCGTAAGTAGAAAAAGGGGAGTTTTGTAATAAGAGACATCCCTATTTTTGCTTCTAAGGATAACCGTGGTTTTTACCTTGTAGTTCGGATCTCCGTCCATCTCAGATGAGCTCGTCTTCGGGGGAACTTCGTCCGGAGATGATGGAGAGCGAGACGCCTACATCTGCCGCACCATCGGATAGGGCAGACGAGCCTGAGCTGTCATCACGGAGGGTATCCCCGAGTCCGGCAGGGCCGAATAGTTCGGCACCAACTGGCGTGCGGCCGGGGGAGCTGAAGGATATGCTTGAGAGGGCGTCTATCTCAGAAGGTCACCGTACATTGATGAGTATGGTGATTGGAAGAATTTCGTCCGACGAAGGCGGGTTGCATGATGCCGTCAGGAGCTTGCTGGCGGGGTTTGAGGTACGTAAAAATGACATACCTTTTGACAGTTTTGCACATAAAATGTGTCCTGCATAGATAGTAGCCCCTGAGACTCGGTAAGTTGTCAAGAGCGACAGCGTGCCGAGGATCAAAATCGCAGGTATTGATTTTCGCCTTTCCTATGCAGGTGGCGGATAGTCTGGCGGCCAGCCGGACTAATGCAGTTGCCGAACTAAAGCGGCAACTCGACGTTGTGGATGCGGACATCGTTGCTGGTCGATGAGCGACTTGACGAGTCACAAGGTAGGTTTTTTCTCCATGGTCACCTAGTAAGGGAGCCGAAGCCCACTCCTTACAACATGTGTGCTCAATGCAGATGGTGCCGCTGTTGTGGAGAGCCTTTGGGTAGAACTTGCTCGAGCCAAGGAGCAGTCTAGAAGGAGTGATGCGGCTGCCTTGAGGGCGGCCGAAGAGCTAGAAGCCGAAAGGGCTGCTCACTGCCGAAGCAGGGAGGAGATGGCCGAAATGGCCGTGAAGTTGAAAGATGCTACCGACCGTTCTGAGGTTCTTGAAAAAGAACGCCGAGCGGAGCAAGAAGACCTGAGGAAGGCCACCGCCGAAGCCAAGGATGCCCGTTCTGCAATGCGAGCTACAAAGGAGGAGCTGCGCCAGGCCGGAGATATTGTGGCTGGCAAGCCCTTTCTGCTGTGCCAGAGGATTACAGATCCGAAGTATGCTCAGCTTGGCCAGCTGTGGGGTCCGGAGGATCCTTATATGGACTTAGAGGCGAGTGCGGCAGATGCTGTTGTGCACTTCCGAAGTCAAAAGGATCACGAGACGGAAGAGCTTTTTTGGTCTCAATTCCATAGTCCAGAGCGTTCACTTCCGCTGACCAATCGTTTGGCCGAGTGGGCTGAGCTGAATAGATTGTCCGGACTTGCCATGACGGATATCGTGGCTCACGTCTGGCCGGATAGGCCCAAGCCGAAGAGTTATTTTGGCTTATTGCAGCAATTCCTTGGGGCGGTGCCACATATCAAGGCGATGAAGCGGTCGGCCTGCATAGAGGGTGCACGGATGGCCCTCGCCCGTGTGAAGACATACTGGACGGAGATGGATGTCACTGCTGTTGCGACCCAGGGTTCGGACGAGAGCCGGTTACCCGCCGAGCACTATTTTGGGGAAGTTCTGCATGGTACTCGTGTAATAGAGTCGCAGTGTTCAAAAATTGTCATGTTCAAATGAACTTTATGGTTTATAAAACTATGTTTATAATATAAGCGCTTTTTATACTTGTGCGTTCAAGTTTTGAAATATCTCCTGTGCGGCCGTTTATGATACGTATGATAACTTTGAAAGATGGCGTCGTCGGCCAGCCCCCACGACAAGTCTTTGGGGTGCTTGCAAAATAGCGATTTTCACACTTAATCCGACGTCTCGGTCCTATGAAGGAGGTGGTAGCGTAGCAAACGAGGCAACCGGACTATAATGCTTTATCACTTTCACTTAGCCATAGGAGTTCGAGGGTGGGGCTACGATATAGCTCCTAGGGGCACCGCGCTCTCCGAATTCGGGGCGCGTATGTGCCTGACCGAAGCGGTCCTTCGTCAAAGCGAGGAATTCTAAACATTCCGGTAGTCGATCGAGTGGTTGACCAGTCTCTCATTTGTATCATGATGATCAGTTTTCGGCTTTCATCGAGGTGCTCGCTCGCGTTAACCGGGGCACAATCGTAGTAGTTCTCCTGGTGCCCGTTAGCCGATGATACGGAATGTAAGGCAGCAAAACAGGAGCAGGCAAACCCAACATTTGACCAAAGACATGATTCGGAGCTGATGCATATAAGGCCTAACTCGAGACGCCAAACACTCCCTAAGGTATTCGGTCTTTATGATAACGGGCAGAACAATGCCCGAAGCCCCTAGTGTCCAGGTACGGGCAAGAATTTCTGGCGCGGCCGATGCCAAAACGCCAGCCTTCTCGTTGGTTATGGTAAAAAACCGTTTGATGTGAATCAACAAGAGACAGTAAGAAAGGTCTACGCAGGGTCTTAATCTGAAAAGAATCCTTGCGACGGGTCCCTGCTACACGTCTGCGCCTGTGTCTCCGTTGTGCCGTATCCTGGACGGGTGTACACGCTGTTCATCTGTAATAGAGAGGAACTTAGTTTTGAAAAGAAGTTTTGCAAAGAATGTACTAAAAAATTGAAATATGAATGAATGAATAAAGCTGAGCTTTTATTAGCTCTTTATTGTTTATACGCACAACCCCTTGTGAAGGGGTGTGCGTCTAGGGAGTCCCCAGTTTATTTATGCCGGACTCGTCTAGCCGTGTCTGGGGTCTTGAATGACCTTTTAATGAGATGATGCCGCGTGGACCAGGCATTTTAAATGTGAGAGATGCGTAGTGCGGTATTGCGTTAAAGCGGACGAAAGCTTCACGTCCCAACAGTGCTTGATGGCTACTTTTAAATGGGGCGACATAGAAGATTAGCTTTTCGCGACGGAAGTTGTCGGGTGATCCGAACACAACTTCTAGTAGTAAGGAGCCCGTGCACTTGGCGTAAGGGCCTGGCGTCACTCCTTTGAAGGAAGTGCGGCTATGGTGAATTTTAGTGGGGTCTATCCCCAACTTGCGGATTGTGTCCGGATATAGCAGGTTTAAATCGCTGCCGCCATCCATCAGGAATTGTGTAAATTGTATTCCGTCGATTATAGGATCCAATATCAGAGCAGTCCATCCTGTGTTTTGAATACTTCTGGAATAGTCCAGGTGGTCGAAAGTAATTGGTTTTGACATCCAATCTCGAGGTTCCGCTGGGGTGGACCGTGCGACACCTACTTTGGCGGGTGCCGCATTGTTATTCCGTATTATCACATGAAGTGAGTTTACTGTTTTGACTTCTTGTGGGAAAGTCTTTTGTTTTCCGGCGCTCTCCTGGTGGGGTTCGTCGTCATCCTCGCTTGGCGCATCGAGCCCCTTGTGTTCGGCGTTGAGTCAGCCGGACTGTTTGAAGACCCAACAATCTCGGTGGGTGTGGTTTGCAGGCCTTCCGGAGGTACTGTGGATTTGACATATCCGATCCAAAATTTTGTTTAAGTTGGATAGCTCGTCAGTGCTGTCCTTAAGAGGCAGTGTTTTGTTATTCGGCCGCGAGCTTTTGAATCCGGCGTTGACCGTCGTGTTCTTTGGGCTTTTTTCTTTATTTCGGCGCTGGTCCTTTCTGCGCCATGATTTTCCGTTTCCATCTCTGATCTCGGATGTACTTGGGTCGCTAGTGCTGCATCTTGCTAGCCAGCTGTCTTCCCCTGTGCAAAAGCGGGTCATGAGGCTTGGTAGCGCGGCCATTGTTCTCGGCTTCTCTTGGCCGAGGTGCCTGGCGAGCCATTCATCTCGGACATTATGTTTAAAAGCTGCTAAGGCTTCGGCGTCCGGACAGTCGACTATTTGGTTCTTTTTGGTAAGAAACTTGTTCCAAAATTTGCGCGCTGACTCTCCGGGCTATTGAGTTATGTGACTTAAATCGTCTGCATCCGGAGGGCGGACATAAGTATCTTGAAAATTTGCTCTAAACGCGTCCTCGAGCTCTTCCCAACTTCCAATAGTATTTTCTGGGAGGCTTTTGAGCCAATGCCGAGCCGGTCCTTTGAGCTTGAGGGGTAGATATTTTATGGCGTGGAGATCATCTCCTCTAGCCATGTGTATGTGCAGGATGTAATCCTCAATCCAGACTCTGGGGTCTGTTGTTCCGTCAGATGCCTCTATGTTTACGGGCTTGAATCCGCCGAAATTCATGATCCGGCACCTCATCGGTGAAACATAGTGGGTGTGCGGCGCCCCTATATTTAGACGTGTCGTTATCTTCGAACATGTGGCGTGTTGTGTTGCTTCCTGGGGCCCTCTTTTTTGGCCCATAAATGGACCTGACCGGGCCATCTGTTTAACGAGGTTCATGTGTCGGCTTGTGTGCGGCGCCGCTTGTCGCTTTTGGCCTGTCATCTGGTCGTATATCCGGCCAGGCGGCCTCTTTGCTTTTTGACTGTGGGGCTCTATGGCCTCCTTGTCGAATTCTGGCAGCAGCTTGCGCTTCGGGTAGCTCTTTGTTTGGTGGCCATTGCCATATTTGTCCGCGGTCTTGAGTACTTTGCTCCACCTCCTTCTGAGTATGTCTTCCGCTGTTTTGAGCTTCCGTTCTTCCTTCTTCAGACTTCTTGCAGTGGCGACAAGTCTTTTGTGAAGGTTCTTATGCTCCTGTGGTGTGTCCGGCGTGAGATCGTGTGGCCTGTTGTTTTCACCGGGCATGGATTGATTATCTGATTCGTCCTGTTCGGATGGTTGGTTGGTTGCATGTTCGTCGCCCACTGGTTTGCCCTGCTCTATATTAGGAGTGCTATTTTTGTCAAGGCGGGACTTAGGGCGGTGCCTGCGTCGCCTTTTTGGTTGTTTGTCGGCGGAATTATCCTTTGCCACGTCCCGTTGTTCCTCGTTATCACTTCCTTTTAGGGTGTCCACCATATATACATCATGAGTTGAGGTGGCCTTCCAGTGCTCGGTAGGTGCTGGTTCTTGGTAGTCTCCGGCATCATCGTCCATATCGTCGATGTCTTCGGAGTCGTAGTCTAGCATGTCGGTTAGATCGTCGACAGTGGCTACAAAGTGGGTGGGGGTGGGCTTTGAATTTCTTCGTCGTCAACCATCCTGACAGCAGTCCGGCCAGGGCTCTCCTGATAACGAGAGATGCTTTAGCGAATTCAGGATGTCGCCAAAGGGTGAGTGCTGAAAGATGTCCGCGGTGGTGAACTCCAAGATCAGCGCCCAATCGGATTCGATTGGTAGGGGCGCAGGAGGTTCGGAGTCCGGCAAGGAGTCCGGCACCTCGGAGTCGCGAGCTTTATAAGGGACAAGGTCAGTATTCGGCTCCATCGCCATAGCTGTTGCAGCTCCCGAGGCGGTGTCCAGCCACCGGTCCTCGATCTACGCGGTCGGCTCCGAACTACGGGTCAGAGCGGACTCGTGTGCGGCCTCCAGTGTACTGTCCGGTGGCAGAGCTAAGTCATGCCCTTCCTGATAGTGCGGCACGCTCGGCTGTGGCTCGAATCCATCGAAGATCAAGTCTCCGCGGATGTCAGCCGTGAAGTTTAGGCTTCCAAACCTGACCTGATGGCCAGGGGCGTAGCTTTCGATCTGCTCCAGATGGCCAAGTGAATTGGCCTGCAGTGCAAAGTCACCGAACACGAAGATCTGTCCGGGGAGAAAAGTCTCACCCTGGACGGCGTTGTTGTTGATTGAAGAAGCCATCAAGCCTATCGGTGACGACGCAGAGGAACTCTCAATGAAACCACCAATGTCGGTGTCAAAACCGGCGGATCTCGGGTAGGGGGTCCCGAACTGTGCGTCTAGGCGGATGGTAACAGGAGACAAGGGACACGATGTTTTTACCCAGGTTCGGGCGCTCTCGATGGAGGTAAAGCCCTACTCCTGCTTGAATAATATTGATGATATGGGTAGTACAAGAGTGGATCTACCATGAGATCAAGGAGGCTAAACCCTAGAAGCTAGCATATGGTATGATTGTTGTAATGGTTGTTCGTCCTATGGACTAAAACCCTCTGGTTTATATAGACACCGGAGAGGGCTAGGGTTACACAGAGTCGGTTACAATGGTAGGAGATCTACATATTCGTATCTCCAAGCTTTCCTTCCACGCCAAGGAAAGTCCCATCCGGACACGGGACGAAGTCTTCAATCTTGTATCTTCATAGTCTTGGAGTCCGGCCGATGATGATAGTCCGGCTATCCGGACACCCCCTAGTCCAGGACTCCCTCATTATGTGTTCCCAGTGTGATCATTCTGGATAACATTCTCGAAAGCATCCCGTGATGCAATTTAGCTAGTAGGTATTCTATTCCTGGGTTTTGAACCCAAGACTCACCCTACTTACTTCATGTTGATAGTGTTTGCTCGTTCCTTTAGGTTATTAGTAACCTTTGCATTAGTTCTCGAGGTCCGTGGTATTTCCTTCTTCCAAATACTATGAACCATTCTTGGCAGAAGTTCCTCGCCGAACCGAAAGATCACAACCAGAGTGCTCTTGACGAGTTCTCGATTCCATGCTGTAACTCTGCCAATCCTACCTCTCTGCATGGATTATCCGGAAGAACTTTGTTAAACTTGGTTCGACATACTAATCTATGCATCCACAACTCAGAAAATCATATGTTCCTTTGAGTTGTCCCCCTTTAGTTGTATCCTGACCTTCGTCTATCGATTGATAGTCAGGAGTAGTCTTGCATTCGTGTTCGTCGATGCCTTTTACTTCTGTGGTCCGTCAAGCCATTCTATTCGGAATGACTAGGAGAAACAAACTCCAGTACCTCATCCATATCCAGGATTGGGTCAAAGCAGTTGTACTCCGCAGATCAAAATACAATCAAGCTTTTGATTCGTTCTACTCTGAAGTGTTACCCTCTTTACGTCAGGATCGTCATGAGAATTGCACTATCTCTTATGAATTCTTGATGCAGTGATACTTCTTGCCATCATTGTTCATTTCTCGGTTCCCGTGTTGTTGCAACCGAAATGCCGACAGGTGAACTATGATGTGTGAAATCAATACTCCTGGCAACTTTGTTGCTTGGTTGTTAAAGGACAATAACCTCATTCTTAGCGTGTTGGTTATTGAATCATCACCCTAAGGATGATCGTGCTACCTAGTCCTTAGTTCCGGTGCACTCTCCGAACAATGAGTTAAGATAGTGTCAATCCTTGCTTATTTGATCATATCGTCTTGCCTGAAAAGCAAGATTATTCTCGAGCTTAGTAACATATCAGTGGTTCGTGATTTTTCGAATATCTTCTCGAAAGTATCACAAGGTCGTCACCCGACGGTTATTTTGAGCTCGTGATCAAGTTGGTCTCATATAAACCACCCCTTCTCCAAGAATCTGTGTTGCATACCCCTGAGTTGTTTGGTCAAGCTAAACAACAACTTGGAGAGTTGGAAGATGGAAGCTTGTCCGATTTAGTTCATCTTAAGGGATATCTTGTATGTGTGTTGAAGAAAGATGATATCTTCATCGATTGATCCTCGAGACCAGTTGTTGGACCTATTGTCTTACCAAAGCTTTGATTTGAGAGTGGGCTATCCTCAAATCAAATCAGAACCAACGATGTTCTTAATGTTGTCTTACTCGTGGTTTATCCCTCGAGCATACACCATTATATCATTTGGTCTGACCAATACTATCACTTGTTCTCATAATTATGGAATTCCATTTTTATGGAAACCTGGATGAATTGTTATTGATTGAGCCCATCGACAACATCCTTGCCTTCTCCATAATTTTGTTGAACATTAAGCTAGTGTTGGAAATTTTCGAAAGCATTTGCTCATGCTAGCTCATGAAGCATATGTTCGGATGTAAGAAGTGACTTCCTCCAGTTCATGTGCATTTGATACAAGTTGCTGCCGTGGATTCGAGAAAGACAATGTTGCTTCCTTTGGAATCATCCCAAATCGTCATGCATATGTGCGAAGTATTCTATGGTTCGGAGACTTGCAACCTTCATTCTATATGTATCCCTTGCACACCAAGCCACTAATTGATTTGTTCAAGGAGAAGAAGTTCCTTCTTAAGAGTATACCTTATGCAGGGACTTTGATATCCTCGATGATGGTTCCCCTCCTGAACTCGGCAGTGTTTTATTATAAGACTACCACGTGATCACGCTTGTCTCGAACAATGTGTTCACATGTTTGTAGCAAGACCAGCTCATATTTTGGAGCTCACTACCGTAGTTCATTTCCCGAGAATCTCGCAACATCATCTCATCGATTTGTGTTGCAAACTTTCATTTTTCCTTCTAGACTCGATGAGTCCAGATTATTCTGACACCAACCAGATCTGAATCTCAGGCAGATATGATGGTTGGAACATCTCCCAAGAACTATAATATCGGTCTCTCTGTAATCCGGTAAGTGGATGTCGTGGGCAACACACCCAGCCAGAAGACCTATTATTGTAGTGTCTTGATTGAGGAAGTTGGCTACCTCCCCATCAGGATCTCGTAGAATTTATTCTAGTAGTTGTTCCTTATGGATTCTTGACCTCCCGAAGTCCGACCCGTTACTTGATGTTCTAGATACTAAACCATTTCAATGAATGGGATACACTAGCACATCAAGGAGAACATTAGAAGCGGAGTGCTAAATGCCTCTCAGTCAATCATCCAGATTTTGTTCCCTTGGCCCCACCAAGGTGAAATCTGAGAAGGTGTTATCTTCCTTTGCATCTGCATCTTCCACCGGTATTCATCATGGTAGTACGTTGTGTTGCCAGGATCCTTGACACGGATATTGGTAAAACCTTGATGAATATGGAGCTGTTCAAGTTCTTGAGAGCACGCACAAGCGCTAGGTGTTAGCACCGGCACTAACTGGGATTGTTCCCAGTTTTCTTTGGTTATGCTATAACCTTTCAAACAGTGGATTCACTCTCTACTGTTGAGCTTCTCCCCAGTTACTAGAATCGTTCCCAGCATTTGCATTTTGTTCCCATCTTGCACCGCCATTGTGCCATTCTACCATGGGTCCCATCCATTTCCGATGATAAACAAAATCATCCATTGCATTGTCTTCAACAAGGTAACCCACATCATCCATATTAGTCCGAGTATGCCATTCTACCGAACCCCCTCCAAATAGTCACTCGAGAATTGCCCTAATTTGGTATAAAGAGTCTCAATGATCTTTGAATCAAAGGTAATTCTTTTTGCCACTTAAGGGATGATCCTATGAGTCACCTCCTCTAAGATGTCTCGTTATGGTATCATGGCAACTTAACTCCTAGCTGCGCTGACAACTATTCACCACCTTCTTAAGTGTGAAATTGTTGTCTACCTAGTGAACCTCTGTCTTATGTTTCACTCCATCCCTTTGGATATGTGCTTCGTGTCTTAGCTCGAGAGATGTTGCTATGTCTCACTCCATGAGTGGATCCTGAGTTGTTCGATCTTTGAGAAGGTCGATCCTTCTAGAGTTTCTTTTCCCTCTCGTTGTCATGTTGGTTGAAGTTTCTAGAGCAAGACGACGAGACAAAGACGATGAAGGCATCAACGTTCCTATGAAGTGCAAGTTGGATAATGAAGTTTGTGTTAGCTGTGTCCCCCCCTTCATCTTACCCTATGCTTGAATCTCGGGACGAGATTCTTCTTTAGTGGTGGTGAGTTGTCACACCCCTAATTCTGGTCTGACCTATGCCAGTTTTGATGTGTGCATCATATTTAAATTCAAATGAAATTTGAATTGAGGAATTTTCAAAGGGTCAGAAAACCCCTAAAAATAACCAGCATTTAAATCTCATCAAATGAGTCCAAGAAAATGTTCCAGTTATTCTGTGAAAATATTGGCATGAGGTGAAATTCAAACCAATATTTTTGGAGTCACAGAAATAATTTATTCGGGCCTTTGATTCAAATCAATAATATATTTGGGTTGGAATTATTTCGGTTATATAAGAAATAATGTCCAAATAATCCTAAATTGGAATGTTCCATGTTGGGTTTATTCCATACAGTGAGCATGAGCAGTTTGGTGATTTTTGAAAGTGCCTTGGTATTTCTAGAAAAGCCACAAACTTGCAGAAATGATAGAAAACAAAACAAAATAGGGAAAAGAGAGAGAGAATTTTACGTGGGCCACTTACCTGGCCGGCCCAGCTGGCAGCCCACCTGCTGGCCCAGCCTAGCAGCCCTCCCCCTGTCATCTTCCACCTGCCAGGAGGACAGACAGGTGCGTGGCAAGCGCGCCGATGATGGTTTGCCATCTCCTGCTTCCCGCCGCTGCCCTGGTGCGCCTGGAGATGCCACGACACCCCCCGGACCCTCTGCACCTCTCCCCTCTCTCGCTGGACCTCCGGCCCCTCCTCTGCATCTTTCTGTGGCGCCATCGAACGCTGTCGTCGCCGCTGACCGTCACCACCGCGGCAACCAGCATCCCCACGCCCAGCCAGCTAGTGCCCGAGCTCCGCCTCCTCGCGCTGAACCTCTCCACGCCCGAAGAAACAAGCGGAGGGCCCGCCGTCGCCATCGTCGCCGCCTTCGCCATCGGTCGCCGGAGATCCGCCTCGCCACCCCGCTCGCTCCGACGCTTCCCCGGCCCCTTCGTCTGCACCAGCCAACTCGCCGTGAGCTCCTCTTCCTTCTTCCCCTGGCCACGTCGCTCGAGCTGCCCCCTAACCCCGTTGGCCATCACGGCCGAGAGCTCGGCTCTGCCGGCCATGTCGCCGTCGTGGCCACAGACGCGTAAGCTAGAAACCGAGCACGTCACCATGCTCAGCACATCACCAGGAGGCCATAGAACCCAGCCGTTCGCCCCGCCGTGCCCCACAGCACCATTCCCAACCTCGCCCAAACTCCGGCCGCCGCCGAGGTCGATGCCGCGCTCGACTCCGCCCACCCCTGCTGCTAACTCCGGTCCAGTTGGATGCGGAAGAGCACCAGCAACGCGTAGGGCCCCTCAGTCGCCGATTTGGTCGCCGGAGGAGCGTTTCTGACGCCCTCCGCCGTCGCTGGAGTCGCCGGCGACGAACCGCGGGTCAACTCCGGCGAGTTTGACCCGGATTTGACCGCACTTTGACCCGCTCTGGCTCACTGACGTGTGGGCCAGGCACTGTTTATTTAGGTGATAGATTAGTTAACACTAATTAATTTAGCTAATTAACTAAGTCACTGACATGTGGGCTCATGCCCCACTGACACTTTTAGTTATGATTAAATTAGCACTAACACTCCCTGTTAATTAGCCTAGTCACTGTCTATTGGGTCCCAGCGTCACGTTTGACCTGGTCAACGCCTGTTGACCTGCTGAGGTCAGCATGACCTAATGCTGACGGAGTAAACATTTTCCGGAACTAAAATAAATCAGAAATGATTTATAAATTTCAGAAAATGATCTAAACTTCTAAAATTCATAGAAATTCAACCGTAACTCCAAATTAAATAATTTATATATGAAAAATGATCAGAAAAATCCAATCTATCCATCTGTACCATTTTCATGCATGTTTGAAAAACTTAAATCTGCTGTATACAACAATTTGAATAAATGGCATTTGAAATGCCTCATGTGGAGTTTGAATTTGAACCTAGGGTTCAAACCAACTTCATTTAACTTGCTGCTAGTTGCATTAGCTCAAACCACAACATATTGCCATGTCAGGATCATGCATCATATTCTCCATTGCA
The DNA here is from genome assembly GCA_021437245.1 of Aegilops speltoides. NCBI lineage: Eukaryota > Viridiplantae > Streptophyta > Magnoliopsida > Poales > Poaceae > Aegilops > Aegilops speltoides. The sequence continues at coordinate 255,747,561 of CM038147.1, forward strand.
TTGATTGTGCTTCTTCTTTGTTTCTCGGTGCTTGTCCCCTCTCAGTAAGACGTGTACCGACGATGTGATCGATGACACCAATGAAGAAATATACTATCTTCAGAAGTTCCAGGCAAGCAAAACCCCCTTGTTCATTCCGATACAATCCTACTCTCTCGCTCCTGCTCTCTTTTACAGCATTAGGACAACAATGGTTCATCCGTTACTTGCTGCGGTAGCTGAACCCCTTTATCCTCTGCATGACCTGTCATTGTCACAGTAAATAGATGAAACCCACTAGCATGAGTAGGAGTTGTTTGAGCCCTGTTGTGCCTACTCATTCATGCTTGCTTGTCATGCCTGCTACTGCTTAGAGTTGATTCATGTCTGATTCATCGGGGATGAGTCAGAGGTGTGTCAACATGTCCTTCTGTGTGTGAGCTAAGTGTGTGAACATGATTTGGTAAAGGTAGCGGTGAGAGGCCATGTCGGAGTACATGGTGGGTTGTCTCATTGAAGCCGTCCTCAGGAACTGAGTTCTGTGTTTGTGATCCATGAAACAGATAGTACCACGCATTGGGCCCGAAACCAATGGACCCTCTCGGCTTCCTAATCACCCTTGTCCTCTGTCTAGGAGTTGCAAGTAGTTTCTGGTGTTTGTAGTATCTTTGGAGGCGTCAGGCGCAGTGACGTGAAGGGTGGGCTGTGATGCAAGAGGCACGTGGTCGGTATACTGGGCGCCCGCTTGGTGTCACGGAACGTGTACACATCGTTCGGGGTCGTATGTGGAAACCTCGGTCGGACTCCTGCGGATGGAACCTGAATAGGCGATAAACTGGATAGAGACTTGAGTGTTTAGGTAGGCGTGGCCGACACCCTCGTTGGGCTTCGCTTGAAGATTGCGAGTACATGTCGTAAACGGCGGTAAGTGGTGAGAGCGTGTGTGAAGAAGTACACCCTGCAGGGTTAACATCATCTATTGAATAGCCGTGTCCGCGGTAAAGGACTTCGGGTTACCATGCAGTTCATAGACAAGTGAAAGTGGATATTCTAAAATACGCAAGATAAGCGTGAGTGCTATGGATGGCGTTCTCGAGGGAGACGGGGCGGATCCATAGTGGTGTATTGTTTGGTGAATATGTGGACTCGTGCGCCACCTCAAAAGAGTTGCTTGCAGTCGTAGTTCAGGATAGCCACCGAGTCAAAGCTGGCTTGCTGCAGTTAAACCCCATGATCCCCTTTGTTGATAATGATGCATATGTAGTTAGTTCTGATGTAAGTCTTGCTGGGTACATTTGTACGCACGTTTGCCTATTTTATGTTTTGGCAGAGAGACTTCAGTCTCACTAGTAGTTCCGCCTGAACTTCGACGTTTAGCTTGTTACCTCAGCTACGATTTTGTGCCCTCGGCAGGATCTGGTAGATAGTCAGGCTTCTCGGCCTTTTTCATTTGTAGATGTCTGTACTCAGACATGTTAAGCTTCCGCATGTTCTTTGACTTGTATGCTCTGAATGTTGGGTCACGAGACCTATGTTTGTAATATCTCGCTCCTTGGAGCCTATTGAATAAAATACTTGAGTTGTAGAGTCATGTTGTGATGCCATGTTGTATTTGCACATATCGAGCATATTGTGTGTATGTTATTGAAACGCTTGGTATGTGTGGGATCTGACTATCTAGTGGTTTATCCTTAGTAGCCTCTCTTACCGGGAAATGCCTCCTAGTGCTTCCACTAAGCCATGGTAGCTTGCTACTGCTCCGGAACACTTAGGCTGGCTGGCATGTGTCCTTCGTTCCTGTGTCTTTCCCTTTGGGTAAATGTCATGCGATGAATACCGGAGTCCTGTTAGCCCGCTACAGCCCGGTTCACTGGAGTCCTGCTAGCCCAGTGCTACAGCCTGGATTCACTCGCTGATGACCGACACGTTCGATGCTGGGTCATGGATGCCCGTCCCTGTAAGTTTGTGCCACTTTGGGTTTATGACTAGCCATGTCAGCCCGGACTCCTTATCATATGGATGCTAGCGACACTATCATATACATGTGCCAAAAGGCGCAAATGGTCCCGGGCAAAGGTAAGGCGACACCGTGGGAATACCGTGCGTGAGGCCGCAAAGTGATATGACGTGTTACATGCTAGTTCAATGTGGCATTGAGTCGGGGTCCTGACATCGACTGCCACCAGCACATGAGTAAATCCAGTCCTGCCAGTCCTCAGAGGTCCAACCATGTCCAATCCCCAGACAACGAAAGGCCAGACGAGTGGAATTGTCTTAAGAGCTGACGCAGGTTTGTGAGACATGTTGGAGTAAAACTGACAACCTTCGCACTTGTCCACTATATCCTTTGCCATCTCGTTGGCCCGTGGCCAGTAAAATCCGGCTCGGTATGCTTTGGCCACGATGGTCCGAGAGGACACATGGTGACCACAGGTCCCCTAGTGAATATCATTGAGGATCATTCGGCCTTCTTCTGGCGTGATGCATTTCTAGCAGACCCCAGTTAAACTTTCTCTAAACAGCTGTCCTTTTATCACGGTAGAGGCCTTAGATCGTCGGATGATCTGTCGAGCTTGTTCTTCATCCTCTGTATGTTCTTTCCTGAGAATGTATGCGATGTACGGCACCGTCCAGTCGGGAGTGATGACCAAAACCTCCATGACTAAGTCGACCACGGCTGCGATTTCGACTTCAGTCAGATCTGTGGCACTCTTGGGTAGTGGCGACTCTTTAGTGAAAGGATCTTTCTAAACAGAAGGTGAATGAATATGTTCCCGAACACATTGTGGGGAATGGCCTCTCTCTTTGAACCTATCTTTGCGAACTCATCTACAGCTTGATTTGTCAAACGGGGTATATGGTGAAGCTCCAACCCTTCAAACTTATTTCCAAGCTTTCTAACAGCATTGCAATAACCCGTAATGGCTGGACTTCTGACATCCCATTCCTTCATCACTTGATTAACCACTAAATCTGAGTCGCCATATGCCATAAGGCGACGGACGCCGAGTGAAATGGCCATACGCAACCCGTATAAAATTGCTTCATATTCTGCTTCATTGTTTAAGGAATCAAAATGAATCTGGAGAACATAGTTAAGCTTGTCTCCACGGGGGACACCAATACTACCCCAGCACCTGATCCGTTCAGCATCTTGGAGCCATCAAAGAACATAGTACAATGCTCCGAGTGAACTTGAGTTGGCAGCTGTTGCTCGATCCACTCGGCAAGGAAATCTGTAATTGCTTGGGACTTGATAGCTTTCTTTGCCTCAAAATTGATATCTAATGGAAGGAGTTCAATCACCCACTTTGCCACTCGACCAGTCGCATATCTGTTATTCAGAATCTCGGATAATGGTGCATCGCTAACGACTGTAATGGAGTGATCAGAGGAGTAATGTGCAACCATCTTCATGGTCATGTATATTCCATAGACAAGCTTCTGATAATGAGGATATCGTTGCTTGGATGGAGTCAAAACTTCTGAGAGATAATAAACTGGGCGTTGAACCTTGTACGCTTTTCCTTCCTCTACTTGCTCAACCGTGAGTACTGTGCTGACAACTTGTCTAGTGGCTGCAATATAAAGCAGTAAAGGCTCTTTGCTGATTGGCACAGCGAGCACCGGCTGGGTGGAAGGCAGGGTTTTGAGTTCTGCAAACGCTGCATCAGCTTCCTCAGTCCACTCGAACTTATCAGACTTCTTCATCAGTCGGTAAAGAGGCAAGGCCTTTTCACTGAGACGAGAAATGAATCGACTCAAGGCGGCCCTACAACCAGTCAACTTCTAAACGTCATGCACTCACACAGGGCATTTCATTCGGAGGATGGTACCAACTTTTTCAGGATTAGCATCGATTCCTCGTTCGGAAATGAGAAAACCGAGTAACTTTCCTTCTAGAACTCCGAACGTGCACTTTGACGGATTAAGCTTGATATCGTACCTCCTTAGGTTGGCAAAGGTTTCTGCGAGGTCAGTCAATAGGTCGCAACCTTTGCGAGACTTGACCATGATGTCATCCATGTATGCTTCCACATTCCGACTGATTTGAGTGATCAGGCACTTCGGAATCATTCTCATGAATGTGGCTCCGGCATTTTTAAGACCGAATGGCATGGTGACATAGCAAAAACACCCGAACGGGGTGATGAAGGCTGTTTTTATTTCATCGGGACCATACAGTCGGATCTGATGATACCCGGAATATGCATCTAGAAAAGATAAGCGCTCACACCCCGCAGTCGAGTCAACAATCTGATTGATGTGGGGGAGAGGGAAGTGATCTTTCTGGCAGGCCCGATTGATATGCTTGAAATCAATGCACATACAAAGTGAATCATCCTTCTTAGGGATCATGACTACATTGGCAAGCCACTCGGAGTGGTAGATCTCTCGGATGAACTCTGCTTCTAGCAGCCGAGCCACTTCTTTGCCAATCGCTTTCCTCTTCTACACGGCGGACTGCCGAAGGTGCTCTTTGATGGGTTTTGCCTTGCGGTCGACACGCAAACGGTGCTCAGCCAGTCCTCTGGGTACACCCGGCATGTCAGAGGGTTTCCATGCAAATATGTCTCAGTTCTCAGGGAGGAACTGGATGAGCACTTCTTCCTATTTGCTGTCGAGTGTCGTTGATATATGAGTCGGCGTGGCATTGGGATCGGTCGGGTGAATATGAATCGGCTTCGTTTCACCAGACGACTGAAATTCAGAATCTGTGGCAGGCTTCTTGGCTCGGAGCAAATCACTCAGATCTGCATTCTTCTGATACTCTTGAAGTTCAACAGCTGCCATCTGCGCATCGGCAATTTTGGAACCTTTCTGGAAGGATTCCTCCGTGTTCTGCCGATTGCTAGTAACTGTGATCACACCCTTGGGGCCAGGCATCTTCAACTTGAGGTACACGTAACACGGTCGAGCCACAAAACGTGCGTATGCAAGCCTCCCTGGAATGGCATTATAAGCACTCTGGAAATCCACGACTTCAAATGTCAACTTTTCCTTACGGTAATGCTTGGAATCACCGAAAACCACGTCGGGAGCGATCTGGCCGAGTGATTCGGCTTTCTTTCCGGGGATAACACCATGGAAGCTCATATTGCTCTCGCTAAGCTTGGACATCGGGATGCCCGTCCCCTTCAAGGTTTCAGCATAAAGGATAATCTGACCGCTACCACCGTCCATCAGCACTTTAGTCAGTCGAGTGCCTCCAACCACTGGGTCAACCACCAGTGCTTGCCTCCCGGGGGTGGCTACATGAGCAGGATGGTCTGACTGGTCGAATGTGATGGCTATCTGACACCATTTCAGGTGCGTGGTCGTTGTCATTGGAGCAACCATATTCACTTCTCTGTTGATAACCTTCAACCGACTCTTGCTCTCAACATCAGCAAAAATCATGAGAGTGGAATTGACTTTAGTATAACCATCGTCTTCCTCTTCATCCTCATCTTTGTCCGACTCTTTCTCCTTCTCATTGGGCCGTTTCTCTCGGAACTGTTGGATCAGGAGTCGACATTGTCGAGTGGTATGCTTAGGGTAAATCAGATTACCTTCTTCATCTTTCTTCGTGTGGATGTGACATGGCAAAGCCAACACATCATTTCCTGCTTGATCCTTTACCTTCTTAGGAGGCTAGGGCCCCTTAGGTTTTCCCTTAAACTTCCCTTGAGCCAATGCTGCAATCTCACCATGTGCCGCTGGCACGGCCTTACGCTTCTGTTTCCAACTGGAGTTACCCCCACCGGCCTCTTGGCCGACTGGTTTACTCTTCCCGCTACGGAGTCAATCCTCTTCTTCTCCATTAGCGTACCGGGTGGCGATCTCCATCATCCGAGTCAGAGTCATATCCTCAGTCTGACCGAATTTCAGGACCAACTCTCTGTATTTGACGCCTTCCTTGAAAGCGCACACTGCTTGATGCTCTAATACATTTTCAACGGTGTGATGCAAAGTGGTCCATCTCTGAATGAATTCCCTCAAAGTCTCATTCGGCTTTTGCACACAATGCTGCAACTCGGGCAACCCTGCAGGTGGCTTGCACATGCCCTCAAAAGTTCTTACGAACACTCGAGCTAGCTCCTCCCAATTGTGTATACTGCCTAGAGTCAACTGAGTCAACCACGCTCGGGCCGACCCTTCCAACATAAGAGGGAGATGCTTCATCGCTATTTCATCGTTTCCGCCTCCAATCTGCACAGCCACTCGGTAATACTCAATCCAGGTTTCGGGCTTGGATTCTCCAATGAACTTACTGACTCCGGTTGCCAACCTGAAGTTGGGAGGAATCACCGCCGCCCTGATGGCTCTGCTGAAACACTCTGGACCTAAAACATGCAATCTGCTGCCACTTGGACGATCTCTGCCAGGGTCTTCTCTATGCGCTCTCTTCCGGTCGACCAAGCCTTGAACGAGAATGGATCTCGCATCGAAGCCTGGCTTTCTTGGGTCAACTGGAGCTCTGCGCTCGTCACTGTGATGGCGTCTGTCGTCATTCTGCCGAGGCACATACGACGCACTCCTAGGAGGAGGCGTAGGCACTCGACGACGATTGTCGTGGTCGAACTTATGATCATACTGTCCATGGCCTTCACGCCGCAGGGAGATCTTGGGCTATGGGCCGACTGAACTGTATCCGCTACTACGGATCAACTGTGAATCCTATTCCGCGACTGAGACACTGCAGTGTTCTGCTCTCCTGCTGCCCAGAGCAAGGCCCGGATCTGTATCAACCCTTGGCCAGCCTCCGACTGGGAAGGCTGGATCGACTCTGCAATTCGGGCCGCAGTTGTGAGGTTCTGAATCGGAGTTCGGTATACCTTAGGTGGAGGCGGGAAAAGCTGCCGTCGGCTGGACTCAGGGACCCTATCCCGAGCTCGCTCATCGAGAGCGCGCTGCAGGTTCTCCAGTCGAGTGTGCTCAGCCAAATTAGCCAAGCGAGCCTCCTCCAAGGCCCGAGCCTCGGGGGTTTCTCCAACGATGGGTGTGTGGAGCGCATCCATGTTGCGGCGACGAAGTTCTTCCCTCTGCTCCGAAGAAAGGGGTTCGGGATGATACTCCTCATGGACGCGCGACGGATCGCCGCCACCCTCCTCGCCGTCTTTGAGGTGGAAGCCAGGTGGGCCGTGCAGACCATCGATCATCAGGACTTCAGCCCGAGGTCGCTGCTATCTCCTTTCGGATGCGATCTCCGTGAGCCGGTCGGCGATCGAACAGGCCGTGGAGAGTTTCCTCGGGCTCGATTGCCGCGACTTGATGGGTGGCGGAACGCCAAGCCACCACGTGTTTCACCCACCGCTGAAGCCGCGATTAACCGGATCGCTTGCGGCGGCGAACAGCGGGGAGGGAAGACACCATCGGAGCAGACTGATACTGGGTCGACGGCTGCCGAACAAGGACGCCGCAAACGCATGCACGAAAGTGCGTCGCCCCTCGGACGGGGAGCACCTCAACATCAAGCGTAGCTTCCCGAAGCCACGCTGAGTCATCAGCGACGAAAACGAGCGCGCCGAGACGGATCTCGCGGCCCTCAGCCAACTCGCCACCGGAAACCATGATGATGATCGGAAAAACTTGCAACTTCACCAATAAGTCGCTAAGACACCTGCCCCATGGTGGGCGCCAACTGTCGTGGTTCTAAGTCTGACAGTAGAAAGGGGGGTAGGTATGGAGAGGCAAGATCTAAGATATGGTGAAGGTGTACACACAGGTTCTACGAGTTCAGGCCCTTCTCGGAGGAAGTAATAGCCCTACGTCTCGGTGGTCGACTGGATTATATTAGTCCGAGTATGCCATTCTACCGAACCCCCTCCAAATAGTCACTAGAGAATTGCCCTAATTTGGTATAAAGAGTCTCAATGATCTTTGAATCAAAGGTAATTCTTTTTGCCACTTAAGGGATGATCCTATGAGTCACCTCCTCTAAGATGTCTCATTATGGTATCATGGCAACTTAACTCCTAGCTGCGCTGACAACTATTCACCACCTTCTTAAGTGTGAAATTGTTGTCTACCTAGTGAACCTCTGTCTTATGTTTCACTCCATCCCTTTGGATATGTGCTTCATGTCTTAGCTCGAGAGATGTTGCTATGTCTCACTCCATGAGTGGATCCTGAGTTGTTCGATCTTCGAGAAGATCGATCCTTCTAGAGTTTCTTTTCCCTCTCGTTGTCATGTTGGTTGAAGTTTCTAGAGCAAGACGACGAGACAAGGACGATGAAGGCATCAACGTTCCTATGAAGTGCAAGTTGGATAATGAAGTTTGTGTTAGCTGTGTCCCCCCCTTCATCTTACCCTATGCTTGAATCTCGGGACGAGATTCTTGTTTAGTGGTGGTGAGTTGTCACACCCCTAATTCTGGTCTGACCTATGCCAGTTTTGATGTGTGCATCATGTTTAAATTCAAATGAAATTTGAATTGAGGAATTTTCAAAGCGTCAGAAAACCCCTAAAAATAGCCAACATTTAAATCTCATCAAATGAGTCCAAGAAAATGTTCCAGTTATTCTGTGAAAATATTGGCATGAGGTGAAATTCAAACCAATATTTTTGGAGTCACAGAAATAATTTATTCGGGCCTTTGATTCAAATCAATAATATATTTGGGTTGGAATTATTTCGGTTATATAAGAAATAATGTCCAAATAATCCTAAATTGAAATGTTCCATGTTGGGTTTATTCCATACAGTGAGCATGAGCAGTTTGGTGATTTTTGAAAGTGCCTAGGTATTTCTAGAAAAGACACAAACTTGCAGAAATAATAGAAAACAAAACAAAATAGGGAAAAGAGAGAGAGAATTTTACGTGGGCCACTTACCTGGCCGGCCCAGCTGGTAGCCCACCTGCTGGCCCAGCCTAGCAGCCCTCCCCCTGTCATCTTCCACCTGCCAGGAGGACAGACAGGTGCGTGGCAAGCGCGCCGATGATGGCTTGCCACCTCCTGCTTCCCGCCGCTGCCCTGGTGCGCCTGGAGATGCCACGACACCCCCCGGACCCTCTGCACCTCTCCCCTCTCTCGCTGGACCTCCGGCCCCTCCTCTGCATCTTTCCGCGGCACCATCGAACGCTGTCGTCGCCGCTGACCGTCACCACCGCGGCAACCAGCATCCCCACGCCCAGCCAGCTAGTGCCCGAGCTCCGCCTCCTCGCGCTGAACCTCTCCACGCCGAAGGAAACAAGCCGGAGGGCCCCGCTTCGTCACCATAATCGCCGCCTTCGCCATCGGTCGCCGGAGATCCGCCTCGCCGCCCCGCTCGCTCCGACGCTTCCCCGGCCCCTTCGTCTGCACCAGCCAACTCGCCGTGAGCTCCTCTTCCTTCTTCCCCTGGCCACGTCGCTCGAGCTGCACCCTAACCCCGTTGGCCATCACGGCCGAGAGCTCGGCTCTGCCGGCCATGTCGCCGTCGTGGCCACAGACGCGTAAGCTAGAAACCGAGCACGTCACCGTGCTCAACACATCACCAGGAGGCCGTAGAACCCAGTCGTTCGCCCCGCCGTGCCCCACAGCACCATTCCCAACCTCGCCCAAACTTCGGCCGCCGCCGAGGTCGCTGCCGCGCTCGACTCCGCCCACCCCTGCTGCTAACTCCGGTCCAGTTGGATGCGGAAGAGCATCAGCAACGCGTAGAGCCCCTCAGTCGCCGATTTGATCGCCGGAGGAGCGTTTCCGACGCCCTCCGCCGTCGCTGGAGTCGCCGGCGACGAACCGCGGGTCAACGCCGGCGAGTTTGACCCGGATTTGACCGCACTGACCGCTCTGGCTCAGCGGCGTGTGGGCGAGGCCTGCTTATTTAGGTGATAGATTAGTTAACACTAATTAATATAGCTAATTAACTAAGTCACTGACATGTGGGCTCATGCCCCACTGACACTTTTAGTTATGATTAAATTAGCACTAACACTCCCTGTTAATTAGCCTAGTCACTGTCTAGTGGGTCCAAGCGTCACGTTTGACCTGGTCAACACCTGTTGACCTGCTGAGGTCAGCATGACCTAATGCTGACGGAGTAAACATTTTCCGGAACTAAAATAAATCAGAAATGATTTATAAATTTCAGAAAATGATCTAAACTTCTAAAATTCATAGAAATTCAACCGTAACTCCAAATTAAATAATTTATATATGAAAAATGATCAGAAAAATCCAATCTATCCAGCTGTACCATTTTCATGCATGTTTGAAAAACTTAAATCTGCTGTATACAACAATTTGAATAAATGGCATTTGAAATGCCTCATGTGGAGTTTGAATTTGAACCTAGGGTTCAAACCAACTTCATTTAACTTGCTGCTAGTTGCATTAGCTCAAACCACAACATATTGCCATATCAGGATCATGCATCATATTCTCCATTGCATTGATTGTGCTTCTTCTTTGTTTGTCGGTGCTTGTCCCCTCTCAGTAAGACGTGTACCGACGATGTGATCGATGACACCAATGAAGAAATATACTATCTTCAGAAGTTCCAGGCAAGCAAAACCCCCTTGTTCATTCCGATACAATCCTACTCTCTCGCTCCTGCTCTCTTTTACAGCATTAGGACAACAATGATTCATCCGTTACTTGCTGCGGTAGCTGAACCCCTTTATCCTCTGCATGACCTGTCATTGCCACAGTAAATAGATGAAACCCACTAGCATGAGTAGGAGTTGTTTGAGCCCTGTTGTGCCTACTCATTCATGCTTGCTTGTCATGCCTGCTACTGCTTAGAGTTGAGTCATGTCTGATTCATCGGGGATGAGTCAGAGGTGTGTCAACATGTCCTTCTGTGTGTGAGCTAAGTGTGTGAACATGATTTGGTAAAGGTAGCGGTGAGATGCCATGTTGGAGTACATGGTGGGTTGTCTCATTGAAGCCGTCCTCAGGAACTGAGTTCTGTGTTTGTGATCCATGAAACAGATAGTACCACGCATTGGGCCCGAAACCAATGGACCCTCTCGGCTTCCTAATCACCCTTGTCCTCTGTCCAGGAGTTGCAAGTAGTTTCTGGTGTTTGTAGTATCTTTGGAGGCCGTGCTTGTGACTGACGGAAGGGTGGGCTGTGATCAAGATGGCACGCGTGGCGGGTATACGGGCGCCCGTTTGGTGTCACGGAACCGTGTACACATCGTTCGAGGCCGTGCGTGGAAACCTCGGCGGACTCCTGCGGATGGAACCTGAATAGGCGATAAACACGGATAGAGACTTGAGTGTTTAGGTAGGCGTGGCCGACACCCTCGTTGGGCTTCCGCTTGAAGATTGCGAGTACATGTCGTAAACGGCGGTAAGTGGTGAGAGTGTGTGAAGAAGTACACCCTGCGGGGTTAACATCATCTATTGAATAGCCGTGTCGCGGTAAAGGACTTCAGGGTTGCTGTGCGGTTCATAGACAAGTGAAAGTGGATATTCTAAAATCGCAAGATAAGCGTGAGTGCTATGGATGGCGTTCTCGTGAGGGAGACGGAGGCGGATCCATAGTGGTGTATTGGTTGGTGAATATGTGGACTCGTGCGCCACCTCAAAAGAGTTGCTTGCGATTCGTAGTTCGGGATAGCCACCGAGTCAAAGCTGGCTTGCTGCAGTTAAACCCCATGATCCCTTTGTTGATAATGATGCATATGTAGTTAGTTACGATGTAAGTCTTCTTTGGGTACATTTATGCATACGTTTGCCTATTTTATGTTTTGGCGAGAGACTTGATCTCACTAGTAGTTCCGCGTGAACTTGACGTTTAGCTTGTTACCTCAGCTACGATTTTGTGCCCTCGGCAGATCTGGTAGATAGTCGGGCTTCTCGGCCTTTTTAGTTTGTAGATGTACGTACTCGGACATGTTAAGCTTCGCATGTTCTTTGACTTGTATGCTCTGAATGTTGGGTCACGAGACCTATGTTTGTAATATCTCGCTCCTTGGAGCCTATTGAATAAAATACTTGAGTTGTAGAGTCATGTTGTGATGCCATGTTGTATTTGCACATATCGAGCATATTGTGTGTATGTTATTGAAAGCGCTTGGTATGTGTGGGATCGACTATCTAGTGGTTTATCCTTAGTAGCCTCTCTTACTGGAAATGCCTCCTAGTGCTTCCACTAAGCCATGGTAGCACTCTTGCTCCGGGAACACTTAGGCTGGCTGGCATGTGTCCTTCGTTCTGTGTCTTTCCTTTGGGTAAATGTCATGCGATGAATACGGAGTCCTGTTAGCCGCCACAGCCCGGTTCCTTTGAGTCTGCTAGCCCGGTGCTACAGCCTGGATTCACTCGCTGATGACCGACACGTTCGATCTTTGGGTCATGGATGCCCGTCCCTGTAAGTTTGTGCCACTTTGGGTTTATGACTAGCCATGTCAGCCCGGACTCCTTATCATATGGATGCTAGCGACACTATCATATACATGTGCCAAAAGCGCCAAATGGTCGGGCAAAGGTAAGGCGACACCGTGGGAATACCGTGCGTGAGGCCGCAAAGTGATATGACGTGTTACATGCTAGTTCAATGTGGCATTGAGTCGGGGTCCTGACATCGACTGCCACCAGCCCATGAGTAAATCCACTCCTGCCAGTCCTCAGAGGTCCAACCATGTCCAATCCCCAGACAACGAAAGGCGGGCAGTGGAATTGTCTTAAGAGCTGACGCAGGTTTGTGAGACATGTTGGAGTAAAACTGACAACCTTCGCACTTGTCCACTATATCCTTTGCCATCTCGTTGGCCCGTGGCCAGTAAAATCCGTCTCGGTATGCTTTGGCCACGATGGTCCGAGAGGACGCATGGTGACCACAGGTCCCCTAGTGAATATCATTGAGGATCATTCGGCCTTCTTCTGGCGTGATGCATTTCTAGTAGACCCCAGTTAAACTTTCTCTAAACAGCTGCCCTTTTATCACGGTAGAGGCCTTAGATCGTCGGATGATCTGTCGAGCCTGTTCTTCATCCTCTGTAAGTTCTTTCCTGAGAATATATGCGATGTACGGCACTGTCCAGTCGGGAGTGATGACCAAAACCTCCATGACTAAGTCGACCACAGCTGGGATTTCGACTTCAGTCGGATCTGTGGCACTCTTGGGCAGTGGCGACTCTTTAGTGAAAGGATCTTGCTAAACAGAAGGTGAATGAATATGTTCCCGAAACACATTGTGGGGAATGGCCTCTCTCTTTGAACCTATCTTTGCGAACTCATCTACAGCTTGATTTGTCAAACGGGGTATATGGTGAAGCTCCAACCCTTCAAACTTATTTCCAAGCTTTCTAACAGCATTGCAATAACCAGTAATGGCTGGACTTCTGACATCCCATTCCTTCATCACTTGATTAACCACCAAATCTGAGTCGCCATATGCCATAAGGCGACGGACGCCGAGTGAAATGGCCATACGCAACCCGTATAAAATTGCTTCATATTCTGCTTCATTGTTTAAGGAATCAAAATGAATCTGGAGAACATAGTTAAGCTTGTCTCCACGGGGGACACCAATACTACCCCAGCACCTGATCCGTTCAGCATCTTGGAGCCATCAAAGAACATAGTACAATGCTCCGAGTGAACTTGAGTTGGCAGCTGCTGCTCGATCCACTCGGCAAGGAAATCTGTAATTGCTTGGGCCTTGATAGCTTTCTTTGCCTCAAAATTGATATCTAATGGAAGGAGTTCAATCGCCCACTTTGCCACTCGACCAGTCGCATATCTGTTATTCAGAATCTCGGATAATGGTGCATCGCTAACGACTGTAATGGAGTGATCAGAGGAGTAATGTGCAACCTTCTTCATGGTCATGTATATTCCATAGACAAGCTTCTGATAATGAGGATATCGTTGCTTGGATGGAGTCAAAACTTCTGAGAGATAATAAACTGGGCGTTGAACCTTGTACGCTTTTCCTTCCTCTACTTGCTCAACCGTGAGTACTGTGCTGACAACTTGTCTAGTGGCTGCAATATAAAGCAGTAAAGGCTCTTTGCTAATTGGCACAGCGAGCACCGGCTGGGTGGAAGGCAGGGTTTTGAGTTCTGCAAACGCTGCATCAGCTTCCTCAGTCCACTCGAACTTATCAGACTTCTTCATCAGTCGGTAAAGAGGCAAGGCCTTTTCACTGAGACGAGAAATGAATCGACTCAAGGCCGCCCTACAACCAGTCAACTTCTGAACGTCATGCACTCACACAGGGCATTTCATTCGGAGGATGGTACCAACTTTTTCAGGATTAGCATCGATTCCTCGTTCGGAAACGAGAAAACCGAGTAACTTTCCTCCTAGAACTCCGAACGTGCACTTTGACGGATTGAGCTTGATATCGTACCTCCTTAGGTTGGCAAAGGTTTCTGCGAGGTCAGTCAATAGGTCGGAACCTTTGCGAGACTTGACCATGATGTCATCCATGTATGCTTCCACATTCCGACTGATTTGAGTGAGCAGGCACTTCTGAATCATTCTCATGAATGTGGCTCCGGCATTTTTAAGACCGAATGGCATGGTGACATAGCAAAAACACCCGAACGGGGTGATGAAGGCTGTTTTTATTTCATCGGGACCATACAGTCGGATCTGATGATACCCGGAATATGCATCTAGAAAAGATAAGCGCTCACACCCCGCAGTCGAGTCAACAATCTGATTGATGTGGGGGAGAGGGAAGTGATCTTTCGGGCAGGCCCGATTGATATGCTTGAAAGCAATGCACATACAAAGTGAATCATCCTTCTTAGGGATCATGACTACATCGGCCACCCACTCGGAGTGGTAGATCTCTCGGATGAACTCTGCTTCTAGCAGCCGAGCCACTTCTTTGCCAATCGCTTTCCTCTTCTGCACGGCGGACTGCCGAAGGTGCTCTTTGATGGGTTTTGCCTTGGGGTCGACACGCAAACGGTGCTCAGCCAGTCCTCTGGGTACACCCGGCATGTCAGAGGGTTTCCATGCAAATATGTCTCAGTTCTCAGGGAGGAACTGGATGAGCACTTCCTCCTATTTGCTGTCGAGTGTCGTTGATATATGAGTCGGCTTGGCATTGGGATCGGTCGGGTGAATATGAATCGGCTTCGTTTCACCAGATGACTGAAATTCAGAATCTGTGGCAGGCTTCTTGGCTCGGAGCAAATCACTCGGATCTGCATTCTTCTGATACTCTTGAAGTTCAACAGCTGCCATCTGCGCATCAGCAATTTTGGAACCTTTCTGGAAGGATTCCTCCGTGTTCTGCCGATTGCTAGTAACTGTGATCACACCCTTGGGGCCAGGCATCTTCAACTTGAGGTACACGTAACACGGTCGAGCCACGAAACGTGCGTATGCAGGCCTCCCTGGAATGGCATTATAAGCACTCTGGAAATCCACGACTTCAAATGTCAACTTTTCCTTACGGTAATGCTTGGAATCACCGAAAACCACGTCGAGAGCGATCTGGCCGAGTGATTCGGCTTTCTTTCCGGGAATAACACCATGGAAGCTCATATTGCTCTCGCTAAGCTTGGACATCGGGATGCCCATCCCCTTCAAGGTTTCAGCATAAAGGATAATCAGACCGCTACCACCGTCCATCAGCACTTTAGTCAGTCGAGTGCCTCCGACCACTGGGTCAAGCACCAGTGCTTGCCTCCCGGGGGTGGCTACATGAGCAGGATGGTCTGACTGGTCGAATGTGATGGCTGTCTGACACCATTTCAGGTGCGTGGTCGTTGTCATTGGAGCAACCATATTCACTTCTCTGTTGATAACCTTCAACCGACTCTTGCTCTCAACATCAGCAAAAATCATGAGAGTGGAATTGACTTTGGGATAACCATCGTCTTCCTCTTCATCCTCATCTTTGTCCAACTCTTTCTCCTTCTCATTGGGCCGTTTCTCTCGGAACTGTTGGATCAGGAGTCGACATTGTCGAGTGGTATGCTTAGGGTAAATCAGATTACCTTCTTCATCTTTCTTCGTGTGGATGTGACATGCCAAAGCCAACACATCATTTCCTGCTTGATCCTTTACCTTCTTAGGGGGCTAGGGCCCCTTAGGTTTTCCCTTAAACTTCCATTGAGCCAATGCTGCAATCTCACCATGTGCTGCTGGCACGGCCTTACGCTTCTGTTTCCAACTGGAGTTACCCCCACCGGCCTCTTGGCCGACTGGTTTACTCTTCCCGCTACGGAGTCAATCCTCTTCTTCTCCATTAGAGTACCGGGTGGCGATCTCCATCATCCGAGTCAGAGTCATATCCTCAGTTTGACCGAATTTCAGGACCAACTCTCTGTATTTGACGCCTTCCTTGAAAGCGCACACTGCTTGATGCTCTAATACATTTTCAACGGTGTGATGCAAAGTGGTCCATCTCTGAATGAATTCCCTCAAAGTCTCATTCGGCTTTTGCACACAATGCTGCAACTCGGGCAACCCCGCAGGTGGCTTGCACATGCCCTCAAAAGTTCTTACGAACACTCGAGCTAGCTCCTCCCAATTGTGTATACTGCCTAGAGTCAACTGAGTCAACCACGCTCGGGCCGACCCTTCCAACATAAGAGGGAGATGCTTCATCGCTATTTCATCGTTTCCGCCTCCAATCTGCACAGCCACTCGGTAATACTCAAGCCAGGTTTCGGGCTTGGATTCTCCAATGAACTTCTTGACTCGGTTGCCAACTTTGAAGTTGGGAGGAATCACCGCCCGCCACGATGGCTCTGCTGAAACACTCTGGACCTAAAACATGCAATCTGCTGCCACTTGGGCGATCTCTGCGGGGTCTTCTCTATCGCTCTCTTCCGGTCGACCAAGCCTTGAGCGAGAATGGATCTCGCGCCAAGCTTTGGCTTTCTTGGGTCAGCTGGAGCTCTGCGCTCGTCCTTTGTGATGGCGTCTGTCATCGTTCTGCCGAGGCACATCGGCCTTACTCCTAGGAGGCGTAGGCACTCGACGACGATTGTCGTGGTCGAACTTATGATCATACTGTCCATGGCCTTCACGCCGCAGGGAGATCTTGGGCTATGGGCCGACTGAACTGTATCCGCTACTACGGATCAACTGTGAATCCTATTCCGCGACTGAGACACTGCAGTGTTCTACTCTCCTGCTGCCCAGAGCAAGGCCCGGATCTGTATCAACCCTTGGCCAGCCTCCGACTGGGAAGGCTGGATCGACTCTGCGATTCGGGCCACAGTTGTGAGGTTCTGAATCGGAGTTCGGTATACCTTAGGTGGAGGCGGGAAAAGCTGCCATCGGCTGGACTCAGGGACCCTATCCCGAGCTCACTCATCGAGAGCGCGCTCCAGGTTCTCCAGTCGAGTGTGCTTAGCCAAATTATTCAAGCGAGCCTCCTCCAAGGCCCGAGCCTCGGGGGTTTCTCCAACGATGGGTGTGTGGAGCGCATCCATGTTGCGGCGACGAAGTTCTTCCCTCTGCTCCGAAGAAAGGGGTTCAGGATGATACTCCTCATGGACGCGCGACGGATCGCCGCAACCCTCCTCGCCGTCTTTGAGGTGGAAGCCAGGTGGGCCGTGCAGACCATCGATCATCAGGACTTCAGCTGCAGGGTCGCTGCTATCGCACTCGGATGCAGTCTCCGCGGAGCCAGTCGACAGATCGAACAGGCCGTGGAGAGTTTCCTCGGGCTCGATTGCCGCGAATTGATGGGTGGCGGAACGCCAAGCCACCACGTGTTTCACCCACCGCTGAAGCCGCGATTAACCGGATCGCTTGCGGCGGCGAACAGCGGGAGGAAGACACCATCGGGCGGATCGATCTTTGGGTCGACGGCTGCCGAACAAGGACGCCGCAAACGCATGCACGAAAGTGCATCGCCCCTCGGACGGGGAGCACCTCAACATCAAGCGTAGCTTCCTGAAGCCACGCTGAGTCATCGGTGACGAAAACGAGCGCGCCGAGACGGATCTCGCGGCCCTCAGCCAACTCGCCACCGGAAACCATGATGATGATCGGAAAAACTTGCAACTTCACCAATAAGTCGCTAAGACACCTGCCCCACGGTGGGCGCCAACTGTCGTGGTTCTATGTCTGACAGTAGAAAGGGGGGTAGGTATGGAGAGGCAAGATCTAAGCTATGGTGAAGGTGTACACACAGGTTCTACGAGTTCAGGCCCTTCTCGGAGGAAGTAATAGCCCTACGTCTCGGTGGTCGACTGGATTATATGTGTGATGTTACAGGGGGTGCGAACCCTTGTGCCAGAGGAGTAGGGTGGCATATATAGAGTTCACCAGGACCTTTGCCGCCCTTCATTACAAGGGAGTTAATGTACATAAAGTCGTGGCGTTACTGGTAACGCCAGCCTTAAGTGATGTTAATGACCTTAAAGACTACAGAGTGAATGCTTTTCCGTTGCATGCTGAGTGACTCCTGGTCTTCGGGAGGTCAAGTGATTCTCTGGATGGTCGAGTGACAGTAGGTAGGAAGGCTCCCGAGTGACATGGTGTTGAGTGGATTGCACTCGACATCTTCGACCGGGGGTGTTATGTTGCCTCTTGACCTTCTTGCCTTCTTGGGTAGTGACCTTGGGTAGGACATATAGGTCAGGCCTATGACCCTACCCTAGGTCTGTATCCTCATCAATTGGTACTTGTACTACCTTGTCGTCCGCAAGTTGGTATTGTTGTTAACGATCTTTTGCTACAAACTTTTCATTTACTTCCAACCATCATGCCGAGGGTCGACGTGGATATAAAGCTAAATCATTTGTTTCGAAACGAATTTTTAGGCACCTTATTTTTATTTGATGGGTAGCATAAGCATCTGCCGTTCGAATTCCCAGTTCTCCAAATTTTTTGAAACAAGTGCATGCACTTATTATCATGATGAAAAAACAATATACCTGATGCATCCCAGCTATCAGTCTATACTTGAAGAATTCTCTCATTTATTGAGGAGGTATATTGTTTTTTTAGGTCGAGCAAGTTTCAACTGGGCTGTAGACTGCCCGGGCTTGGTTTTGTTTTTAACAGGCCCAGCCCATGACGACACCGGGGCACAAAGATCCACCAGGTATCTACTGGCCTCTAGCCCGCCAGCATTAGTTATATTTTGTCTTACAACATCCGGAGGCAGTTTTTTTTACCGAATGAAACACACAGCCCAGTTCTATATTCCTCCTGAAATGCCATGTCCTACATCCGGTTTATAATATCTACCTATAGTTTTACTAGTTCATATACACATATCATTATATTGAAAATACATAAAGTTCCCTTTTCATATTTACATCCTTATTTTTGTTGTTGTTTTCCCTCCCACCACTGATTTTTTTACCACTGGTTTTCCCTTAAACCAACTCAATTGTCCCATGTCTTATTTGCTTACAAGAACAAAACGATTTTTTTGGCAAATCAATAAGTTCTTAATAAAATGTTTATCATTTCGGGATTACAACAGTTCGGAATCCACCAAAATATGCAAAATATGGTTGAACTTTTTGACCGTGGTACAGGGCAGAAAATGGGCTGTAATAAATTACATAAGAATTAGCAAATGGGCTGCAAATTATTACAAAATAGCAAATGGGCTCTATGTTGTCTGCCATAGATTTGGAGGCTGACTTGTGGGCCTACTAAGTTCATGCATACACAAGGTTTCTCGAAAAAAGAAACTTCAATAATCGACTCTACCAGCGTCGGACTGTTAGAGGTCAATCTAACGGCAATCGTGTTTCTTCAGTCTCTGATCTTCCTGGTCCAGCCGCCCAAACCAGTGCCGGCGGAACCGCCTGCTCCCCCCTCCCGTGGGGGGCTGTGCTGCCTGGCAGGCCTCACGGCCCAACCATACTCGCATCCCTGGCCTGTCTATCCCTCTACTCACCCACACCTCCTTTTATTTTTCGGCAACGGGAGCCGAACCAGTCAACCCTTGTACTCCCCACCGCATGGGCAGCCACTGCCGTGTCTTCTCCAGCTCTGTGTCGTTTCCCTCAAAGGCCTCGCCATCGTCCAGCACCCTGGTGCTCTCGGCGCGATGTGGTCAACGTGGTCAACGAATGACATCCATCGGAAGTGGATTCTACGTGGAGAAGCTGACAGTTGGGTCCACGGCAGCAGACAAGGAAATGCCTCCTTATTACGCGCAAAATAATGATTCCTGCACCTGACATTTGGGACCCACTGGAAGGGCCTCTGTATTTCGCAAAAAAACGTTCCCGCCGCGGACAGCTCAGGCCCACCAGCTATATATTCGCATGCAAGGAAGTGCTTCCTTATTGCGCACAAAAAAATTAATACTCCCCCTGCTAGCTAGGACCCACCATATGGCAGGCTGACTTGTGGGCATACTAAGTTGACGCAGACGGAGGGCTTTGTCAACTTAGTCAATATGAATGATTCTAGATCCAATGACCGTATGATGTCCATCCAATGGCTGTAGTGCTTCTTCAACCTCTGGTCTTCTTGCTCCAGCCACCCAAAGCAGCGCCGGTTGTGCCGCCTGCTCCTACCTTTCGTGGGTGGCTGTGCTGCCGCTGAGGCCTCACCGCCCCCTACTACTCCCACCGCTGGTCAGGCCATCCCTCTACTCACCCACACCCCCTGTTATTCTGCGCCGACGGCAGCCTCACATCATAGCCGAACCAGTGAACCCTCGTACTCCACTCCGCGTGGGCATCAGCTACTGCATCTTCCCCGGCTCCGCATCGTCCCCTTCCCAGGCCTCGCCGTCGTCCATCGTCCTACTGCTCTCGGTGCAGCATGGTCAACGTGGTCAAGGAATAACTTCCATCGGAAGAGTACTATACGTGGAGAGGCTCACGACTGGGTCCACGGCTGCAGGAAGGAAAGTGCCTCCTTATTACGCGGAAAATAATGATTCCTCCACCTGACAGCAGGGACCCACTGGACGGGCCACCGTATTTCGCGAAAAAATGTTTTCCCACTGACTGTTGCGACCCACCAGCTACATCTTCACACACAAGGAAGTGCGTCCATATTACGGGCAAAAAAAATGATTCGAACCCTGACTGTTGGGACACACCAGCTACATCTTTGCACGCAAGGAAGTGCCTGACAGTCGGGACCCACCTGGTCGAAGCACACTTAGCATTGTCATTCTGGTCACGAATGTGTACATACATATTTGTCGATCGGTCTGTCTGCAGGTTGCAGCGATGAACCGTGACCTTGTAAGGAAGGGCACGTGTCACAGTTGAGGCGCGCACGTAGCATGTCATGCAGTCCCGTTAATATCGTGTACGCGTACGTGCAGCGGTCAGTGTCAGGGGTTGGGTGCGACATATGCCAAAGGATGGCTTATCATGGTGGGGGGAGTAGAACGTTGCCGGTGCCTGGAAACGGGATGAGGCGAAGACATGCACGCCGGCGGATCTTACCCCTACCGGGGCTCTCGAGGAGATAACACCCCTCGCTGCTTTCTGCGGGGTCTCCGCATGGTCACTAAGGCAAAGTGAGTACAAGGTTGCTCCTTGAGCTGTTTTTTGAGGTAGGAGAAGGCAAGGCTAGCTTTCTCCTCCCTGTATGATCTGGTCTAGTGCTAATGGATTCCAACCCTTTGCATGGGTGCCCTGGGGGGTTTATATAGGCCTACCCCCAGGGTTACAATGGTAAAACCGGCTGGGTGCGGGTCCCAGCCGTCTGTCTCTTAGGTCGCCGTCTTCTCCGCCGACTACTGGGGCCCGCCGTTGGTGGGTCCCGCCGACTACTGATGCACGGGCCGACAGACCTTGTCCGCCCAGTGGTAGTCTAACTGACTTGCAGATTCTTGTGCCGGGCTTCTAATGACGCTGGCTCGGTCATGGGGTCATGGCAAATGTGCCGCTGCCTGACAGGCGATCACTGTTGCCATTCCCCGTCGTGCCTGGTTAATTGCGTGTGGGGCCCGTGGGAGGCGCCGGCCGACTCCCGGAGGCCGACTCCTAACGGGTCCGTCTCGTGGCGCTCTTGCCGTCTTCAGTACTCCTGTTTACTGGTGGGTCCCGCCGTCTCTGGGTCCTACAGACAGGCCGTCGTGGACACAGGGCTCCGCCCCCAAGGGCTGTTGTCAGCGCCGACATGGCAACAGTGCCGCGCCGGACGGAGATCTCCGTGGGTACGGCGCACCGTGGCCATGCCTGCCCTTAATCAATAGGGTGGTTGGAGTCGCACGCCGACTCCCTATAGCCGGCCTCTCCGGAAGTCGCTGGACAGGAGTCGGCTCATCTTGGAGTCGCCTCTGGGAGTCGGCTCGTCCTGGAGTCGCCTCTGGGACTCGGCTCGTCTTGGAGTCGCCTCTGGGACTCGAGGGGCGCGGCCTGCCCCGATGTATTGAAAGGTTCTGGGGCTCGGGTTTGCCTACCCGTGTCCTATTACTCCGACAGTAGTCCCCGAAGCTGGTGAGGCTCCTAGGGTGACATGTCATGGGGCCTCAGCAGTTTCATTCTTTGGTGGTGGAATTTGGGCCTCGCATGCCGCCTTCCTTCAAGCCGACTATCTGGAGTCGGACTCGTAGAGGGCCGTCTTGCCCCCTAAGGAGTTTGAACGGCTCGGCGGGAACCAGGCGGCGTGCCTGACACGCTTCCCCGTGGCCGCTTGCCGCGGACCCGTCGCGCGGCGCCACGTGGCAGGGGCAGTCTGCTCACCCACGCGCTCGACGGGACAGGCCGTTGGGCGGGACCCGCCACTACCCCACCTCGGCCCGTGAACGGGTCCGTTGCGGCCGTGCGGACGGTTGGGTCTCCCACGTCGTTACTGCGCGCGATAACCGTGGGGTAATCGTCGAGGGGAGGCACGGGTCCCGTCGCGATTAATCCCACGCCCGCCCCATCGGCTTCTCAGCCTACGGGCCTATAAGTAGGCTGGGGGAGCGGGACGGCGAAACACGTGCGCCCATTCTTCCTTCCTCCCCTGCCTCCTCTTGCCTCTTCTTCTTCTTGCCATCGTCACACCAAATCATGCCGCGCCGGCAGCGATGAGTTCTTCCTCCGCCGCCGCGGCACCTGTCGTGCGCTCCGGCGTGTGGGACGGCTCTGAGGTGGACGACGACCTCATCGAGCTCCTCCGCAAAACGCGCCGGCTCCCCGGCGCGAACCTGGTGTGAGCCGTGCCGTCTTTGGCGAGGAAATAAGGCGGCGCGAGGAAGAGGGCGGCGGGTCATATTCGCTCGCACCTCATCTGTGACTTGGGGCTGCCAACGAGCGGTTTCTTCCGCTCCTTCTTGGAGTTCAACGGGCTCTAGCCGCACCACCTTACTCCGAATACGGTGGTGCTGCTGGCCGCCTTCGCCACCCTGTGCGAGGGTTTTCTTGGCGTTCTCCCCACCATCGAGCTATGGGGAGAGTTCTTCCAATCCAAGCTCGGCACGCACGTCGCCGGTGTGCCGGCCCAACGCGGCGCCTTCATCGCGATGCGAAGGTCGACCGCCGACAATCCATTCCCCTCCATTTTGCTGATTAAGTCAGTGAAGATGTGGCAGTGGTTGTACTTCTACGTGAAGAATGTTGCCCCAGAAGGAGACTGGGTCAACCTGCCTCCCTACTAAGCCGATGTGCCCGCTGGGAGGCTTCCCAGCTGGTCCCACCGAGCCAAGATGCTGATTCCCGCAGGTGCCGCCACTGTCGCGCGACTCCGAGTGCTGACGCAGTCGGAAGGCCTGGTTGGGGCCAACTTGCTGGCCGCCTTCGTGGCGCACCGAGTCCTCCCACTCCAAGGACGACCTCATCTGATATGTCAGATGAGCGACCACCGAGACCCGAGTCGGATGTGTACTAGGGACATGCCCCACGCGGAGGTGGCGGACATTGTGAAACACATTGCGAACTGCAAGCTCGCGGCGGACTGGCAGTTCGGCAAAGAGCCGTACTCGTGCGCCAACCCCCCGCCAGTGGTAAGTCGTGTACTTTGTTCTTCTGTTTTTCTTCTGCAGCTGAATCCGACTTCTGATCCTCTTGGTTTCTTTGAGTCAGAATCCCCTCACCCAGCCGGCAGTCGGTGCCTCGGGACCGCCCCGTGAGTTCGGCCCCGACCGAGTGGAGAGCGACATTGACGACCCCGACTTGGGGGCGGCGGCGATGGAGGCCGACGCCGAAGGCAGAGGAGGAGCGGAAGGCGGCTTCAGGCCCTCGGCCACCTTCACTGACTGGCTAGACGATGACGCCGACGGGGAAATTGCCCCACGCTACCAATCGAAAGCCGGCCATCCAGGCGCGAGTTCCTCCACCGGCTTGGCCGGTCAAGTCGGCGCGAAGAAGCGCCGGGCCGGGCCGAGTTCGCTCGGTGGCCGGCCGAAGAAGTTCAAGGGGGCGGCCGCCGCGACCAAGCGGGAGGAGGCGGTCGCGAAGGCCAACCGCTTCTGCAAAGAAGTGAAGAAGCCGCCACTAGTCTCTGCGTAAATGTTCTCTGCCTTCGTCTTGTTTCCTTTTGATGAATCTTTTCTGAGTCTTTTATATTCCTTCTTTGCTTCAGGGCGCCCCTCTCCCTCGAGAGGGTTGCCGTCCCCTCCGTCATGGGGTCAGCCGAGACGTCCGCCAACACTCGGCGGATTGACCCCGCCGATCTCCGGAGGCGACGGAGCGAAACGCGCGGGAGAAGCGCGACAAGGAGGAGGCCGACCGCCTGGAGAAGGCGGAGGCCGAGAAAGCGGCGGCCTCCGCCCAGAAGAAACTAGAGGAGGCCGAAGCCGCCGTCGCAGCAAGACGGCGAGTTGAGGAGACCACGCAGCGCAAGTCGGCGTTGCTCGTCATCCCGCTGAACTCCGCACCGCCGCCTCCGGAGTTCACGGGGCAGACTGGAGAAGCCGGCGGGGAGAACCCCATCGTGGAGAAGGACGGTGGCGAGGCCTCTGCGTCGGGCACGGCCACGCCGCCACTGCCGCCTCCACCGCCGTTGGGGAGCGCATGGTAAGCAGCCGGCAGGCCCGCCAGTGCCGCCGACTGAAGACGAGGCCGTGGCGAAGCTGCTCCTCCAGGTCGCCTCATCGGCGCGCCGCCGCCTTGAGAAGGCGATTTCAGCGCCCGCCCTTGAGGCGGTGCCGCCAGCTCGCCATCCATCGGATGCCGGCGACAAGCACCGCGCCCTCTTGGTGGGTGCGAGAGGAGGCGGCGGCAGTCCGCTGAACCAGGTGCTCTGGGCGTCGAGCGATCTTTGCGGCTGAGGGCGAGGCCATCCAGGGCTGCACCAAGGCACATCTGGCATCGCGAGCAGCTATTCGGGTATGCTTTCTTCTTTGACTTTGTCTTTTTTCGTTCTTCTCGTGAGGCGCGCGCCGCACACCATTGGGTGTAGTCCCGAGTTTGGGCGGCTCTTGGCAGCGACCCGGAACTCAATCTGGCGAGTTCCTCATATTTGTCTTTGCCTAAAATACTTGCTACAGGAATATAATAACCTCCGTGTCACTTCCTTCAACCGCAACGTTAAGCAGCTGGGGAAGCGGACTGCTGACTTGTCTGAGAGCCGGAGTAAGTCCTTCTTATTTTTCGCGGGGGCACGCTGGCGCACCCGCGGGCTGTAGTCCCCGAGATTTGGGCCGACTACTGAGCAGTCGGGCCGGATCTTCCCGGCGACCTTCTTTGTTGACGACTTAACGTCCTTTCCCTTTTGTTCTTCAGAAGCCAATGCCGCTCTTCAGGAATGGTTGGGCGAAGCCAACACCGCCCTATGCACCAAGGAGGAGGAGTGCAGCAAGCTGCGCCTGAGCGCGACCTGGCTGGCTTTGGCGGGCGAAGCGAAGGCTGCAAGCGACGGGGCGAAGCGAGAGATCGCCCTCTGGCGAGTTTGGCGAGTGCTCTTCTGGGTGACAAGTAGGCGGCGTCTTGACCTCCGGTTTCCATGAGATCGAAGACATCGTCGACGGTCAGTTTCTTTGCTTTCTTTCTTTGAGCCGCCGACTATAAGTCAGGCCGACTCCTGACACTTCACCTTGCTTCTTTTGTTTTGGCAGACTTCATCCCTGGCCACTCGCAGGCGGTCACTCGAGCCATCGAGGCTGATCGCGAGGCGCGGAGATCGCCGCCAACGCCCCCCTGACCATCGACAAGCAGCTCCTGATCATCGAGACTCGTCTGCGGCCGGCCCATCAGTTGTTGCGCCGGTTCAACGTGCCGGGGCTCAGGCGGTTGCCGCCCTATGGCCAGACATGCCGGCTCTGCGCACTCCCAGTCGGACTGCCGACTGGCTGGAAGTCGCAGTTGGCCATCTTGAGGCTTGGAAGGGTTCCTCGGCCCAGGCTGGAGCGCGCCGGGCCTTGGAATTCATCAAGGCTTGGTATCCGGGGCTGGAGCTAGACCGGCTGCCCGCGTTCCGATCAGAGGCCCAGGCAGAGCTGGTGGCCGTGGAAGGCGCCCTCGTCGAGCATGCAGCGGCGATTGCTGATTACACAGACACCAGCGTCTTCGTCCCTGAGCGGGCCGCAAATGGCGAGGAGGTGCCGTCGGAGTGGATCGGGATGAACACGGACTACGACGAGGACTCGGCGGAGGTGATCGGCTCCAACGCCGAGGAGGAGGACGAGGCGAAGGACGGAGGCGCCAGAAGACGGAGCGGGCGACCAGCCTCAGCTCGACCGTGCCTCCAGCAACGAGCCGCGTCCGACCGGGTCGGCTGCCGCCGGAGCCGATCAAGCCGAGACTACCCAGCCGGCCGCCCCGGCGCCTGGCACCGCCGTCTCCACCAACCCTCCAAATCCATCTGCCGCTTCTTAGGCTGCCGTCTTGCCTTTATTTTATCTGCTTTAGTAGTCTTTGCAAAAACTTGTTAATTTGCACAATTCCACCCTCGGGGTGTATTTTGAACTTGGCCAGGGGCCTATGTTATGTAAATATCTATCTGATTTCTATCTTTCCTTGCTCATCACTCTTTTGGCTTTTTCCTTTGCCGCCTTCCCGCAGTCGCTGCTTTACCAGCGGACAACCGCTCTGCGGACTGCCGCTGGGTCAAATGCTTGGCTACTTTAGGGAAGGCAAGTACTTGGCCTTTTTTAGAGTCTTTTAACAAGTTGGATAGAAGGCGGCAAGCCGACTATTCAAGAGTCGACTCTGCGAAGAGAGGCTGGAAGCCGGCTTGGGCTATGCTTATGCTTTTGAGTCCTTAGCCATTTTTTCGTGTGGGCGCTCATTCTTCCTTACTCTCTGCCCACCAACAGTCGCACTGCGAGCTGCGGCTTCTGACAAGAAATGGCTTAAGCGCCGCACACTACTTGTCCGACTGCAGGAAGCATTTCATAGCGCAAGATGGCGAGTCCCCGGGCCGACTAGTCGAACCCGGTGCCAAGCGGCATAACAAAGAGTAGCATAATCGAAGGCAAAATTCTTATCATACAGATAACAAAAAGGGCAGTCCCCGAGCTCGTCTCGGGGGGCCCAAAGTCTCGGTACTTTAATACAAAGGATAGCGTGGTACATACTGCATCAACTGTAAAATCTTCGGAGAAGATTTGCGTTCCATGGCCATTCTGATTCTTTGCCGGAGTCGTCCCTCTTGCATGCTCGGGGCTTCTGGGCGTCGATTAGGTAGTAGGAGCCGTTGCCCAGCACTTTGCTGATGATGAAGGGGCCTTCCCAGGGCGCCGACAGCTTGTGCTGGTCGGCTGTTCGCTGGATCAGTTGGAGCACAAGGTCGCCCTCTTGGAAAGATCCCGGCCTGACCTTCCTGTTGTAGTATCGGTGCAGACTCTGCTGGTAGATGCTGGACCGGCTGAGTGCCAACAGCCGGCCCTCTTCCAGCAGGTCGACGTCGTCTTGACGTGCTTCTTCTGCTTCCTCTTCGGTGTACGTGGTGACTCACGGAGAGTCAAATTCTATGTCCGTCGGGATAACGGCTTCGGCACCGTAGACGAGGAAGAAAGGCGTGAAGCCGGTTGACTTGTTTGGAGTCGTGCGTAGACTACAGAGGACGGCTGGCAGCTCCTGAAGCCAACAGCCGGCCGAACGCTCAAGTGGTTCGACCAGTCGAGGCTTGAGGCCGGAAAGGATGAGGCCGTTTGCTCGCTCTACCTGACCATTTGACTGCGGATGGGCAACGGACACTAAGTCCAATCGAATGCCCTGCGTCCCGCAGATACGGGCCAAGGCGCCTTTGGCAAAATTTGTGCCATTGTCGGTGATGATGTTGTGCGGTATGCCATACCGAACCGTGATGTCGGCGATGAAAGTCACTACAGTCGGACCATTCAACTTCTTGATGGGCTTTGCTTCTATCCACTTGGTGAACTTGTCCACTGCGACGAGTAAATGAGTTAGGCCGCCTCGGGCCATCTTGAATGGTCCCACCATATCCAGGCCCAAACCGCAAAGGGCCAGGCGATGGGGATGGTCTTGAGCGCAAAAGCCGGCTGAAGCGGCTTGGAGCGGAACTTCTGGCACCCCTTGCATTTTTGGACTAATTCCTTGGCCTCTTCTAGGGCAGTTGGCCAGAAGAAACCGTGCCGAAAGGCTTTGGCGACGAGTGCTCTTGAAGCTGCATGGTGGTCGCACTCGCCTTGATGGATGTCTCTGAGAATTGCTTGGCCTTGCTCTGGCTCAACGCAGCGCTGGTGGACACCAGTGACACTGCGCCTGACCAGCTCTCTGTGGATTATGGTGTAGGCTGCCGCTCGGCGTTGCACTTGCCGAGCCAAGATTTCATCAGTTGGCAGCTCTTTGTTTAATCGAAACTTGAGGATGGGATGTGCCCATGAGGGTGCTGCTATTTCATCAATCGCCACCACTGTGACTTGGACAAGGGCGGCAGGGCTGCGAGGCGGCGGGCTGGAGTCTGCGGCCGCTTGCTGGATTGACGAAGTCCCCGGGCCGACTGGCGCAGTCCCCGGCCGAGCGCACACGATCCACTGGGCGAGTTCGAAGTCTTGGGCGATTGCCGCAGTCCACGGGCGGGTTCGAAGTCCCGGGCGGCCGACTATGATTTTCTTGGAGCCATCTGCTGGGGCTCTTGAGTCAGATCCGACTTCTTCGGGGGGAGCCGGCACAAAGATGGAGTCTAATTCTGGTGAAGGCTTGATAGACAGCTTAAGGAGGCACTGAAGAGCGACGCCGGATGGTATTGCTTGGCGGGTGGAGCCGACTCGTGCCAAGGCATCTGCTTGATCGTTGTCATTTCTTGGCACGTGAAGGAACTTGCACCCCTCGAAGTATCCGCTGAGTTGCTGCACCAGGAAGCGGTAGCTCGCCATGTTTGCATCTTTGGCGTCCCAGTCGCCAGATGACTGCTGGACCACCAAATCGAAGTCGCCATAGCACAGGATCCGGCGAATGCCAAGTTCTTTGGCAAGCCGGAGCCGTGAATGAGCGCCTCTTATTCGGCGACATTGTTGGAGGCGGTGAAGTGGATCTGCAGCGCATACTTGATCTTGTCGCCTTTAGGGAAGGTGAGGACGACGCCAGCTCCCAAGCCGGTGCGCATCTTGGAGCCGTCGAAATGCATCCGCCAATGGGTGGAGTCGGTATTTGGCGGCGGTACTGGTCTCGGCCCGGTCGGCGAAATCGGCGGTGCTAGCGACTTCATGGTGGTGCGGGGCTGGTAGTAGATGGTGTAGGGAGCCAACTCTATGGCCCATTTGGCCACTCGGCCAGAAGCATCTCGGCTCCCAATGATCTCGGCCAATGTGGCTGTGCAAACTACCGTAATTGGATGCTCTTGAAAGTAAGGCTTCAACTTCTTGGCGGCGAAGTGCACGCCGTAGCACATCTGTAACGCCCCAAGACCGGAGCTTCAGTTGCCTTCCATATATTCCGAGTTTCGTCATGTGATTTGTTTTGTTCGTTGCATTCATCTTGCCATCTCTTGCATTGCATCATGTCATCATGCCATCATATCATTAATTTTTAAAACTCAACTAAATAAATGGTATGGATCTTCGATCCATTTAAATCGAGGGATATTCACGATGGTGATTTCTCTTTATAACATATCCTCCCGATATTAGGGAGCTATAATAAATTATTCCATTTATTTGGAATTAACCTTTACCCACTTGCATAATATCTCATGCCTTTGTTATCTTAATTCTTGGTCTCCAACCTTGTCTTTTATTCTTTCATCCTTTTTCCGGAGCTCTACCAAAATTCTCAACATTTTTGGACACTTCAAAAACCAAGTCCTAGTTCAAACCCATTTGAATTAAATTCAAATGAGTTTGAATTTAAATCTTTCAATCATGCCTCTTTCTATTTTCTTGGAACGAGCATATTTTTGCGAGTCCGGGAAAATTGTCCCCATGCACAAATCCTTTCCCTAACCCTCTCTTTCTTTTTCTTCTCTTTAATTGTTTTCTGCTAAAGGAAATATATGAGAGAGAGAAAGCCCACCGACCTCTAGCCAGCAGCCCGCTTGCCACTGGGCCTCCTCAGAGCATGCAGCCAAGGCCCAGCCGACCCCTCCTGCCCTTAACCCTAGCCCTCGCGCACATCTCTTCCTCTCGTCCCTCCCTCACGCCGCCACCACGCATCGAGCCAGGGAGACGAGCTCCCCTGCGCCCGATCCTCGCGCGACCCCCTTTCCCTTTCCCCTCGCCGCCTCCTCCCTCCACCTCCGTCGGCTGCGCCTGTGCGCCTCCTTCTCGCCAAGCCCGTGTCGCTCGCCTCTCACCGCCGACCCGCTCGTCCACGCATCTCCGGCCTCGTCCCTGACCCGAGCTGTCGGATCCGACCGGGTCGAGCTGGCCTGCGTCCACCACCACCACCTTGCTCCGTCGCCCGCCTCCCCTGCGACCTCGCGTCATCCCGCTGCCCGAGCCGTCCCCGCGCCCTGCCGTACCCTGCCGACGCTTGGCCTCGGTCCCCATCTCCTCCCTCGCGTCACCATCTCCCTCGCTCGACCCCCATCGCCAACAGCCGCCGCCGCTGCCTTCTTCCAGCGCCGCCGCGCCATCTTCTTCAGGAGCTCGAGCACGAGCTCGTCCCCGCCGTGCCAAGCTCCTCTCCATCGACCACCGTGCCGGCACCCAAGCGCGTCGCCCGTGCTCCTTCCCCGCTTCAGACGCCTCGCCGTTCGTCTTTTCGCTGGAATGCGTGCCTGAGTCCGTTTGACTCTGCCGGCCACCGTGACCGCCTTCCCCGCCTTCGCCGCCATCTCCGACAAGTGCAGCGCGTGCTAAACCACCACCTTCGCCTCACTGCTGCTGCTGCCTTACGCTGCTCTCCCTTGGCGTGCCGCTTCTGCCGCTGCTTTCGCGCACCGCTTTGTCCTTCTGCTGCCCACTCGAGGCCCTCGTGTTGCCGTTTGGTGACCATATGGACCGCCAAATTCGACACGATCCTCGAGACCATCGTGTTGCACGCCAACATGAGTACGACCACGGACGGCTACTGCGGATGGATTTCGTCAAGTTCGTCTCGACCGTGTACAACTACTAGCACCAAGTACCACGGCGGCCGTTGTCGGCAAGTACCCTCTCCGGATGGCCAAGTTCAACTCCGTCGACACAGTACATCTACGGCGTGTACCACTACCGCCGCCGCCGTGTACCACTACTTCAACTACCGTCGACCCTCGAAGACCACTGTGGACCCCGAACATCCACGGGACGCGAACAACTACTTCCACTACGAGATGTACCACTACCATCGGCATGTGTACGACTACTTCCCCACGACGACCACTTGACGACTACTTCCTCTACTTCCTCTCGAACTCGACCGCTCCAAAATGCACGCTTCGAAGGTATAACCCGAGACGACCGCCGTGGACCGAATGCATGTGTCGCATGAGATGCACTGTTTGCACCGTGTCCGAATTGTCACTCGTTTTCCACGCCACTAACCCGTGGGAACCCGGAAGTCGGGAGCACCCCACCATCTTTGCATGACACGCTCACGCCCACTTCTCGTTTGCATCGGTATCTCCTCAAGCTACCTGAACCGATATGTTGCCGTGGCACCATTTCCTTTTCGCCGCCGTGGCACCCTTTTCGTTTCGCCGCCGTGGCACCCTTTTGTTCCGCCATGGCGACAAATGCTTCATAACATGCTCATGTCAACGTTTTTCATAAAAAAACTGCATAAAACTTGCATTGTCATCCGCATCATGATAATAACAACATTTAGATGATTAAAATTGTTGTTGCATTAAATTGCTAAATAACATGGGGATTTTCCGGAAGTGTTGTTTGTTCCGGCCTCATTTAAACTTGCCTGGATATGTAGTTTTGTTATGCTTCACCCCTTGCCATGCTTAACAACATTTAATATTGTTGGTTAGCCTTTACGAGAGAGAACTAAATAATTGATGTGGCGTTCCGTCAATATGCAACTCGTTGCATATTGAGCTCCACTTAATTTGTAGAATTGTTCGTTGCACTTTGCCATGCCATGCCTCATTAAACCGGACATGCATCATACTTGCTTGTGCATCATGCCATGTTTTATGTGATGGTTGTTTACGATGTTGTTTGTTTCTTTCCGGGTTTGCTTCTCTCGTTAGCCGGTTTCGTTCGGAGTTGTGAGGATCCGTTCGACTTCGTCCGTTTGTCTTCTTCATGGAATCGTTCTTCTTCCTTGCGGGATTTCAGGCAAGATGACCATACCCTCGAAATCACTTCTATCTTTGCTATGCTAGTTTGCTCGCTCTTTTGCTATGCCAATGCTACGATGCCTACCTTTTGCTTGTCAGCCTCCCAAATTGCCATGTCAAACCTCTAACCTTTGACACCATTCCTAGCGAACCGTTGTTTGGCTATGTTACCGCTTTGCTCAGCCCCTCTTATAGCGTTGTTAGTTGCAGGTGAAGATTGAAGTTTGTTCCTTGTTGGAACTTGGAGATGTTGTTCCTTGTTGGAACATGTTTACTTGTTGGGATATCACAATATCTCTTATATTATTAACGCATCTATATATTTGGTAAAGGGTGGAAGGCTCGGCCTTATGCCTGGTGTTTTGTTCCACTCTTGCCGCCCTAGTTTCCGTCATACCGGTGTTATGTTCCCGGATTTTGCGTTCTTACGCGGTCGGGTGATTTATAGGACCCCCGACAGTTCGCTTTGAATAAAACTTGTCCAGCAAGGCCCAACATTGCCTTTTACCATTTGCCTCACCTAGCCTTTTTCCCTTGGGTTTCGGAGCCGAGGGTCATCTTTATTACCCCGGGCGGTGCTCGTCACAGAGTGTTGGTCCAAACCGTCACCGCGGTGTACCGGGGGCAACTCTGGGCTGGCCTACGGAAGTTTGGACAATCCGGTGTGCCCCGAGAACGAGATATGTGCAGCTCCTATCGGGATTTGTCGGCACATTCGGGCGGCTTTGCTGGTCTTGTTTTACCATTGTCGAAATGTCTTGATGTACGGGATACCGAGTCGATCGGAGTGTCTGGGTGAAGGTCTATTCTTCGATGATCGCGAGAGCTTGTCATGGGCTAAGTTGGGACACCCTGCAGGTATAAACTTTCGAGAGCCGTGCCAGCGGTTATGTGGCAGATGGGAATTTGTTAATGTCGGTTGTAGAAAACCTAAAGTTGACCTTAATTAAAATACATCAACGCGTGTGTTACCGTGATGGTCTCTTTCGGCGGAGTCCGGAAGTGAACACTGATGTTGGAGTTATGCTTGGCGTGAGGTTGCTATAGGATCACTTCTTGATCATACTTTTATCGACCGTGCTTTGCCTTCTCTTCTCGCTCTCATTTGCGTATGTTAGCCACCATATATGCTAGTCGCTTGCTGCAGCTCCACCTCATGCCTTTACCTTACCCATAAGCTTAAATAGTCTTGATCTCGCGGGTGCGAGATTGCTGAGTCCTCGTGACTCACGGATACTTCAAAACCAGTTTGCGGTGCCTATGTTACCGGCGGTTAGCGCAACCAAGCTCAAGGAGGAGCTCGATGAAGATCTTGCCCTTTGTGTTGTTTCGTTCTAGTTGATCGAGAGTGGAGCCCAGTTAGGGTCGATCGGGAGGTCCTTTATCGCATTTGGGGTTCTTCTTTTGTTTTGGTTCCGTAGTCGGACTTTGATTGTATCTGGATGATGTAATGCTTTTATTCATGTAATTGGGTGAAGTGGCGATTGTAAGCCAACTATGTATCTCTTTCCCTTATGTATTACTTGGGTTGTGTGAAGATTACCTCACTTGCGACATTGCTTTCAATGCGGTTATGCCTCTAAGTCGTGCTTCGACACGTGGGAGATATAGCCGCATCGAGGGCGTTACAAGTTTGTAATCAGAGCCTTCCCCGACCTTAGGAGCCCCACTGCTTGATCGATTTAGTGGCCGAGTTGTGTCTAGAAAAAATGTTTTGAGTCATTTAGGATTATATATATCGGAGAGTTAGGAATTCTTTTTACTCCCCAGTCCCTTCGACCTTCTGGTGAGGTATCCTGACGTAGAGTTTTGACTCTTCTCTTCTCAAATTTCACTAAAAAAATTTAGGATCACGCGGGTATCTTGGAATCGTTCCGATATTCTTATGACGAGAACATTGTTCTTGGTGCCTCCTGTCATTTAGGGGTTGTGGCAGTGTCCCGGGGAGTTGAGCTCCGAGGTGTTGTCGTCATAATTTTATCGTTATGTTCGGAATACCGAGTTTAAGTTGCCGACATCAAAAATCTCTTTTATGCAGTTGTTGGTGAGATAACCCGCTAACCCAATCTTGAGGTGAGTACGGAGTATTGCCATGACTTGTATAATGGATGCTTTTGAAGGTTGAGGTAGACGATTTCGAAGGTTTCTTGGTTATGTGTTGACGGATGGATACAATTTGGATGTAGGTATTGTTAGTTTGTGTGAGATATTATTGCTCCCTGTATCCCCAACACCAGATTGCATAACCGAAAGTTTGGGAGTTTCATAGGTGGGAATTCAAGTAGCTCTTAGGATATCTTTCCGACGGATGTATGATATGAAATTGGGGTTCGACGTCTAGTGGTCCGCCTATTCACGGTTGGTTTCTGATGGTCTCGTTGTGTCTTAAAGAGTCCTTGGCTATGCCGACTCGGGACGCTTCAGTATGTCATGTGCCTTGCCTTGTACATGATGGTGCTTTACGATTGAGCCCGTGTAGGCCCCACCACTAAAACTTCGGATTTAAATCTCTATCATATGTTTGTTCCGCTTATTCGCAAGCCATCCTTTGTTTTGTTTTGAGTTGTGGTATTCGAGTTGCTTCAATGTCAAGTGTTGATTCCATACCTTTTCGAAATGGTATTCTCATACTCGATGTGAATACAAATCCTTCTCGACAATCGAGATTGTCATGTCAATCCTTTTCAACCGGTGTGCTTCTCTTCAAATGGATCCGATCATTTCAACATTTGTGAGATCAATTCTAAGTTTTCTCAACGGTGTTTGTTCCATCTTCTCCAAGTTGCCTTTGTTTTCCCGCCCTCCCACCCTTTTTCTTCAAGGACACAGATTCCTTAATCAAGTATCCATTTATTCATGTGAAGTTTTCTCCATTCTTTTCCGTCAATGTTCTTACCCGGTGGTTCTCAAGAAGATGTTCTACTAGTTCGTCATTCCTCATTCCTTTCTCTTCTCCGGTGGATTCAAGTCAAGTTTTGTTGATCATACCTTTTCCTCATTTCAATGTCTTCTCATACGGTGCACCTCATTATCATTCTACTTCTCGCTATTTGTTATTCCGAGTGCTCAAGATATCTCGAAGATTCGTGTTTCCACTCTGCATTCGTTCAAGCTCTTTCGAGATTGGTATCTCATTCAAGTCATTTAATTCCACCGGTGCAACATCTCTTTTAAATCTTTTCAACGGTGTTCTTTTGAGTGGGCCCTAACCCACAGGTCTTTTCCCAGGATCTTACCTGGCTCTTCTAATTCTCCCGGAGCTATTCTCTAATTCTTTTCAAAGTTTCACGTAAGAATGAGTTATCATCAGTCAAATGCTTGTCTCCAAGATCTTTCAAATTCTTTTCATAGTTGGCTCAACCTCTTCGCTTTTGATTCTTCCGGTGTGCCTCAATAATTCTTGGTGGTGTTTCTCGTTGTAATTCTCATCATTTGAAGACCGAAGAAGGATTTCTCTTAAATCTTGCTCCATTCTCTTCAAGATTCATGGCTCTAGCTTGATGCCATCCTCTCATAATTGTTTTCGATTGAGACAACTCTTTTCTTACCATCCGGAGCATTTCATGAGTTGTTTCCATTTTTTTTTCTTCCGAAGGCTATCATGTCATAATTCTTCATTCTCAGCGTGTAGCTATCGTTCTCCAAATCTTACCGGTGATTCGTTCAAATATCCTCTAATCAGTTCTTGATCTCTTTGTTCTCATGTATCTAGTTTGTCTCAAGCACCTTCGTTCATTTGCTAATCCTACCGGTGATGCACCCCTACTTCGATCATTTTCAATTCTTACGGTGGTTCTTTCAAGATCTCACTTCCTTGTTCATCATATCAATTCATTTGTTGTTCCAATCCTACCGGTGGTTCGTTGAAGACCTTCTCAAGTTTACGCCATATCTCTTTAATCCTTTCTACGAGAATAAGTAGTATGCCAAATCCGTTGATTGTCATCAATTTAATTGGTGAAGGATACGCATAACATAATTCTTATTCTTGTTTCATCCAAGTGATCTAGTTTCTTCTTTCCATCGTGGTTCATCATATCACATTCTCGGTTCGAGATGCTTCATCTATTCTTTTTCCGGAGTTCCAAGTTTTCCGTTTTAGCTCGTCGTGAAGCTCCATCTAAATCAAGGCAAGGATTCACCTTGTGTTTTCAATTTCTCTTTCTTTTCATTCCTTTTGTTTACCGGAGTTTTTCATGGAGGCTCTACATGGTAGTTCGTCAAGGATTCTTTTCTTTCTTCAATTGTTCTTCAAGATTTCTCTTGAAGTTAAGTTCAGCCAAGCTATACTCAAAATTAAACATGGTGGTCAACACATGTCTTGTTTTGAGGAGTTCAAGCATTCTTCATCTTGCATTCCAAAGTGCAATTCTTTCTACCTTATCTTCTGAGGTGGTGTTAGGTCATTCTTGATAATTTTCCCTTCGCGTTTCATGATTCACAAGTTTTCAAGAGTGACATATGTAAATCCAGCATTTTCTCTTTGTTATAGAGATCTTTTCAACCGTCAATCTCTTCATTGGAGTTATCTTGGTATAGATTTCACCTAAAGCCTTCCCTAAGGAATGTTGCTATTTTGGTGCTTATTAATGACCCAAGCTATCTCTTTTCCATCTTGATGGAACAAGCTTTCATCTCTTCGTTATTCTCAAGCAATAGTTTCCGTTAGTGGCAGAATTTCACCTCAAGTTTTCAGATGTTTTCAATAAGCCCACTACAAGCTTATACTTTTCGTTGTTGGTTTTCCAACAACTTCATTTTAACCTTCTTGGAAGGGTGCTTTCCGAGCCCATTTGTGGCAGAAGTTTGCATTTTCTCCTACATTCTGTTATTCCAGTGATCTATCTTCTATTCTTTTGTTCTGGAGGCAGTGTGTTGTTGATTTCATCAAGTATACTCTCATCTTGTCAAGTTCATGTTCAATTCCTTCCATTTACAGTCGGAGTGTTGTCCAAATTATATCATTCTTATTCCTCCTCTATCTTGTTTTAACCGGAGTGGTTTCGAATTCTATCTTGTCCATTAAACTCTTGATTCATGTCTTTGCAACCTCTTGGTTCTCGTTGTATCCCTTGTTCCTCTTTTCTAATGGAGTATTTTCAACTTTGCTCATCTTCGTTGTTTTCTTCCTTTCATTTTGCTCGACCTCTCAAGGTTCTTTGGTTTCACTCATTGGTCAAAGAAGCAACTTAGTTTTACCTCCTCTCTTCCTCTTCCGTTTCTCTCCGGTGCCATCCTAGATCTCGGGACGAGATCCTCTCATAGTGGTGGAGTGTTGTAACGCCCCAAGACCGGAGCTTCAGTTGCCTTCCATATATTCCGAGTTTCGTCATGTGATTTGTTTTGTTCGTTGCATTCATCTTGCCATCTCTTGCATTGCATCATGTCATCATGCCATCATATCATTAATTTTTAAAACTCAACTAAATAAATGGTATGGATCTTCGATCCATTTAAATCGAGGGATATTCACGATGGTGATTTCTCTTTATAACATATCCTCCCGATATTAGGGAGCTATAATAAATTATTCCATTTATTTGGAATTAACCTTTACCCACTTGCATAATATCTCATGCCTTTGTTATCTTAATTCTTGGTCTCCAACCTTGTCTTTTATTCTTTCATCCTTTTTCCGGAGCTCTACCAAAATTCTCAACATTTTTGGACACTTCAAAAACCAAGTCCTAGTTCAAACCCATTTGAATTAAATTCAAATGAGTTTGAATTTAAATCTTTCAATCATGCCTCTTTCTATTTTCTTGAACGAGCATATTTTTATGAGTCCGGAAAATTGTCCCCATGCACAAATCCTTTCCCTAACCCTCTCTTTCTTTTCTTCTCTTTAATTGTTTTTCGCTAAAGGAAATATATGAGAGAGAGAAGCCCAGCCGCCTCTAGCCAGCAGCCCGCCGGCCACTGGCCTCCTCAGAGCAGCTTGAGCCAAGGCCCAGCCGACCCTCCTGCCCTTAACCCTAGCCCTCGCAAGACATCTCTTCCTCTCGTCCCTCCCTCACGCCGCCACCACGATCGAGCCAGGGAGACGAGCTCCCCTGCGCCCGATCCTCGCGCGAACCCCTTTCCCTTTCCCCTCGCCGCCTCCTCCCTCCACCTCCGTCGGCTGCGCCTGTGCGCCTCCTTCTCGCCAAGCCCGTGTCGCTCGCCTCTCACCGCCGACCCGCTCGTCCACGCATCTCCGGCCTCGTCCCTGACCCGAGCTGTCGGATCCGACCGGGTCGAGCTGGCCTTCGTCCACCACCACCACCTTGCTCCGTCGCCCGCCTCCCCTGCGACCTCGCGTCATCCCGCTGCCCGAGCCGTCCCCGCGCCCTGCCGTACCCTGCCGACGCTTGGCCTCGGTCCCCATCTCCTCCCTCGCGTCACCATCTCCTCGCTTTCGACTTATCGCCAACAGCCGCCGCCGCTGCCTTCTTCCAGCGCCGCCGCCATCTTCTTCAGAGCTCGAGCACGAAGCTCGTCCCGCCGCGCCAAGCTCCTCTCCATCGACCACCGTGCGGCACCTGCGCGTCGCCGTGCTCCTTCCCGCTTGACGCCTGCGCCGTTCGTTTTTTCGCTGGAATGCGTGCTCGAGTCCGTTTGACTCTGCCGGCCACCGTGACCGCCTTCCCCGCCTTCGCTCGCCATCTCCGACAAGTGCAGGCGCCGTGCTAGGCCACCACCTTCGCCTCACTGCTGCTGCTGCCTTCTGCTGCTCTCCCTTGAGCGTGCCGCTTCTGCTTCGCTGCTTTCGCAAGACTTTGCTGTCCTTGCTGCTGCCCACTCGAGGCCCTCGTGTTGCTTCGTTTCGGTGACCATATGGACCGCCAAATTCGACTACGATCCTCGAGACCATCGTGTTGCACGCCAACATGAGTACGACCACGGACGGCTACCTGCGGATGGATTTCGTCAAGTTCGTCTACGA
The DNA here is from genome assembly GCA_021437245.1 of Aegilops speltoides. NCBI lineage: Eukaryota > Viridiplantae > Streptophyta > Magnoliopsida > Poales > Poaceae > Aegilops > Aegilops speltoides. Next base: position 255,786,841 of record CM038147.1, read on the forward strand.
CCGTGTACAACTACTAGCACCAAGTACCACGACGGCCGTTGTCGGCAAGTACCCTCTCCGGATGGCCAAGTTCAACTCCCGTCGACCTGTACATCTACGAAAACGTGTACCACTACCGCCGCCGCCGTGTACCACTACTTCAACTACCGTCCACCCTCGAAGACCCTGTGGACCCCGAACATCCACGGGACATGAACAACTACTTCCACTACGAGATGTACCACTACCATCGGCATGTGTACGACTACTTCCCACGACGACACGCGAACGACTACTTCCTCTACTTCCTCTACGAACTCGACCCGCTCCAAAATGCACGCTTCGAAGGTATAACCCGAGACGACCGCCGTGGACCGAATGCATGTGTCGCATGAGATGCACTGTTTGCACCGTGTCCGAATTGTCACTCGTTTTCCACGCCACTAACCCGTGGGAACCCGGAAGTCGGGAGCACCCCACCATCTTTGCATGACACGCTCACGCCCACTTCTCGTTTGCATCGGTATCTCCTCAAGCTACCTGAACCGATATGTTGCCGTGGCACCATTTCCTTTTCGCCGCCGTGGCACCCTTTTCGTTTCGCCGCCGTGGCACCCTTTTGTTCCGCCATGGCGACAAATGCTTCATAACATGCTCATGTCAACGTTTTTCATAAAAAAACTGCATAAAACTTGCATTGTCATCCGCATCATGATAATAACAACATTTAGATGATTAAAATTGTTGTTGCATTAAATTGCTAAATAACATGGGGATTTTCCGGAAGTGTTGTTTGTTCCGGCCTCATTTAAACTTGCCTGGATATGTAGTTTTGTTATGCTTCACCCCTTGCCATGCTTAACAACATTTAATATTGTTGGTTAGCCTTTACGAGAGAGAACTAAATAATTGATGTGGCGTTCCGTCAATATGCAACTCGTTGCATATTGAGCTCCACTTAATTTGTAGAATTGTTCGTTGCACTTTGCCATGCCATGCCTCATTAAACCGGACATGCATCATACTTGCTTGTGCATCATGCCATGTTTTATGTGATGGTTGTTTACGATGTTGTTTGTTTCTTTCCGGGTTTGCTTCTCTCGTTAGCTTCGGTTTTCGTTCCGGAGTTGTGAGGATCCGTTCGACTTCGTCCGTTTGTCTTCTTCATGGAATCGTTCTTCTTCCTTGCGGGATTTCAGGCAAGATGACCATACCCTCGAAATCACTTCTATCTTTGCTATGCTAGTTTGCTCGCTCTTTTGCTATGCCAATGCTACGATGCCTACCTTTTGCTTGTCAGCCTCCCAAATTGCCATGTCAAACCTCTAACCTTTGACACCATTCCTAGCGAACCGTTGTTTGGCTATGTTACCGCTTTGCTCAGCCCCTCTTATAGCGTTGTTAGTTGCAGGTGAAGATTGAAGTTTGTTCCTTGTTGGAACTTGGAGATGTTGTTCCTTGTTGGAACATGTTTACTTGTTGGGATATCACAATATCTCTTATATTATTAACGCATCTATATATTTGGTAAAGGGTGGAAGGCTCGGCCTTATGCCAGTGTTTTGTTCCACTCTTGCCGTCCTAGTTTCCGTCATACCGTGTTATGTTCCCGGATTTTGCGTTCCTTACGCGGTCGGGTGATTTATGGACCCCCGACAGTTCGCTTTGAATAAAACTTGTCCAGCAAGGCCCAACATTGCCTTTTACCATTTGCCTCACCTAGCCTTTTTTCCCTTGGGTTTCGGAGCCGAGGGTCATCTTTATTTACCCCGGGCGGTGCTCGTTAGAGTGTTGGTCCAAACCGTCGGCCCCGGTGGCCACCGGGGCAACTCTGGGCTGGCCTACCGGAAGTTTGGACAATCCGGTGTGCCACGAGAACGAGATATGTGCAGCTCCTATCAGGATTTGTCGGCACATTCGGGCGGCTTTGCTGGTCTTGTTTTACCATTGTCGAAATGTCTTGATGTACGGGATACCGAGTCCGATCGAGTGTCTGGGTGAAGGTCTATTCTTCGATGATCGCGAGAGCTTGTCATGGGCTGTTGGGACACCCTGCAGGTATAAACTTTCGAGAGCCGTGCCCGCGGTTATGTGGCAGATGGGAATTTGTTAATGTCCGTTGTAGAAAACCTAAAGTTGACCTTAATTAAAATACATCAACGCGTGTGTTACCGTGATGGTCTCTTTCCCGTGAGTCCGGAAGTGAACACGGTGTTGGAGTTATGCTTGACGAGGTTGCTATAGGATCACTTCTTGATCATACTTTTATCGACCGTGCTTTGCCTTCTCTTCTCGCTCTCATTTGCGTATGTTAGCCACCATATATGCTAGTCGCTGTCTGCAGCTCCACCTCATGCCTTTACCTTACCCATAAGCTTAAATAGTCTTGATCTCGCATGGTGCGAGATTGCCGAGTCCTCGTGACTCACGGATACTTCCAAAACCAGTTTGCAGGTGCCTATGTTACCGAGCAGTTGACGCAACCAAGCTCAAGGAGGAGCTCGATGAAGATCTTGCCCTTTGTGTTGTTTCGTTCTAGTTGATCAGTAGTGGAGCCCAGTTGGGGTCGATCAGGGTCCTTTGTCGCATTTGGGGTTCTTCTTTTGTTTTGGTTCCGTAGTCGGACTTTGATTGTATCTGGATGATGTAATGCTTTTATTCATGTAATTGGGTGAAGTGGCGATTGTAAGCCAACTATGTATCTCTTTCCCTTATGTATTACATGGGTTGTGTGAAGATTACCTCACTTGCGACATTGCTTTCAATGCGGTTATGCCTCTAAGTCGTGCTTCGACACGTGGGAGATATAGCCGCATCGAGGGCGTTACAACATCTTCTGGTAGTGGGGGTAGTTCTGCTTGGAGGTCGACAATACCTCGCTCAGGTAATATACCGGTCTCTGGACAGGGAGCGCCTTGCCTTCCTCCTTGTGCTCGACTACAATGACCGTGCTGACTACCCGGCTGGTGGCGGCAATGTATAGGAGCATGGGCTCTTTAGGAGTCGGAGCCGCCAGCACAGGGGGAGTAGTCAACATCTTCTTCAGTTGGAGAAATGCTTCATCCGCCTTGTGGTTCCACTCAAAAAAGGTGGTGTTCTTCATCAGTTGGTACAAAGGGAGAGCTTTCTCGCCCAGCCGACTGATGAATCGGCTGATGGACGCCAAATAGCCGGTAAACTTCTGCACATCTAACAGTCGGCTGGGTACCTACATCCTCTCGATGGCCTTGATCTTCACAGGGTTGCACTCTATGCCACGTTCAGAGACCAGGAAGCCAAGGAGTTGGCCGGCTGGTACTCCGAAGACGCACTTCTCAGGGTTGAGCTTGATCTGGAATCGGCGCAGGTTCTCGAAGGTTTCTTTGAGGTCTTCCATCAGTGTCCCACGCTTTTCCGTCTTCACCATTACACCATCTACGTAGACGTGGGCATTTCTGCCGAGTTGCTTGAGGAGGCACTTCTGCATGCAACGCTGAAAGGTGGTGCCGGCATTCCTTAAGCCGAACGTCATGGTCAGGTAGAAGAAGGCTCCGAACGGCGTGATGAAGGCGGTCTTCAGTCTGTCTGTCGAGCTCAGTTTGATCTGGTGATACCCTGAGTATGCATCTAAGAAGCTCAATAGCTCGCATCCGGATGTGGAGTCTATCACCTAATCAATTCTCGGCAGAGCAAATGGGTCCTTGGGGCACGCTTTGTTGAGGCTTGTGTAGTCAATACACATCCGCCACTGCTTGTGCTTCTTCAACACCAGGACTGGGTTTGCCAACCATTCTCGAAAAAATACTTCCATAATGAAGCCGGCCGCCAGGAGCCGGGCTATCTCTTCTCCAACGACTCTTCTCTTCTCTTCCGACAGGCGGCGCAAAGGCTTCCTGACGGGCTTCACATCAGGTCGGACATGTAAATTGTGCTCGGCGAATTCCGTCGGTACACCTGGCATGTCTTTAGGGCACCATGCAAAGATGTCTCGATTCTCACGGAGGAAATCGACGAGCTCGCCTTCCTATTTGCTGTCAAGGTTTGCACCTATGACAGCGTACCTCTCTGGGTGCTCCGGGTCCAAGGGTATCTTCTTGGTTTCTTTGGCCGGCTTGAACGAACCCTCAGCTTCCGACTCCTTGGGGTCGGGCGACATCTCTGGCTGCTTTCCGGCCATCGCCATGACCCGATCAAGAAGCCGCTTCTCAGCTGCGATCACCAGGGACTCGGCCATGCGACTGCTCTCAGCTGCGCAAGCGGACGACTTCCTATAGTCGCCGGCTATGGTTATAATTCCCTTAGAACTTGGCATCTTCATCTTGAGGTAGGCATAGTGGGGAACCGCCATGAACTTGGCCAAAGCAGGTCGGCCAAGTAACGCATGTTATGGGTAGAGATCCACCACTTCAAACCAAACTGGCTCTCGGTGGAAATGATCTTTGTCTTCGAAGAGGATGTCTATCAGGATCTTGCCGATTGGTGAGCAGGAAAGGCCAGGTACAATGCCGTGGAACACAGTCCGGCTGCTCTGCAGCTGTCTTTGCTTGATTCCTAACTTCTCCATGGTATCCCTGTACAGGATGTTGATGCTACTGCCTCCATCTATCAACACTCGCGAGAAGCGAGCGGCCCGCCTATCTGTGGCTAGAGTAGCGCTTAAAACCAAAGCGTAGGAGCCTGGATTCGGCATCACCTGCTGGTGATCAGCTCTGCTCCAACTGATAGGCTTCTCAGACCAATGCATAAACTCTGGAGTATCTGATGCTACTGCATTCACCTCTTGCTGCTGCAGCCCCCTGCTGCGTCGATCATCAGTTACACTAGTGAACACCACGTAGGTTCCGTGCTCTTCTGGGTACTCATCTCGTCTCGCGCCGACCGGCTCGCGGTCACCGCTTGGGCGGCGAGGAGGCGGCGGCCAAAGAAAGCGGGGAGGGAGTAGGCCGTCTCCCTTGGCGATTCTGGTGAGCCAATGGCATTTTCGGGTGGTATGGTTCGACGGCATCGCGCCGCTGTGGAACTTGCAGGGACCATCTAGAGTCAGCTCGTAAGAGAAGGCCGGCAACCAGTTGGACTTGCCGCCTTTCTGTCGCTTGGTCGGAGGCTGGCCCTCCGGCAATTGGTCTTCGACTGTCGCAACCTGCCGACTGCTGGAAGTCGGTTGTGTGCCTTGCGCTTGTTGTCGTTCTGTTGTTGTCGCCGACTGGCGTCTCCAGCCGGAGTTCTGGGAGCCTGAGGGGCCGTTTTGCTAGTCGCACTGACTTGAATCTCCGTCTTCATGGAGGAGTCGGCTGTGGCGTACTTATCTGCTATGATCAGCAGCTCGTCGAGGGTCTCTGGCTCATCGCAGAGTAGCTTATGCTTGAGGAGGGTGCCTTCTCGGCACCCGGCGGTGAAGTACTCGATAGCCTGCACCTCGTGCACGCCCTCGTAGGAGTTCCGAAGCTCGGCCCAGCGCGTGAGGTAGTCGCGTGTTGACTCGTCTGGGCCTTGCACGCACAAGGAGAGCTGGCGCAACTTGGGAGGTCGCTTGTACGTGCTCGTGAAGTTGCGGACGAAGGCTTCGGTGAAGTGGACCTAGATGTTGATGCTGCGGGGCTTCAGACTGTTCAACCATGTCCGGGTCGTGCCCTGGAGCATGAGTGGAACATACTTCACGGCAACTCGCTTGTTGCCGTTTGGTATGTTGGCGGCCGTGGAGTAGTCAACTAGCCAGTCTTCCGGCTTCACGGAGCCGGTATACTTGTGCGTGTCTCGGGGGAGCGTGAACCCTTTGGGAAAAGGCTCGTCTCGGATGCGAGGTCCGAAGCAGGGCGGACCCAACTCGTCTTCTTCTTCCAGTGCCAAGGATTGGTGGAGTCGGTCGATCTGGTGGCGGGCATCGTTCTCTCCGACTCCCTCTCGGCAGCCAAGGCGGCCACCGAGAGTCGGATGCTCAACGGGTGGCGGGGAGACTTGCCTGTCTCTTCGTGGTGGAGGAGGCAGATAGTCGCCCTGCCGTTCCGCTACTCTTGGGCGGCCGTCTTGGTCGCGCTCGATGGTGATGCGAGTCCGACTGTGGCTGACCGCTGGCTCTTTGTCTTTTCTTCCGCGGACTCCACCAGTCGGCGTCCGAGACGTTGCGCCTTGATCTCGGCGGGGAGGCAGGTCGTCGTCTGGCCGTCGCGGCGCCTCCGTGCGGCCGCCGGCTGCATTCTGCGCGGCAACCGCGTCGAGGAGCTGCTGGACTCGCTCCGTCATCATGTGGCTCTCTTCACCTTCAAAGTTCTTCAGCTCGTCAGTCGCCGCCTGGGCGGCGCGGATATTCTCCGCAGGCGTGGCATATTTGGGGCGATTGGCCCCGTACAGGTTGGCGATGGTCACGCCGCGCTGCCGGTCCGCGCCTAGGTGGCTAGGCCCAGTCGGAGCCGGCGAGCCGCCCATAGCGCGATCCATCTCACGCTGGTAGGCTTCTGACAAGCGCCTCATGCTTGACAGCTTCTTGGCGCCTTCGATGATCTGAAGGCGGTGTGTCTCCAGCGTCTCGGCGTCTGCGTCTTCTGGAATAGGCGCAGTCAGGTCTTGTAGAGCCGCGTCGAGTGGGTCATGAGTCCCCTCACCGGAACGCTCGTCGTGACTGATGACGAGCACCTCTGTGACGGCGCTTCCGCCGCTCTCCTCATGAGGGAGCGGCTCGTCGTAGACCACCACATTGGTGGGGAACGCGTCGAGCGATGCTGCGTCGGAGTCGACCAACATCGGGTCGGTGGAGCCTACGGACTCCAGGTCCACGACAGGCTCGTCGGTGATGAGGAGTTGGTCGAGGAGGCTAGCGAGGACGTTCTCGGGGCCACCCATGCCTGCGTCGGATGCAGGCTCATCGGAGAGGCGAACCTCGTCGACAAGTTCGGCGAGGCAGCTAGCTGCGCAGGCGGCCCCAGGGTTACAATGGTAAAACCGGCTGGGCGCAGGTCCCAGCCGTCTGTCTCTCAGGCCGCCGTCTTCTTCGCCGACTACTGGGGCCCGCTGACTGGTGGGTCCTGCCGACTTGCCTGGTACGGGGCCGACAGCCCTTGTCCGCCGCGGGAGGGTCTTGCCGGCTGCAGATTACTGTAGCCGTGCTTCTAATGACGCTGGCTTGGTCATGGGGTCATGGCAACAGTGCCGCCGCCTGACGGGCGATCACTGTTTCCATTCCTCGTCGTGTCTGGTTAATGGCGTGTGGAGCCCGTAGGAGGGGCCGGCCGACTCCCGGAGGCCGACTCCCAACGGGTCCGTCTCGTGGCGCTCTTGCCGTCTTGATACTCTGCTGATCGGTGGGTCGCGCCGCCTCTCGGGTCGCATGACACGTGCCGTCGTTGGCACAGGGCTCCGCCCCCAAGGGCTGATGTCAGAGCCGGCATGGCAACAGTGCCGCGCCGGACGGAGATCTTCGTGGGTACGGCGCACTGTGGCCATGCCTGCCCTTAATCAACAGGCTGGTTGGAGTCGCAGGCCGACTCCTATAGCCGACCTCTCCAAGTCGCTGGACAGAGTCGGCTCATCTTGAGTCGCCTCACGGGACTCGGCTCGCCCCGAGTCGCCTGAACTCGGCTCGCCCCGAGTCGCCTCGGCTCTCGGCTCGCCCCGAGTCGCCTGACTCGGCTCGCCCCGAGTCGCCTGACTCGACTCGGGCGCGGCCTGCCCTGATGTCTTGAAAGGTTCTGGGGCTCGGGTTTGCCTACCCGTGGCCCATTACTCCAACAGTCAGGGTGCAAGGAAGTAAATACGGCCACGTACGTACATACGGACGGGGTCTCGAATGCCTACTCGCGCATACTTACGGCCAGGGCTCGTGTACATGGCTGGGTCGGAATGGAGAAACTGCGTCGTCATCGTGTTCATCGGGAGCCAACCGGCTTGGACGGAACAGCCGATCGAAATGAGGCCTGGTGTACCGCAGAACAGAGGAAACGGCCTTGTGTTCGACCGGCCACGATCGAAACGTGATCCTGTTCATCGGGTGGGGTCTGGCATACCGCAAAACGGAGGAAACAGACTTCTCTTGGACCTCCTACGATCGAAACGGGGTCCTGTTTATCGGGAGGAGTGTGGCGTACCGCAAAACAGAGGAAACAGACTTGTGCTGGAGCGCTACGATCGAAACGGGGGTCCTGTTCATCGGGAGGGGTCTGGCGTACCGCAAAACGTGACTCCACGGGATACTGTTCATCTCCACCGTAGACTGCCTCCACGGGTTACTGTTCATCCACCGTCGACCTCCTCCAGCCTCCACCTGCGACTGTTCATCTATGGGCTCCTGTTCATCCAGCCTCCACCGCTCCTCCACCGGCTACTGTTCAACTAGCCCTCTCCACGGGGTCCTATTCAACCACCCCTCCACGGGCTACTGTTCATGCAGCCCTCCACCGGCTACTGTTCAACCAGCCCTCCACGGGGTCCTGTTCATCCAGCCCTCCATGGGGTCCTGTTCATCCACCCCCAACCGGCTCGATCGGGGTCCTGTTCATCCAGCGGCAACGGCCTCTACTACCACGGGGTCCTGTTCATCCAACCCCCCACCGGGAACTGTTCATCCAAATCCCTCCAACAACGCCCACTGTTCATCAAGGGATGGAGGCACCAGGGTTCAATCGGTTTCAGTTAGCAGCAGTGCGATGGAATCGCTAGATCGGGTTCAGTTAACAACCAGGTCGATCGATCACTCTGGTTCAGTAATCCGTAGCCTGCAGTGCAATCGCACGGGTTCAATAGGCGAACATCTCGCTCAGGTTCAGTTAGAGCCTAACGCCTCGAACCCACGCGCGTACGTGTATGAGAGAAACACGCATCGCTCGGACCCCGACCACCCACAGTAACTGGGAACTCCCCGATATTTTCCTCGCCCTCGCTTCTCCCACGGTTTTTTCCGTAATGGGCGGCCCAAAGAATGTCATGCGGCTGCGTCTGCGGCCCGCCCAGGACGAAAAGCCCATTTTCTGTCATGATTTTTTGTCATGGAAGTAGGAGCCCACCACATCTATGATGATACCAGGTTTTGTCACAATTATCGTCATAGAAGTGTCATAAGCATGATAGAAAAAAATCGTTCGGCCCAAAATGTCACAGATGTGTCTTTTTTTGTAGTGAGAACACATAAAATATTCAAGGACCTTTGGAAAACCTTTTCCAGGCTCAAACATAAGATCTTCGTCTGGCTCCTACTTCACAACCGAAAGAATTAACACCAGAAACCTGCTCTAACGTAAGAATATGCATCTAGAAAGCTATAATTGTGTTTTTTTCCTCTAATAATACCGAGAAACCTCAACCCATCTTTTTTGGAACTATCCATTTGCACTCTTTTGCTCGGACCACATCATACCAAACAGAATGTGGGGTATCTCTGCGCTTGATGAAATACAACTTTCCATTCCTCACCTCCAAGGGACATTGTACTGGATATTTGATCATGAGTTGCTGGAGCCTTTGGTCCATTAGAAAGGACAAGATCTTTAACTCTGTAGCAATATATTTTGCAGGGTGGGTGAATTATTTGAAAGAGGGCAGATCAGAGACAAACAGAATAAGGCAGATAAGAGTAGAACATGGATAGAACATAACATGTAACTTGATTTTATGATCATGATCCCTAGAGCTGGTATTGGATGATTGTACCATATTTATTGTACTTGTACATATTTATTAATTAATGAAAAATACCGTAGAGCAATTGTTCTATGGTCACCGGGGTAAAAAAAAACATGGAAACTAGCCAAGAAATTGACAACGATCTCGGCTATTGCCCGGTGCACCACATGAGGCCTTAGTGTGTTGAAGTCCTCATCTCAGTTCTCTCCCCTTTGTTGATTTGAACATTTGCTTACGATTGATGTATATCGAATGTGTATATCGAATTTTCGATCTGATTTTTTAGGGCTTGTAGACACATATGTTGAGAACATCTATGATTTTTTTCGGAATTTTTTGGCACGCTTAAATTTAAATTTTTTGAATTGGTATCATGGGAGCATATAAGTGTTGGTATCATGTGATATTATCCCCATCCGGTACATCTTCGATGCCACATAATTCAGATTACACGTAGAAAAATCACCAGGGACTGTACAAGTCAAAGCCAAGCTAGCAGGTGTGGTATGGGGTGTTGGCTTTTACCCTTGATTCCCTAGGGAAATACATCATGCACGCAAAGGTCAATGAAATCGATGTTGAGGCATCAAAAGTGGACGTCAGGCGAAGGCGAGACTCCTTGACTGGAGGAAGGTCTTGTGCTTGCCCTCGGCAGAGGCTAGGTAAGCCAGGAAGGTGGCGAAGTCGGTGTCCATATACCGCCGTGGTTCCCCGCCGCGGCCCTGGTCGAGGAGCTCCGCCGCCGGTCCGACCACCCGCTCCGCCCCCACGCTGTGGAACGACGCGACCGAGATGCGCGGGCGCGTCGAGTTCACGCCCACCCGGTGCAGCACGCTCTTATACCGGCCGTTGCTGTATATCTGTGCACCAAAAATGTCCATCTATCAGCCATTTGTTCAATGTTGATTGCAAGACTAATTAAAAAAATCCAGACCCCTGGCTGCCGTTGGGTACTTAAGACTAGGCAGAGCCTTAAAGATAAATTTAATTTTTATCTATATATGTAAGTATATGTCTAGATTATCAGCGACAACGGAACATGATGGCTCCGCAAAATCGTGAGTACGTAGCATGTGAAGCGGACGCGCATGCGCGTGGAGGTGTGTCTGTCAGCTGGACTGATACTAGTATTGATTCAGGAAATTAATCAAGGCACCAATACTAATACCTACTGGTAGCTAGGATAAGCTAAAGTATATATCGATACATATATACACCGAGGGCTACAACACTGATACATCATGCATCTAGAGAGCTACTAGTAGCTAGCAAGGTGCTTGGCTCACTTGTTTTGACTTGCGTTCATAAAAGTACGCAGCCAATCATCGGCATTTGGCATCACTATCTAATTGTATACTGTATATAAACAGTGCCTTCCGATCACATACTTTAGTTTGATTTCTCGAGAACGTTGACTGCCCCTTAATTGTTTGGCCAGTGTACTAGTATTTGGTTTTGCGTTTGACTAGATCGTGACCATGGATGCCCTTTCAACCATGCCAATGGTGGCTGAAAAAGGTTGACTTCTTGATTAGCTCTACTGTAGGTCAATTCCATGTACTACTCCTACGTAACGTATAGGATTGCATGCATGTAATAATTTGGCTGCATTGATTCTTTCAGTAGCTAAGCTAGATAGGCAGGTGTGTGTATACGGTATCATGTACGTAGTATGTACCTCGAAGTGGTCGCCGACGTTGACGACGAAGGAACCAGGGACGGGGTCGACGGTGAGCCATTCGCCGCCGTGCATAACCTGGAGGCCCTCCACGTCGTCCTGGAGTACCAACGTCAGGAAGCCGTAGTCGGAGTGCGGCGGCATCCCCAGCGTCAGCTCTGGCTGCGGGCACGCCGGGTAGCAGTTCACTGTCATCATGTGCGAACCAGCCGTGGCCAGCTCCTCCATCACGCCGTCACCCCCTCCGACACCCATGGCCTCCAGCGCCGCCTCCACAACCTCAACGAACACCCGCCGGTTTGCCGAGGCGTACTCAGCCGCCACCTCCCTGAGGTCCGCCGGCGAGTCGGGCCACGACGGCACCACGCCCCGCAGCGGCGGCGCGCAGGAGAGCTTGAGGAAGTCTCGCCAGCAGAGGACGGCGTCGTTGGCCTGGTTGAAGCTCGTACCGTACCGAACGGGCGCGCGGACATCAGCCGACATGTACCGCGCGCGCTCCTGGAAGGGAAGCTCGAAGAACCGCGCCGCCACGTCAAGCATCCTGGCGGCCGCCCCATCAACGTCCATGCCGTGGTTCACCACCTGGAAGAAGCCGAACTCCCGGCACGCGGCCTCGAGAGTTTTCAACACGGCGGCTCGCTCTGAGGGCACGCGGAGGCGCCCGAGGTCCACGACGGGGAGCTTCACCCTCGTGCCCGCCCTGACGCTCCGGCCGGGGCGATCCGAGGCCGGCAGGACGTACCTGCCTGGAAGCCTGGTTATGCCGGCGTCGGAGAGGTGCCTCACGCCTTTGAGGCAGTAGTCGGCTGCGGCAGCTTCATCGTCGTCGCCGACCGCTCTCTTGCCAGGCAGGCGGTCGCCGGCATTTGACAAGCCCACTATCGCCATGGCCGTAACCTCTATTGGTATTTGGGAGTATATAGATAGCTTATTGGATGAGCAAGCTATGCACATGAATGTCGTGGTGTGGAGATGGAAGGAGCTATGTATTTATAGGATGGTTACAGGAGGGCAGAGCATCGATGCGCGTCGTATTCAGTTGACCAGCTCGTAATTACAAGTTAAATAATGGAACATCATCAGACAAATCGTTTGACAGCTGACACGTGGATGTGCATGCACCTTGACCTAGCTTAATTAGCTAGTGGCCTCTGTTTATACGTTATTATTATTATTTTGTTAATTCACTCGTTCATTAGAAATTTTGAAGTATTACTACACCCTTTGTGTTCCTAAATACTATAAGATATTTTGACAGATTAAATTAAAGTGTCAAAATGTCTTACATTTAGAAAAAAAGAGTTGCGAAGGGACAATGCTATCCCAGCCCACTACGGTTTAAATACTGGTGCTCGCATTATTTCTGAATATATTTCAGGATTTTCGGCGATGCCCTTTCGGTGGGATGAGACGTTATTTTTGTTAATTCACTCGTTCATTCAAATTTTGAAGTATTGCTACACCCTCTTTTTATAAATATAAAATGTTTTGGCAATTTAATTAAAAATATTAAAACGTCTCGCATTTTTAGAGATAAAGGTAGTAGCAGTCATTGGACATGCATGTGCACCCCGTCCGAAAGACAGGACGAAGGTGCGACGAAGCTTTAAAAAAACTACTCTATGTTTCATCTCGCATTGGTTTTAAATAAAAAAGTCAATAGACCAGAGATCACTTAAATTAAGTGACGAATAAAAACAGTAAGTTAGTAGAGTATGTGTCCAGTGGTTGAGTTACAAATGTCAGAAACAGAGGAAACATCAATGAATGCAGAAGAGAAAAATTACATTGTTAAATTGGCATCCAAGTCTACACTTTGAGATAGGATCCCCAAATTTGTAAGACTAGTTTATACAGTTTTGAAACCAGTGTAGCGATGCATGCACCCTTCAAGATGGCAATGGGCCCTGAAACCCGCGTCCCTGCGGGTTTTTACCTTATTAGGAAACGGGGATGGGCGTCTTTTCATCTCCGCGGGGCTGTTGTTGGGCACATTATACAACCCGACACGTTTCGTGGGTTTGCACCCGTTTCGGTAGTCCCGAACCTAAAACCCGGCAAAATACATTCTTTTTACCAAGCACTGACCCGGCGCGGCCCAACCAAAAGCTACCGAGCCCCCAACCCCCCAGCGTCGAAGGCCAAACCAAACCCTCACTGGGTGGCCAATATCGCTCGCTCCTTTCCCCCTCGCTCAAGCCCTCATCTCTCTCTCTCTCTCCCACATAATACCGAACCCCAAACCTAGGAGGCCAGGATTCCAACCACCGCCTGGCTCGATCCCATCTTGTAAGATCCGCCGACACCGATCTGCGCCGGCGAGCCTACTCCCTCCACGTCTTCTCCACCGCAGTCGGTCTGATCTAGAGAAAGGGTGCCACCACCGGTGATGAACCCCATGGTGGCCTCTTCACGTCCCAAGTCACGTGAAAGGGCGCCGCTGTCGGTGCCGCCGGCGCAGTCTGGAGCCATACATCGCCTTCCTCTCTCTACTACAACCCCATGCGGTTGTAATGAAAGGGCAGCAGGTCGTGGCCTTCGTGGAAGAGGAGGCAGAGGGCTTTCCAATGCGATTCCCAAGCCTCCATCCAACTTCAATGTCCTCAAGTTATGATGCTGAAATATGCTCATTTTGTCGTCGAAATATTATTCTTTAATGGTTCTATGTTTCCTTATATATGTCAATTTCCCTGTGAGTTCCCTGTTGGTTTAGAAAACCCGATGGGTTTAGGGGACGGGCGAAAAACTAGCCCCGCGCACGGTGACGGGGACGGGGACGGATTTATGATTTTCTTGTGGGGATGGGTTTGGGCGGCAAAACCCGATGGGTTTCTTCCCTGTTGCCATCTTGATGCACACTGGTATCCAAATAGTGCTAACAACAATGTGAAGTGCCCGAGTAATGGATATAGCATGGATCTGTATACCAAAACTATATACCCCTCAAATTTTATTTACTTTGCATATTAGTTTTGTCCTAATTCAAATTATATAAAGTTTGATCAAATTTATAAAAAATAATATGAATATTTACAATAACAAATATATATAACATGGTAATATATTCAATGACTAATATAGCGGTGTCGATTTGGTATTGTAGGTATTAACAAAAAAAATTGTCAAATTTTAAAAAGTTTGACTGAAGGCAAAGCTATTTTTCCGAGTAAATAAAAATGGATGAGTATACTTGTAGTTATGGAGTTCTTATAACATACAACAGTTAGTTAACTAGAAACTGACCGGCACAACTACTGAATGTTCCGTCATCAAGATGCCGACAGGAACATCGCTACATATCCAGAGTGAAAACACTTATCCCGACCTTTAATGGTCTGGCTTAACGGCGACAAACTTGCGTTGTTACCTTCTTGAAGGTGTTGTCCACTTGTCGTTTTACTGATCTTCGTTGGCTGGTATGAAAAAAAAATTGTTCAGGTCGTCTCCGGTCGGATGTGGCGACCATGGCACGAGGACATTTTTCCTTCTTGAAGGTGTTGCTGCAGAAAAAGTCGACTTAATCATATTGGTTTATTCCATATCTTGTAATGGTTTGTCCATGGTTCCTTTGTTCAACTCTACTTAGTAATTAATAATAATGGTTTTGTGCATCACAATGATGCAGAGGCCAAGGGTTTTATCCTCCTCAAAAATACAATGAGAAACACCAATTACGGTATGAAGTGTAGAAAACTCACTCTAAACATATATGTGTGTCTATTACTTGGTGGGTTTCCTTTTGACAGAAGATGAATCCATGAGATCAACAACGCAGTTGGAAGTTTTGGTAACTTATTGTCGTGCAATAGAAATAAAAGTACTAGGGCTAATCTGATGGTCAGGATGAGGGTGGAGGGACTCGGTTCTAGCCGGCATTGTCATAGGGGAAGGTGGTGACTTCTGGACTAAATCTCTGACAGTATATATTATCCTTCTCCAACAACAGATGTTGAGGGTAGAAGCACCTGACGAAGATCCAATCCTAGTTAATGGTAATCCCCACCCCATTCCTCAGCAAGCAAACTTTCACCCAACCAGCATAATAATTTCCTAGGTCCCCTGCACAACATGCATGTTAACACTACTGACCACAACCAGGTTAATCCACATCTTGATCTGTAGTCGGCTTTTGCCCAACAAAACCACCAGATAATGACAATGTCAATACATGGAGATGGAAGATGAGGAGGTTGATCTCCCAAGCTGGGGGCACTGGGCCATGCCACAGAATAACCCTCAAATTTATTTGAGGAATTTCACAATGGTGAATTCCTTGAACTTAATTGACCTTATGTCGCCACTTAATGGTGATGATGCGCAAGTTATTGAGGAGAATGTGACACCGGGAAATGATAACAATAATCTCAGACTTTCATTTGCTCCATCACACAAAAATGTTGCTACAACTGAGTTTGCTAATGGGCATTTGGGGCCTATTTTCTAGGCATGCTAGATTTGAATGCCATTATTGGGTTGGATGGGATGCCTCGGTAAGAACACATGGATCCCAATGCTCATGGGCCTCTTCAAAATCAGGCCCAAGTCTTATTTCACATGATCCTAATGTGGTAGTGTATAACCACACATCTTCACACTTTATGAAAGTTCTGAACCTACTTGCTATACCGCAATAGCCTGAACCTTTCGACGTGGCTGCAACCCAAGACCCTATGCAGAGCTATTGGCGTTTGCCACTTTTCAGCAGCTGCCGCATTTGTCACAAGGTAAGCCATTGGTTACTGAGGTACTGTTAATATTGACAGCACCAATGATGCTACCAATTCTAGCATCTTGCCTACTCATACTATTGCCATGGGAGATCCTGCTATGCTTGAGGAGACTTCGAATGAGACTGATGACATTTGCAACACTAAACCTCTTATTATGATAGAAGAGAGGTCTAATAGTGAGAAAATTACTGAAAAGCTGCCCCTGCTCTTATACTTCAAACTCATATTACAGGTCAGTAATCTCAGTCTAAACTTCCTTCTCCGCATGGCTTTCCTAATCCCATTTAAAAAGGGCATTGTCAAAATATTCAAATTGGATGCGTCCATCTCCCAAATCCTATTGTTGATCTAGTTCTCTTGGAGAAAGCTCCGTTACCCGCTACATATGATGATGCATTGCTTGGTAAAGAGGGGGCCTTCGTTTGGAAAAAACACTTTGCTCCACACCCTGACAGTAAGGAGGTAATCCATGTCCCCATTGAGTGGGTCAAATTTCTCACAGTTGCCCTTTTTCTCCAGATAAATTTGAATGGGCTAAGGAGTTTATTAGAACTCCAATCAAAACAAAAATTACCGAGTCTATAAAGTCCTGGATCTCATTATTCAAGGCTCTAAAAAATACATCTTTAAGCCATTTGCTCTTCTTGATTGTTGCCCATCTGACCAGGCTCCCAACTGCTCTCCGAAACTCTATCAACAAGGCGTTTTGGACCATGAAAACTACTCCACTCCCACTGACCTGTCTACCTCTATGGTAGAGAACACTGCATCTTCCATTCATATTAAGAGGAAGAGAAAGGATAAAATACCTCTGGTGGAGACAAAGGTAAGGAGGAGTTGCAGATTTCAGTCTCTTAATAAGGGATTCAAAAAAACATGTTTGTGTGGTTGCATTCCATGCTATTCCACCCCCTATTTCTGATAAAGTAGTGAAGAACTTGAATACTACATTTTGCAAGGTCCATGTATAAGAAACCTCTGAGGACAAGCTTTCCACAAGATCCAACAAGATGAAGGGCGCAACTACTACAAAATATAGCTCCAGGAACTCCAAAGGGCATAGCAAGAGCCAGAACTAATTATTAGATTTTTCAAGCTAATGATCTTGCACTTTTTATGTCTATAATAAGGGTCTACTCAATTTCTATGGTTGACTATTCTATTTTAGCACCATTGCTTGTCATGGCACTATTATTCTGTTAAGCGGACATGGGTACCAGATGTACTTGATGTTGCCTCTAGACTACCTATATTATGCTCTTATTGATCATGGCTAGAATTGGAACATACTAAACTTGAATACCAGAGGAACCAATGACGATAACAAATGGACAACTTTCTCTAATAAAATTAATAAATATGCATGCTTTATTATCTGTATATGGGAAACTAAGAGAGAAAATTTTGCCAGTACTTACCATAAAAAATTATGTCCTAGAAGAATATAGCAATTTGACTTCCTTCCTTCTATGGTCCTTCTAGGGTCTGTTAGTTTCTTGGAATGAGCAGATGTTCACTAAGTAGATTTTTCATAAGACTGACTTCTCTTTGTCTATCAAATTCACTTCCACTCACTCAGGGAAACATTGTATAATAACTAACATATATGCACCTGCCATCATGCTAGACTGAACTTTATCAATTGGTTTCAAAATATTCAATTGGATGATGATGTGAGCTTGTTGGTACAAGGGGATTTCAATTATGTGAGGTATCCACATAACAGAAATAGAGAAGGAGGCAGTATTCAAGATATGTTTTTTGTTCAATGAGGCAATCATCCAGCTTACTCTTGTAGAAATTCCTTTTAAAGGAAGAAATTGTACCTAGAGTGATATGGAAGATGCACCACTTTTGGAGAAACTTGACTGGTGCTTTACATTTGAATCCTGGACTCTCACATATCCTTCTAAATTTGTTGTTCTTGTGGCTAGACTACATCTGGCCATATTACAATTGTGATCAAGATTGACACTTCAATTCCAAATTCACACATCTTCAGGTTTGAAATCTATTGGTTAGAGCTTAGCCAATTTAAAGATATGGTCACGAATAAGCAAGATGTTCATGAATCAAGTAGTGTTAAAACTATTAATGCTAAGTTCAAGAGGCTTAGGAAAGGTCTTAAGCTATGGATTAGGAATCGTTCTTGTATTAAGCAAATTATAAGTGATAATAAGTTCCTGATTCTGTTTTATGACACTATTGAAGAATACATTGAGGAGTACAATGGTGAAAATTCTTATTGCTCGTCTTGAGAAAATCATGGCCCAATAGAGAATTTTTAGACGCAACGGGCTACCACCAAAGTGATTAAAATGGGAGAAGCCAACACTAAATTCATTCATGCCAAAGTTACTATCAAATTCAGGCAGAATCAAATTGCTATGCTCAAGGATGAAGTGGGTTTCAATATCATGATCATTAGTCCAAAGTTGCTATTCTTTATAGCGCATTTAAAGATGGATTTGGTACCACTACTGAAACTCATAATCCTTTGCTCGTACAAACTCTGTTGCAACATCAAGGGGATCTTCATGATTTAAAAGCACCCTTTATTAAGAAAGAGATAGATGAGGTGTTTAAGAACATGCCTGATGACAAATTTCTAGGTCCTGATGGGTTTAATGCATTTTTTGTTAAAGCATGTCGGGATATTGTGGATCCTAACTTCTACAAGTTAATGGAAGATTTCTATCATGAGTATGTGAATATGCAACACAAAAACATTCTACTACCACTCCTGGGGATCTTATGCCTATTTCCCTCAATTGCAGCTTGAAGATCATTACTAAGATGTTGGCTAACAGGCTTCAAAATATCATTCTCAAGCTTGTCTACAATAACCAGTATAGTTTTCTCAACAATAGATGTTTCCAGACTGTTTGGCTTGGTCATTTGAGTATATACATCAATGTAGCCAGACCAGAAAATAGATTATTCTTCATAAATTGGATTTTGAAATCTATGTTGAACCATGACAAAGTTATTGAAATCTTGCAAGCTAAGAGGTTTGAAGCTAAATGGATTAATTAGATTAAGATGATTTATAACACTCGCTTTTCCTCTACTCTTCTCAATGGCTTCCAAGGCAAACAATTTCTATGTAAGGAAGGAGTGAGACAAGGTGATCCCCTATCACCTTTGATATTTTTTCCTTGCTACTGACCTTTTGTAGTCCATGCTAAATGGGGCTATGCTAAATTAACTAGTTGAGACACCCTTGCACCTTTACTCATGCTCAGATTTCCCTGTCATGCAATATGTCGATGACACAATTAAGGTGGTCCTTGTTGATGCCCTACAACTACAACATGTCAAGAATTTGCTAATCCACTATTATGTGCACACTGGCTTGAAAGTTAATTTTGTCAAGTCCAACATGATCCCAATCAACAAAATTCAACAAAGATTTTTAGAATTTTCTGAGTTCCTTTGATGCCAAGCGGGATCCCTACCTCTTACCTACTTTGGACTTCTATTAAGTTTGACCTAGCCTAAAACTAAAAGTTCTATATCCATGCTAAAGAGAATTTAGACTAGATTAATGGGGTGCCCTAATATGCTTTCCTTTGGTGATAAGCATGCTCTCATCAAATCTAATTACTCTAGCATGCTCATTGTCTTCAGACCCACTCTTTCAGTCCCTGTGTTTATGGTCAAGGAACTTAACATATTTCTCAAGCATTGTTTTTGGAGAAAATATGGATCTCAACAGAAAGGAGTTGCCCAGATCGCATGGGATAAGGCATGCCTACCCAAATCACATGGGGGCCTAGGGGTTTTGGACATCACCACTCATAATCAAGCATTGCTGATGAAATACTTGCATAAATTTCTCAACAATGAAGACACCCCACGGGTGAATATCATTTGGGAATCACACTAAAATAACTCTCTGCCTAGTGACAAAGGTGAAGGAAATATGCCCGAGAGGCAATAATAAAGTTGTTATTTTGTATTTCCTTATTCATGATAAAGGTTTGTTATTCATGCTAGAATTGTATTGATCGGAAACTTAAATACATGTGTGAATACATAAACAAATACCGTGTCCCTAGGAAGCCTCTAATAGACTAGCTCGTTGATCAAAGTTGGTTAAGGTTTCCTAACCATAGACATGTGTTGTCATTTGATAACAGGATCACATCATTAGGAGAATGATGTGATGGACAAGACCGGTAGCTTAGCATATGATCGTTCAGTTTATTACTATTGCTTTCTTGATGTCAAATACATATTCCTTTGCCTATGAGATCATGCAACTCCCGGATACCGGAGGAATACCTTGTGTGCTAACAAACATCACAACATAACTGGGTGATCATAAAGATGCTCTTCAGGTATGTCCGAAGGTGTTTGTTGAGTTGGCATAGATCAAGATTAGGATTTGTCACTCCGAGTATCGAAGAGGTATCTCTAGGCCCTCTCGGTAATACACGTCATAAGGAGACTTGCAAGCAAAGTGACTAAAGAGTTAGTTGCAAGATGATGTATTACGGAACGAGTAAAGAGACTTGCCGGTAAGGAGATTGAACTAGGTATGAAGATACCTGATACGTCTCCAACGTATCTATAATTTTTTATTGTTCCATGCTATTATATTATCTCTTTTGGATGTTTAATGGGCTTTAATATGCTCTTTATTATCGGTAATTGCCTTTGGCTCCTAGGTGCATATGCACTCCTTTATTATATTATTTTTGGGACTAACCTACTAACTGGAGGACCATTGCAAATTGTAGTTTTTTTTGCCTATTTCAGTGTTTAATTTCCTTTGGCTCCTAGGTGCATATGCACTCATTGTCGAAATACACATTTCGAAAAGTTAAAAAATTCGGAAAAAAAATCTCGCGTGTATATCCCGACATTTTATGTGCGTGCACAAAGTTTCAGTGAAAAACGACATTTTTTGTGGCTTGTGTAAAAAAATACAATTTCTGATGCTTCATTCTAACTATTCATGAGGCATTTCTTTATCTTTTTTACACAAGCCACAAAAAATGTCGTTTCTCACCGAAACCTTGTGAACGCACATAAAATTTCCGGATATACACGTGGGATTTTTGTTCCGAATTTTTCAACTTTTTGAAATGTGTATTTCGACAATGGGTGCATATGCACCTAGGAGCCAAAATGCCGCTCTCCGGTAATTGCCTTTGGCTCCTAGGTGCATATGCACTCCTTTATTATATTATTTTTGAGACTAATCTACTAATTGGAGGACCATTGCTAATTGTAGTTTTTTTTGCCTATTTCAGTGTTTCAAGAGAAGGAATATCAAACAGAATCCAAATGGAACAAAACCTTCGCGAAGATCTTTCTTGGAACAAACGCAATCCAGAAGACTTGGAGTTGAAGTCTGGGACTCCGCAAGGTAGCCACGAGGCAGGAGGGCACGCCTAGGGAGGGTAGGCACGCCCCCCACCCTCGTGGAAGCCATGGAGCTCCACCGACCTATTTCTTCTGCCTATATATACTGTTATACCCTAAAAACATGCAGGAGAGCCACGAAACCACTTTTCCACCGTCGGAACCTTCTGTACCCGTGATATCCCATCTTGGGGCATTTTTCAGTGCTCCACCGGAGGGGGAATCGATCACGGAGGGCTTCTACATCAACACCATAGCCTCTCCGATGATGTGTAAGTAGTTTACCACAGACCTTCGGGTCCATAGTTATTAGCTAGATGGCTTCTTCTCTCTCTTTGATTCTCAATACAAAGTTCTCCTCGATGTTCTTGGACATCTATTCGATGTAATACTTTTTGCGGTGTGTTTGCCGAGATCCGATGAATTGTGGGTTTATGATCAAGTATATCTATGAATAATATTTGGTTCCTCTCTGAATTTCTTATATGCATGATTTGATATTTTTGCAAGTATCTTCAAATTATCGGTTTAGTTTGGCCTACTATATTGATCTTTCTTGCAATGGGAGAAGTGCTTAGCTTTGGGTTCAATCTTGCGGTGTCCTTTTCGAGTGATAGTAGGGGCAGCAAGGCACGTATTGTATTGTTGCCATCGAGGACAAAAAGATGGGGTTTATATCATATTGCTTGAGTTTATACCTCTACGTCATGTGATCTTGCTTAATGCGTTACTCTGTTCTTATGAACTTAATACTCTAGATGCATGCTGGATAGCGGTCGATGTGTGGAGTAATAGTAGTAGATGCAGAATCGTTTCGGTCTACTTGACACGGATGTGATGCTTATGTTCATGATCATTGCCTAGATATTCTCATAACTATGCGTGTTTCTATCAATTGCTCGGCAGTAATTTGTTCACCCACCATAATATTTGCTATCTTGAGAGAAGCCACTAGGGAAACCTATGGCCCCGGGGTCTATGTTCCATCATATAATCTTCTATTTTCCATCATATAAGTTTCTGATCTATAAGTCTAGTTTCCTATTTATTTTATTGCAATTTTTACTTTCCAATCTATACAACAAAAGTACCAAAAATATTTATCTTATTATCTTTATCAGATCTCACTTTTGCGAGTGACCGTGAAGGGATTAACAACCCCTTTATCGCGTTGGTTGCAAGGTTCTTGATTGTTTGTGCATGTACTAGGTGACTTGCATGATATCTCCTACTGGATTGATACCTTGGTTCTCAAAAACTGAGGGAAATACTTACGCTACTTTGCTACATCACCCTTTCCTCTTCAAGGGAAAACCAACACATGCTGAAGAGGTAGCAAGAAGGATTTCTGGCGCCGTTGGCGTGGAGATTTGCGCCAAGTAAAGTCAAGATTTGATCTCCCATCAACTAGTCATTTCTGGCGCCGTCGCCGGGGAGATCTATGCTCATGTCAAGACATACCAAGTACCCATCATAAACTCTTCTCCCTCGCATTACATTATTTGCCATTCACCTCTCGTTTTCCTCTTCCCCACTTCTAAAACGATTTTCGAAAACCTTTGCCTTTCACTTTTCTACGCCTCTTTTCCGTTCACCTCTTTTCCGTTTCTTCTTTTCGCTTGCTCCTTGTGTGCTTGTGTGTTGAATTGATTGTTTGTCACGATGGATCAAGATAATACTAAATTATCTGACTTTTCCAATACAAACAACAACAATTTTATTAGCACTCTGATTGCTCCTACTACCGATGCTGAATCTTGTGAAATTAATACTGCTTTGTTGATTCTTGTTATGAAAGATCAATTTTCTGGCCTTCCTAGTGAAGATGCCACTACCCATCTAAACAACTTCGTTGATTTGTGTGATATGCAAAAGAAGAAAGATGTGGATAATAATATTGTTAAGTTGAAGCTATTTCCGTTTTTGCTTAGAGATCGCGCTAAAACTTGGTTCTCTTCTTTGCCTAAAAATAGTATTGATTCGTGGAATAAGTGCAAAGATGCTTTTATCTCTAAGTATTTTCCTCCCGCTAAGATCATCTCTCTTAGAAACGATATTATGAATTTTAAGCAACTTGATCATGAACATGTTGCAACAGCTTGGGAGAGAATGAAATTAATGATACATAATTGCCCTACACATGGTTTGAATTTATGGATGATTATACAAAATTTTATGCCGGATTGAATTTTTCTTCTAGAAATCTTTTCGATTCGGCCGCGGGAGGCACTTTTATGGAAATCACTTTATGAGAAGCTACTAAACTCCTAGATAATATTATGGTTAATTATTCTCAATGGCACACCAAAAGATCCACTAGTAAAAAGTTCATGCGATAGAAGAAATTAATGATTTGAGTGGAAAGATGGATGAACTTATGAAATTGTTTGCTAATAAGAGAGTTTCTTCTGATCCTAATTATATGCCTTTGTCCACCTTGATTGAGAATGATAATGAGTCTATGGATGTGAATTTTGTTGGTAGGAACAATTTTGGTAACAACGCGTATAGAGGAAACTTTAACTCTAGGGCATTTCCTAATAATTCCTCTAATAATTATGGTAATTCCTACAAAAATTCTTATGGAAATTTTAATAAGATGCCCTCTGATTTTTATATTAGTGTTAAAGAATTTATGAGTTCGCAAAAGAATTTTAATGCTTTGATTGAAGAAAAATTGCTTAAGATTGATGAGTTGGCTAGGAACGTGGATAGAATTTCCCTTGATGTTGATTCTTTGAAGCTTAGATCTATTCCGCCTAAGCATGATATAAATGAGTCTCTCAAGTCCATGAGAATCTCCATTGATGAGTGCAAATAAAGAACCATGGGAATGCGTGCTAAAAAAGATTGCTTTATGAAAGCGTGTTCTTCTAGTTTTCATGATAATAAAGATGAAGATCTAAAAGTGATTGATGTTACTCCTACTAAACCTTTGTTTTCCAATATGAATCTTGATAAATAAGGGACTGGAGATGAGTCAACTTTAGTTAAAAGGCATCCCAATGATTCCGAGTTTTTAGATCTTGATGCTAAAATTAATAAAAGTGGGATTGAAGAGGTCAAAACTTTACATTGCAATGAACCCACTATTTTGGATTTCATGGAATTTAATTATGATAATTGTTCTTTGATAGATTGTATTTCCTTCTTGAAATCCATGCTAAATTCTCCTCATGCTTATAATCAAAATAAAGCTTTCACTAAATATATTGTTGATGCCTTAATGCAATCTTATGAAGAAAAGCTTGAACTAGAAGTTTCTATTCCTAGAAAACTTTATGATGAGTGGGAACCTACTATTAAAATTAAGATTAAATATTATGAATGCTTTGCTTTGTGTGATCTGGGTGCTAGTGTTTCCAGGATTCCAAAAACCTTGAGTGATGTGTTAGGTTTCCGTGAATTTGATGATTGTTCTTTAAATTTGCACCTTGCAGATTCCACCATTAAGAAACCTATGGGAAGGATTAATGATGTTCTTATTGTTGAAAATAGGAATTATGTGCCCGTAGATTTCATCGTGCTTGATATAGATTGCAATCCTACATGTCCTATTATTCTTGGTAGACCTTTCCTTAGAACAATTGGTGCAATTATTGACATGAAGAAGGAAATATTAGATTCCAATTTCCATTAAGAAAAGGAATGGAACACTTTCCTAGAAATAAAATTAAATTACCTTATGAATCTATTATGAGAGCCACTTATGGATTGCATGCCAAAGATGGCAATACCTAGAAGTATTCTTGTTTTTATGCCTAGCTAGGGGCGCTAAACGATAGCGCTTGTTGGGAGGAAACTCAATTTTATTTTTTTCTTTGCTTTTTGCTCCTGTTTAGTAATAAATGATTCATCTAGCCTCTGGTTAGATGTGGTTTTGTCTTTTAATTTGTGTTTGTGCCAAGCAATATCTTTAGGATAACCTACGGTGATAGTTAACTTGATCTTGCTGAAAAACAGAAACTTTTTCGCGCATGAAAATAATTTTAGTAAATCACAGGAACGTGATTTTCAGTTGATTCTTTCTTCATAAGATTAATAAAAAAATTATTAGGACTTCCTAATTTCTCAGGATTTTTGGATTTACAGAAGTACTCGAAACTTACAGATTGCTACAGACTGTTCTGTTATTGACAGATTCTGTTTTTGTTTGTTGTTTGCTTATTTTGTTGAATCTATGAGTAGTATCGGGGGGTATGAACCATAGAGAAGTTGGAATACAGTAGGTTTAAAACTAATATAAATAAAAAATGATTTAATTACAGTACCTTAAAGTGGTGGTTTGTTTTCTTATACTAACGGAGCTCACGAGATTTTCTGTTAAGTTCTGTGTTGTGATGTTTTCAAGTTTTTGGGTAAAGATTTGATGGATTTTGGAATAAGTAGTGGCAAGAACCTAAGCTTGGGGATGCCCAAGGCACCCCAAGGTAAAATTATAGGACAACCAAAATCCTAAGCTTGGGTATGCCCCGGAAGGCATTCCCTCTTTCATCTTCGTCTATCGGTAACTTTACTTGAGGCTATATTTTTATTCACCACATGATATGTGTTTTGCTTGGAGCGTCTTGTATGATTTGAGTCTTTACTTTTTAGTTTACCACCATAATCCTTGCTGAATACACCTTTTGGGAGAGACACACATGAATCGGAATTTATTAGAATACTCTATGTGCTTCACTTATATCTTTTGAGCTAGATAATTTTGCTCTAGTACTTCACCTATATCTTTGTAGAGCACGGTGGTGGTTTTATTTTACAAAAATTATTGGTCTCTCATGCTTCACTTATATCATTTTGAGAGTCTTTTAGAACAGCATGGTAATTTGCTTTGGTTGTAAAACTAGTCCTAATATGATGGGCATCCAAGATGGGTATAATAAAAACTTTCATATAAAGTGCATTGAATACTATGAGAAGTTTGATGCTTGATGATCGTTTTTAGATATGAGGATGGTGATATTAGATTCATGCTAGTAGATTAATTGTGAATTTGAGAAATACTTGTGTTGAGGTTTGCAAGTCCCGTAGCATGCACGTATGGTAACCGTTGTGTGACAAATTTGAAGTATGAGGTATTTCTTTGATTGTCTTCCTTTGTGTGGAGGTCGGGATCACACGATGGTTAACTCCTACCAACCCTTCCCCTAGGGGCATGCGTGTAGTACTTTGTTTTGATAACTTGTAGATTTTTGCAATAAGTATGTGAGTTCTTTATGACTAATGTTGAGTCCATGGATTATACGCACTCTCACCCTTCCACCATTGCTAGCCTCTCTAATACCGCTCAACTTTCGCCGGTATCATACACCCACCTTATATCTTCCTAAAAATAGCCATCATACCTACCTATTATGGCATTTCCATAGCCATTCCGAGATATATTGCGATGCAACTTTCCACCGTTCCATTTAGTATGACACGCTTCATCATTGTCATATTGCTTTGCATGATCTTGTAGTTGACATCATATTTGTGGCAAAGCCACCATTCATAATTTTTTATACATGTCACTCTTGAATCATTGCACATCCCGATACACCACCGGAGGCATTCATATAGAGTCATATTTTGGTCTAGTATCGAGTTGTGATTCTTGAGTTGTAAATAAATAGAAGTGTGATGATCTTCATTATTAGAGCATTGTCCCGTGTGAGGAATAAAAAAAGAGAAAGGCCATATAAAAAAGAGAAAGACCATAAAAAAAGAGAAAGAGTCTCCAAAAAAAGGGGAGTCTCTAAAAAATGAGAGAAAAAGAGAGAAGGGACAATGCTACTATCCTTTTTCCACACTTGTGCTTCAAAGTAGCACCATGATCTTCATTATAGAGAGTCTCTTATGTTGTCACTTTCATATACTAGTGGGAATTTTCGTTATAGATCTTGGCTTGTATATTCCAACAATGGGCTTCCTGAAATGCCCTAGGTCTTCGTGAGCAAGCAAGTTGGATACACACCCACTTAGTTTCTTTTGTTGAGATTTCATACATTTATAGCTCTGCTGCATCCGTTGCTTGGCAATCCCTACTCACTCACATTGATATCTATTGATGGGCATCTCCATAGCCCATTAATATGCCTAGTTGATGTGAGACCATCTTCCTATTTTTGTCTTCTCCACAACCACCATTCTATTCCACCTACAGTGCTATGTCCATGGCTCACGCTCATGTATTGCGTGAAAGTTGAAAATGTTTGAAAATACTAAAGTATGAAACAATCACTTGGCTGAAACCAGGGTTGTGCATGATTTGAGTATTTTGTGTGGCGAAGATGGAGCATAGCCAAACTATATGATTTTATAGGGATGAACTTTCTTTGGCCATGTTATTTTGAGAAGACATTATTACTTTGTTAGTATGCTTGAAGTATTATTATTTTTATGTCAATATTAAACTTTTATCTTGAATCTTTCGGATCTGCACATTCATGCCACAATAAATAAAATTACATTCATAATTATGCTAGGTAGCAATCCACATCAAAAATTCTGTTTTTATCATTTACCTACTCGAGGACGAGCACGAATTAAGCGAGGCGGCCACGAGGTAGGAGGGCGCGCCCGGGGGGTAGGCGCGCCCCCACCCTCGTGGGCCCCACGGAGCTCCACCGACCTATTTCTTCTGCCTATATATACTCTTATACCCTAAAAACATCCAGGAGTGCCACAAAACCACTTCTACACCGCCGCAACCTTCTATACCCGTGAGATCCCATCTTGGGGCCTTTTCTGGCGCTCCGCCGGAGGGGGAATCGATCACGGAGGGATTCTACATCAAAACCATAGGCTCTCCGATGATGTGTGAGTAGTTTAGCACAGACAATCGGGTCCGTAGTTATTAGCTAGATGGCTTCTTCTCTCTCTTTGATTCTCAATACAAAGTTCTCCTCGATGTTCTTGGAGATATATTCGATGTAATACTTTTTGCAGTGTGTTTGCCAAGATCCGATGAATTGTGGATTTATGATCATGTCTATCTATGAATAATATTTGGTTCTTCTCTGAATTCTTATATGCATGATTTGATATCTTTGCAAGTCTCTTCGAATTATTGGTTTAGTTTGGCCTACTAGATTGATCTTTCTTGCAATGGGAGAAGTGCTTAGCTTTGGGTTCAATCTTGCGGTGTCCTTTCCCAGTGACAGTAGGGGCATCAAGGCACGTATTGTATTGTTGCCATCGAGGATAAAAAGATGGGGTTTATATCATATTGCCTGAGTTTAGCCCTCTACATCATGTCATCTTTCTTAATGCGTTACTCTGTTCTTATGAACTTAATACTCTATATGCATGCTGGATAGCGGTCGATGTGTGGAGTAATAGTAGTAGATGCAAAATCGTTTCGGTCTAGTTGACAAGGACGTGATGCCTATGTTCATGATCATTGCCTAGATATTCTCTATGCGTGTTTCCATCAATTGCTCGGCAGTAATTTGTTCACCAACCATAATATTTGCTATCTTGAGAGAAGCCACTAGTGAAACCTATGGCCCCCGGGACTATTTTCATCATATAATCTTCTATTTTCCATCATATAAGTTTCCGATCTACAAGTCTAGTTTCCTATTTATTTCATATTGCAATCTTTACTTTCCAATCTATAGAACAAAAATACCAAAAATATTTATCTTATTATCTTTACCAGATCTCACTTTTGCGAGTGACCGTGACGGGATTGACAACCCCTTTATCGCGTTGGTTGCAAGGTTCTTGATTGTTTGTGCAGGTACTAGGTGACTTGTGTGATATCTCCTACTTGATTGTTACCTTGGTTATCAAAAACAGAGGGAAATGCATATGCTACTTTGCTACATCACTCTTTCCTCTTCAAGGGAAAACCAATGCATGCTCCAGAGGTAGCCATTCCGACGATCGAATCTCGGGCAAATAACATACCGATGGACAAAGGGAATTACGTACGTTATCATAAGGTTCGACCGATAAAGATCTTCATAGAATATGTAGGAGCCAATATGCGCATCCAGGTTCTGCTATTGGTTATTGACTGGAGAGGTGTCTCGGTCATGTCTACCTAGTTCTCGAACCCGTAGGGTCTGCACGCTTAACGTTCATTGACGATATAGTGTTATATGAGTTATATGGATTTGGTGACCGAATGTTGTTTGGCGTCCTGGATGAGATCACAGACATGACGAGGACCTCCAGAATGGTACGGAGGTAAAGATTGATATATAGGATGATGATATTCGGACACCGGAACAGTTTCGGAGTGCACCGGGTAGTCATCGGGTCACCGGAAGTGGTTCCGGACACCCCGTTGGTTTATGGGCCTAATGGTCCAAGGGTGGACAGATCAGCCCACAAGGGGCTGGTGCGCCCCTTCCCTGTCCGGCCGGCCCTAGGGGAAGGAAAGGGGAGGGGTGGCTGTCGTGGTACTAAGACTGACAGTAGAATAGGGGGTAGGTATGGAGAGGCAAGATCCTAGCTATGGAGTAGTTGTATACGCAAGGGATTTACGAGTTCAGGCCCTTCTCTAAGGAAGTAACAGCCCTACGTCTCGGAGCCCGGAGGCGGTCGACCTGATTATATGTGTATGAGTTACATGGGTGCGAACCCTTCTGCCTGTGGAGGGGGTGGCTTATATAGAGTGCGCCAGGACCCCAGCCAGCCCACGTAGCGGAGGGTTTAAAGTACATTAAGGCCTGGCATTACTGGTAATGCCTTACATAAAGTGTCATCATGGCCATAAAGACTACTTAATTATAGACCGTTTGGATACAGAGTGACTCTTGAACTCCTGGTGGTCGAGTGAGTCTTCATGGTCGAGTGTCTTTGAGTCTGTCGAGTGGAATCCTTCCAGGTCGGCTGGAAGGCAGTTTCTCCTAACGATGTCCCTGGGGAGGGTACCTTGGACAGGTCCATGACCCTACCCTAGGTACATGACTTCATCATTAGCCCCCGAATGGATCGAGGTTTGAGTGAGGAAGGAATTGATAATCTTTCCGATCTTTTTTTGTGCTGTCAGTGTGTCTTACTCTAGATCAATGACTTTTTAGTGATGGTGTCAACTTCTCTTTCAGTCGCCTTGATCCATTCTTTACATCTGTCGAGTGAACTTTATGAACTTGGAGATTTCCGAGCGACGGATCATAGGAAATCTGCCGTCTGACAAGTTGCTCTGCTGTTAGCGGATTTAGTGGGATCCGAATTTCGAGAAGCGCGCGAAGCGGAGAAGGCCGCGGTACTCGGATGGGATAAGGCAAAGACGCCTCGATCTCCGTGCCGCCTTTTTCGCCACGTATCGCGCGCGCGACTGTTGTGGGATTTGACAGGATCGCCCGGGCCTACCAGTCAGCCACTCGGAAGCGACTTCATATAAGGCGTCGGGCGGGGTTTTTTTGAATAGTGCACCCTCATTTTCCCCTCCCCTGTCTTCAGATTCATCTGCTGCGCTCGCCACCTGCTCAGCGCTGCTGCTCCGTGCCTGCTTCATCGGCGACAATGGTGAAGGAGAAGACGGCGGCTTTGGAGCGGGCGAAGAAGGCGACGGCGAAGGCGAAGGGGAGAGCGACCAGTCGGGGTGGATCCTCGTCGCGGTCCAGCCTGCCGCAAGGTTGGATCAAGGGAGATTGGATCCGCTCGACCATCACCCAGAAGGACTCGACGACCTGGCCAATGAAGGACTGATCCCCCACGAGTCAGCAAGGCTTCCGGGGACGGAGTGGCAGCCGCAGCCTCAGGAGGGTGAGTGTGTCCTCTTAGCCACCCATGTTGACCGCGGGTTTTCTCTGTCACCGAATCTTTTCTTTCGGGAGTTTCTGAACTTCTTTGGGGCACAACTCCATCACTTCACAGCCAACTCCATTGCCTATCTCGCTGCTTTCGTGTCTTTGTGTGAAAACTTCTTGGGTTGTCGGCCGCACTGGGCCTCTTCAAACACATATTCACTTGTCGCTCTCAGACGGTAAAAAAGGCTAGTCCGAATGACGAGAGAACCCAAGTAATCCAGATGTGTGGGGGTCTTGGGGTCCAGATGAGGAGTAAGAGTGCTTTTCCAGCCATGACCCTTCCCGAGTCAGTTAGAGGGTGGCAGTCGACCTGGTTCTACTGCCAAGACCAGTCGATGCCAGGGCAGTCGAATGGACTCCCTCCTTTCTCCATGAGTCGAGTGAACAAGCCGTCCTCTCTGAAGGTGCTTCCGGAGGAGAAGGCTCAGGTTAAAATGTTAATGGAGTGTGTAGTCCAGCTCATTCACGACGGAGTGACTGGCATGGATCTTCTGGAGGTTTTCCTTCGACGGCGCATTCAGCCTCTCCAATACCGAGGCCACCCGATGTGGTTGTACTCCAGTACCGAAGACACCACTCGGGTCCACCCAGAGGAGGTCGATGACCCCACACTAGAGAGGTGGATGACTGCCGTCACAGGGAACAAAGATAACCCTCGTGGAGCTAGGAGGATCCCACCACTCGACCAGTCTTACGAACCATACAAGGTATGACCACTTATCTCCGACTGTGATCCTATTTTAGTCATTCTGTTTTGCTGCAAGTTAGTTGATTGACTTTTGTCTTGTTTTATTGTCTTCCAGATCACTACTGAGTTGTATTCGATGCCCAACGGGGCGCAAGCACAGACCGAGGAGGAGGAAGGAAGCAGAGGCAAAAGTCAGGAGGAGCGGGAATCGGATGGCGATGAGGGTGAAGAAGATGCTGGCTCTGATGAGGAAGAGGAGGAGGAAGTTGCACCTCCCCGTACTGAAAGGAGAACCAAGCTCATTCATAACCCTGCAGTCGAGCGCGGCAATGGGGTAGTGCCTGTTGTGCAGTCGACCAAACGTCCTCGGACGACCTCTCCGGCGCCGACTGAGAAAGCGCCGAAGCAACTCCGGGTAATGGCATAACGTGTGTCTTCTTGTTTCACATGGATTTACTCTTGGTCGATTCGTTCACTAACCGACTAATTTCTGAAACTGCAGCGCTGCTACTTCTGAGACCTCGACCAAACCTGAAGATCAAGAAATGGAGGATGCTGTCACTTCCAACCCTGGTATGACCTTTGTAGTTTCGTTTTCAGTCGATAGGATCTTCATTTTTAACTTTGAATCTTTTCTGTAGCCCCACCTAATATCATCATTGATCTTCCTGATGATGATGAGGAGGAGCCACTGAGGCATAGGAGGAATAGGAGGGCGTCTGCTAGCAAGACAGTTTAGGTCGACAAGACCGAGACGTTGGTTCCGAAGGGGACAACGCCACTGGCTATCAGATCCTTTGCGGTGTCACGACGAGTGCTCGCCCTTTGTCGTCGAGTGCTGATCCGCCTTCCCTTTTCTCCACCCACCACTTCCCAGAGGACCAAGCAAGCGCTGCTAAAGAAGACATACGCCAGGCGGGGGTCATGATGGAGCAGGTGAAGGCGATCCGAGACGCCAGTCAAGCAGCTTATGACGCTAGTTCAGCCCTTCAAACAATGTTCAAAGTTAGTCGATCACCGCTGCTCATAGGGATATGATACCTGAAACTTTTCTGTCTGAAAATCTTAGTATTTGTCGTACACCCACTGGATGTGTCGATTGAATATCTGGATTGGTGGGGGCACGCTGAGTGCACCCACTGGGTGTAGTCCCCAAGGCTATGGTGGACTGCTGGCAGTCGACCATAGTCTTTATGTCTTGAACTTTTTCTCATTACTTTCTTTACTCGATCTTGTTGAATGGAATCATGGAACCGGTGGGGGCACGCTGAGTGCACCCACTGGGTGTAGTCCCCGAGACCGTGGTCGATTGCTGGCAGTCGGCTACGGTCTGAAGACACCTCTCTCTTTTTTTGAAACTGTGGCTAACTACTGGTGGTTAGCCTTTCTGTCTTTTTTGGTCGACTAATTGACTCGAGCTGATAGTACTAGTGGGGGCACGCTGAGTGCACCCACTGGGTGTAGTCCCCGAGACTATAGTTGAATGTTTAGATTCGGCTGTAGTCTTAGAAATACTATGATTTTTCTCTTAGTCACTCAGAAGTGACCTATCTTTGACGTCTGTTGATTGATATTTCGCAGAAATATTGCGAGCTTGCAACTCGTTATACTGAGTTGGAGAACAAGCATATCCAGCTCGAACTTGATCTAAAGCTTGTCAAGGAGAACTTCACGAAGGCGAAGGAGGAAGCAAAAGGTATGTTTGGTGAGAACCTTGACAACTGCCTTTGTTTCTTGTCCACTCCCGAGTCTGATCTCACTGTGATTTTGCAGATAAACTGAGGGATTCTCTGAAGAAGAAGGATCTTGACCTCGCTGAGGCGCAGAAAGCAGCTTCGGAGAAGACCAAACTTGCAGAAGAAAAGTTGGCTCCAATCAGCAAACTTGAAGAGGAGAATATCAATCTGAAAGCTGCTCTTGACGCGGCCAACAAAGAGGTCAGTCGACTGAAGAATGACAAGATAGCCTTGAGTGACAAGGCCAGCGAATTGGCGGGAAAGAAGAATGATCTGGAGGCTTATCTTGGAGGACTCGCCAAGAAACTATTCCTCGTGCTTGAAGGTAATCCCTTGTATCCGAGAGGCTTTTAATTATGGACTTACCACCAAACTGCTGCCTTAAATTTGGGTTGTGTCTACAAATTTCTGCCAGAACTTTGAGGAAGAAACTGGTCGACTGGAGACGAGCCTAGATCCCATCAACTCTCCTATGAAGGATGAAGCCGCCATGAACGTGCTCCGACTCGAGTCTCACGTTGCTGCTGTGATCGACTATCTTGCAAGACTGAAGGTTGCAACATCGCGCATCGACACAAAGACTGCTAGGAGAAACACTTCGTAATGACCTTCGATCTCGATGACTCGACTAAACGAGGTTCCAAGTCGAGTGCAAGAATGGAAGAAGTCTTCTGCCAGGTGTGGTGCCGATGTTGCTCTGTCTCTGGTCCGTGTTCACTACAAGGACGCGTGAGAGGACAAGCTGGCGTCCCTCAAGGTGGCTAATACCAAGAAGCATGACTTCCGATCCTTCATGGAGACCTTCATCGCTGCTGCCACTCGGATCGCAGATGGAATCGACCTGGACGAGTTTGTTGTGCCTTCCAGCCCTCCGCAGGAGGGGTAAAAAACTTCTATGCTTGATGCCTTAAATTTGCCTCGGTATGCCGAGTGGTTTTTGTAACTAGTACACTTTAACAGACTTGGTGCCCGAGCACTTCTGGATCCGTAGGACGCTATCTGAACTTGGTTTGACGTTGAATATGTTTGCATTTGCCTTCGAACGAACATTGTCCTTCGCTCGGAATATATGCTAGTGTTTTTGATGCACTTTTGCAGGTAGGGACGAAGCACAGACTTGTACCTCGTCATACTTAGGCGAGCACTGGGCTGCAGCTAAGCCTCCGAGTGGGAGGTCTGCTCTCCACTCGATTGGATTTTCAAAAACTTATGCGAGCACTGGGCTGCTGCTAAGCCCCCGAGTGGGAGGTTTGCTCTCCACTCGGTAGGATTTTCAAAAACTTAGGCGAGCACTGGGCTGCAGCTAAGCCCCCGAGTGGGAGGTTTGCTCTCCACTCGGTAGGATTTTCAAAACTTAGGCGAGCACTGGCTGCAGCTAAGCCCCCGAGTGGGAGGTTTGCTCTCCACTCGGTAGGATTTTCAAAATCTTAGGCGAGCACTGGCTGCAGCTAAGACCCCGAGTGGGAGGTTTGCTCTCCACTCGGTAGGATTTTCAAAAACTTAGGCGAGCACTGGGCTGCAGCTAAGCCCCCAAGTGGGAGGTTTGCTCTCCACTCGGTAGGATTTTCAAAAACTTAGGCGAGCGCTGGGCTACAGCTAAGCCCCCGAGTGGGAGGTTTGCTCTCCACTCGGTAGGATTTTCAAAAACTTAGGCGAGCACTGGCTGCAGCTAAGCCCCGAGTGGGAGGTTTGCTCTCCACTTGGTAGGGTTTTTGTGGTATGAGCTCGGAAGGAGAAGGTAGCAATGACCTGCACCTCGTCCTCCTTATGGAGCACACATTGTATTTGTGGCGAGCTCGAAGGAGAGAGTGATCAACCTGCGCTCGTCCTTATGGAGTGCACATTGTGTTTGTACTTAGGCGAGCACTAGGCTGCAGCTAAGCCCCTGAGTGGGAGGCTGGCTCACCACTCGGTAGGATTTTGTTTAAACTTAGGCGAGTACTTGGACTACAGCTAAGCCCCCGAGTGGGAGGCTGGCTCACCACTCGGTAGGATTTCGTTAAACCTAGGCGAGTACTTGGACTGCTGCTAATCCCCCGAGTGGGAGGCTGGCTCACCACTCGGTAGGATTTTGTTAAACTTAGGCGACGGATTTGCAGCTAAGCCCCCGAGTGGGAGGGTGGCTCACCACTCGGTAGGATTTTGTTGAACTTAGGCGAAACGGATTCGCAGCTAAGCCCCCGAGTGGGAGGCTGGCTCACCACTCAGCAAGGATTTTTTTTTACAAACTTAGGCGAAACGGATTCACAGCTAATCCACCCACTGGGGGACTACTTTATATGAACAAAAGTAACAACAATCACTGGGAAAATTATAATACTCTTGTCTTTGATAAACTACAGAAGTACTTTTATTACGTCTCATCCGAGTGAATACTTAAGTATAAAAGGGGCAGAGCAGCTCCGCATTCCAAGCTCGGGTCTCGTCAATCTGGTGCTCGACATTGTAAAGGCGGTACACCCCATTGTGGAGAACCTTGGTGACGATGAAGGGACCTTCCCAAGTAGGAGCAAGCTTGTGTGGCTTCTGCTGATCCACTCGGAGAACCAAATCTCCTTCTTGGAAGGCTCGACTCTTCACGCTTTTGGCATGGAAGCAACGCAAGTCCTGTTGATAAATGGTCGATCGGATCAAGGCCATCTCTCTTTCTTCTTCTAGAAGGTCGACTGCGTCCTTTTGGGCTTGCTCTGCTTCAGCTTCAGTGTAGAGTTCAACTCGGGGTGCGTTGTGAAGCAGGTCACTCGGCAAGACTGCTTCGGCTCCGTAGACCAAGAAGAATGGATTTCTCCCAGTCGACCGATTAGGTGTGGTCCTTAATCCCCAAAGTACCGACGGAAGTTCGTCGACCCATGCACCAGCAGCGTGCTTGAGATCGCGCATCAGTCGAGGTTTCAGCCCTTTGAGAATTAAACCATTTGCTCGTTCTGCTTGTCCATTCGACTGGGGGTGAGCGACTGAAGCATAGTCGACTCGCGTGCCCTGAGATGTGCAAAAGGCTCTGAATTCTTTGGAATCGAAGTTCGACCCATTGTCAGTGATGATGCTATGTGGAACTCCATATCTGAATATCAACTCCCTAATGAAGCTGACAGCAGTACCGGCATCAAGATTCTTTATGGGTTTAGCTTCAATCCACTTGGTGAACTTGTCAACTGCCACTAGCACATGGGTGAAGCTGCTCCTGCCTGTTCTCAGTGCTTCAACCATATCCAATCCCCATACAGCGAAAGGCCAGACGAGTGGGATGGTCTTCAAGGCTGAGGCGGGCTTGTATGACATATTGGAGTAAAATTGACATCCTTCACACTTGTCGACTATCTCCTTTGCCATTTCATTTGATCTTGGCCAGTAAAATCCCGCTCGGTATGCTTTAGCCACAATGGTCCGAGAGGACACATGATGGCCACAGGTCCCCGAGTGGATATCGTCAAGGATTATCCGACCTTCTTCTGGCGTTATACACTTCTGACCAACTCCAATCGCGCTTTCTCTGTACAACTATCCCTTTATCACGGTAAAGGCCTTAGACCGGCGGACGATCTGTCGAGCCTCTTCTTCATCCTCTGGGAGCTCTTTCTTTAAGATATACGCGATGTACGGCACTGTCCAATCGGGAGTGATCACCAACGCTTCCATGATCAGGTCGACCATCGCTGGAACTTCAACTTCACCGATCTGTGACACTTTTAGGCTGCGGAGCTTCTTGGTAAAAGGATCTTCTGAATCGATGGAGTATGGATATGTTCCAAGAACACATCACCGAATGGCTTTCTCTTGGAACCTATCTTTGCCAAATCATCACCGCTTGATTCTTCACGGGGTATATGATGGAGCTCTAACCCTTCAAATTTCTTTTCAAGCTTTCTCACTGCATTGCAGTATCCAATCATGGCTGGGCTTCTAACGTCCCACTCCTTCATCACTTGATTGACCACCAAATCTGAGTCGCCATAAACCATAAGGCGACGGATGCTGAGTGAAATGGCCATGCGCAACCCATACAAAAGTGCCTCGTATTCTGCTTCATTGTTGGAGGAATCAAAGTGGATCTGGAGTACATATCTGAGCTTATCTCCTCGGGGGGAAACCAATACTACCCCAGCACCAGAACCATTTAACATCTTAGAACCGTCAAAGAACATGGTCCAGTGCTCCGAGTGAACTTGAGTTGGCTGCTATTGTTCTATCCTGTCGGCAATGAAATCTGCTACTACTTGGGACTTAATGGCTTTCTTTGCCTCAAACTTGATATCAAGGGGAAGGAGTTCAATCGCCCATTTTGCCACTCGACCAGTTGCATCTCTGTTGTGCAGAATCTCTAACGAGGGCGTCACGACGATCGTAATGGAATGATCAGAGAAATAATGAGCAACCTTCTTCGTGGTCATGTAGATCCCATACACAAGCTTCTGATAATGAGGGTATCTTTTCTTCGATGGGGTCAACACTTCGGAAAGATAATATACTGGCCGCTGAACTTTGAAGGCTTTCCCTTCTTCTCCCGCCGACCGTAGCATCTGTGATCGACGACTTGTCCTGTGGCTGCAATGTAAAGCAACAAAGGCTCTTTGCTGATTGGAGCAACAAGCACCGGCTGGGTGGAGAGTAGAGCTTTTAGCTTGGCAAACACTGCATCAGCTTCTGGAGTCCACTCGAACTTTTCTGACTTCTTCATCAGTCGGTAAAGAGGCAATGCCTTTTCACCGAGGCGAGAGATGAATCGACTTAACGCGGCCAAGGATCCAGTAAGCTTCTGGACATCGTGCACACGCACAAGGCGTTTCATTCGGAGTATAGTGCCAACTTTTTCTGGGTTGGCGTCGATTCCTCGTTCGGAAACGAGAAAACCGAGTAACTTTCCGCCAGGAACTCCGAATGTGCACTTTGATGGATTAAGCTTGATATCATATCTTCTGAGATTGGCAAATGTTTCGGCGAGGTCAGTCAACATGTCGGAACCCTTCCGTGATTTGACCACAATATCATCCATGTATGCTTCCACATTCCGACTGATCTGAGTGAGTAAACACTTCTAAATCATCCTCATGAACGTGGCTTCGGCATTCTTGAGGCCGAATGGCATGGTGACATAGCAGAAGCACCCGAATGGAGTGATGAAAGATGTTTTGATTTCGTCGGGTCCATACAAATGGATCTGATGGTAACCGGAATAGGCGTCTAAAAAAGACAGGCGCTCACATCCCGCAGTCGAGTCAACTATTTGGTCGATGTGGGGGAGAGGAAAATGATCTTTCGGGCAGGCCCGATTGATGTGTTTGAAATCAATGCACATGCAAAGTGACTTGTCCTTCTTGGGGATGATGACAACATTGGCGAGCCACTCGGAGTGGTAAAACTCTCGGATAAACTCTGCTGCCAGGAGCCAAGCCACCTCCTCGCCAATGGCCTTTCTCTTCTAGACGGCGGACCGTCGAAGATGTTCTTTGACAGGTTTTGCTTTTGGGTCGACTCGTAAACGATGCTGAGCCAGCCCCCTGGGAACACCCGGCATGTCAGCAGGCTTCCATGCGAAGATGTCCCAGTTCTCACGGAGGAACTTGATGAGCGCTTCTTCCTATTTAGAGTCGAGTGTTGTGGAGATATGAGTCAGAGCAGCACTGGGGTCGGTCGGGTGAATGTGAACGGGCTTTGTCTCACCAGACGACTAGAACGCTGACTCTGTGGCGGGCTTCTTGGCCCGCAATAAATCACTCGGATCTGCATTTTTCTGATATTCCTGCAACTCCTCCACTGTTATCTAAGCATCGGCAATCTTTGAGCCCTTCTGAAAGCACTCTTCTACCTTTTTCCGATTGCCAGTGATGGTGATCACACCCTTGGGACCAGGCATCTTCAATTTGAGGTACATGTAACATGGTCGAGCCATGAATCCTGCATAAGCTGGCCTTTCCAAAATAACGTGATAAGCACTTTGGAAATCCACGACTTCAAATGTTAGCTTTTATTTGCGAAAATGTTTCGAATCACCGAAAACCACATCTAGAGCAATTTGGCCGAGTGACTCAGCGTTCTTCCCAGGAATGACTCCCTGGAAAGTCATGTTGTCGAATCGAGTCCGACATCGGAATGCCCATTCCTTCAAAGATCTCTGATACAATATATTCAGTCCATCGCCACCATCCATCGTAACCTTAGTCATTGAGTGCCTCGACGATCGGGTCGACCACCAAAGCTTGCCTCCTGGGGTGGCTATGTGTGTCGGATGGCCGATCGGTCGAATGTGATGGCGGTCTGAGACCATTTCAGATAACTGGGTGTCACCGGAGCAACCATATTCACCTCACGGTTGATAACTTTCAATCGACTTTTGCTCTCAACATCAGCAAAAATCATCAGGGTGGAATTCACATGGGGGTATCCTTCATCACTGTCCTCTTTGTCCTCGACCTTGTCCAACTCCTTTTCTTTATCGTTGGGCTGTTTCCCTTGAAACTGCTGGATTAAGAGCCGGCACTGGCGAGTGGTATGTTTCGGGTAAATGAAGTTACCCTCTTCATCTTTCTTCATGTGGATGTGGCATGGCAAATCCATCACGTCGTTTCCTTCCTTGTCCTTCACCTTCTTGGGGTTCCAGGATCCTTTGGGCTTCCCTTTAAACTTGCCCTGAGTCACGGCCAAGGCTTCTCCCGGAGCAGCTGGCTCGGCTTTCGCTTCGCTCCGATCGAGTTTTTTTCCGACTAGCTCGGCTTATACTTGCCACTCCGGAGCCGATCCTCTTCTTCACCATTGGCATATTTGGTGGCGATCTCCATCATTCGACTTAGGGTCATGTCTCCGGTCCGACCAAACTTCAAACTTAACTCTCTGTTCTTAACGCCTTCCTTGAAGGCACAGACTGCTTGGTGATCAGACACGTTCTCCACCGTATGATGCAATGTGATCCACCTTTGGATGTAATCTTTCAGGGTCTCATTCGACTTTTGCACGTAGACCCGCAGCTCTGTCAAACCTGTCGGTCACTTGCAAGTTCCCTCAAATGTCCTGACGAACACTCGGGCCAGACCTTCCCAAGTGTAAATGCTGCTAGGCACCAACTGATTTAGCCAGGCTCTGGCCGAGCCCTCCAACATAAGCTGTAGGTGTTTCATGGACACCTCATCATTGCCGCCACCAATCTGAACAGCCACTCGGTAGTCCTCAAGCCAAGTATCGGGCTTGGACTCACCAGTGAACTTACTCACCCCAATCGCCAACCTGAAGTTGGGAGGGATCACCGCGGCTCTGATGGCTCTGCTCAAACACTCTGGTCCTGAAACATGAACTCGGCTACTGGTGGGCACATCTCTGTCATGGTCTTCTCGATGAGCTCTGTTCTGGTCGACCAGACCTTGTACGATAATGGATCTCGCATCAAAGCCTGGTTCTCGGGGGTCGACCGGAGCTCTTCGCCCAACACTGTGCTGGCATCTGTCATCTTGCTGCCGAGGGGCATAAGACCCACCCCTTGGGGGAGGAGTAGGCACTCGACGCCGATCATCGCAATCGAATCGGTCATCATACGGATCACATCGACCCCCACGTCCCTCACGCCACGGAGGTGATCTTGGGCTATGAGCCGACTGGACTGTATTCGCAGCGACGGATCCACTGTGAATCCTATTGCGTGACTGTGATACGGCTGAATTCTGATCTCCTGCTGCCCGGAGCCTCTAACTGAGAGGGCTGAATCGACTCCGCTATACGGGCTGCAGCCGCTAGATTCTGAATTGGGGTTCGACATACCTGAGTCGGTGGCGGAAAGAGTTGACATCGACTGGAGTATGGTACTCGTTGCCGTGCGCGCTCGTCGAGTGCTCGCTGGAGGTTTTCCAATCGAGTGCACTCAGCCAAGTTGGCCAAACACGCGTCCTCCAAGGCACAAGCCTCGGGGGTTTCTCCTACGATAGGAGTATGCAGAGCATCCATGTTCCGCCGACGAAGATCTTCCCTTTGCAACGAAGTGAGTGGCTCGAGTTGATACTCCTCGTGGACCTGTGCTGGGTCGCCTCCGCCGTCCCCCCCGTCAGTGCGGGGGAAGTCGGGAGGACTACGCGGCCCATTGACCATTAGGACCTCCGCCGCTGGATCATCTTTGTCGACTTTTCGGATGCGATCTCTCGGAGCGGTCGACAGATCGAAAAGGCCGTAGAGAGATTCGTCGGGCTCGATCGCCGCGACTTGGGTGGTGGCCGATTGGCGAGGCACTGCGTGTAGCACCCAACGTTGAAGCCTCGACCGACCAGAGCGCTTGCGCTGGCGGGAGACAGGGAGGGAGGACGACACAGGAGCTGACCAATACGGAGCCGACGGTTGTCGCAGCAAGACGCCACGGACACATGCGCGAAAGTGCGTCGCCCCACGGACGGGAAGTGCGTCGATGTCGAGTGGAGCCTCCTGGAGCCAAGCGGAGTCGTCGGCGATGAACGTGAGCGCGCCGAGACGGATCTCGTGGCCCTCGACCAAACTCTGCCAGAAACCATGATGAAGGCGATCGGAACAAGAGCAACTTCTCAAATAAGTCGCTAAGACACCTGCCCCATGGTGGGCGCCAACTGTCGTGGTACTAAGACTGACAGTAGAATAGGGGGTACGTATGGAGAGGCAAGATCCTAGCTATGGAGTAGTTGTATACCCAAGGGATTTACGAGTTCAGGCCCTTCTCTGAGGAAGTAAAAGCCCTACGTCTCGGAGCCCGGAGGCGGTCGACTGGATTATATGCGTATGAGTTACAGGGGTGCGAACCCTTCTGCCTGTGGAGGGGGTGGCTTATATAGAGTGCGCCAGGACCCCAGCCAGCCCACGTAGCGGAGGGTTTAAAGTACATTAAGGCCTGGCGTTACTGGTAATGCCTGACATAAAGTGTCATCATGGCCATAAAGACTACTTAATTACAGACCGTTTGGATACAGAGTGACTCTTGAACTCCTGGTGGTCGAGTGAGTCTTCATGGTCAAGTGTCTTTGAGTCTGTCGAGTGGAATCCTTCTAGGTCGACTGGAAGGAAGTTTCTTCTAAGGATGTCCTTGGGGAGGGTACCTTGGACAGGTCCATGACCCTACCCTCGGTACATGACTTCATCAGTGTCCCTCCTGCCTTTCCCACCTCATTTGAGAAAGGAAAGGGGGGCACCCTCCCCTGCCTTCCTCCCGCACCTATACATGGCAGGGGGCGCAGCTTGGGGCAGGACCCCAAGTGGGATTTGGCCCCACTTGGGCGCCTCTAGGCTACCTCCTCCGTCCCCCCACCTATATATATGTGGGAGGGGGGGCACCACACATAACCATGACAATCTCATAGCCGTGTGCAGCGCCCCCCTCCACAGTTCTATCCCTCGGTCATATTTTCGTAGTGCTTCGGCGAAGCCCTCCGGAGATAGCATCACCACCACCGCCACCACACCGTCATGCTGCCGGAACTCATCCACTACTTTCCTGTCTTGCTGGATCAAGAAGGCGGGGACGTCACCGA
Source organism: Aegilops speltoides (assembly GCA_021437245.1). NCBI lineage: Eukaryota > Viridiplantae > Streptophyta > Magnoliopsida > Poales > Poaceae > Aegilops > Aegilops speltoides. The sequence goes on from CM038147.1 coordinate 255,829,829, forward strand.
GCTGAACATGTGATGAACGCGGAGGTGCCGTACGTTCGGTACTCGATTGGTTGGATTGCGAAGAAGTTCTTCTACATCAACCGCATTAACAAACGCTTCCGCTTAAGGTCTACTAGGGTACGTAGAGACACTCTCCCCCTCGTTGCTATGCATCTCCATGGATAGATATCGCGTGTGCGTAGAATTGTTTTTGTTTTCCATGCAACATTTCCCAACAATGGCATCAGAGCCAGGTCTATGTGTAGATGATATGCACGAGTAGAAAACAAAGAGTTGTGGGCGGTGATAGTCATACTGCTTACCACCAATGTTTTATTTTGATTCGGCGATATTGTGGGATGAAGCGGCCTGGACCAACCTTACATGTCCATGCACATGAGACCGGTTCCACCGACCAACATACAACTAGTTTTGGATAAAGGTGACTGGTGTGAGTTTGTTTCTCCTACTTTAGTTGAATAGAATTTGACTACGGCCGGTCCTTGAAGAAGGTTAAAACAACAAACTTGATAATCACCATTGTGGTTTTTGCGTAGTTAAAAATGGTTCTTGCTAGAAGCCTGTAGCAGCCGTGTAAAAGTTGCAACAACAAAGTAGAGGACATCTAACTTATTTTTGCAGGGCATGTTGTGATGTTGTATGGTCAAGATATGATGTGATATATGTTGTTGTATGCGATGATCACATTTTGTAATATCGACAACCGGTAGGATCCTTAGGGTTGTCTCTTAATTATTGTAGGCAATTCAAGCCCCATGTAATTGCTTTACGTTATCGCTATGCATTAGCAATAGTTGTAGACACTACTAGGGAAAAGCCTAGCAGTAGCGCGGGTTTTGGGGGCCGGCGCTACTAATAAGGCGCTACAGCTAACTAGCGTGGGTAAAAACCCGCACTACTACTAATCTGTAATCTCTGATTTTTTTTTTTAAGTTTTCCAATTTTTTTTTGATTTTTTCCCTAATTTTCAAATTTCTGAATTATTTTAACCTCAAATCTCTAATCACCCATCATCGCTGCTAAATTTAATCTCTAATCACCCCTCATCATTCCAAATCATCTAACTTCCCGGACGATCACCCATCCTCTCACTACTCCAGCCTGAGCACGCTTAACTTCTGGGTTCTATTCTCCCTCGTTCCCAAGTCTGCACTTGTTGTTTTCTTGACAATAGTAAGATGTCAATCCTATTAACCTCAGGAATTTAGCTTGAGCATGTAGTGACACATTTCACTATTTGAGTTTGAAACTATTGTTCTAAAAAATTAGTAACACTAGTATTTCTTGAATAATTAATTTGACCCACAGTTTGACCATAGTTTGACCAGATTTGACCAGATTTGACCAAAATTCAAAAAAACTAAAATAATTATTTAGTAACACTAATATTCTTGAATAATTAGTTTGACCAGATTTAACAAAAAATAAAAAAAAACTGAAATTTGATGAATTTTTTGCCTCTAGATCTTAAAAGCCCCGTAACTTTTTTCTGTTAGGCTTTTGAGGATTTTGAAAATATTTAACAGGGTTCCCGCGGTTAAATTCGTATGTAACTTTTCGAGTAGATGATTTTTCATATAAAAAACTTTTTCATCCGAGTTCGTATGCAAAAGTTATGGCCATTTTACAAATTTCCAGAGAGATTATGCAAATAAAGTCGAAATTCATATTTGTAAATTTTCCCTAGAACTAGACCACATATCACATGGGAAACTTATTTTCTTTTATTTTTTTTGACATATTTATCATTTTCTTTTTTTTTTTTAAACTGAAAAGGCGGTCCGGGGGTAGACTTTGACAAATAGGCCATACCCGCGCTACTACTATGGCGGGCGATTAGCGATGGCGGGTTTTAACCTCGCTACTACTAAGTTGATAGCGATGGCGGGTTTATAACCGTCGCTACTACTATGGCATGGTCCAGGCCACTTAGTAGTAGCGAGGTTTTACCTCGCTACTACTAAGTTGATAGCGATGCGCGGGTTTATAACCGTCGCTACTACTATGGCATGGTCCAGGCCACTTAGTAGTAGCGAGGTTAAAACCCGCCATCGCTATCAACTTAGTAGTAGCGAGGTTAAAACCCGCTACTACTATGGCATATCGCGGGGGGCACGGTAGAGACTGCTTAGTAGTAGCGACGGTTACAAACCCGCGTTGCTGCTATCAACTTAGTAGTAGCGAGGTTTAAAAACCTGCGCTGCTAGTAAGTAGCAGTAGCGAGGGTTTTTAACCCTCTCTGCTGCTAAGATTCTGTGTATAGGCTTTTCCCTAGTAGTGAGAAGCAATAGTTGGTGAGACGACCCCGACGCAACGATGGAGATCAAGGTGTCGAGCCGGTGACGATGGAGATCATGACGATGCTTTGGAGATGGAGATAAAAAATCACATGATGATGATGGCCATATCATGTCACATATTTCGATTGCATGTGTTGTTTATCCTTTATGCATCTTATTTTGCTTAGAACGGTGGTAGCATTATAGGATGATCCCTTCACTAAGTTTCAAGATAAAAGTGTTCTCCCCGAGTATGCACCGTTGCCAAAGTTTGTCGTTTCGAAGCACCTCGTGATTATCGGGTGTGATAGACTCTACATTCACATACAACGAGTGTAAGACAGTTTTGCAAATGCAGAATACTTGGGTTAAACTTGACGAGGCTAGCATGTACAGACATGGCCTCGGAACACTGGAGACCGAAAGGTCGAACATGAGTCATATAGTAGATATGATCAACATAGAGATGTTCACCATTGATGACTACCCCATCTCACGTGATGATCGGACATGGATTAGTTGATTTGATCATGTATCACTTAGATAACTTGAGGAATGTTTATTTAAGTGGGAGTTCATTAGTAATTTGATTAATTGAACTTAATTTATCATGAACTTAGTCCTAATAGTTTTGCATATCTATGTTGTAGATCAATAGCTCGCGATATAGCTCCCTGGTTTTTGATATGTTCCTAGAGAAAACTAAGTTGAAAGATGATGGTAGCACTAAAGCGGACTGGGTCCATGATCTAAGGATTATCCTCATTGCTGCATAGAAGTATTATGTCCTTGATGCACCGCTAGGTGACAGACCTATTGCAAGAGCAGATGCAGATGGCACGAACATTTGGCAAGCTTGATATGATGACTACTTAGCAGTTTAGTGCACCATGCTTTACGACTTAGAACCGGGACTTCAAAACCGTTTTGAATGCCATGAAGCATATGAGATGTTCGAAGAACTGAAATTGGTATTTCAGGCTCATGCCTGTGTTGAGGGGTATGAGACCTCTGACAAGTACTTTGGCTACCAGATGGAGGAGAATAGCTCAGCCAGTGAACATGTGCTTAGAATATCTGGGTACTAGAATCGCTTGAATCAAGTGGGAGTTAATCTTCCAGATAAGATAGTGATTGACAGAGTTATCTAGTCACTATCACCAAGCGACTAGAGCTTTGTGACAAACTATAATATGCAAGGAATGACTAAAACGATTTCTGAGCTCTTCGTGATGCTAAAATCGGCGGAGGTAGAAACGAAGAAAGAGCATCAAGTGTTGATGGTTAATAAGACCACTAGTTTCAAGAAAAAGGGAAAGGGAAAGGAAGGGAACTTCAAGAAGAATGGCAAGCAAGTCACCGCTCCCATGAAGAAGCCCAAAGCTAGACCCAAGACTGAAACTGAGTGCTTCTACTACAAAGGAAATGGTCACTAGAAACGGAACTGCCCCAAATACTTGGCGGATAAGAAGGATGGCAAAGTGAACAAAGGTATATATGATGTACATGCTATTGATGTGTACCTTACTAGTGTTCGTAGTAGCCCCTAGGTATTTGATACTGGTTTAGTTGCTAAGATCAGTAACTGGAAACAGGAGTTGCAGAATGAACAGAGACTAGTTAAGGGTGAGGTGACTATGTGTGTTGGAAGTGATTCCAAGGTAGATACGATCACCATCGCATACTCCCTCTACCTTCGGGATTATTGTTGAACCTAAATAAATATTATTTGGTGTTTGCTTTGAGCATGAATATGATTTGATCATGTTTATTGAAATATAGTTATTCATTTAAGTTAGGGATGAATTGTTGTTCTGCTTACACGAATAAAACCTTTTGTGGTCATACTCCCAATGTGCATGGTTTACTGAATCTCAATCATAGTGATACACATATTTGTAATATTGATGCCAAAAGATGCAAAGTGGATAATGATAGTGCAACATATTTGTGGCACTGTCGTTTAAGTCATATTGGTGTAAAGTGCATGAAGAAACTCCATGCGGATGGACTTTTCGAATCACTTGATTATGAATCATTTGATAGTTGCGAACCATGCCCCATGGGAAACATAACTAAAACTCCATTCTCTGAAACAATGGAGTGAGCAATGACTTATTGGAAATAATACATACCGATGTTGTCGGATTCCAGGCTCCGCAGACCCTAGAGAGGTTCGAACTCTGGGGTGCGCACGAAGAACACTCTCTCCCCAGCTCGTTTGCTCAAAGATCCCACGACCTAGCTCGGCGAACTCAAAGAACAAGAGACACAGGGGTTTATACTGGTTCGGGCCACCGTGTGGTATAATACCATACTCAACTGTAGTGGTGGATTGCCTCTCGACGGCTGAGGATGAACTAGTACAGTGGCTGAACATCCTTAGGAGGAGAGGTGTTCTTGAGCTCGAAGAGCAAGTGAGGTGGTAGGGTGATCTGAATGATCTGTCCCCTCTATGGTGGTGGCTAGTCCTATTTATAGAGGCCTTGGTCCTCTTCCCAAATCTAGGCGGGAAGGGATCCCAGAACGGGCAAGTTTGAAGGGAGACAACTAGTACAAGCTATCCTGACAAAAGTAGTCTTCGCCTACCAAAGGCTCTCGTGGTGACGCCGCCTCGGGCTCCACGATGATCTCCGTCCTGCCGTCCTGGCGGTCCTTGGTCTTGTTGCATCGATATGGAAACCTTTGCTTGATACTTCGGAACTCCACGCCTGCGCTTGCCCCCTAGCACCAAAAGGGAAAACTGGTACACTACGCCCGCTGGCGCCCGCCTGGCCTTGATCGTCATGGCTCATGTCATGTGAACCTCGCGAGGTGTACCTTGCATAGATATCTCCGCTCCTCAGGAGCCAGCCTAGCGAGGCCGCCCCCAAGGAGGTCTTGGTGTCGCCCGCCTCGCAAGGCTCGGCCCCTTGCGAGGGTCTTGTGCTGTTGCTACCCAAGTTGGGCCATACCAGGCCGTTGATGAAGCCATGCCATGGGCCACAGGCAGGCAAGTCTGGGTACCCCCATTCCTAGGACACCGACAGTAGCCCCTGGGCCCAAGGCATGCTCAGACTTGGCTTCGAGGCGAAGCCAAATGGCAAGTGCGGAGCGCCGTGGGCCCCAACTGCGTGCGGCCTTGATCGGCACTCTGGGATTGATGGGACGTGGGCGCTAGCACTTCCCCATGCTGCCTTGGCAACCACCTTCGTCTGACAAAAGGCTGGCGCATGTGGCAGATCCTTCATTACCTTCCTTCGCCTTGCTCCAGATCCCCTCCTCCATATTGCCCCAAGAGACCCCTTGATCCGCCGGAGATCCTCCCCAAGTTTGCAGCCGATGGCGTCTGACAAGGTGAAGGCCGCGGGCTCGCCCTCCTGGTTCGAGCCCGCCTTGAGCATGCCCTCGGTCACGGGGAAGAACCTTGCCGCCGCACTCCTGATGACGGGGGCCAGCAGCAATGAGGAGAAAGAGACCGCGCTCCGGGCCGGCTTCGCCGAGCCGGAGGCATCAGGCAGTACCTTCCATCCCTTCTTTACGCACAGCATCTTCGCGGGGCTGGTCCCTCCTTTCGCGGACTTCTTCTATGTCGTCCTCATCCACTACAATCTTCACGCCCTCCACCTTCATCCCAACTCCGTTCTCCTCCTCTCGATCTTTTCCCTCTACTGCGAGGTATTTGTGCGGGTGATGCCACCCGTGGCGCTGCTTTGCCATTTCTTCTACCTCCGTCTCAAGGATGGCCACTGCTCTGGGTGCTCCAACTTCGTTGCGGCCAACAGGGCCAACGCAATCTCAAGAGCCGGGAAGAAGGTCGAGGGCTTTAGGAACAAGTGGGTCCTCATGGACGTCAAGTGCTCCTACCCTCGGCTGGTGCTGTCATCGAGGATGCCTTCGCCTCATGAGGGATGGCTGTATGTGAAGCTCGCGGACCCTCGGGCGAACCAGGTGCTCGAGAAGATGACGTTCGACCTGAAGCCACACGACCCAAAGGCGGAGAAGCTGATGGGGGCCATGATTGTTAAGGAGTTTCTGTCGCAATGCCTGGCTCCGCTCCAAGCGCGCTCGTGCCCCTTGTGGAGGCTTATGGAAGAGGGAGGCGAACTTCGCCTTCGGCCGGATGCCTTGTTCGGCGAGGAGCTAGATAAGGCCCTACATCTCCTCATTGGGGATGACCAAAGGTACCTGCCAGATACCCATCTTCCGCTGTACCACCTCCCTGATGGGGCAGAGGTCACCGCCGCCATGCCTGTCTTCAACAAGCGCGGGCTCGTTCCGCCGGCGTCCACTTAGGCTCCTGTGGTGCTGTCCTCCGGCGAGTCCGGTGATGTGGAGGGTTCGGACTCGGAGGCGACCCGGGAGGGAGCGGGGGAGACTTCTCCTCCGCGTGTGGGCGATCTGTACTGCACCCTTCCCGATGACAATGACGCCGATGAGCGTTTGGTGAGGGAGTCTCCGAGCCCCGCCGGTGTCACCACGAGGTCCAAGGGCACCCCTCCGAAGAAGCCGCAGACCGTGGCCCCGAAGAAGGGCAGATCGGCGCTGATCTCCCGAGGTGGTCAGCGCCACTGCAGATCCAGCCGTTGTAGTCTCATCCACCCCTGGGGCCCGCACGTCGAAGCCCTAGCCCGCGAAGCCCTCTGGACTGGTGCTTCAGAAGAGGGTGAGGGAGTAAATCGCCGTGGACCAGTAAGTGCTCCATCTTGATCTTTTGTTCTTTCCCTTGCTGTAGTTTTCAGATGCCTCCTCCATTTACCATTAGGCCAACGGTAGTGGCGAAGAAGAAGAAGGAGACGACCGCAAACCTCGAGATCCAGCAGCCTTCCGCGGCCGTGCCACCGGTGGCGCGGAAGGACAGAGACGGCTCTCGCGCCTCAGCGGCCGGGCCATCCTCGCGAGATTCAGAGACCCGGCCTTTGGAGAAGGCGATCACCATGGCCCAGACAGCTCCGGAGGCGCCCACCCCCAGCTCGCCTACTGGGGTTCCAAAGGCTCAGGAGCCCCCGGCCTCTTCTGCCGCTGGCAACTTGCAGGTCTTGGCGCCAACACTGTCTCCTCCTCCTCCCATCATGCCGCTTGGCCGCGATCCTTTTGCTTTGCCTGACGCTCTGGAGAGGCTCTTTCCATGCTGACCCAGCTTCGGGACGACCTTCATGGCGCCGACCGTCGCCTGTCGTCAGGGTGCCTGGAGTTGATCTCGGGGTGGTTGCAATCCGACGCATCTTTCCGGGCGGCATGGAGCCAGGCCATAGCAGCTTCCAAGGAGGGCGAGCGAGCCACTGTCCTGGCCGCTGCCGCTCGTGACATGGCGCTGAAGGATGCTGAGGTCGCCAAGGAGTGCTGCCGGTTGGCGGAGGCTGAGCTTGAGACCATACGCAAAGAGCGCATCGTCGAGGCTCGTGAGCGCGAGGTGTGGGAGGAGAAGACGAGGGCCCAAGAAGACGCGGTCGCCGACCATGACACTGAGTTGGAGCAGTCGAAGCGGGCGCAGGCCGCGGAGTGCGGGTGCAGGCCATGGAGCACGGCCGCTTGGAGGAGCTGGAGAAGAAGGTGGAAGCAGAGAAGGCCGAGCTGGAAGCCAAGGAGAAGGTTCTCTTCGAGGATTGCATGGCCTTCAAATCTCTCGAGCTGAGGTCTCGCGAGGCACTGCGAGAGCTCTACGGGAAGGGCTTGCAGAAGCCATTGGTGACTGATGAGGAAGGCCCCGCCGAGCTACTCCCCAGCTTGTCACGGTGCTCGAGGACATCATTAACGGGATCAGCCCCATGGTGGAGGGGGAATCCCGCGCGCTCTCCTCTTCAGCTCTGGCACGTGTCTTCAGCCACCTTCATCTTCGTGACCCTGATGTTGACCTTGGCGCCCTGCTCGAGCTTGTGGATGAGGAACGCTGTGAGGCTGCTGCCGGGTCGTGAAGACTGGGTGGATGCCCTGCTAGAGAAGTTCCTCGCCATCGACCCTGCGCCTCCGGCTGCTGATGCCGCCGACCCTGCAGCTACGGCCGACGGCGACGCCGACGTCGAGGGTGCACTCCTTGCGGGCGATGGCAGCGCCCAAGGCTGAAGAGAAGGCTTGCTGGTGGCACCTCCCTCTGCTTTTATTTCCTGCAACATGCACTGTGCCTCATGGAGGCGTTAAAACTTATGTTTGAAGAACAGTATGTTTTGTAATAATTGCTAGGATTCCGCGATTTCCTTCGCATTTGCTTTAGTGTTCTGCATCGGCAGAGCCCGGCCCCGTGCATACCTCAGCCGCCGCTAGCTCGTCCGGATCGCCAGGACGAGGCCAGGGGGTTAGGGGCTACGTGACCAGTTAGGCTCCTGAGTCGCGATGCTCAGGATTCCCCCTTGACATACGAACAACCTTCGAGAAGTAAAAGTGAAACCAGGCCTTAGCGTTCTGCGTTGGCAGGGCCCGGCCCCGCGCATGCCTCAGCAGCCATTGGGTCGTCCGGATTGCCAAGACGATACCAAGGGGTGAGGGGCTACATGACCAGTTAGGCCTTGAATCGCGATGCCCAAGGGTCCTCCTTGACGTATGAGCAGACCCCATACTTATCCTCACCGGGCTCTCGGTCGGGAGGGTTGTGCGAAGACCAGGTCCGAGGGACCTGGCGAGGCGGCGTATGCCGTGCATGACCTGATGGTAGCCCCCATGCCCAGCCCCCTCACGCTATTCTCCCGAGGGGAAAGTAGCACGGTGAGGCTAAGCACCGAGCCTCGTGGCTCCCTGAGGTTATTGCAGCCATGAGGCCACCCTTAGTTGTTTATCACCAGTGCGGAGCATGGCGCTAAAGTTCTTGCACAGGAATAGTCGCTCCTTGGCCGTGTCGACTTCCAGCGTGGAGCATGGTGCTTCCACTGCTACGTGGGAGTGGGCTCCCTCTGAGGAGAGCCCCTGGGGCGTGTACAGCCCCGCCCTGACACGTGGCTTGCACGGCAGGGCTAGACGAGGTGTGTATGGGCACTCGTGAGCCAGCGCGGGACTCACGAGGCCTTACCTCAAGGCAAGTTGCGCATGTTCTTGATTGAGAGCACTTCAAATAATCCCGCGAGATAGTTAGGCAACCTGCGCCGAGTGAATCCCTTGAGGTTACCACATGAGAAGGCCAGACACCAACGACCCCAGGAGGTGACGTGAACAGGACCGGCCCGCTAGAAGAGCTCAGCCATTGGGTTTATCGATGCTGCAGGGACGGACCTGAGCACAGACGTCGTGCCTAGTCTTCTCATGCGGATATCCTAAAGAAAGATAGCGGCCGCGCGGCTCCTGTAGCGATGAGGCACTGTGTCGTGCGCCCTCACTTATCCGTCCGCGATTAGCTCATGCAAGGACAAGACACAAAGGACCATGCGAGGTGACATACACGGGAGATAGCCCGTGAGCTAGAGCTCGGCCTCTTGGATTTAACGACGCTGTAGGGATGGACCCGAGCACAGACGTCGTGCCAGTCCTTAATCATGAGGCGGTCGCGGATGGGTTTGCGAGGGCGTATGACGTTCATGGCAACAAAGTGTCGGATAGGCATATAATAATTGCGAAGCTACTCATGGAAGGAGACGAGGTAGTTTAGGTAATGTAAGAATGATACATGCCACATGGACGGACCCATGCGGCCTGGGGATGATGTAGCCCGAGGGGCGCCCCCAACAAGGTAAATTAAAGATACAGAAAGATACATCTCGCAGGGACAGGCCCATGCGACCTGGGGATAATGCAGCCCGAGGAGCACCCCCAACTGAACAAACTGAAAATGTCACCTGGCACCGTTGCTGGAGAGATATCGAAGTAGCTGAAGGTGTGCTCTCAAGAAGTTGCTCCTTAGGTGTCATCCGGCGGCCGGTTTCCGGGGACCCCGGAGGTTCTGGCTCCTCCTCCCTCAGGATGGCCTGGCGCCTGGCCTCACGAGTCGCCAGGGCGCCTTGCATGAGCCGATGGAAGGTGACAGCCGTGTTCGGCAGGCCGAAGGGCATGTGAACGTAGCTGTGAGGGGGGCCCTCACACCAACCAGCGTGAGATGGCCAGAAGAGCTCCTGGGATGTGGCCCTGTTGAGCCCAAGGTAGTCAACACAGATGCGCAGCTTGTTGTCCTTGCCAGGACATGGAGTTGCGCCAGGTTGTAGGCAGTGGTCGCCGCGCATGGCTCTTGCCTCTTGAAGCACCTCAGTGGCATTGGTGTTGAACTCCTGAGCGCCAGGCACCTCGTGCCTTATGCCCTGATGAGGGAAGCATGCGGCAAAGCATGCCTCCATGTGGTGCCCGAGTGCCTCCCACGTGACGTTGGCTAGGTTTGAGGACCTGCAGAAGAGAGCCCCCAAGCCCAACCCGAGGAGGGCATCGGGCGCTCCTTCCTATGCGAGGGAGGGAGGCTCCCCATCTGCGCATGTAGATCCTGAAGTGGTGCCGCTGGAGATACCACTCTCCTGAGGCCCTTGGTGGAGCAGCTGCTTCTGCTTCTTGGGAACGGCCTCAGGAGGGTAGACGGCGCCTTCTTGTCTGGGTCCTCGACTGCTACAACCTGGTAGGCGCGCTCAAGGGAGCACATCGCGTCTTTTTCCTCGCACGCGATAGTGATGATGTCGCGGTTCCCTGGCATCTTGAGGACGTTGTAGGCATGGTGAGTCCGGCCATTAACTTGGCCAAGGCCGGATACCCAAGGATGGCATTGTACGGGAGGCGAATGTGGGCGACGTCGAAGTCGATGAGCTCGGTGCGGTAGTTGTCGCGTCGTCCGAAGGTGACTAGGAGGCGGGTCTGCCCTATTGGGGTGTGTCGGATTTCGGGTTCTAGCAGACCCTTGAGGTTCGAACACTGGGGAGCGCGCGGAGATTCAACCCTCTACCGGCTCGCTACTCGCCGAATCGCTAGGACCTAAACTACCAAACAGAACAGCACAAGAGACACAAGATTTATACTGGTTCAGGCCACCATTGTGGTGTAATACCCTACTCTAGTGTGTGGTGTGGTGGATTGCCTCTTGGGCTTGATGATGAACAATACAAGGCAGAACAGCCTCGCGAGGGACTGTTCTTGGCTGGTGTGACGAACAGCTAGGAGGAGTTCAGTCGCCCTATCTACTGGTTTCTCGGTCAGGATCGAGATATCTCTACCTCGGGGGTGGATAGTCCTATTTATAGGCAAAGGTCCTGGGCCTCTTCCCAAATGATGAGCGGGAAGGGTGCCAACAATTGGCCATTTTGAAGGGGAACAATGGGTACACTTATCCTGACTAAAGTTGGTCCTCTCCTGTTAAAGGCTCTGGTGGTGACGCCGGCTTGGGCTCCACAATGACTTCCTTCCGGCCGTTGGGCCTGTCTTGGTCTTGTTGCACCGAAATGGACGCCTTTGCTTGATGCTCTCGCCTGTGCTTGCTCCCTTTGCACAAAAGAGGAAAGGAGGACACTGCGTGGGCTGGCGCCCAACTGGCGCCCTTGGTCGTCATGGCTTGCGTCATGGGCACCTCGCGAGGTACCCCGCCTTGAACTCTCCGCCTCCTCATGAGCCAGCCTGACGAGGCCGTGCCTGAGGAAGCTCCTTGTCGTCCGCCCTGCGAGGTTTGGCCCCTCGCGAGGGTCTTGAGCTTGTGTTGATGAAGACGAGCTGTGCTGGGCCTCCTTTGAGCCACGCCGCAGGCCGCAGGCAGGCAAGTCTTGGGACCCCCATTCCCAGAACGCCGGCAGTAGCCCTCGGGCCCACGGCGCGCCCGAACTTGGCTCAGCAGTGAGGCAAAAGGGCAAGTGCGAAGCGTCACGGGCCCTAACAGCCTGCGGCCTTGGGCGCCATGTGGCGGTTGATTGGACGTGGGCGCCTCTACTTCCCCACGACGCTTTGGTAACCGCATGGTTTCGACAAGTCCCTGCATCCAAAGCGGGTCATGATTACCTGCGATCGTGGAGGTCGACGGTTGGCCTCCGCCGGCTATAAGTACGGAACGGCACGCGCCCTTCCGGTCTATCCCCCTGCTTCTTCTTCTTCCTGGACCTTGCTCTGTCTTGCTGCCGGTTCTCTGGGAAGAGAAGGGAAAAGCTCCCCAAGAGGATCCTCATTCGCTTCCCCCGAAGAAGCGGCCTGCCCTCTTGTGTCAGGGCGAGGGCACTCGCCAGGAAGCGTCAAGACCCTGGTGTGAGCGGCCACCACCAGGGTTCCCTCTTCCCTTGTACGCGCACATTGCTGGCTCTGAAGGAGTCGACGCTGAACGCCACGAAGCGGCGCCACCGGGCGCCAAGGGTCACGCCAGGTGTGCGTCTTCCCCCCTGGAGTCCACGCTGAGACCTCCTGCCGAGAGTTCGTGCTTCACGCCGCCACGCCTCCTAAGTCTTGGATTCGTCTCCCCTCCTTCTTCGCCTCCGTGGTCCGGCGGGGGGAACCCCTCGGGCTTTGGCTGCAGACGCCGGCCGCGCCACCCTCGCGACCGGGGCAGAGGTCACGGTCATTGCCCCAGGCGAGGTCTTCATGACTCGAGGCTGGGGCGAGGTCGCCCGGGTCTGCAGGACGAGGGGCGCCCTCACGATCCATCTGGAGTACGACGGTGCGTCGGTGATGTCCTTCAAGGTCTTCGATGCGGAGGGTCTCCGGCTGGAGTGCTGCCCCGGGAGAGGCGGTCGGGACCCTGCTGCGGCGAGACAGAGGCCGGCCGACCGCTCCGTTGGCCGACCCTCAAGCAACGAAGGCGCCGGAGGATCCAGCGACTCCGCCGAGCTCTTCGCGACTCGAGACGAAGCGAGACAGCCTACGAAGCCCTCGAAAGCCTGCGCCCGTTCTTGAGCAGGCGGGCTGCCAAAGCCGCTGCCGTCCCAGATCTGGATGGGGTTGGTATCGGTGCTGGGCGGCCCACTATTGATGATGGTGTCTGCCGTGATGCCCTCTGTAGTTAGGACTCCTTAGGATTTGCGCCTTTTGTTCCTGCGAGGAGCCAAGAATATACCCCACGGGGGCTTGTAAGATGTTTGTAGCTTCGTCTGTCAACATGATCCTTATTGTGAAGTAGTGCGAGATTCTCATTCCGTTTTAGCTTAGTTTCCTCCTTTCAGACCTCGCGAGGGCTTGATCCTCTGCACCGACAGGTCCCAGTCCCAACGCGGCTTCAGCCGTCGCTGGTATGCCAGGTCGCGATGTCGTGGTCAAGGCCAGGAGGTGAGCGGCCCGGGGTCCGGTAAGAGCCCCTGAGTCACGATGCTCAGGAGGTCCCCCTTAGCACCCAAGCAGCCATCATGCGGTGAGAAAGGAGGGCGATGTTGCTAACACGGGATTGCACTTATTGCGGGGGCGGTGCTGTGATAACCAATGCTTTCGGAGAGTGACTTATCTCGAGGGTCTGAAAAACGCTTCCTGGTGCGGCGTCAGATCCGTGCCTTGGCCGACGTAAGGTTGCTTGGCGACGTTCCTTGGAGGGACCCTGCAGGCTCATCACAGAAGGACCGAGGGTTTGTCGCGACAATCGACAGTTAGCCGTTAGTTGCTGTGGAGGGGCGTGAGAGGCCTTGCGAGGTGTATTGGGGTACCCGTGAGCTAGCGCGGGACTCACGGGGCCCTACCTCAATGCGGGTTGCTCCTGGCTCTGGGCCTTATCTTCGAGTGTGTTCCTGCAAATTTGGCCAGATGTCGGTGCTCTACGTCTTCGGGTCCCGGCTCTCGGGCTGGTCTCAGCCGTCGGTGGCATGCCAGGTCGTGATGCCATGGACAAGACTAGAGGGTGAGGGCCGGAGAGCCGGTAGGAGCCCTGAGTCGCGATGCTTAGGCACCCCCCCTTTAACGCGCTAAGTCAAGTTAGATGACTTAAACTTCACGCCCTCGGTCCCGGCCTCGGGCTGGTCTCAGCCTCGCCGCATGCTAGGTCGCAATGCCATGGACAAGACCAGAGGGTGAGGGTCGGAGAGCCGTAGGGAGCCCCGAGTCGCGATGCTCAGCGCCTTTAACGCTGCAAGTGGGTTAGATGACGAAACTCCACGCCTTCGGTCCCGGCTCGGCTGGTCTCAGCTGCCGCCGCATGCTGTGTCGCGATGCCATGGACAAGACTAGAGGGTGAGGGCCGGAGAGCCGGTAGGAGCCCTGAGTCGCGATGCTCAGGCACCCCTTTAACGCGCAAGCTGGGTTAGATGACGAAACTCTACGTCCTCGGGTCCCGGCTCTCGGGCTGGTCTCAGCCGTCGCTGGCATGCCCGGTCGCAATGCCATGGACAAGACCAGAGGGTGAGGGCCGGAGAGCCGGTAGGAGCCCTGAGTCGCGATGCTCAGCGCCCTTTAACGCTGCAAGTCGGGTTAGATGACCAAACTCTACGCCCTGTCCTGCTATTTGGCTGGTCTCACCGCCGCTGGCATGCCAGTCGCGATGCCATGGACAAGACCAGAGGGTGAGGGCCGGAGAGCTGGTAGGAGCCCTGAGTCGCGATGCTCAGGCACCCCCCCTTTAACGCCCAAGATTCCGACACCCGGGAGAAAAAGGCACCAAATAACAAGCATGGTGGATCAAAAGCTTACCCCTAAGATAAACGAAGAGGGATACATGCCACTGGGACAGGCCCGAGCGGCTTGGGGATGATGCAGGCCGAGGGGCACCCTCAATATGGTAAGGTAAGGACATGAAATAAAAGGGATACATGCCGTAGGGACGGACCCACGCGGCCTGGGAATAATGCGGCCCTGAGGGCGCTCCCAGCCAGAAACGAAACTTAAAATATGTCACCTGATGATGTTAGGGACGAAGGGGTGTTGGTGTAGCAGACTCGGTGGGCTGTGGGAGCTGGTCCTCACGAGCCCCCAGGCCCGGGGGCCTCAGGAGGCTCCGGAGGCGCTGGCGGCTCCTCGCGGGCCATCTCCATCTCCGCCAGGGCTGCGGCATGCCTGACCTCTTGAGCCTCCAAGATGGCCCTCATGAGACGCTGGTGCGCGGCAGCCGCATTCGGCAAGCCGTAAGGCATGCGCACGTAGCTGTGGGGCGGACCCTCGCAACATCCCACTCACGAGGGCCAGAGGCACTCTTGAGACGCAGCTCAGTTGAGCCCCGGTATGTCGATGCAGACGCGCAGCCCACCATCCTCGCCTGGATGGGGGGCCACGGTGGGTAGGCGGCGGCTGCCTCTCATGACTCTTGACTCTTGTAGCTCCAGAATGGCCTTGCTGACAAAATCCTGAGGGTTTGGCCCTCCTTGCCTTGCTCCTTCTTGAGGGAAACGTGCTTCGAAGCACGCCTCCACGTGGTGCCCAAGCGCCTCCCTCATGACCTTGGCAAGGTCGGCGGCCCTCCAGAGGAGAGCCCCCGAGCCCTACCTGAGGAGGGCGTTGGGCGCGCTTCCCTATGCAATGGAAGGAGGCTCCCCCTGAGCAAGCGCGGGCCCTGAGGGGCCTGCCTCCTGAGGGGCCGGGCCGGACGATATCTTCTTCTTCTTGGGGGCGGCCTCAGAGGCCTCCCCTGCAGCCGTGGCTTGGGTCTTCCAAAGGATGCGGCTCAAAGGCTCGCTCCAGGAGCAAACTGCGCTCTCTCTTCGTAGGCACCGTGATGACCCCGCCGCTTCCCGGCATCTTGAGGACGCGTAGCCATGGTGGGTTACGGCCATGAACTTGGCCAGCCGCACCCGAGGATGGCGCCAGGCCAGAGGGGAATGTGGCGACGTCAAGTCGATGAGCTTCAGGCGGAAGTTGTCGCGAGCCCCGAAGGTGACAGAAGACGGACCTGCCCTATCGGGACCGTGGAGCCGCTGACTCGGAGAAGGGCTTCGCTGGCTGAAGCTGATCAGAGGGCACTTGAAGATTGTTGAACGCTTCCACGGACAGACGCTGAGCCCCGCCCGCCGCCGATGAGGGTCCCGGTGACTCAGCACGCTGTCGATGATTGGGGAACAAAGCATCGGGAGGACTCGTTGTGGTGCCAAGACTTGAGCTGATCCGCTGAGCTGAACGTGATGGCGCATGCCACCACTTGAGAGGGCGCTGCGGCCTCGAGCTTGGGAGGACTGCATTCACTTCATGGGCGAACCGCTTGAAGATGCGCCGAGAGGCTGGGGCTTGAGCTCCGCCCAGGATGCTGAGCGATTGCGCTGCAGTTCCCCGGAAGCCCCCAGCCTCCTGGCCCCGATGACGGCCTTCATTTCTCCTTGGCTGCGGCAGCCGAGGGAGGCCTGCGTTCCTTGCGGGCGATCCTCGCGAGGCTGATCCCTCCAGCCTCCCTCGCGAGGCGGGTCCTGCCAGCGATCCTCGCGAGGTTGATCGCGCCACCCTTGGCGCGGGCCGCAGTCTTCCCAACGTCCTGCATTCCTTCCTCCTCCTCGGCCGTATCCCCAGTCGTTGCGGTCAGGACGTCTACCGACCCTTCCTTCACGCACAGCCCTGAGCTCTTGGCATTCATTGGTGTTGTGAGTGTGGAGGTCGTGGTACACGCAGTACCGACTGCCCTTGGAGGATTCGGGCTGATCTCTGCCCCGCTTGGTGTCTGGCTCGGCCGCGAGTACGGCAGCTCCTTGGCTTCACGCCCTGGCCTTGGGCTTCTTTGGGGTCCGGCAGCAGCTCGAGGAGAGGAGAGGCTCCTCAGCCAGCCTCGCGCACTTGGTCGCCAAGTTGAATAGCTCCAAGGAGGTGCACAGTCTTCATGCATCGCCAGCCTCCTTCATCTTGACGTCAAGACGCCGCGGAGAAGGCTGAGATGATGGCCTCCGTCACCCTCGGGATCTTGAGGCGCGCATTGTTGAAGCGCCGGATGTACTCGCAGGGTTTCTGCTGTCGCTTGATACGGCTGCGCATGTCGCCACGGCGGTGGCGGTCGCGAGTACCCTGAAGTTGGCGATGAAGCGAAAAGATCTCGGCCCCAGGAGGAGATCGGTCCGGGGCCAGATTCAGAGCCAAAAGGGCCTGGCCCTGAGCGCCATGGGAAACCAGTTCGCCATGACCTTTTCCTCCCTGCAGAAGGCCGATGCCCAACTCAGAGAGTTGGAGGAACTCAGAGGGTCAGCCAGGCTGGCAGAGCGAGGAGGCAGGTCCGGCTTGAACTTGTCGGGCCACGCGACTGCAGCCTGGAGGTGAAGGCGCGACAGCCCGCTGCGGGCCACAGGGGCCTTGGGCGACGGAGAGCTTGGTCTGCGGGTCCCCATGCGCCGCGACCGGGGGCAGCGAGGGTCTTGATGTGCCGGAGCAGGAGCGCCGGGCAGCTTCGAGGGCGAGGGACTTCTGGCAGCTCTCGCTTGCCGCCACTGGCGCCGACGGGCGGGTTCCGCCAGGTCGCGCGCGCTTGGGGCCAGTGGCACCTTTCTGAGGAGGAAGCGGCCGAGGCGCCCAGGAGCTTATTGCTGTGCAGCAGGCAGTCGCAGTGCTGGCAACAGATGGACGGCGCGGAGCCCGGCGGCGCGAACAAGCTCGGCGACTCGGTCGAGCCATTCTTCGTAGACGTCGTCGATGGGGCGGTAGCGCAGGAGCTCATTTGGCGCGATGAGCGCAGCTCGGGCCTCCATGGCAGCGCGGGGCGCGTGTGATGAAGAACCAGTGGGGGTGAGCGAGGGCGTGGCGGTGCGGCCGTCCCGCCTCGTGGATGGATGCTGGGACGATGCTTGCTGCTTGTTCCCCGCCGGGCCGGTGGCGGTGTTGACGGCAGCTGACGGGGAACGACGAGGGCGCCCGCCGACGGGAGCCGTCTGGGCGACATGGGAAGCGAGGGCGGCTCGGCGCTCGGCGCGAGCCCGACGAGCGTCAGACATGGATACGGTGGTTGGGGAAGAACGAGACGACGGAAGGCAAAGCCCGGCACTCCCCTACCTGGCGCGCCAAATGTCGGATTTCGGGTTCCGGCAGACCCTTGAGGTTCGAACACTGGGGAGCACGCGGAGATTCAACCCTCTACCGGCTCGCTCTTCGCCGAATCACTAGGACCTAAACTACCAAACAGAACAGCACAAGAGACACAAGATTTATACTTGTTCAGGCCACCATTGTGGTGTAATACCCTACTCCAGTGTGTGGTGTGGTGGATTGCCTCTTGGGCTTGATGATGAACAATACAAGGCAGAACAGCCTCACGAGGGTCCGTTCTTTGCTGGTGCGATGAACAGCTAGGAGGAGTTCAGTCGCCCTATCTACTGGTTTCTCAGTCCGGATCGAGATATCTCTACCTTGGGGGTGGCTAGTCCTATTTATAGGCAAAGGCCCTGGGCCTCTTCCCAAATATTGAGCGGGAAGGGCGCCAACAATTGGCCATTTTGAAGGGGAACAGCGGGTACACTTATCCTGACTAAAGTTGGTCCTCGCCTGTCAAAGGCTCTGGTGGTGACGCCGGCTTGGGCTCCACAATGACTTCCTTCCGGCCTTTGGGCTGGTCTTGCTCTTGTTGCACCGAAATGGACACCTTTGCTTGATGCTCTCGCCTGCGCCTGCTCCCTTTGCACCAAAGAAGAAAGGAGGACACTGCGCGGGCTGGCGCCCGACTGGCGCCCTTGGTCGTCATGGCTTGCGTCATGGGCACCTCGCGAGGTACCCCTCCTTGAACTCTCCGCCTCCTCATGAGCCAGCCGGACGAGGCCGTACCTGAGGAAGCTCCTTGTCATCCGCCATGCGAGGCTTGGCCCCTTGCGAGGGTCTTGATCTTGTGTTGATGAAGATGGGCTGTGCTGGCCCTCCTTTGAGCCACGCCGCAGGCCGCAGGCAGGCAAATCTGGGGACCCCCGTTCCCAGAACGCCGACAGGGTGGTGGAGCCGTCGGTCACTCCTGAGAAAGGCTTGGTGGGCTGCAACTGATCATATGGCACTTGGAGGCGGTCGAACGTGTCGACGGAGAGAACATTGAGCCCTACACCGCCATCGAGGAGGGTTTTGTTGACTTGGACGTTGCTGATGGTGGGCGAGCAGAGCATCGGAAGTTCACCGGCACTTGCCTCGCACTTGAGCTGGTCCGCCGAGATGAAGGTGATGGTGCACTTGGACCACCTGATCGGCCGCGTTGTCTCGAGCCTAGGGAGAGCTGCGTTAACTTCTCGGGCGAACTGCTTGAAGATGCGCTCAGATGCTGGGGCCTGCGCACCGCCCAAGATGCACACGATGGTGCCAGGCTCCTGGAAGCCCCCAGCCCCCTCATCCTGGTCGTCGTTCCTTCTTGGTGATGGTGGCAGTGTAGGAAGGTCTGCCTTTCCCCGAGGGTGGTCCTCATGAGGTTGATCCCTCCAGGCGCCCTCACGAGGCTGGTCATGCCAGCGGTCCTCACGAGGCGCCGGCCAGCCACTCCTGGCGGGGGCCGCGGTCATCCCAGCGCCCTCCAGTTCGGCCTCCTCCACGACCTTATCCTTGGTTGTTGCGCTCGGGGCGTCGACCGAAGCGCCCGTCGTGGATGGCCCTGAGCTCCTGACAGTCATTGGTGTTGTGGCTGTGCATGTTGTGGAAGGCGCAGAACGGGCTACTGTCCTTGGATGACTCTGTGTGGTCATGGCCGCGCTTCATCTCTGGTTCTACCGCGAGCACGGCCGCTCCCTTGCGCATCACATCCTTGGCCTTGGCCTTCTTGTCTTCTAGGTCAGTAGCTGGGAGCTCGACGAGGGAAAGGCGCCCTTCCTCAGCTCTTGCGCACTTGGTCGCTATGTTGAATATCTCCAAGGCCATGCACAGGTCCTCATGGATGGCGAGCTCTTCCTTCATCTTGACACCGCGGACGCCATCGGAATATGCCGAGATGATGGCCTCGTCCGTCACCTTGGGAATCTTGAGGCGAACGCTGTTGAAGTGATGGATGTACTTCTGCAGGGTTTCTCCTGGTTGCTGCTTGATGCGTTGCAGGTCACCCGTGGCAGGTGGGCGGTCGCGAGTACCCTGGAAGTTGGCAACAAAACGCTCGGGCATCTCGCCCCAGGAGGAGATCGATCCCGCAGGCAGGTTCGGGAGCCATGAGCATGCGCCGTCTTTGAAGGCCATGGGGAACCAATTCGCCGTAACCTTCTCATCGCCGTTGGCCGCCTCGTTGCTTAGATCTTAAAGCTGCAGGAACTCAGCAGGGTCGGGGGTGCCGTCATAGCGTGGAGGCAGGTCGGGCTTGAACTTCCCGGGCCAGACGAAGCTGCGCAACTCAGGAGTGAAGGCTCAGCAGCCCGCTATGGCCACTGGAGCCTGTCGCGGAGGCTGAGCTTGGTCTTGGTGCCCACATGCCGCCACTACAGGGGGCGCGTGGTCTCGACGCGGCGGTGGTGGGAGCACAGGAGCGCCTGCTCGAGGTCACTGGACCTCCTGGCAGCTTCCTTCTTCATGCGTGGGCGCCCTGCATGGTGGGTCGCACCGCGGGGCCGCACGCCTTTGCGCGAGGGCGATGTCCTGACGTGGAGGTGGCGGAGGCGCTCCATGGGCTACGTAGCCGGCAGTAGGAGGTGCGCGAGGTAGCGAGAGGGACGGTGCACGAGAGCCCCGAGCTGCGCTGACGAGCTCAGCGATGCGGTCCAGCCAGTCATCATAGAGGTCGTCGACGGTGTGTTATCGCAGGAGCTCGTGCGCCATGAGCAGCACAGCCTGCGCGTCCGTGGGTCCGCAACGAGCATGGGACGACTAGCCGGCTAGAATCAGCGACGGGGTGGCGAGGCGTCCATCCTGCCGCACGGTTGGGTGCAGCGATGAGGCTTGCTACTCGTGCCCCGCCAGGACGGTGGCAGTATTGGTGGCAGGTGATGGAGAACGGTGAGGAGGCCCACCGACGGGATCCGTCTGGGCGTCATGGGTGGCGAGGGCAGCCCGTCGCTCAGCACAAGCTCGACGAGCGTCAGCCATGGAAGCAGTGGAGCAGCGGTGCGTCGGTCGACGGAAGAAAGGATTCGGTGCACCCCTACCTAGCGCACCAAATGTCGGATTCCGTACTCCGCAGACCCTAGAGAGGTTTGAACTCTGGGGTGCGCATGAAGAGCACACTCTCCCCAGCTCGCTCCCTCAATGATCCCATGGCCTATCTCGGCGAACTCAAAGAACAAGAGACCCGGGGGTTTATATTGGTTCGAGCCACCGTGTGGTGTAATACCCTACTCCAGTGTGGTGGTGGATTGCCTCTCGAGGGCTGAGGATGAACTAGTATAGTGGGTGAACACCCTCAGGAGGAGAGGTGTTCCTGACCTCGAAGAGCTGGTGAGGTGGTAGGGTGATTTGAATGATCCGTCCCCTCTATGGTGGTGGCTAGTCCTATTTATAGAGGCCTAGGTCCTCTTCCCAAATCTAGGCGGGAAGGGATCAGACAACGGCCAAGTTTGAAGGGAGACAACTAGTACAAGCTATCCTGACAAAAGTAGTTTTCGCCTGCCAAAGGCTCTGGTGGTGACGCCGCCCCGGGCTCCACCATGACCTCCGTCCTACCGTCCTGGCGGTCCTTGGTCTTCTTGCACCGATATGGAAACCTTTGCTTGATTCCTCGGGACTCTGTGACTGCGCTTGCCCCCTTAGCACCAAAGGGGAACACTAGTACACTGCGCCCGCTGGCGCCTGCCTGGCCTTGATCGTAATGGCTCACGTCATGTGAACCTCGCGAGGTGCACCTTGCATAGATATCTCCGCTCCTTGTGAGCCAGCCTAGTGAGCTTGCCCCCAGGGAGGTCTTGGTGTCACCCGCCTCGCGAGGCTCGGCCCCTCGTGAGGGTCTTGTGCTGTTGCTGCCGAAGTTGGGCCATACCAGGCCGTTGATGAATCCATGTCGTGGGCCGCAGGCAGGCAAGTCTGGGTACCCCCGTTCCCAGGACGCCGACAGATGCTTGCGGTCCGATGAGTGTTGAGGCACGCGGCGGATATCGTTATTTTATGACCTTCACAGATGATTTGAAACACAAGTCTGAAACATTTGAAAAGTTCCAGGATTTTCAGTTTGAAGTGGAGAATCATCGTAACAAGAAATTAAAGTTTCTACAATCTGATCGCGGAGGCGAATATTTGAGTTACGAGTTTGGCCTTCATTTTAAACAATATGGAATTGTTTCACAACTCATGCCACCTGGAACACCACAACCTAATGGTGTGTCCGCACGTCGTAACCATAATTTATTAGATATGGTGCACTCTATGATGTCTCCTACCAATTTACCACTATCGTTTTGGGTTTATGCATTTGCTACAGCCGCATTCACGTTAAATAGGGCATCGTCTAAATCCGTTGAGATGACACCGTATGAACTGTAGTTTGGCAAGAAACATAAGCTGCCGTTTCTTATGTTTGGGGTTGCGACCCTTATGTCAAACGGCTTCAGCCTGATAAGCTTGAAACCAAATCGATGAAGTGTGTCTTCATAGGATACCCTAAGGAAAGAAGTGCACCTTCTACCACAGATCGGACGACAAGATCTTTGTTGCTAAGAATGGATCCTTTCTAGAGAAGGAGTTTCTCTAGAAAGAAGTGAGTAGGAGGAAAGTAGAACTTGATGAGCTAGTTGTACCTTCTCTCGAATTGGAAAATAGCACATCAGAGAAATCTGTTCCCAACTAGAGAGGAAGCTAATGATGATGATCATGAAACTTCGAATCAAGTTACTACTGGACCTCGTATGTCGAACAGAGCACGTTCCGCACCAGAGTGGTACAGTAATCCTGTCCTGGAAGTCATGTTATTAGACCACGGCAAACCTACGAACTATGAAGAAGCTATGATGAGCCCAGATTCCAATAAATGGCTTGAGGCCATCCAATCCGAGATAGGATCCATGTATGAGAACAAAGTATGGACTTTGGTGGACTTCTCGATGATCGGAAAGCCATTGATAATAAATGGATCTTCAAGAAGAAGACATACATTGACGGTGATGTAACTATCTACAAAGCTCAAGCGACAAGTTCAAGGGGTTGACTACGATGAGACTTTCTCACCCGTAACGATGCTTAAGTTAGTTCGAATCATGTTAGCAATTGCCGCATTTTTATGAAATCTGACAAATGGACGTCAAAAGTCCTTAATGGATTTCTTAAACAAGAGTTGTATATGATGCAACCAGAAGGTTTTGTTGATCCTAAAGGTGCTAACAAAGTCTGCAAGCTCCATCGATCCATCTATAGACTAGTGCAAGCATCTTGGAGTTGGAATATACGCTTTGATGAGGTGAACAAAGCATATGGTTTACAGACTTATGGTGAAGCATGTATTTACAAAAAAGTGAGTGGGAGCTCTATAGCATTTCTGATATTATATGTGGATGACATATTATTGATTGGAAACGATACAGAATTTCTAGATAGCATAAAAGGATATTTGAATAAGAATTTTTTAATGAAAGACCTTGGTGAAGCTGCTTACATATTAGGCATCAAGATCTATAGGGATAGATCGAGACGCTTAATAGGACTTTCACAAAGTACATACCTTGGCAAAGTTTTGAAGAAGTTCAAAAAAGATCAGTCAAAGAAAGAGTTCTTTCCTGTGTTACATGGTGTGAAGTTGATTAAGACTCAAAGCCCGACCATGGCAGAAGATTGAGAGAGAACGAAAGTCATTCCCTATGCCTCAGCCATAGGTTCTATAAAGTATGCCATGCTGTGTACTAGACCTATTATGTACCTTGCCATGAGTTTGGCAAGGGGGTATAATAGTGATCCAGGGGTAGATCACTGGTCAATGGTCAAAACTATCCTTAGAGAACTAAGGAAATATTTTCTCAATTATGGTGGTGATAAAGAGTTCGTCTTAAAGAGTTATGCCGACGCAGGCTTTAACACCGATTCAGATGACTATGAGTATCAATCCGGATACATATTGAAAGTGGGAGAAATTAGCTAGAGTAGCTCCATGCAGAGCATTGTAGACATAGAAATTTGCAAAATACATATGGATCTGAATGTGACGGACCCATTGACTAAACTTCTCTCACATGCAAAACATGATCACACGTTAGTACTCTTTGGGTGTTAATCACATGGCGATTTGAACTAGGTTATTGACTCTAGTAAACTCTTTGGGTGTTGGTCACATGGTGATGTGAACTATGGGTGTTAATCACATGGTGATGTGAACTAGATTATTGACTCTAGTGCAAGTGGAAGATTGAAGGAAATATGCCCTAGAGGCAATAATAAAGTTGTTACTTTATATTTCCTTATTCATGATAATTTTTTATTATTCATGCTAGAATTGTATTGATCGGAAACTTAAATACATCTGTCCCTTGTAAGCCTCTACTAGACTAGCTCGTTGATCAAAGATGGTTAAGGTTTCGTAACCATAGACATGTGTTGTCATTTGATAACGGGACCACATCATTAGGAGAATGATGTGATGGAAAAGACCCATCCGTCAGCTTAGCATATGATCATTCAGTTTATTGTTATTGCTTTCTTGATGTCAAATACATATTCCTTTGACTATGAGATCATGCAACTCCTGGATACCGTAGGAATACCTTGTGTGCTATCAAATGACACAATGTAACTAGGTGATCATAAAGATGCTCTTAGGTATCTCGAAGGAAAAGCCTAGCAACAACACGGGTTCTAGGTATATCGATGGCGGTACACGGAGCTACTAATAAGGCGCTTCTGACTAACCCGTAGCGATGGCTGGCGTGTCTTCAGCGCTACTAATATACAAGTGTAACAGCAGCGTTCTTCCCGGGAGCTTGCTACTACTGATAGCTATAGCGCGCTTCTCCTGTGCGCGCTACTGCTACTGTGGCGCTGCTGCTAACTTTTCTCCACTCCCTACTGCTAATTTTAGTAGTTTTTTTTGCATATTTATTTTTTATTTGAACAGGCTTTATAGAAGAATCTTTAGCACATACAAATGTATCATGATAGATATATAAATGTCTGCGAGACCACAAATGTAATCATAGCATATACATACAAATAGTCTCATCATAAGCATCATCCAACACAAAGTGGTATCTTGTAATCATCTCGAAAATAGTGATACATGCAAGTCTCGAATACTTGCAACTACAACGTCATCCATCTAAAAAAAGGAATACGCGAGAAGAGCTTTCACTATGAGTGAGAGCGGAACTATGCAGTACATGAGGTGGCGGTTACAAGTCCTCTCTCGCGCTAGCGTGAACCTCAAGTAACTAGCTTCTCCTTCTTGTCTGCTTTTGATAACTTTATGGCTGGCGCCCGAGAACCCATTCACTTGCGCCTGACACTCAGGCCACTCGTTGTACACCCCTGGAACCTTCCCTTTGTACATGACATAGCACTACCATCTCGCCATCAAGACACTAGGTACCTATTAGAGATGCATCTTCATGAAGAGGATGTACAATCATATGCAACAAAATATACTAGAGCAACACGAAAAAGAAAGGGTTAGCAACTAGATGCAACATACAATACGCAAACTAATTAAGTAGCGTTACGCAAGTTCAGCAGGGACCGTGGCATCACAAAGTTTCATCGCTACAGAAAGTATACAAGTTCAACCGACACATATCATCATCATCGGCATCGTAAATCACTAGAAGTTCCATCCTTCCATATCATCGAGGATGGACCCTAGCTTCTTGAACGGCGTGAGGTCTAGACGTTGCATGCCTATGCGAGTTCGGACGTCAGCTCGCGATATAGGGCCGTGGTGGAACATCCCCTTCTCATTGACAACTTCTTTCATGATGATTGTCGCAATGTCCCTTTGGATGCGAAAGAAGTCATCTCTAAGTTTATAATCCGCTTCTCCATGAGATTCTAGCCACTTGTGGATATGATCATCATTTCTGCTTGTCATGCGAAGCTTTTGGTGATCCGTGCTGAACTCAACCATGAGATGGACGATGTAGAATCCATCCTTCTTGCCTAGTTTTGGGACATGGATGTAGGAGAAGTTAGTTTTATGCACGAAACCCATCTTCTTGTTCCTTTGTTTCCTGATCTGCATGTGGCCACCTCTAATGCTGAAGCCTTGGAGAGCATCATCTAGAATATTTATTATGTGGGTGTAGTCCTTTTTCTCGTAGTCTCTGGAAGGGTCAAAATACAAGGCATTGGAGACTCGCGGGTAAAGAATGATAAGGACGGCACGCCCGTTGCTGCGGGCAAAAGACACCTCAAATTATTCTCCATATGAGCGAGAAGGAATGATTGAAATGTCCGAAAGGGTTGTCCAGAACTGACTTACTTTGGATGATAAGGCAAGAGAACAATTTCCTGGTCCTTATTCTGTACCATGAAGTTTTGGAGGTAGTCCCTAGCAGTTTCACGCTCAAAGTCGACGAGACTCAAGAAAGACTCATGCATGTAGTACGGATCCGCCACACAGATTTGCGAGACTTCTTCACTCTTCGTGACGGAGCTCATATGTAGCGCCAAAAGGCGGAAGATTGCAAAATCGAGCCGCCTTGTCAGAAACATCTCAAAGATATGGTCAAACCGCAGGAAGAACACCTCCACGGGCCGTGTGTCGACGTAGCACTTCCCCTCAGGCACACGAGCCGGATATGTTGGATATCCTAGATACTTTGAGGCCAATAGGCTTTTCTCACTCGACAACACATGGTTGTGCAGTCTCCTGATATCACCTGATAGTGCCTCCAGCGGTTTTGGCGGTAGCATCGGCTCGCCCGTGAGATGGAACATGGATGCACCTTTCAGAATCCATCGTCTGGTTGTGATAACTCACAAGTGTAGGGGATCGCAACAGCTTTCGAGGGTAAAGTATTCAACCCAAATTTATTGATTCGACACAAGGTGAGCCAAAGAATATTCTTGAGTGTTAGCAGTTGAGTTGTCAATTCAACCACACCTGGATAACTTAGTATCTGCAGCAAAGTATTTAGTAGCAAAGTAGTATGATAATAAAGGTAATGGTAGAAAAACTAAATATAAATGCTTTTGGGTTTTTGTAGTAGTTGTAACAGTAGCAACGGAAAAGTAAATAAGCGAAGAACAATATATGAAAAGCTCGTAGGCAATGGATCAGTGACGGATAATTATGCCGGATGCGATTCCTCATGTAATAGTTATAACATAGAGTGACCCAGAACTAGCTCCAGTTCATCAATGTAATGTAGGCATGTATTCCATAAATAGTCATACGTGCTTATGGAAAAGAACTTGCATGACATCTGTTGTCCTACCCTCCGTGCAGCGAGGTCCTAGCGGAAGCGAGGGATATTAAGGCCTCCTTTTAATAGAGAACCGGAACAAAGCATTAGCACATAGTGAATACATGAACTCCTCAAACTACGGTCATCGCGAAGTATCCCGATTATTGTCACTTCGGGGTTGTCGGATCATAACACATAATAGGTGACTATAGACTTGCAAGATAGGATCAAGAACACACATATATTCATGAAAACATAATAGGTTCAGATCTGAAATCATGGCACTCGGGCCCTAGTGACATGCATTAAGCATAGCAAAGTCATAGCAACATCAATCTCGGAACATAGTGGATACTAGGGATCAAACCCTAACAAAACTAACTTGATAACATGGTGAATCTCATCCAACCCATCACCGTCCAGCAAGCCTACGATGGAATTACTCACACACGGCGGTGAGCATCATGAAATTGGTGATGGAGGATTGTTGATGATGACAACGGCGACCGATCCCCCTCTCCGGAGCCCCGAACGGACTCCAGATCAGCCCTCCCAAGAGAGATTAGGGCTTGGCGGCGGCTCCGTGTCGTATAACGCGATGAAACTTTCTCTCTGATTTTTTCTCCCCAAACGTGAATATATGGAATTGGAGTTGAGGTCGGTGGAGGTCCAGGGGGCCCACGAGATAGGGGGCGCGCCTCTGAGGCGCCCCTGCCGGTGTCAAACCAGCGGATCTCGGGTAGGGGTCCCAGCTGTGCGTCTAAGGCGGATGGTAACAGGAGACAAGGGACACGGTGTTTTTACCTGAGTTGGGCCCTCTCGATGGAGGTAAACCCTACTCCTGCTTGATTGATATTGATGATATGGGTAGTACAAGAGTGGATCTATCACGAGATAAAGGAGGCTAAACCCTAGAAGCTAGCCTATGGTATGATTGTTGTAATGGTTGTGTCTTATGGACTAAAACCCTCCGGTTTATATAGACACCGGAGAGGGTTAGGGTTACACAGAGTCGGTTACAATGGTAGGAGATCTACATATCCGTATCGCCAAGCTTGCCTTCCACGCCAAGGAAAGTCCCATCCGGACACCGGACGAAGTCTTCAATCTTGTATCTTCATAGTCTTGGAGTCCGGCGGACGATGATAGTCCGGCTATCCGTACACCCCCTAGTCCAGGACTCCCTCAGTAGCCCCTGAACCAGGCTTCAATGACGATGAGTCCGGCGGCCATATTCTTCGGCATTGCAAGGCGGGTTCCTCCTCCGAATAATTTACAGAAGATTGTGAACGCCAGGATAGTGTCCGGCTCTGCAAAATAAATTCCACATTCCACCGTAGAGAGAATAATATGTACACAAGTTTAATCTGCTGACGTTTTTTGTGGCATGACGTCATACCACCACCAGGCCTTTACTGGAATCATTTTTTATCATACCACCTCAGCACGTTTAGCGAATCGGTTTCCTTGGCACGTCTTGTCGAAGCAGAGATTGTGTTCCCCTTATTCCGGGACTCCCATCAATACGGACGTGGGTAACCCAACCGCGCCCGTTGCCACGCCCCCTCTATCGGAGGCGAGTCCCGAACGGTCACGGGGATGGCTCTTGGTATTCTTCCTCTTTATAATGAGACCAAGGCTTGTTTCTTTTCTTCAATCCTCAGTCGAATCTTCTCCTTGCCCCGAGTTCCAACACCCGGAGCCCCAGATTCGAGAGCTTCGGACCTTCAACAATGTTCGGCTCGGACCTACAGGGCCGGTGGATGCCCTCCTCCGTCACGGAAGAAGACGTGCTAAAGCTGTGAGAGGCCAAGTACCTAACTTTCGAGATCTCGCATAGGTTGCCCACCAACGGACAAGTCATTCCCACCCCTGAGCCTGGCGAGTATGTCGTGTTTGTATCCCACCTCCGTCGGGATTTAGGCTTCCCGATGGATCCTTTTGTGAGAGGGCTCATGTTTTACTATGGGTTGGAATTCCACGACTTGGCTCCGGAGTCCATCCTCCTTACCTCTTTATTCATTCTCGTCTGCGAAGCCTTCCTCCGCGTTACCCCTCACTTTGGCTTGTGGCTTAAGACCTTCGACGTGGAGCCCAAGATGATCGAGAGGCGTCAAACAGAGTGCGGCGGGGCGGTTGTAAGCAGGAGGGCCGACGCTCCATGGCCCGAGGGCTCTTTTCAGGAGGAGCTCGGCTTGTGGCAGCAGGAGTGGTTCTACGTAACCGCTCCCAGGGGCAGCAGGCAGAAGCCGCTTCCCATCTTCCGCTCGGGCCCTCCACAGCGGCCGATGTCATGGGTCAGCCAAGGGCTCAACTGGGGGCCGTCAAAGGACATGCCCCTATTGCAGAGCCGGATTCAAGACCTCCAAGCGAGGGAGATCGATGTGGTCGTGGTGATGCAGGTTATGCTGGTTAGGCGTCTCCTGCCCTGCAAATGCTGTCCTCTCCGGCTGTGGGAGTTTAATCTGGAGGGACCATGAATTCTCCAACACTTCATGGGTACGACACCCGTGGAGATGTACAAACTGTTCTTCGGATCATGAGAGGCGTGTCCCGAATTAACCGAGGACGCCGGCCTAAGCTGCAATCGCCCGGATACACAAGTAAGTAGCTCTGTGTCCGGACACACCGTTTGTTTGCCTTTCTATGATTCGCCTTTTGACCAATTGCCCTCTAAACCGGAGTGGGTAGCACAAGCAAAACTGATATGGTGTCCGGCCCCCCTCCCAGAGACCGCGCCGGATCCCGTGCTGGTTAGGATGCTGGAGGTTGCGCCTTCAGAGGAAGGCGAAGGGGAGAACAGAACTACCACCTCAACCAAGGAGGCCTTTGAGGAAGGGGGGATCGAGAGTCCCTCCTTCCAAGGGGGGAGAAGAGCCGCCCGAAAACCAGAGGCCAAAGCCCCGAGCGGGGAAGAGATCTTCACCGAGAGGGTCCTGCGTCCAGGAGGCTCGGCCGCCTGATCTCCCCTAAAGAACCAGCCCTCCAATGAGCCGTAAGTAGAAAAAGGAGTTTTGTAATAAGGACATCCCTATTTGTGCTTACGAGGATAACAAGTTTTACCTTGTAGTTCGGATCTCTGTCCTTCTCAGATGAGCTCGTCTTCGGGGGAACTCCGTCCGGAGATGATGGAGAGCGAGACGCCTCCATCTGCCGCACCATCAGATAGGGCGGACGAGCCTGAAGTGTCATCACGGAGGGTATCCCCGAGTCCGGCAGGGCCGAATAGTTCGGCACCAACTGGTGTGCGGCCGGGGGAGCTGAAAGATCTCCTTGAGAGGGCATCTATCTCAGAAGGTCACCGTACATTGATGAGTACGGTGATTGAAAGAATTTCATCCGCCGAAGGCGGATTGCGTGATGCCGTCAAGAGTTTCTTTGGCAGGGGTTTGAGTGCGTAAAATGACATACCCTTTGACAGTTTTACACATAAAGTGCGCCTTATATAGATAGTAGCCCCTGAGACTCGGTAGGGTGTCGAGAACGACAACGTGCCGAGGATCAAAATCCCAGGTATTGATTTTCGCCTTTCCTATGTAGGTAGCGGATAGTTTGGTGGCTAGCCGGACTGATGGAGTTGCCGAACTAAGGGACGACTTGACGAGTCACAAGGTAGGTTTTTTCTCTGTGGTCACCTGGTAAGGGAGCCGAAGCCCACTCCTTACAACATGTGTGCTCAATGCTGATGGTGTCGCTGCTGTGGAGAGCCTTCGGGCAGAACTTGCTCAAGCCAAGGAGCAAGCCAGAAGGAGTGATGCGGCTGCCTCGAGGACGGCCGAAGATCTAGAAGCCGAAAGGGCTGCACACTGCCGAAGCAGGGAGGAGATGGCCAAATTGGCCGTGAAGTTGAAAGATGCTACCGACCGTAATGAGGTTCTTGAAAAGGAATGCCTAGCAGAGCAAAAAGACCTGGGGAAGGCCACCGCCGAAGCCAAGGCTGCCCATTCTGCAATGCGGGCTATAAAGGAGGAGCTGCGCCAGGCCGGAGATATTGTGGCTGGCAAGCCCTTTCAACTCTTGTTGGAGGTTCTGGATCAAGGTATGCTCGGCTTGGCGGTTGTGGGGTCCGGAAGATCCTTATATGGATTTAGCGGCGAGTCTGGCAGATGCCATTGTGCACTTCAAGTCGGAAGGATCACAAGGCGGAAGAGTTGTTTTGGTCTCAATTCCATAGTCCGGAGCATTCACTTCCGACCGATCGGTTGGCGAGTGGGCTGAGCTGAATAGATTGTCGGACTTGCCATAGCGGATATCGTGGCTCATATGCGGCGGATAGGCCCAAGCCTAAGTGTTATTTTGGCTTATTGCAGCAATTCCTTGGGCGGTGCCACATATCAAAGCGATAAGCGGTCGGCCTGCATAGAGGTGCACGGATGGCCCTCGCCCATGTGAAACATCTTTGGGCGGAGATGGATGCCACCACTATTGCGACCCAGGGTTCGGACGAGAGCCGGTTACCCGCCGAGCACTATTTTGGGGAAGTTCTGCGTGGTGCTCGTGAAATAGAGTCACAGTGCTCAAAAAATGTCATGTTCAAATGAATGTTATGGTTTGTAAAACGATGTTTATAATGTAAGCGCTTTTTGTACTTGTGCGTTCAAGTATTGAAATATCTCCTGTGCGGCCGTTTATGTATACATGTGTATAACCTCAAAGATGGCGTTAAATAAACCCCAGCCCCACGCACAAAGTCTTGGGGTGTTCTTGAAAAATAGCGCATTTTCACACTTAATCCGGCGTCTCGGTCTGTGAAGGAGGTGGTAGCGTAGCAAGCGAGGCAACGGACTATAATGCTTTATCACTTTCACTTAGCCATAGGAGTTCGAGGGTGGGGCTATGATATAGCCCCTAGGGGCACAAGCAGCTCTCCGAATTGAAGCGTATGTGCTGACCGAAATGGTCGCCGTCAAAGTGGAGAATTTGAAACATTCGGTAGTCGATCGAGTGGTTGACCAGTCTCTCATTTGTATCATGATGATCAGTTTTGGCTTTCTCTCTTGAGGTGCTTTCGCCCGGCGAACCGAGAACTGTCGCGATAGTTCTCCAGTGCCGCGTTGGCGATGATCTGGGCGTAAGGCACCAAAACACGAGCCAAGCAAACACAACATTTGACCAAAGACATGATTGGAGCTGATGCATATAAGGCCTAACTCGAGGCGCGAACACTCCCTAAGGTATTCGGTCTTTATGATGGCAGGCGAACAATGCCCTAAGCCCCTAGTGTCCAGTACACACAAGGTCCTCGGCTTGGCCGATGCCAAAGCGTCGATCTCCTCTCTGGTTATAATGAGAAACCGGGGATATATAGCAACAAGAGGCGATAAAAAAGGTTTACTGAGGTCTTAATCTGAAAAGAATCCTTCAGCGGGTCCCTATTTGCGTCTGCTTTGTGTCTCCGTTGTCTTTGTATCACGGGCCAGGTGTAACATGCTGTTCATCTGTAAAGGACAGGAACTTAGTTTTGAAAAAGAAATCGAGTCAAAAAATGTATTTAAAACAAAGCATGAATAAATGAATAAGGTTGAGCTTTTATTGGCTCCTTGTTGTTCATACGCACAGCCCCTTATGAAGGGGTGTGCGGCTAGGGAGCCCCTAGCTTATTTATGCCGGACTCATCTAGCCGTGTCCGGGGTCTTGAACAACCTTTTAATGAGATGATGCCACGTGGACCGGACATTTTAATTGTAAGAGACGCGTAATGTGGTATTGCGTTAAAGCGGACAAAAGCTTCACGTCCCAGTAGTGCTTGATGGCTACTTTTGAATGGGGCGACGTGAAAGATTAGCTTTTCGCGTCGGAAGTTGTCGGGTGACCGAACACAACTTCTAGCGATGAAACCCGTGCACTTGGCGTAAGGGCCTGGCGTCACTCCTTTAAAGGAAGTGCGGCTACGTCGAATTTTGGTAAGGTCGACCCCCGTCTTGCAGATTGTGTCCGGATATAGCAGGTTTAAATTGCTGCCGCCATCCATCAGGACTTGTGTAAATTGTAGTCCATCGATTATAGGATCCAATATCAGAGCAGTCCATCCAGCGTTTTGAATACTTCTGGAATAGTCCAGGTGGTCGAAAGTAATTGGTTTTGACATCCAACCTCGAGGTTCCGCTGGGGTGGACCGTGCGATACCTACTTTGGCGGGTGCCGCACTGTTATTCCGTATTATCACATGAAGTGAGTTTACTGTTTTGACTTCTTGTGGGAAAGTCTTTTGTTTTCCGGCGCTCTACTGGTGGGGTTCGTCGTCGTCCTCGCTTGGCGCGTCGAGCCCCTTGTGTTCGGCGTTGAGTCGGCCGGACTGTTTGAAGACCCAACAATCTCGATGGGTGTGGTTTGCAGGCCTTCCGGAGGTGCTGTGGATTTGATATATCCGATCCAAAATTTTGTTTAAGTTGGATAGCTCGTCACTGTTGTCCTTAAGAGGCAGTGTTTTGCTGTTCGGTCGTGAGCTTTTGAATCCGGTGTTGACCGCCGTGTTCTTTGGGTTTTTTCTTTGTTTCGGCGCTGGTCCTTTCTACGCCGTGATTTTCCGTTTCCATCTCTGATCTCGGATGTTCTCGGGTCACTGGTGCTGCGTCTTGCTAGCCAGCTGTCTTCCCCTGCGCAAAAGCGGGTCATGAGGCTTGTTAGCGCGGCCATAGTTCTCGGCTTCTCTTGGCCGAGGTATCTGGCGAGCCATTCATCTCGGACATTATGTTTAAAAGCTGCTAAGGCTTCGGCGTCCGGACAGTCGACTATTTGGTTCTTTTGGTAAGAAACCTGTTCCGAATTTCTTGTGGCGACTCTCCGTCTTTGTTGAGTTATGTGACTTTAGTAAATGCCCGAGGTCGGACATAGGTCCCTTGAAAATTTGCTCTAAACGCGTCCTCGAGCTCTTCCCAACTTCCAACAGTATTTTCTAGGAGGCTTTTGAGCCAATGCCGAGCTGGCCCTTTGAGCTTGAGGGGTAGATATTTTATGGCGTGGAGATCATCTCCTCTAGCCATGTGTATGTCTTGATATGTAATCCTCAATCCAGACTCCAAGTCTGTTGTTCCGTTGTATGCCTCTATGTTTACGGGTTTGAATCCGCTGGAAATTCATGATCCAGCACCTCATCGTGAAACATAGTGGGTGTCTTGGCGCCCAGTATTTAGGCGTGCCGTTATCTTCGAACATGCGGCGTGTTGTATTGCTTCCTGGGGCCCTCTTTTTTGGCCCATAAATGGACCTGATCGGGCCATCTGTTTTTCGAGGATCATGTGTCGTCTTGTGTGCGGCACCGCTTCTCGCTTTTGGCCTGTCATCTGGTTGTCTATTCGGCCACGCGGCCTCTTTGCTTTTTCACTGTGGGGGCTCTATGGCCTCCTTGTTGAATTCTGGCACCAGCTTGCGCTTCGGGTAGCTCTTTGTTTGGTGGCTATTGCCATATTTGTCCGTGGTCTTGAGTACTTTGCTCCACCTCATTCTGAGTATGTCTTCCGCTGTTTTGAGCTTCCGTTTTTCCTTTTTCAGACTTTTGGCAGTGGCGACAAGTCTTTTGTGAAGGTTCTTATGCTCCGGTGGTGTGTCCGGCGTGAGATCGTCTGTATTGTTGTTTTCGCCGGGCATGGATTGATTATCCGATTCGTCCTGCTCGGATGGTTGCTTGGTTGCATGTTCGTCGCCTACTGGTTTGCCCTGCTCTATTGTTGGGTCATTAGGAGTACTGTTTTTGTCGAGGCGGGACTTAGGGCGGCGCCTGCGTCGCTGCTTTGGTTGTTTGTCGGCGGGATTGTCTTTTGCTGCGTCCCGTTGTTCCTCGTTATCGCTTCCTTTTGGGGTGTCCACCATATATACATCATGAGTTGAGGTGGCCTTCCAGTGCTTGGTAGGCGCTGGTTCTTGGTAGTCTCCTGCATCGTCGTCCATACCGTCGATGTCTTCGGAGTCGTAGTCTAGCATGTCGGTTAGATCGTCGACAGTGGCTACACAGTGGGTGGTGGGTGGGCTTTGAATTTCTTCGTCGTCCGTATCCCAACCATCCTGACCGCAGTCCGGCCAGGGCTCTCCTGATAACGAGAGATGCTTTAGCGAATTCAGTATGTCGCCAAAGGGTGAGTGCTGAAAGATGTCATGATGGTGAACTCCATGATCGCGCAATCGGATTCGATTGGTAGGGGCGAGGAGGTTGAGTCGGCAAGGGGTCCGGCACCTCGAGTCACGAGCTTTATGAGGAAAGGTCGATATTCGGCTCCATCGCTGTAGAAGTTGCAGCTCGGCGGTGTCTAGCCACTGTCCTCGATCTGCGTGATCGGCTCGAACTATGGGTCGAGCGGATTCGTGTGGCCTCCAAGGTCTTGTCCGTGGCGAGCTAGATAATACCCATCGTGACAGTGCGGCACGCTCGGTTGTGGCTCGAATCCGTCGAAGATCAAATCTCCGCGGATGTCAGTCGTGAAGTTTAGGCTTCCAAATCTGACCTGACGGCCAGGGGTGTAGCTTTCGATCTGCTCCGGATGCCCAAGCGAATTGGCCTGCAGTGCAAAGCCGCCGAATACGAATATCTCTCCGGGGAGAAAATTCTCGCCCTGGACTGGGTTGTTGTTGATTGAAGAAGCCATCAAGCCTATCGGTGACGACACAGAGGAACTCTCAGTGAAAGCACCAATGTCAGTGTCAAAACCGGCGGATCTCGGGTAGGGGGTCCCGAACTGTGTGTCTAGGCAGATGGTAACAGGAGACAAGGGACACGATGTTTTACCTGAGTTGGGCCTCCCGATGGAGGTAAAACCCTACTCCTGCTTGATTGATATTTATGATATGGGTAGTACAAGAGTGGATCTACCACGAGATCAAGGAGGCTAAACCCTAGAAGCTAGCCTATGGTATGATTGTTGTAATGGTTGTGTCCTACGGACTAAAACCCTCCGGTTTATATAGACACCGGAGAGGGCTAGGGTTACACAGAGTGGGTTACAATGGTAGGAGATCTACATATCCGTATTGCCAAGCTTGCCTTCCACGCCAAGGAAAGTCCCATCCGGACACGGGACGAAGTCTTCAATCTTGTATCTTCATAGTCTTGGAGTCCGGCCGATGATGATAGTCCGGCTATCCGGACACCCCCTAGTCCAGGACTCCCTCAATAGCCCCTGAACCAGGCTTCAATGACGATGAGTCCGACGCGCATATTGTTCGGCATTGCAAGGCGGGTTCCTCCTCCGAATTAATTCATAGAAGATTGTGAACACCAGGATAGTGTCCGGCTCTGCAAAATAAGTTCCACATACTACCGTAGAGAGAATAATATGTACGCAAGTTCAATCTGCTGGCATATTTTGTGGCGTGACATCACACCACTGCCAACCCTTTAGTTGAATCGTTTTTACTATACCACCTCGGTAGCGTTTAGCGGCGGTTTCTTAGCACGTCTTGTCGAGCGAGATCGTGCTCCCCTTATTCCGGGATTCCCATCAATACGGACGTGGGTAACCCAACCGCGCCATTGATTTTGGCGCTTGGGAGATAGGCGAGTTTTACAAGGCCGGTGGGGATGCATAGTCTTCGTCTGCCCATATATAAGGGGATAAGGATCCACCCTTTTACCTCGCCTTCTTCCTCCTTTGCCTATCCATCTCTCCAAGACT
Source organism: Aegilops speltoides (assembly GCA_021437245.1). Classification (NCBI taxonomy): domain Eukaryota; kingdom Viridiplantae; phylum Streptophyta; class Magnoliopsida; order Poales; family Poaceae; genus Aegilops; species Aegilops speltoides. The sequence goes on from CM038147.1 coordinate 255,866,633, forward strand.
CGAGCTCCAGCGCCCAAGTCCGCACACCTCGCCTCAACCCTCTCCAGCCAAGTCAGGAGCGGGAGGCAAGTGGATGGCCTCCTCCGTTACGGAGGGGCACATCAAAAAACTTCGCGGCGCCGGATACTTGTCCAGCGACATCGCGCACCGGTTGCCCGACGAGGGGCAGCTCATCCCCACCCCAGGCTCCATGAGAGGGTCGTATTTCTTCCCCACTTCCTCTGCGGACTGGGCTTCCCACTTCATCCCTTCTTCCGGGGGCTCATGTACTACTACAGCCTGGACTTCCACGATCTGGCGCCAAACTTCATCCTCAACATCTCGGCGTTTATCGTCGTGTGCGAGGCCTTCCTCTGCATCCAGCCCAACTTCGGCTTGTGGCTAAAGACCTTCAATTTCAAGACGAAGGTTGTGAAGGGCAACCAAGCGGAGTGCGGAGGCGCCATGGTGGGCAAAATGCCCAACGTCACTTGGCTCGAGGGAGCCTTCGTGGAAACCATCAAAGGGTGGTAGTCGGGGTGGTTCTACATCACCGAGCCGCGTGACCCTAAATGGGCAGCGGCCCCGAGTTCAGATCTGGTACCCCATGCAGCTCACCCTCAAAGAAGAAGGGCTTGCTATGGGGCAGTTCGGAGGAGCCGACGGACTCGATCTGTCTCCAGACCACTCGTGAACAAGAAGCTTAAGCTTGTCAGCGTGATCCAGTCATGCTCGTCCGCCGGATTCTCCCGCCAACAACGGGCTTTCAATTTGTGGGAGTTTGATCCGCACAGCACGGACCCTTAGCGGGCTCTTGACACAACGTATGAAGCTGCCGGAGGGTGCTGTTCAAGGGGAGAAGCCCCGCATCCATAGCCGAAGATCGCGGATTCAGCACGCAGCACCCGGCCGACGTGGTAAGCTATGTTATCCTTTATGGGACATTCATTTCTTTCATAGTTTGACTCTATGTGGGATCTAAAATTCCCCATGCCTTTAACAGGACTGGCAGAGGACGTCCGGACAGGTTAACTGTCCGGCTCCCCTCCCCGAAGACCCAGTGGATACCCGTTTGACGGGGCTGCTAGTCCCGGCACTTTACGTGGTGTTGGAGAAAAAGGCCAAGAAGAAGGCCACGGGAACCCGAAGAAGTTCCCGGCACCAGGTGGTATCGGACTCGTTGTCCGATGGCTCCAAGGCGGACTCCTCCCCTGAAGACAAGGAGGAGAAAGAGGCCTCTCCCCAAGAGGGCGGAGAGAAGAAAAGGAAGGCTTCCCCAACGGGGGAGGCCGAAAGGTCCAAGAAGGGAAGGACCCTTCCTCCGGACTGCTCCGCCAATGCTGGCGACGGCGATGGGGAGTGGCCCTCAAGGGCCAAACCCCCGGCAAGATCGTAAGTATCCGGATTCCTGAATGATTTATAATTTTTCTTTTTGTCACACGGTGTCTTTCTAATGCCGCATACAACCTGTAGTCCGGCCAAGGACGATCTTCCCGCTTCATTGAGCGGGTCCTTGGCTCCGTCGGATGTGGATTCCCTTCCGACCACCTCGACTCCCCGTGACGCTGATGACGCCGAGGTGGGATCCCAGGAGGGGACCCATCGGGAGGAGGAGGCTCCGGAGGCGCCGGAAGGCAGCCTCCCGAACTTTGCACCAGACTCCGCGCTGGAACCAGCAGTGGTTCTAGAGTCCGGCAGGCGGCCCCTTCGTAAGAAGGGCAAGACCGTGACACCGGCGGCCTCCGTCCAACCGGAGGCGCCGGACAACTTGTTGGAGGCGCTCAATGGCGCTTCCATCGAGGAAGAACACCGCACTATAATGAGTGCGGTGATTGAAGGTTCAGCTTCGCCAAGAGCGGGCTGACGAAGCTTCGGCGCCTTCTAACGAGCTTTGAGGTAAGAAATTTAAAATATGTAATGTAATACCGCATAGACGGTAGCCCCCGATGCTCGGTTCGTGTTAGGAAAGAAAAGCCGGACTGTGGATCTAAAAAGATATCTGCAGGAGGTCTAAAATTATGTCAATATGGGATTGCAGGCTCTTATTCTTGACCTCCGCCGACCTTGCTGCGGAGGTCGGTGCTTTGAAGCAGAACCTCGAGTGGTCCGAGAGTGAGATAGGCCGTGCCAAGAAGCAGCTCGAGGACAGGGAAGGTGAGTAACACCGTGTTAAATTTGTACCTTACAGAAAAGGATTTTGGTTGGAAGAGAAATAACAAGGATAACGTGGGTACTCCAGGGGCCACGAACGAGGTGGCGACCCTGAAGGAGGCGATGTCTGCAGCCGAATGCAATGCGGCCGCGGAGCGAGCGGAGAGGGAGAAGCAGGAGGCGAGGGTGGCGGAGGTGCAGCAAGAGCTCCAGGCTCTCATGGAAAAACATGAGGGTTTGGAGCGCGACTCGAGGACTCGAGAGTCCGAGCTTGCATCGGCTCTTGAGGACGCAAAAGCCGCTAAGGACGAAGCCCAGAAGGCCCTCTAGGAGGTCGAAGATTTGAAGAAAATAGCAGCGGGTAAGGCTTTTTTCATGCAAAGCAGGCATGTGAATGTGAATTACCTGTTACTTACCCGAATTCGGAGCTCTCCAGGAGCGTTTGCAGATCTGCCTCGCAGCGTGTCCGATGCCGCCGCATTCTACCGAGCCGAGGAGGGAGCTCGATGGAGAAGGTCTTCGGTCTCGGTATCTTCGAGGCGGACATCAGTGCCTTAGCGACCAGCTAAACAGCTGGTCGAGCTCCACAAGGTAGCCGAACAGGCCATGAAGGGCCTCATAGTTAATTTGTGCCCGAGGAGGCCGTGCACAGGAGCTACGCCCGGCTTAGAGCGGCGGCTGGTGGATCGTGTCCACAGGTGGAAGTCGTCAGCGCTCCGCCTCCATTGAAGGTGCCGTCGGGCCTTGCCCATGCAAAAGTGCACTGGGCAGGCTGGATCTCGAGAAGCTTCTAACGCGACGCCGGCAGGGCAAGGAGTATCGCGACGCTGAAATGTACTATAAGAGTGTCTGAAGGGTGCCCGCAAGATTGCGGATGAGTGCTCCAAAGATGTAATATTTGAGTAGACCCGCAATGTGTTATCTGCGCTGAAAACTTTGTTCATATGCACTAAGCAGCGCTTATTAATTTAAAATATTACCTTACATGCGGCCGTTTATAAAATATGAGAGATGGCAAGTCGTGGCTTCAGCCCCCATGCCACAGTCTTTGGGGTGTTCGGTATAAACTTGGCGCTCTTGTTCCCATTTTGGGTCCATCTAGGAGGCGCTCAACATGATGAACAAGGCAACCAGACTTATAATGCTTGAACACTCACTTAGCCATAGAATTCTATAATTTTAAATTTCGTGAAGCCCCTAGTATTCGGAAGATCGAGTTCGGGCGCTATCACGCCTAGGCGGACAAAGCCGGTTCCTCGCTCTAAGCGGCATAAGTCTTTAGGGACTCGAAAAGACCTCTCGAACAGCGACCAGCTCTCGCCTTATCATGACGGTCAGTTTTAGCTTTCTCCGAGGCTCTCGCCCAGCTCAGCCGGGCGCAATCGCGATGGTTCTCCAGTCTACCTTAGCCGATAAAGCGGAAAGTAAGGTACCAAAACATAGGAGCCGGGCAAACCCAACTATTGACCCAAGACATGATTCGGAGCCGATGCATATAATGCTATAAGTTCGGGGTGCCGCACTTGGGAAAGTGTTCGGACTTATCACACCATAATGCGGGGAACTTAAGCCCCTGGTATATTCGGTCGTACCAATGTGTACGGACTCAGGATGTCGTAAATGAACATATATATATAAGAAAAAAAGAAACGCGGCTATAAGCAAGAAGCGATGCAGTGTTTATGCAGAAATACTGCCATGAATGCAGAGCGATACAAATAGTGCGGTAAGCAAGGGATTGGACTATTTAAACATGTCCCCCTCCAGGGGTAGGCTGCGGAATGGTGTATTAAATAGATTTAATGCTCGTAGTGGAGACCACCTTAGTGTTCGTTGTAGCCTTTCTCCTTCCCTGGCTGTTTCATCGCGAGTTCGGCAGGTCTACTACCGGACAAGGCCTCTGGTGAATGGAGTCCTGTGGATAAGAAAAAAGAAAAAGAAAAAGACTGACGTACTTGCGAGCCCCTGGTGTGGTTAAACCGTACTCTGGGCCTGTCGTGGTCGTGCCCCTCCCCTATGCCCATGGTATCTCCAGAGCGTAATGATGTACGCGAAGGACTGGTCTTGCAATTATGCGAGGGCTGGGGTTGGTGCCGCATTGGTACGTGTGCTCGGAACGTGCCAGGTGGTCTTGTTGTATGTTACTCCGGGCACACTTGGCCATGTCCGGTCGCTTAACGGCCGGACTTGAGAATTGCCTTAAGAGGCTGCTCTGTACTTCTGCCGCGAGAGCCGCTGTATGTTCCTCTGTTCGGAGGGAGCGTTCCGTGTTTCCGTTGACCGTGATGACTCCTCGAGGGCCTGGCATCTTGAGCTTGAGGTATGCATAATGCGGCACCACATTGAACTTTGCAAACGCAGTCCGTCCGAGCAGAGCATGATAGCCGCTGCAGAACGGGACTATATCGAAGATTAACTCCTCGCTTCGGAAGTTATCCGGGGATCCAAAGACCACTTCCAGTGTAACCGAGCCTGTACAATTCGCCTCTACACCTGGTATGACGCCTTTGAAGGTTGTCTTTGTAGGTTTAATCCTTGACAGGTCTATGCCCATCTTGCGCACTGTGTCCTGATAAAGCAGGTTCAGGCTGCGGTCGCCGTCCGTCAGGACTCTGGTGAGGTGAAATCCATCAACGATTGGGTCTAAAACCAATGCGGCGAATCCTCCATGGCGGATACTGGTGGGGTGGTCCCTTCGATCAAAAGTGATCGGGCAAGAGGACCATGGATTGAACTTCGGGGCGACTGGCTCCATCGCATATACATCCCTAAGTGCATGCTTCCGCTCCCTCTTGGGTATATGAGTTGCGTATATGTCACACCCTGCATTTTGTAACATTTCATTTTCATTAATAAAGCATGAAAATTTGGACCAACAAAAACTTTTTGCATTATTTGGCTTTTATTTGGAGTTGGTTTTCTCTCTGTGTTTCTTTTCAAGTGCTTCTTGAAGTCAACTACTCTATCCTCTATATTCCACCTCCTTACCCCAAGCTCCTGACCAATGACCATGCCATGTGAATAGTGCTATATGGAATTTTCTTACAAAAATAATTTGGCGTAAAGAATTTTCTAAAATTAGTTTTCCAAAAACCCTGAATTGAGGTTTGCTTTGCAAGTACTTGATTAAGGGCAGTAAAATCTTTCCAAAATATATTTGACTCCTATTAGATATAGGATGCCCAGAACCACAAAAATATAATTTTAAAAGTTATTGTTCTATTTTATTTAAAAGCTTTTCTTAAGGCCGAAATGGTCTTTAATAGGAAAAAATTACTTTACTGTTTCAAAATATTTGACAGAATTTAGGGAAACTCATAGGACATATATTGTCCATATATAAGAGTTTCAACACATGGTCATGTTCAAAATAATGGTCAAATCCCTCTAAAACCCTTTCTGGATATTTCAAGCTTTTGAAATATTTACAAAGGAAATATTCTCCAAAAAAATCCAGGAAAATTCTATCATGTCACATATGACATATTAGATGATCTTGCCAAGTCTCATGACTTGGAGAACAAGATAACACCATCAAAACCCCTCAAAACTATTTCTGTCCATTCTGAAGTTTGATCAACTTTACATTGCCAAGTATGTCCAAATGTGCTCAAACTTGGTGGACATGCTTCATTGGTCTAATGATGCATCTGGACCAAATGGCACAGGTTGGAGAAGAGGAAATCTTGGTCAAAGTGCCTCAAAACCCTATCTGACCAGAATCAAGTTTGAACTACTTTAGACTACCAACTTTTTCTCCAAGACCCCAACTTTGGTGAGCCTGATCACATGACCAAATAAGGCCACCACACCAAGTGGTGCATCAAGGAGAAATGATCTACTCCTTTGGATCTACACAAATCCATTTCTGCCCATTTCTAGGGTTTGCAAGAGTTGCATTGGCAACTTTATCCAAATAAGCTCTAAATGGGTGGAAGGCCCTAAATATATGTGACATTTCACCCCATGGAGTATCTTGGCCAGTGGAAGTCATTAGCTTATCCAAAACTCCATCAAACACCTTACGGCAAAATACTAAAATGCCTATTTTGGCCACTTTCACAAATCTCCTTGAGTTCATCTTTTTGCCACAACCCCTCCTCACTCCCCTCTGTCACTTAGATGCTTTTCTACCCGAGGAAGCAATGTGGAAGAAGGGGGGAATCACGTTTGTCCTCTCTGGACAACAGTTTCCTCTCTCTCTCACAGCCACTCTCTCTCCCTTCTGCACCCCAGAGCATCCAAGGCCCTTTCCTGGCTTTGCCCCCTTCCACTGTAGCTTCCAGACAGAAAAGGGACGCAGCATGACGAAAAAACCACGGATGCGGCCAAAGTCGCGCTCTGGGCGCCGCCCGAGCGCCGACCGTTGACACGCGCCTCCCGACCGCCTCATGCCTCCCCTCGCGCGATTGATGTGTCTCGGCGTCTGCGACACGCCGCGTGCAGTCCCCATTCTCTCCTCTCTCTCCCCTCCTGCAGTAGCGTGTTCGACGCCGCCCGGCTCGGCCAATGGCCGGCCTCACACGCCGAGCGCCTGTAACCCTCCCGCTCTCTCTCCTTCTCCTGGCGCCCTACTCCATCCCCACGAGCACCGTGGACAGCTCCAACCCCTCTCCAACGGCCTCAGAGCCGATCCAGGCGCGCCAGAGGCCACGCCACGGTGAACCGCGCCAGCCCATATAAGGCGCCCCCGAGCCTCTCTCTTCCTCCTTGTCGCTCCTCCACGCACCCAATCGGCCTCCCGCACCACTCCTTCCTCTCCAGAACCACCCGAGCTCGAGATCGAGCTCGAGCTCCGCCGCCTCGGCTCGTCGGCGTCCGCGCGGTACAGGCCTTCTCCGCCCCAGCTCTCTCTCGATCTGGAACCGCGAGGCGCCACTGATCCTTTCCCCCATCGTTTCCCCTTGTTTTGCAGCCGAACCGCCGAGCCACCGACGCCCGAAGCGCCTCCGCCGCGGGACCTCGTCGCCGGCGAAGCAGGCCACTCCGGCGACCGTCTCCACCACCACCAGAACCGCGACTCGCTCCTGAGTCCAACGGTAGCCTCCGCATCCTTCCGTGCCTGTATGCTCGCGCCCGGCGGCTCGCGTCGCCTCGGCCGGAGGTAGACGACGGCCGTCGTGGGGCCGCGATTAGTTCACGCATACGACGGGTGGGATCCACCGTCGAGTTTAAAACGTCTTGACCGACCGATCTGCCGTCGGTGAAGGCGTATTCAGCCTTTACGCCTCGACGTGGCGGCGCGTGGGCTGGTTCTTCCTGGGCCTGCGCTCTTGTGGCCTCTCTCGCCCATCGGCGCAGCGCCGTTTTTTTTTTCCTTTTACAGATTATTTCCAAAATTCCACAGACAGAATATTAATCCAAATGCATTGATTCCAATTTCTAAATTCCTAGAATATTGCAACCTATTTAATGGTGCAACTTTCACTCAAATCCAACCACCTTTTCTTCTCTGTAAATATTTAAATGTGGTTTTTAGCATTTAAATAAGCCTTTGAAAATCCATAACTCCTATTTTGCTGCTCCAGAACCAAAACCAAAAGTTGTCCCCTTCCTAGCCTTCCTCCTAGTATTTTACAAAAATAAGTTGACATTTTTGTGAGCACTTTGACTTTTCTGTTTTTATTATTGTCTTATTTTCCCGTTGTTTTCTTGCGACGTTAGATCCCGTATTTGATGAGGTAGCTGAGGAAGAAGGAGGAGCAGGGCCTGAAGACTTTGAAGATCAAGCCAACCAAGGCAAGCAGCCCTTTGACCATGACTATGATACCCCTTTATATGCATGTCATTTTTAGCTCTTTATTATTGATGCATCGGAATCATGATGAGATGGTGAACCACGTGGGTTGGTTGCCACGATTATTTCCTCGTTGATACTTGCATTGTGCATGGCCCTACCTTCTTATGAGGGTTATGCCGGTGGGAGTAGATAGGATGCTAATGTAGGTGCTACGCATAAATGGGATGGGTTTGTGCATGGTGATGGAGACAAAATATTTTCAAAGTCTTTTGAAACCCGTCGGGTGCCACTTATGCCCAGGGAGATGATGAGATGGGTGACCACTTGATGACGAAGTGGTGTGCCAAGCAAAAGGGTGTGTTGTTTTCAAAACGGATTGGTCGGAGTTGCGCACCGTTATTCCAACCTTACATGCGCGACCACTCTACCCTTATATGGGAAAGGGCATTGTTGAGTACCTAGACCGATACTAGCTTGGAGCCCGCATTACTAGTGACGGGGAGAGTTGGTGCTCTCTCTTGGGACGGGTCGTGCGGATAGGGCGGCCATGGCTGTTTTCACGTGGCACCGGACACACCGTTGGTACCCGTGCTTGTGGTATGTGATGAATATGGGAGCGAGGCTCCACAACTTTATGATGTGAAATGTTTGGCACGGGGTTACTACTAATCGAGTGGACTCCATGTTAGTGTCGTCTAGGGAAAGGCGGTGATCGGTGCTTACCCGGTACTTGAGGTACCGCTGGTCGTGGATGACACGGAAGTTCCCGGATCTAGTGGGTAAAGTGTGCAACCTCTGCAGAGTGTAAAACTATTCGAATAGCCGTATCCACGGTCATGGACAGTTGGGTAACCACTCTTGGGCTACGTCCACTTGTTTTCAAACCCGGTGTGTGTGAAATGATGGTGTTGTCTTGGATCAAGTCAGAGGACTTGACACGATTGAGATGGGTTGATGCCCTCTCTGTTTATGATAAATGGGTTGGTGCCCATTCTATTTATGTTGATATCCGTGACCAGTTCTTATGGTTACTTGAATTCTCTTGATGCATGCTTTATAGGATGTTGAACATGTCCTTGCACTCAAAACTAGCTTTATGCAAAACTTTACCTATGTCATGCATTCTGTACCTTGAACCAAATCATGGGTTGCTTGCGTAGTACATTCAAAGTACTCATTGGCTTGCCCTTGGTTATTTAATTGACCGGGCATGGAAGAACCGGAGTTGGAGAAGAGTTCTTTGGAGACGATCATGCGAACTAGGGCGTTTTCCGGTCGTAATGCTGTAGGGTTAAGGCAGATGGCATGGGTTCTACTTATCAGACGACGATTTCCGCTGCTATGTTTCATTTGATGTTCAGCCCTTAAGGCTTTATCGATGTAAGACTTGACCATGTTGGTCACTATTTGTGTAAGACGGTATGTATGGATGTAAGACTCTTGTTATTCAGCTTCTGTGTGTTCAGTGAGCATTGATCTCTGGGATCACTGTACACGTGCATTCGGTGATCACGACTTGCGAGTCGGGTCCCCACAGAGCTGGTATCGAGCCATCTGTTGTAGGAAGCCTTAGTTAGCATGGACGTTAGTTAGAGCGAGACTATCCACCAGGTTACCCATATACCTATGTTTATGTTAGTATCCCAAACATAGGTCACATTCCTTTATTGACCCTTCCCCTTCCACTTTTGTAGATGGCGCGCGTGCAGGACTTCGACCACTTTGGGTTTCCGTGCTTCTTGAGGATAGCCTCAGGAAGTGCCAGTTCACTCGAGTCCCCACCTTCTCCTACCACGAGCACTGGGTCGACAGCACCAAGAAGGAGTATCACGTGGAGGTAGTCGTGAGGGCGAACGACGCCCCGACGAGCTGGTTCTTTGAGGGACCCCAGATGGCGACACTGCTCCTCGCCGTGGAGATTGCTGCCCTAAAGGCGCTGACTCGCCTCCGAGATCTCCTGCCAGAGATGGCGAGAGAGCCAGCCACTCGTTACCTGCCTTATCGTAAGGAAGGTGATGACGAGAGCAGCGCACCAGCACCACCCTTGGACGAGGGACTTTCTCTCCGCTTCCAGACCTACTTCAGCTTGTGTGGCGACATGCCGCACAGCACACAGCCTCGAGTCGACGGACTTGGAAGGAACTCCATGAGACCAAGGAGCTCCTCCGATAGTTCAGATGAAGGCGACAGGATCAAGAAGGATGGAGCACCCTGGACAGCCCGCAGAGCTTATCGAGGAGGACGACCCCCACAGTCGCACCTGCCAAGGATCACCTCAGCCACGCCAGATGACAGCAAAGGAGTACGCAACCTCTTCAAGACGCCACAAAGCAAAGCAGCGCCGTGTTCAGCTCCTTCACTCCCCACTTCCTCAAGCGATGAAGAGACCAAGACAGATGAAGATGAGGAGGAAGACCCGGAGGAGCCGAATACCCGACCGAGCATTCCACCACTTAGATTCCGTTCGGGACTAGGATAGGCTAGCTCGTAGCCTATGGTAGGATAGGTCGTGTACCCCTTTTGTGAAGTCGAGTCCTTGTAATGGTTCTTATGAAACCATGTTATGTTGTGTTATGTTCAACTTGCTTTGATGAAGTCGTACTTCCCTTGGGAACTTATAAACCACTACGTTCCCCATTTGGTTTTAATGCATGAGTTTGGCCCTTCTGGCCTTTGTTTAACTTAATTTGTGTCACACCACCCCCTTACTAGGCATTCCATCTATACTGCTTTCCCTCATTGTTGTTCCAAATCATGAGACCTTGACCGCTCCAACAGGATGCCTGTTGTAACTCGTACTGGTACCTCTACTCAGCCGCAAGAAGCCGGAGGTTCTGCTGAGGCCGGAGCCAGCCAGGACCAAGCCCAAGGACAGACTCCACCACCACCACCTCCTCCAAGCATGGATATGGCTCAGCTCCTCCAAGCTTTCCGAGAGGAACGCCAAGCCAACACTGCAGCCCTCCAGATGATTGCTCAAGCTGTCAATCGCCAGCCGGCGGGACACGGCCATGGACGTTCCACGCTGGTGGAGTTCAAGAAGCATGCACCACCCACTTTCATCGAGACTGCTGAACCCACGGATGCGACGATCGGGTCCGTCCGCACCATTGAGGATCTGCTGGCACTAGTCGGATGCACCGAGGACCGTGATAAAGTGGCGTATGTCGCCCTTGTCTCGGGGGACTGCCAGAGCTTGGTGGGATGGATTCAAGGCTATGCATGTTGAGCAAGACATCACTTGGGACACCTTCAAGACGGAATTCGCAAGGCCCACATTCCTTACGGGATCATGGCCATCAAGAAGCGTGAGTTCCGAGCCCTAAAGCAAGGTAGTAGCACCGTCAAGGAATACATGCGAAGTTGGTGTTCTCTCAAGGTATGCCCTCGAGGATGTCGGCCCGATGCTGCCAAGCGGAGCGCTTCATGGAAGGCCTTAACCAGACTCTGCAGTACTCGCTTGTTGTGTGTGACTGCCCAACCTTTCCTGATCTGGTGAACAAGGCACTCATGCTTGAGGACAAGCGACGTGCTCGTAAGCGCAAGATGATCAGCAAGGGAAGCTCCAGCAACCAGAAGCCTCGCCCGTGGCAGCCAAACCCGGTCAAGCCAACCTATCAGCAACCAAGAGCTCCTGCACCCCGCACCAACTATCCACCTCAGCAGTATGCCAACCCCAGGCCAGCTTACAACAACCCCAATAACAATGCTGGCAAGGGCGTCATCCCCAACCAAGTCACTTGTTTCGGATGTGGACAGCCAGGACACTACTCCAAGAATTGCCCCAACAAGAAGCCCGATACCCCGCGCCCCAATGCGCAGAACCCAGGACAAGGCCGTGGAATGCCACCGAGGAACCAAGCTCCCCGCAACTTGCCCAACAATGGCAGGGGTCGTGTGAATCATGTCACATGGAAGAAGCCCAGAAGACCGGACGTCGGTTGGGTACGTTCCTTGTCAATTCATCACCCATAGCTGTTTTGTTTGATTCGAGCCACGCATTCTTTTGTCACCCAAAGTTTTGCATTAAAAGTGGCATGACCCTACACCCTGAATAACCCTATGGTGGTACAAACCCCGGAGCGAGATGAGAGCCAAGATAGGATGTAAAGAAGTCGGGATTACCATTAACGGGGTAGACTTCCTAGCAGACCTTATCATCCTAAAATCACAAGGCTTGGATGTGATCTTGGGAATGGATTGGCTCAGCAAGCACCAAGGCTTGATTGATTGCGCCAACCGGACGGTCACTATGACCAATGACCGAGGAGTCGAAGTCAAATTTGCCTCCAACCCCTCTTCTGCTCAAGCCAACCAAGTCAACTGTCTGACTGAAGTTGGATTGGAACAAGTGCCGGTAGTATGCGAGTATCCCGATGTTTTTCCTGATGAGCTACCAGGAATGCCTCCTGATCGGGACATTGAGTTCATCATCGAGCTCATACCCGGAGCAGGACCCATCTATAAGAAGCCTTATAGAATGGGATCGGAGGAGTTAGCAGAATTGAAGAAGCAGCTAGAAGAGCAGTTGAGGAAGGGATTTATCCGCCTAGTGCCTCCCTTGGGGATCACCTATTCATTTGTGGCAAAGAAGGGCGGTACCATCCGCTTATGCATTGACTACCGCTCCCTCAACGAGGTTACAATCAAGAACAAGTACCCACTTCCCAAGATTGAAGATCTGTTTGATCAACTCAATGGGGCCAAGGTGTTCTCCAAGATCGACCTCGGATCTGGGTACTACCAATCAAGATCGACCCCAAGATATTCCGAAGACGGCATTCGTAACCAGATATGGCCTGTATGAATGCACGGTCATGTCCTTTGGGTTGACCAATGCCCCAGCTTACTTCATGTATCTCATGAATAAGGTCTTCATGGAATATTTGGACAAGTTCGTCGTCGTCTTCATTGATGACATTCTTGTCTTCTCGAAGTCGGAAGAAGAACATGAGCAACACTTGAGGATGGTCCTAGACAAGCTTCGAGAGCACCAACTGTATGCCAAGTTCAGCAAGTGTGAATTCTGGCTGCGTGAAGTTGGATTTCTGGGTCATGTTTTAACTGAAGAGGGATTGTCAGTTGACCCTGCTAAGATTGAAGCCGTGACTGAATGGCAATCCCCGAGCAATGTGAAGGAAGTCAGAAGCTTCCTCGGACTTGCGGGATATTACCGCAAGTTCGTTGAAGGGTTTTCGAGCATTGCCCGACCCATGACTCAGCTCTTGAAGAAGGACAAGAAGCTTGAATGGACGCCGAAGTGCGAAGAAAGCTTCCAGGAGCTGAAGAAGAGGCTAACCACCGCTCCAGTTCTGGCCACACCAGATATACACAAGGAGTTTGTGATATATTGTGATGCGCCAAGAATCGGATGGGAGGTGTTACGATGCAAGAAGGCAGAGTCGTAGCCTACCTTTCAAGGCAACTACGACCTCACGAGAGAACTATGCTACTCATGACCTTGAGCTAGCAGCGATGGTTCATGCCCTCAAGACTTGGCGACATTACCTCTTGGGTAAGCGATGTGAGATATACACGGATCACAAAAGTCTGAAGTATATTTTCCCTCAAAGGGAATTGAACATGAGGCAGAGAAGATGGCTGGAGTTGATAAAGGATTATGACCTCAGTGTTCAATACCACCCTGGAAAGGCTAATGTGGTAGCAGATGCATTGAGCAGGAAGGCTTGCTCCTTGAATGCTATGCTAAAACACAAGCTACCCGCCTTGTATGAAGAACTTGAAAGCCTCGGGTTGGAACTGGTTGCACCAGGATTCTTGGCCAACCTCGAAGTTAAGCCTACCTTGATGGATGATATCAAGAAAGCTCAGAAGGGGCATGAGAGTATTGAAGGCATCAAGAGGAAGATCAAGGCAGGCAAAGCCTCAGGATTCTCAGAGGATGAGGATGGAATGTGTGGTTTGGGAATCGCATCTGCGTGCCCAACAAGGTTGAGCTCAAGAACATGATCTTGCAAGAAGCTCATGACAGCCCATATTCCATCCACCCTGGAGGCACCAAGATGTATCAAGGCCTGAAGGAAAGATTTTGGTGGCACGGGATGAAAAGGGAGATTGCCACCTACGTTGCCAAATGCGACGTATGCCAAAGAGTCAAAGCTGAGCATCAGCGACCCGCTGGATTGTTGCAACCCCTCAAGGTGCCTGAATGGAAGTGGGACAAAGTCGGGATGGACTTCATCACCGGTTTACCCAGGTCAAGCAAGGGACATGACTCAATATGGGTCATCGTTGACCATTTGACCAAGGTGGCCCACTTCATTCCTGTCAAGACAACCTACAAGGGGAACCAGTTAGCCAGTCTCTACATCCACCGAATTGTGAGCCTTCATGGTGTTCCCAAGGAGATTGTGTCAGATCGAGGAACCCAGTTCACCTCAAGGTTTTGGAAGAAATTCCAGGAGGCTATGGGGACCAAGTTGTCCTTCAGCACTACTTTCCACCCACAGACCGGAGGTCAGACCGAGCGAGTGAATCAAATACTCGAAGACATGCTCCGAGCCTGTGTCTTAGCTTATGGAGCTAAGTGGGAAGACTGTCTCCCTTTCGCCGAATTCTCTTACAACAACAGTTATCAGGCCAGCCTTCAGATGGCACCATTTGAAGTGTTATACGGGCGAAAGTGCCGTACACCTCTCAACTGGTCGGAGACCGGAGAAGGACTTGTCTTTGGGCCTGATATCCTTCGTGAAGCAGAAGAGCAAGTCCAGCTTGTCGAGAGCGTCTCAAGTCCGCCAAGTCAAGGCGAGAAGAGCTATGCGGACTCACGTCGTAGAGACATAAACTTCCGAGTTGGAGACCATGTCTATCTCCGGGTCACCCCTCTCAAAGGAGCCCAGCGCTTTCATGTCAAGGGAAAGCTCGCTCCAAGATACATTGGCCCCTTCAAGATCACTGAGCGACGAGGAGAAGTGGCTTACCAGTTGGAACTTCCACCTGAACTTTCTGATGTGCACAACGTGTTCCACGTGTCACAACTCCGGAAGTGTCTCCAAGTTCCAGACAAGCCCGACCTCTACAAGGACGTCAATCACCAAGCCATTGATCTTCAACCTGATTTGACTTATCGTGAGAGGCCCATCTCGCATTACGGATGAGGCTGAGCGACGACTCAAGCCGCACCATCAAGTACTTCAAGGTCCAATGGAGCAATCACACCAAGCGAAGCAACTTGGGAGCGTGAAGACTACCTTAGATCCGAATTCCAGATCTCTTTTAAGCCTAGTTTAGGAATCTCGGGGACGAGATTCTTGTAAGGGGGTAGGTCTGTCACACCTGCATTTTGTAACATTTCATTTTCATTAATAAAGCATGAAAATTTGGACCAACAAAACTTTTTGCATTATTTGGCTTTTATTTGGAGTTGGTTTTCTCTCGTGTTTCTTTTCAAGTGCTTCTTGAAGTCAACTACTCTATCCTCTATATTCCACCTCCTTACCCCAAGCTCGACCAATGACCATGCCATGTGAATAGTGCTATATGGAATTTTCTTACAAAAATAATTTGGCGTAAAGAATTTTCTAAAATTAGTTTTCCAAAAACCCTCGAATTGAGGTTTGCAGACTGCAAGTACTTGATTAAGGGCAGTAAAAATCTTTCCAAAATATATTTGACTCCTATTAGATATAGGATGCCCGGGAACCACAAAAATATAATTTTAAAAGTTATTGTTCTATTTTATTTAAAAGCTTTTCTTAAGGCGAAATGGTCTTTAATAGGAAAAAATTACTTTACTCTTTCAAAAATATTTGACAAAATTTAGGGAAACTCATAGGACATATATTGTCCATATATATGAGTTTCAACACCTGGTCATGTTCAAAATATTGGTCAAATCCCTCTAAAACCCTTTATGGATATTTCATGCTTTTGAAATATTTACAAAGGAAATATTCTCCAAAAATTCCAGGAAAATTCTATCGTGTCACATATGACATATTAGATGATCTTGCCAAGTCCCATGACTTGGAGAACAAGATAACACCATCAAAACCCCTCAAAACTATTTCTGTCCATTCTGAAGTTTGATCAACTTTACAATGCCAAGTATGTCTAAATGTGCTCAAACTTCGTGGACATGCTTCTTTGGTCTAATGATGCATCTGGACCAAATGGCACAGGTTGGAGAAGAGGAAATCTTGGTCAAAGTGCCTCAAAACCCTCTCTGACCAGAATCAAGTTTGAACTACTTTGCACTACCAACTTTTTCTCCAAGACCGCAACTTTGGTGAGCCTGATCACATGACCAAATAAGGCCACCACACCAAGTGGTGCATCAAGGAGAAATGATCTACTCCACTGGATCTACACAAATCCATTTCTGCCCATTTCTAGGGTTTGCAAGAGTTGCATTGGCAACTTTATCCAAATAAGCTCTAAATGGGTGGAAGGCCCTAAATATATGTGACATTTCACCCCATGGAGTATCTTGGCCAGTGGAAGTCATTAGCTTATCCAAAACTCCATCAAACACCTTCTGGCAAAATACTAAAATGCCTATTTTGGCCACTTTCACAAATCTCCTTGAGTTCATCTTTTTGCCACAACCCCTCCTCACTCCCCTCTGTCACATAGATGCTTTTCTACCCGAGGAAGCAATGTGGAAGAAGGGGGGAATCAAGTTTGTCCTCTCTGGACAACAGTTTCCTCTCTCTCTCACGGCCACTCTCTCTCCCTTCTGCACCCCAGAGCATCCAAGGCCCTTTCCTGGCTTTGCCCCCTTCCACTGTAGCTTCCAGACAGAAAAGGACGCGCGCGCGACGCGGAAAAACCGCGGATGCTGGCCAAAGTCGCGCTCTGGAGCGCCTGCCAGAGCGCCGACCGTTGACACCGCGCCTCCCGACCGCCTCGTGCCTCCCCTCGCGCAGCTTGATTGATGTGTCTCGACGTCTGCGACACGCGCCGTGCAGTCCCCATTGTCTCTCCTCTCTCTCCCCTCCTGCAGCAGCGTGTTCGACGCCGCCCGGCTCGCCAATGGCCGGCCTCACACGCTGAGCGCCGTAACCCTCCCCTCTCTCTCCTTCTCCTGGCGCCCTACTCCATCCCCACGAGCACCGTGGAAAGCTCCAACCCTCTCCAACGGCCTCCAGAGCCGATCCCGCGGGCGCCCGTAGGCCACGCCTACGGTGAACCGCGGCCAGCCCATATAAGGCGCCCCCGAGCCTCTCTCTTCCTCCCTGTCGCTCCTCCACGCACCCAATCGGCCTCCCGCACCACTCCTTCCTCTCCAGAACCACCCGAGCTCGAGATCGAGCTCGAGCTCCGCCGCCTCGGCTCGTCGGCGTCCGCGCGGTACAGCCTTCTCCGCCCCAGCTCTCTCTCGATCTGGAACCGCGAGGCGCCACTGATCCTTTCCCCCATCGTTTCCCCTTGTTTTGCAGCCGGAACCGGCCGGAGCCACCGACGCCCGAAGCGCCTCCGCCGCGGGACCTCGTCGCCGGCGAAGCAGGCCACTCCGGCGACCGTCTCCACCACCACCAGAACCGCGACTCGCTCCTGAGTCCAACGGTAGCCTCCGCATCCCTTCCCGTGCCCTGTATCGCCGCCGGAGAGCTCGCCGTCGCCTCTGGCGGGAGGTAGACGACGGCCGCCGTGGGGCCGGCCGATCGACCTCACGCATACGACGGTGGGATCCACCGTCAGTTTAAAACGTCTTGCTGGCGTGCACCGATCCGCCGTCGGCTGAAGGCGTATTCAGCCTTTACGCCTTCGACGTGGCGGCCGCGTGGGCTGGTTCTTCCCTGGGCCTGCCGCTGCTGTGGCCTCTTCGCCCGGTGACGCAGCGCCGTTTTTCTTTTTCCTTTTCTGTATTATTTCCAAAAATTCCACAGGACAGAATATTAATCCAAATGCATTGATTCCAATTTCTAAATTCCTAGAATATTGCAACCTATTTAATGGTGCAACTTTCACTCAAGTCCAACCACCTTTTCTTCTCTGTAAATATTTAAATGTGGTTTTTAGCATTTAAATAAGCCTTTGAAAATCCATAACTACTATTTTGCTGCTCCAGAACCAAAACCAAAAGTTGTCCCCTTCCTAGCCTTCCTCCTAGTATCTTACAAAAATAAGTTGACATTTTTGTGAGCACTTTGACTTTTCTGTTTTTATTATTGTCTTATTTTCCCGTTGTTTTCTTGCGACGTTAGATCCCGTATTTGACGAGGTAGCTGAGGAAGAACGAGGAGCAGGGCCTGAAGACTTTGAAGATCAAGCCAACCAAGGCAAGCAGCCCTTTTGACCATGACTATGATACCCCTTTATTTGCATGTCATTTTTAGCTCTTTATTATTGATGCATCGGAATCATGATGAGATGGTGAACCACGTGGGTTGGTTGCCACGATTATTTCCTCGTTGATACTTGCATTGTGCATGGCCCTACCTTCTTATGAGGGTTATGCCGGTGGGAGTAGATAGGATGCTAATGTAGGTGCTACGCAAATGGGATGGGTTTGTGCATGTTGATGGAGACAAAATATTTTCAAATTCTTTTGAAACCCCGTCGGGTGCCACTTATGCCCAAGGGAGATGATGAGATGGGTGACCACTTGATGACGAAGTGGTGTGCCAAGCAAAAGGGTGTGTTGTTTTCAAAACGGATTGGTCGGAGTTGCGACCGTTATTCCAACCTTACATGCGCGACCACTCTACCCTTATATGGGAAAGGGCATTGTTGAGTACCTAGACCGATACTAGCTTGGAGCCGCATTACTAGTGACGGGGAGAGTTGGTGCTCTCTCTTGGGACGGGTCGTGCGGATAGGGCAGCCATGACTGTTTTCATTGAGGCACGGACACACCGTTGGTACCCCGTGCTTGTGGTATGTGATGAATATGGGAGCGAGGCTCCACAACTTTATGATGTGAAATGTTTGGCACGGGGGTTACTACCAATCGAGTGGACTCCATGTTAGTGTCGTCTAGGGAAAGGCGGTGATCGGGTGCTTACCCCGGGTACCCGAGGTACCGCGGGTCGTGGATGACACGGAAGTTCCCCGGATCTAGTGGGTAAAGTGTGCAACCTCTGCAGAGTGTAAAACTATTCGAATAGCCGTGTCCACGGTCATGGACAGTTGGGTAACCGCTCTTGGGCTACGTCCACTTGTTTTCAAACCCGGTGTGTGTGAAATGATGGTGTTGTCTTGGATCAAGTCAGAGGACTTGACACGATTGAGATGGGTTGATGCCCTCTCTGTTTATGATAAATGGGTTGGTGCCCATTCTATTTATGTTGATACCTGTGACCAGTTCTTATGGTTACTTGAATTCTCTTGATGCATGCTTTATAGTATGTTGAACATGTCCTTGCACTCAAAACTAGCTTTATGCAAAACTTTACCTATGACATGCATTACTGTACCTTGAACCAAATCATGGGTTGCTTGCGAGTACATTCAAAGTACTCATTGGCTTGCCACTGGTTATTTAATTGACCAGGCATGGAAGAACCGGAGATTGGAGAAGAGTTCTTTGGAGACGATCATGCGAACTAGGACGTTTTCCCAGTCAGAATGCCTGTAGGGTTAAGGCAGATGGCATGGGTTCTACTTATCGACGACGATTTCCGCTGCTATGTTCCATTTGGTGTACAGCCCTTAAGGCTTTATCGATGTAAGACTTGACCATGTTGGTCACTATTTGTGTAAGACGGTATGTATGGATGTAAGACTCTTGTTATTCAGCTTCTGTGTGTTCAGTGAGCATTGATCTCTGGGATCACTGTACACGTGAATTCGGTGATCACGACTTGCGAGTCGGGGTCCCCACAGAGCTGGTATCAGAGCCATCCTGACTGTAGGAAGCCTTAGTTAGCATGGACGTTAGTTAGAGCGAGACTATCCACCAGGTTACCCATATACCTATGTTTATGTTAGTATCCCAAACATAGGTCACATTCCTTTATTGACCCTTCCCCTTCTACTTTTGTAGATGGCACGCTGCATGCGAGGACTTTCGACCCTTTGGGTTTCCGTGCTTCTTGAGGATAGCCTCGGGAAGTGCCAGTTCACTCGAGTCCCCACCTTCTCCTACCACGAGCACTGGGTCGTGGCACCAAGAAGGAGTATCACGTGGAGGTAGTCGTGAGGGCGACAGCACGCCTGACGAGCTGGTTCTTTGAGGACCCCTGATGGCGACACTTGCTCCTCGCCATGGAGATTGCTGCCCTAAAGGCGTGACTTGCCTCCGAGATCTCCTGCGAGAGATGGCGAGAGAGCCAGCCACTCGTTACCTGCCTTATCGTAAGGAAGGTGATGACGAGAGCAGCACCAGCACCACCCTTGGACGAGGACTTTCTCTCCGCTTGGACCTACTTCAGCTTGTGTGCCGACATGCACCGCACAACACTGGCCTCGAGTCGACGGAGCTTGGAAGGAACTCCATGAGACCAAGGAGCTCCTCCGCATAGTTCAGATGAAAGCGAGCAGGATCAAGAAGGATGGAGCATCCTGGATAGCCCGCAGTAGCTTATCGAGGAGGACGACCCCCACAGGTCGCACCTGCCAAGGGATCACCTCAGCCACGCCGTATGACAGCAAAGGAGTACCGCAACCTCTTCAAGACGCCACCAGCAAAGCAGCGCCGTGTTCAGCTCCTTCACTCCCCCACTTCCTCAAGCGATGAAGAGACCAAGACTGATGAAGATGAGGAGGAAGACCCAGAGGAGCCAGAATACCCGACCGAGCATTCCACCACTTAGATTCCGTTCAGGACTAGGATAGGCTAGCTCGTAGCCTATGGTAGGATAGGTCGTGTACCCCTTTTGTGAAGTCGAGTCCTTGTAATGGTTCTTATGAATGGCTTTTGAATGGCTTTTTCCGCTGACCGGGTTTAGAGCCTCTGAATCCGGCGTTGACTGCCGTATCCTCGGTGTTATCGCTGTTAACGCGACATTTGTTTTTGTTTCAATGCGACCTGCCATTGCGGTCCTTGGTATCCGGACTGCCAGAATTTTTGCCGAGGTTATTATGCGGGCTAGCTACTGTCCTCCCCGCATGAAGCGGGTCATGAGTGATGTGAGGGCTGCCATGGATTTGGCTTTTCCTGCCCTAGGTGCGGGCCAGCCACTCGTCGCGGATGTTATGTTTGAAGGCTGCGAGGGCCTCTGCATCCGGACGGTCGGCGATTTGATTTTTCTTTGTTAGGAACCGTGTCCGAATTGTCGGGCGATTCGTGCAGGTGCTGAATTATGTGGCTTAGGTCATCGGTGTCCGGTGGTCGCACATATGTGCCCCGGAAGTTGTCAAGGAATGCGGCTTCCGTGTCCTCCCAACACCCAATTGACTCTACCGGCAAGCTGTTAAACCAATGCCGAGCTGGTCCTTTAAGCTTGAGTGGGAGATATTTGATGGCGTGAAGATCGTCACCGCGGGCCATGTGGATATGAAGGAGATAGTCTTCGATCCAAACCACGGGGTCTGTTGTGCCATCGTAGGATTCAATGTTCACGGGTTTAAACCCTTTAGGGATTTGATGATCCATTACTTCGTCTGTGAAGCATAGTGGGTGTGCGGTGCCTCTATATTGGGCAATATCACGACATAGCTCCAGCGAGCTTTGTCTACTGTGTTTGGCCCGGCCGGAGTTGCTGTATCCGGTGCGGCGGTAGTCGTCTCGCATCCTGGGGCACCCACGTGATCCGTAGATTGATCTTGATTGTCTTGCCTTGTCCTCCAATATGTCTCGCAAATCCGGCGCATTCGCCCGTGGCTTCGTACTTTTCGAGCGATGTCGTGGTACGGTCCTGATGGAGGGCCTAGAGGCCTCTCTGTCGTGGCCACGAGGTGGTCGGTCTGCCGTATTGTGCGCTAGTGATGACGGTTTATACTCCTCCTCCTCTAATTGGGGGAGCAACTTGCGTTTTGGGTATCTTTTGGAAGGGCGTTCGAGTTCATGCTCTTTGGCCGCGAGGACTTCGGTCCATCTGTCGGCCAGTAGGTCTTGATCAGCTCTGAGCTATTGCTGCTTTTTCGTTAGGCTGTTTGCCGTGGCCATAAGCCTGCATTTAAAACGCTCTTGTTCGACGGAATCCTCAGGCACGACAAATTCGTCGTCGTTGAGGCTTGCCTCGTCTTCGGAGGGAGGCATGTAATTGCCATCCTCGAGCTCTTCGTCTGCCGCTCTCTCATGAGGGCTGGCTTCTGCGTCCTCCTGCGCTGAATCTTGCTGGAGGGGGTTGTCTTCGGCACTCTCTGGGGTGCTATCATCTCCGGTGCCGGAATCTCCATTCTTAGTGTGGCGGGATTTAGAGCGGCGCCGCTGACGTCGGCGCTTGGGCTATTTCTTAGGGGAATCTGCCTCCGCTGCTTCTTCATCGTTCCCATCCTTTGGGATGTCAACCATGTATATGTCGTATGACGAGGTGGTCTTCCAGTGCCCCGTAGGCACTGGTTCTTGGTCGTCTCCGGCATCGTTGTCCATACCGTCGATGTCTTCGGAGTCGTAGACTAGCTTGTCGGTTAGATCGTCGACAGTGGCTACAAAGTGGGTGGTGGGTGGGTTTTGAATTTCTTCGTCATCCGCATCCCAACCGTCCTGACCGCAATCCAGCCAGGGCTCTCCTGATAACGACAGATGCTTTAGCGAATTCAGGATGTCGCCAAAGGGTGAGTGCTGAAAGATGTCCGCGGCGGTGAACTCCATGATCGGCGCCCAATCGGATTCGATTGGTAGGGGCGCAGGAGGTTCGGAGTCGGGCGAGGAGTCCGGCACCTCAGAGTCACGAGCTTTACGAGGGACAAGGTCAGTATTCGCTCCATCACCTTAGAGATTGCAGCTCCCGAGGCGGTGTCCAGCCTGTCCTCGTCTGCATGATCGGCTCGAACTAGGTGTCGGAGCGGACTCATGTCTTGACCTCAAGGGCCTTTGTCCGTGCAGAGCTAAATCATGCCCATCGTGGATAAAGGCGGCGCTCGGCTGTGGCTCGAATCCATCAAGATCAAGTCTCCGCGGATGTCGGCCATGAAGTTTAGGCCTCAAATCGACCTGCCGCCGGGCGTAGCTTCGATCTGCTCCGGATGGCTGCTTAATTGGCCCGCGATGCAAAGCCGCCGAACACGAAGATCTGTCCGGGAGAAAAGTCTCACCATGGGCTGCGTGGTTGTTGATGATGATTGAAGGAGCCATCGAGCCTATCGGTGACGACACAGAGGAACTCTCAGTGAAAGCACCAATGTAGGTGTCAAAACCGCGGATCTCGGGTAGGGGGTCCCTAGGCTGTGCGTCTAGGCGGATGGTAACAGGAGACAAGGGACACGATGTTTTTACCAGATTCGGGCCCTCTCGAGGAGGTAAAACCCTACTCTGCTTGATTAATATTGATGATATGGGTAGTACAAGAGTGGATCTACCACGAGATCAAGGAGGCTAAACCCTAGAAGCTAGCCTATGGTATGATTGTTGTAATGGTTGTTCGTCCTACGGACTAAAACCCTCCGGTTTATATAGACACCGGAGAGGGCTAGGGTTACACAGAGTCGGTTACAATGGTAGGAGATCTACATATCCGTATTGCCAAGCTTGCCTTCCACGCCAAGGAAAGTCGAATCCGGACACGGGACGAAGTCTTCAATCTTGTATCTTCATAGTCTTGGAGTCCGGCCGATGATGATAGTCCGGCTATCCGGACACCCCCTATTCCAGGACTCCCTCACTCATGTATAGCAATCCTTGGCCCTTTCTTTGCCGAGGAACCACCTTGGTACATTCTTCTTAGCAGAATTCTTTTTCTAAAAATTTCTAAAATTCTAGTAACTTCAAAATAAAAGTGAACAAAACTAAACAAGATTGATAGCAACTACTCCTACAAGTGCCTAGAGCCTATATCATGCATTAGAATTGCTTGGGACCTCAAAAATTTAACATGCAAGATCAGGAACATGGTCACCTATGCAGCAAAAATTTGCAATGAATAAAGCACTAGAACAGAAACTAATTGGACCAATGGAGGAGTCATATACCAAGCAACAATCTCCCAAAGCAGTTTTGTAAATGGAGCTTTGAGCAAGGAGATCGAAAATCGCAGCAAAACGAGCTAGAACTCATGCTTGAGCTAGATGGGAATTTTTTTGGGTAGAATATGAAGTGTTTGGGTGCTGGCATAAGTGGAGGGGGCCACCAGGGGCCCACGAGATAGGGGGCGCGCCCTATACGGGAAGGGGCGCGCCCTCCACTCTCGTGGCCTGGTGCTTGCCCCTCCTGTAGTGATTTCAGTATCAATCTGGATACATATTGAAAGTGGGACCAATTAGCTAGAGTAGCTCCATGCAGAGCATTGTAGACATAGAAATTTCCAAAATACATACGGATCTGAATGTGACGGACCCGTTGACTAAACTTCTCTCACAAGCAAAACATGATCACACGTTAGTACTCTTTGGGTGTTAATCACATGGCGATTTGAACTAGGTTATTGACTCTAGTAAACTCTTTGGGTGTTGGTCACATGGTGATGTGAACTATGGGTGTTAATCACATGGTGATGTGAACTAAATTATTGACTCTTGTGCAAGTGGAAGATTGAAGGAAATATGCCCTGGAGGCAATAATAAAGTTGTTACTTTATATTTCCTTATTCATGATAATTTTTTATTATTCATGCTAGAATTGTATTGATCGGAAACTTAAATACATGTGTCCCTTGTAAGCCTCTATTAGACTAGCTCGTTGATCAAAGATGGTTAAGGTTTCGTAACCATAGACATGTGTTGTCATTTGATAACGGGATCACATCATTAGGAGAATGATGTGATGGAAAAGACCCATCCGTCAGCTTTGCATATGATCGTTCAGTTTATTGTTATTGCTTTCTTGATGTCAAATACATATTCCTTTGACTATGAGATCATGCAACTCCTGGATACCGTAGGAATACCTTGTGTGCTATCAAATGACACAATGTAACTAGGTGATCATAAAGATGCTCTTTAGGTATCTCCGAAGGGAAAAGCCTAGCAGCAGCACCGGTTCTAGGTATATCAGTAGCGCGGTACACGGCGCTACTCATAAGGCGCTACAGCTAACCCGTAGCAGCAGCGCGTGTGTGCCCGCGCTACTGATATCCAAGTGTAGCAGCAGCGTTCTTCCCGGGAGCTCGCTACTGCTAATAGCTATAGCGCGCTTCTCCTGTGCGCGCTACTGCTACTGTGGCGCTGCTGCTAACTTTTCTCCACTCCCTACTTCTAATTTTAGTAGTTTTTTGCATATTTGTTTTTTATTTGAACAGGCTTGATAGAAGAATCTTTAGCACATACAAATGTCATCATGATAGATATACAAATGTCTGCGAGACCACAAATGTAATCATAGCATATACATACAAATAGTCTCATCATAAGCATCATCCAACATAAAGTGGTATCTTGTCATCATCTCGAAAATAGCGATACATGCAAGTCTCGAATACTTGCAACTACAATGTCATCAATCTAAACAAAGGAATACACGAGAAGAGCCATCACTATGAGGGAGAGCGGAACTATGCAGTACATGAGGTGGTGGTTACGAGTCCTCTCTCGCACTAGTGTGAACCTCAAGTAACTAGCTTCTCCTTCTTGTCTGCTTTTGAAGACTTTATGGCTGGCGCCTGAGAACCCATTCACTTGCGCCTGACACTCAGGCCACTCGTTGTACACCCCCAGAACCTTCCCTTTGTACACGACATAGCACTGCCATCTCGCCATCAAGAAACTAGGTACCTATTAGAGATGCATCTTCATGAAGAGGATGTACAATCATATGCAACAAAATATACTAGAGCAACACGAAAAAGAAAGGGTTAGCAACTAGGTGCAACATACAGTACGCAAACTAATTAAGTAGCGTTACGCAAGTTCAGCAGGGACCGTGGACATCACAAAGTTTCATCGCTACAGAAAGTATACAAGTTCAACCGACACATATCATCATCATCGGCATCGTAAATCACTAGAAGTTCCATCCTTCCATATCATCGAGGATGGACCCTAGCTTCTTGAACGGCGTGAGGTCTAGACGTTGCATGCCTATGCGAGTTCGGACGTCAGCTCGCGATATCGGGCCGTGGTGGAACATCCCCTTCTGATCGACAACTTCTTTCATGATGATTGTCGCAATGTCCCTTTGGATGCGAAAGAAGTCATCTCCAAGTTTATAATCCGCTTCTCCATGAGATTCTAGCCACTTGTGGATATGATCATCATTTCTGCTTGTCATGCGAAGCTTTTGGTGATCCGTGCTGAACTCAACCATGAGATGGACGATGTAGAATCCATCCTTCTTGCCTGGTTTTGGGACATGGATGCAGGAGAAGTTAGTTTTATGCGCGAAACCCATCTTCTTGTTCCTTTGTTTCCTGATCTGCATGTGGCCACCTCTAATGCTGAAGCCTTGGAGAGCATCATCTAGAATATTCATTATGTGGGTGTCGTCCTTTTTCTCGTAGTCTCTAGAAGGGTCAAAATACATGGCATTGGAGACTCGCGAGTAAAGAATGATAAGGACGGCGCGCCCATTGCTGCGGGGAAAAGACACCTCAAATTATTCTCCATATGAGCGAGAAGGAATGATTGAAATGTACGAAAGGGTTGTCCGGAGCTGACTTACTTTGGATGATAAGGCAAGAGAACAATTTCCTGGTCCTTATTCTGTACCATGAAGTTTTGGAGGTAGTCCCTAGCAGTTTCACGCTCAAAGTCACTGAGACTCAAGAAAGACTCGTGCATGTAGTATGGATCCGCCACACAGATTTGCGAGACTTCTTCACTCTTCATGATGGAGCTCATATGTAGCGCAAAAAGGCGGACGATTGTAAAATCGAGCCGCCTTGTCAGAAACATCTCAAAGATATGGTCAAACCGCAGGAAGAACACCTCCGCGGGCCGTGTGTCGACGTAGCACTTCCCCTCAGGCACACGAGCCGCATATGTTGGGTATCCTGGATACTTTGAGGCCAATAGGCTTTTCTCAGTCGACAGCACATGGTCGTGCAGTCTCCTGATATCACCTGATAGTGCCTCCAGCGGTTTCGGCGGTAGCATCGGCTCACCCGTGAGATGGAACATGGCCGCACCTTTCAGAATCCATCGTCTGGCTGTGATAACCCACAAGTGTAGGGGATCGCAACAGCTTTCGAGGGTAAAGTATTCAACCCAAATTTATTGATTCGACACAAGGTGAGCCAAGGAATATTCTTGAGTGTTAGCAGTTGAGTTGTCAATTCAACCACACCTGGATAACTTAGTATCTGCAGCAAAGTATTTAGTAGCAAAGTAGTATGATAATAAAGGTAACGGTAGAAAAACTAAAGACAAATGCTTTTGGGTTTTTGTAGTAGTTGTAACAGTAGCAACGGAAAAGTAAATAAGAGAAGAACAATATATGAAATGCTCGTAGGCAATGGATCAGTGACGGATAATTATGCCGGATGCGATTCCTCATGTAATAGTTATAACATAGAGTGACACAGAACTAGCTCTAGTTCATCAATGTAATGTAGGCATGTATTCCGTAAATAGTCATACATGCTTATGGAAAAGAACTTGCATGACATCTTTTGTCCTACCCTCCCGTGGCAGCGGGGTCCTAGAGGAAACTAAGGGATATTAGGGCCTCCTTTTAATAGAGAACCGGAACAAAGCATTAGCACATAGTGAATACATGAAATCCTCAAACTACGGTCATCACCGAGAAGTATCTCGATTATTGTCACTTCGGGGTTGTCGGATCATAACACATAATAGGTGACTATAGACTTGCAAGATAGGATCAAGAACACACATATATTCATGAAAACATAATAGGTTCAGATCTGAAATCATGGCACTCGGGCCCTAGTGACATGCATTAAGCATAGCAAAGTCATAGCAACATCAATCTTAGAACATAGTGGATACTAGGGATCAAACCCTAACAAAACTAACTTGATAACATGGTGAATCCCATTCAACCCATCACCGTCCAGCAAGCCTACGATGGAATTACTCACACACGGCGGTGAGCATCATGAAATTGGTGATGGAGGATTGTTGATGATGACGACGGCGACCGATCCCCCTCTCCGGAGCCCCGAACGGACTCCAGATCAGCCCTCCCGAGAGAGATTAGGGCTTGGTGGCAGCTCCGTGTCGTATAACGTGATGAAACTTTCTCTTTGATTTTTTTCTCCCCAAACGTGAATATATGGAATTGGAGTTGAGGTCGGTGGAGGTCCAGGGGGCCCACGAGATAGGGGGCACGCCCTACAGGGGGGCACCCCCTGTCTCGTGGACAGGCCCCGGGCCCCCTGGTGTATTTCTTTCGCCCAGAAATTCTTATTAATTCCAAAAAGTGCCTCCGTGGATTTTCAGGACATTCCGAGAACTTTTCTTTTCTACACATAAAACAACATCATGGCAGTTCTGCTGAAAACAGCGTCAGTCCGGGTTAGTTTCGTTCAAATCATGCAAGTTAGAGTCCAAAACAAGGGCAAAAAAGTGTTTGGAAAAGTACATACGTTGGAGACGTATCAACTCCCCCAAGCTTAAACCTTTGCTTGTCCTCAAGCAATTAAGTTGATAAACTGAAAGTGATAAAGAAAAACTTTTACAAACTCTGTTTGCTCTTGCTGTTGTAAACATGAAAAGCCAGCATTCAAGTTTCAGCAAATACTATGAACTAACCATACACACAATGACATTTAGGTATCACAATTACTCATACCAACAGCATAATCAGCTAGCAAGCCATAATAATAAAACTCGGATGACAACACTTTCTAAAAATAATCATAACATGATATAACAAAATGGTATCTCACTAGCCCTTTCCGAGACCGCAAAACATAAATGCAGAGCACCTTTAAAGATCAAGGACTGACTAAACATTGTAATTCATGGTAAAAGAGATCCAGTCAAGTCATACCCAATATAAACCAATAGTAATGAATGCAAATGACAGTGTGCTCTCAAGTGGGTGCTTTTAATAAGAAGGGTGATGACTCAACATAAAAGTAAATAGATAGGCCCTTCAGAGAGGGAAGCAGGGATTTGTAGACGTGCCAGAGCTTGATTTTAAAATAGAGATTGAATAACATTTTGAGTGGCATACTTTCACTGTCAACGCAACAACTATGAGATGGCTATATATTCCATACTACATGCATTATAGGCAGTTCCCAAACAGAATGGTAAAGGTTTATACTCCCCCAACCACCAACAAGCATCAATCCATGGCTTGCTCGAAACAACGAGTGCCTCCAACTAACGACAACCCTGGGGGAGTTTTGTTTAATTATTTTGATTGGCTTTGATCGTTTTGGATCATGGGACTGGGCATCCCAGTTACCGGCCCTTTCTCGTGAATGAGGAGCGGAGTCCACTCCTCATGAGAATAACCCACCTAGCATGGAAGATATAGGCAGCCCTAGTTGTAACATGAGCTGCTCGAGCATACAAACAGAATTTCATTTGAAGGTTTGGAGTTTGGCACATACAAATTTACTTGGAACGGAAGGTAAATACCGCATATAGGAAGGTATAGTGGACTCATATGGAACAACTTTGGGGTTTAAGGAGTTTGGATGCACAAGCAGTATTCCTACTTAGTACAGGTGAAGGCTAGCAAAAGACTGGGAAGCGACAACAGTCGTAAACATGCATTAAAATTAATTTACACCGAGTACAAGCATGAGTAGGATATAATCCACCATGAACATAAATATCGTGAAGGCTATGTTGATTTGATTCAACTACATGCGTGAACATGTGCCAAGTCGAGTCACTCAATTCATTCATAGGAGGAAACCATCCCATCATACCACATCATAATCATTCTAATAGCATGTTGGCACACAAGGTAAACCATTATAACTCATAGCTAATCAAGCATGGCACAAGTAACTATAATCTCTAGATGTCATTGCAAATATGTTTACTTCATAATAGCTGAATCAGAAACGATGAACTCATCATATTTACAAAAACAAGAGAGGTCGAGTTCATACCAGTATTTCTCATTTCAATAAGTCCATCATATATCATCATTATTGCCTTTCACTTGCACGACCGAACGATGTGTATAATAATAAGAGTGCAAGTGCATTGGACTAAGATGGAATCTGCAAGCATTCAACTCAAGAGAGAAGACAGGGTAATATAGGATCTAAATTAAATAAACAATCATGCATATGAGAGCCACTAAGCATTTTCAATATAGTCTTCTCGACCCCCAAAGGAAAGAAAAGAAAATAAAACTATTTACACGGGAAAGCTCCCAATAAGTAAGAAGAAGAACTAGAAATCTTTTTGGGTTTTCAATTTAATTCTACTACAAGCATGAAAATTAAAATAACTAATTTTTTTGTTTTTCTCAAGGTTTATCAAACACACAAGAAGAAAGCGAGAAAAAGAAATTTAAACTAGCATGGATAATACAATGAAAGAGTATGAGCACCGACGACTAGTGTGTGAACATGAATGTAAAGTTGGTGAGAAATACGTACTCCCCCAAGCTTAGGCTTTTGGCCTAAGTTGATCTAATACCAAGGACCGCCTGGCTGATATCCATAAGTGAAACTGGGGTTGTACTGAGATGCAGCGGCAACCGCCTCCTGAGCTGCAGCGTGTCGGCGAGCTGCCTCCGCTCCCCTCTCGTGTTCAGCTGCTTCCTCCCTGGTGACAACAAATCTTCCTTTTGCCTGATAATCAAAAAGGTTGGCAGCAGGAAGAGTAACATGGACGATGTTGCATCTGTATAGATTAGTCGATAATGGAGGAATTGTTCAGTCCTCGCAAGAAATTGATGATTGAACATAGCTTCTTTATCCAAATAAACAGGAGGTAAAATTAAATCCCCCTCTCGTGGGGCTACATTAAGATAATTAGCCACACGGGTTGCATAAATTCCTCCAAATAAATTTCCCTTTCTACTATTATTCTGCAACCTACGTGCAACTATTGCGCCCAAGTTATAACCTTCATAACCTAACACAACACTCTTGAGGACACACATATCACGGACACAAATGTGACATGCTTCATCCTTACCGTTAATACATCTACCAATGAAGAGAGCAAAATAATGTATAGCAGGAAAATGAATGCTCCCTATAGTAGCTTGTGCTATGTCCCTAGATTCTCCTACAGTAATACTAGCAAGAAAATCTCTAAATTCAGATTTATTAGGAACATTTATATTACCCCACTGCGGGAGTTTGCAAGCAGTTGTAAAATCATCTAAATCCATGGTATAAGAAGTATCATAGATATCAAACATGACACTAGGAGAATTACGCGCACAGTTATATTGGAACCTCCGCACAAAGGAATCAGTGAATTGAAAGTACTGAGGACACTTATCTTGTAAGAAGTCCTCCAGCTCGGCATTACGCACATACGCGTCAAATTCCTCCCCGAAGCCTGCTTCGACCATAAAATCATCGGATGGCCACTCACAAGCTCGTACATCTGCATCCCTCGGCAATTAAACATCTTGCTCATGTATAGCAATCCTTGGCCCTTTCTTTGCCGAGGAACCACCTTGGTACATTCTTCTAAGTAGAATTCTTTTTCTGAAAATTTCTAAAATTTTAGTAACTTCAAAATAAAAGTGAATAAAACTAAACAAGATTGATAGCAACTACTCCTACAAGTGCCTAGAGCCTATATCATGCATTAGAATTGCTTGGGACCTCAAAATTTTAACATGCAAGATCAGGAACATGGTCACCTATGCAGTAAAAATTTGCAATGAATAAAGCACTAGAACAGAAACTAATTGGACCAATGGAGGAGTCATATACCAAGCAACAATCTCCCAAAGCAGTTTTGTAAATGGAGCTTTGAGCAAGGAGATCTAAAATCGCAGCAAAACGAGCTAGAACTCGTGCTTGAGCTAGATGGGAATTTTTTTGGGTAGAAGATGAAGTGTGTGGGTGCTGGCATAAGTGGAGGGGGCCACCAGGGGCCCACGAGACAGGGGGCCTGCCCTATAGGGGGAGGGGCGCGCCCTCCACTCTCGTGGCCTGGTGCTTGCCCCTCCTGCAGTGATTTCAGTGCCTAAAATCCTCAAATATTCCAAAAAAACAAATTAAATTTACAGGGCATTTGGAGCACTTTTATTTTTGGACTATTTTTTAATGCACGGATAATTCAGAAAACCGACGGATAATACTATTTTTGCTTTATTTATTCTAAATAACAGAAAGTAAAAAGTGGGTACAAAAGGTTGTGCCTTCTAGTTTCATCCATCTCATGATCATCAAAATGAATCCACTAACAAGGTTGATCAAGTCTTGCTAACAAACTCATTCCGAATAACACGGAACCGGAGAAATTTCGAATAACACTAAGTTACCTCAACGGGGATATGAAAATCCCCAACAATAAGAATATCATACTTTTTCTTGACAGTAGGGAGAGGAAATTCAAAACGTCCAATAATAATAGTTGGAACTTTTCCAATAGAATTGATGCTATGAACTTGAGATTGTTTCCTCGGAAAGTGTACCGTATGCTCATTACCATTAACATGAAAAGTGACATTGCCTTTGTTGCAATCAATAGCAGCCCCTGCAGTGTTAAGAAAAGGTCTACCAAGGATAATAGACATACTATCGTCCTCGGGAATATCAAGAATAACAAATTCCGTTAAGATAGTGACATTTGCAACCACAATAGGCACATCCTCACAAATACTGACAGGTATAGCAGTTGATTTATTAGCCATTTGCAAAGATATTTCAGTAGGTGTCAACTTATTCAATTCAAGTCTACGATATAAGAGAGAGGCATAACAGTAACACCGGCTCCAAGATCAAATAAAGCAGTTCTAACATAATTTCTTTTAATAGAGCATGGTATAGTTGGTACACCCCAATCTCTAAGTTTCTTTGGATTCCACCCTTAAAAGTGTATTTAGCAAGCATGGTGGAAATTTCAGCTTCCGGTATCTTTCTTTTATTTGTAATGATATCCTTCATATACTTAGCTTAAGGATTTACTTTAAGCATATCAGTTAAGCGCATACGTAAGAAAATAGGTCTAATCATTTCAGCAAAGCGCTCAAAATCCTCATCATCCTTTGACTTGGATGGTTTAGGAGGAAAGGGCATGGGTTTCTGAACCCATGGTTCCCTTTCTTTACCGTGCTTCCTAGCAACAAAATCTCTCTTATCATAACATTGATTCTTTGATTGTGGGTTATCAAGATCAACAAAGAGTTCGATCTCTACATCATTGTTTTTGCTAGTTTGAGCATCAACATGAACATTATCATTAACATCATCACTAGGTTCAGGTTCATCACCGATTGTGTTTCAAACATCGAGATAGAAATATCATTGGGATTCTCGGTGTGTGTCTACAGAGGTTCACTAGAAGCATGCAAAGTCCTATCGTTTTTCTTCTTCTTTTTAGAATAACTAGGTGCCTCTAAATTATTTCTCTGAGAATCTTGCTCGATTCTCTTAGGGTGGCCTTCAGGATACAAAGGTTCCTGAGACATTCTACTAGTTCTAGTAGCCACTCTAACAACAAAGTCATTTTTATTATTTAATTCATCAAGCAAATCATTTTGAGCTTTGAGTACTTGCTTAGCTTGATTAGCAACCATAGAAGTATATTTGCTAACGAGCTTGAG
Organism: Aegilops speltoides; assembly: GCA_021437245.1. NCBI lineage: Eukaryota > Viridiplantae > Streptophyta > Magnoliopsida > Poales > Poaceae > Aegilops > Aegilops speltoides. The sequence continues at coordinate 255,900,115 of CM038147.1, forward strand.
TTCATCTTTAACTCTAGCCAGATTATCGCTTATGCATCCTATCTCGAAAGCATTATTCTTTAACTCTCTACCAACATAAGCATTAAAAATTTCCTGTCTAGCCATAAAGTCATCGAATTCATCTAAGCACGGGCTATGAAATTTAGTAGAGGGGATTTCAACTTTATCATATCTATAGAGAGAATTTACCTTTACTACCTGTGTCGGGTTATCAAGACAATGCGGTTCTTCAACAGGCGGTATATTAAGACCATATATTTATTCAATAGGAGGTAAATTCTTAACATATTCAGCTTTAATACCTTTTTCTTTCATTGATTTCTTTGCCTCTTGCATATCTTTAGGACTGAGAAATAAAACACCTCTCTTCTTCGGATTGGGTTTAGGAATAGGCTCAGGAGTTGGCTCAATTGGTTCAGGAATTGGCTCGGGAAGAGTCCAATTATTTTCATTAGTCAACATATTATTCAATAATATTTCATCTTGGTCGACTGTTCTTTCCCTGAAAACACAACCAACACAACTATCCAAGTAGTCCTTGGAAGCATCGGTTAGTCCATTATAAAAGATATCAAGTATTTCATTTTTCTTAAGAGGGTGATCAGGCAAAGCATTAAGTAACCGGAGATGCCTCCCCCAAGCTTGTCGGAGACTCTCTTCTTTGATTTGCACAAAATTCTATATTTCCCGCAAGGCAGCTTGTTTCTTATGAGTAGGGAAATATTTAGCAGAGAAGTAATAAATCATATCCTGGGGACTACGCACACAACCAGGAGCAAGAGAATTATACCATGTCTTAGCATCACCCTTTATTGAGAACGGAAATATATTAAGGGTATAAAAATAGCGAGCCTTCTCATAATTAGTAAATAGGGTGGCTATATCATTTAACTTGGTAAGATCTGCAACAACAGTTTTAGATTCAAGGCCATAAAAAGGATCAAATTCAACTAAAGTGATAATCTCAGGATCAACAGAGAATTCATATTCCTTATCAGTAACACAGATAGGTGAAGTAGCAAAAGCAGGGTCAGGTTTCATTCTAGCATTAAGAGACTGCTGCTTCCATTTAGCTAATAATTTCTTAAGATCATATCTACCATTGCAAGCAAAGACTTCCCTAGCAGCTTCTTCATTCATAACATAACCCTTACGAACAACAGGCAATACACAATCATTGGGAGAACCTTCATCATCACTATCATCAATAATAGGTTCTTCAGTAATTTCATTCCCTCTAACTCTAGCAAGTTGTTCATCAAGAAATTCACCTAATGGCAAAGTAGTATCACGCACAGAAGTAGTTTCATCATGCATAGCAGAAGTGGCATCATCAATAACATGTGACATATCAGAATTCATAGCAATAGTAGGTTTAGGTGTCGCAAGCTTACTAATAATAGAAGGAGAATCTAGTGCAAAGCTAGATGGCAGTTCCTTACCTCCCCTCGTAGTTGAGGGCAAAATCTTGGTTTTAGCATCTTTCAAGTTCTTCATAGTGATCAACAGATATAAATCCCAAGTGACTCAGAGAATAGAGCTATGCTCCCCGGCAACGGCGCCAGAAATTAGTCTTGATAACCCACAAGTGTAGGGGATCGCAACAGCTTTCGAGGGTAAAGTATTCAACCCAAATTTATTGATTCGACACAAGGGGAGCCAAAGAATATTCTTGAGTATTAGCAGTTGAGTTGTCAATTCAACCACACCTGGATGACTTAGTATCTGCAGCAAAGTATTTAGTAGCAAAGTAGTATGATAATAAAGGTAACGGTAGCAAAAGTAAAGATAAATGTTTTTCGGTTTTTGTAGTAGTTGAAACAGTAGCAATGGAAAGGTAAATAAGCGAAGAACAATATATGAAAAGCTCGTAGGCAATGGATCAGTGATTGACAATCATGCCGGATGCGATTCCTCATGTAATAGTTATAACATAGAGTGACACAGAACTAGCTCCAGTTCATCAATGTAATGTAGGCATGTATTCCGTAAATAGTCATACATGCTTATGGAAAAGAACTTGTATGACATCTTTTGTCCTACCCTCCCGTGGCAGCGGGGTCCTAGCGGAAACTAATGGATATTAAGGCCTCCTTTTAATAGAGAACCGGAACAAAGCATTAGCACATAGTGAATACATGAACTCCTCAAACTACGGTCATCACCAAGAAGTATCCCGATTATTGTCACTTTGGGGTTGTCAGATCATAACACATAATAGGTGACTATAGACTTGCAAGATACGATCAAGAACACACATATATTCACGAAAACATAATAGGTTCAGATATGAAATCATGGCACTCGGGCCCTAGTGACAAGCATTAAGCATAGCAAAGTCATAGCAACATCAATCTCAGAACATAGTGGATACTAGGGATCAAACCCTAACAAAACTAACTTGATTACATGGTGAATCTTATCCAACCCATCACCGTCCAGCAAGCCTACGATGGAATTACTCACACACGGCGGTGAGCATCATGAAATTGGTGATGGAGGATGGTTGATGATGACGATGGCGACGGATCCCCCTCTCCGGAGCCCCGAACGGACTCCAGATCAGCCCTCCCGAGAGAGATTAGAGCTTGGCGGTGGCTGCGTGTCGTAAAACGCGATGAAACTTTCTCTCTGATTTTTTTCTCCCCGAACGTGAGTATATGGAGTTGGAGTTGAGGTCGATGGAGGTCCAGGGGGCCCATGAGATAGGGGGCGCGCCCCCTGTCTCGTGGACAGGCCTGGGCCCCCTGGTTTATTTTTTCGCCCAGAAATTCTTATTAATTCCAAAAATTGCCTCCGTGGATTTTCAGGACATTCCGAGAACTTTTCTTTTCAACAGATAAAACAACATCATGGCAGTTCAGCTGAAAACAGCGTCAGTCCGGGTTAGTTTCATTCAAATCATGCAAGTTAGAGTCCAAAACAAGGGCAAAAGTGTTTGGAAAAGTAGATACGTTGGAGACGTATCAGGCTGCTATGTGCTCTAGCTTGTTTGGAAGCAGTTATCTTCCCCGATCTCTTCCTCTCCTTTTTCTTGGGCACACCTTCTAGACCCTTACTTAACCCCTACCCCAGGGCTCCCGGGATAAGCACTGTACGACCCCCGGCTAGTTGAGCCTGTGTTGAGGTGGCATCTTTAGACGTGTCCTGTGAGGAATTCATGAAGAGAGACTTTTTGCAATCCTTCCAATGACCTTCCTGCCCGGGCATATCATCCATATCCTGATTAGCATGCTGATAGCCCGATTCGTCATGTGGTTGACTCCTCATATCTATGTCACAGGCATACACGTTTGTATTGACGAAACCCATAGGGTCGACCTCTATCTCATCATCCATTCTCTGTTCTACAGGACCGATTACATCAGCCAGTACTATTGCACCCCCTTCTTCACGTCGTCCGCTGCTCTCACCCGGCACTACAGGAGCTGGTTATTGCGTACGCAGGATGGTGGTATCCGCACATGCTTGTTGATGTGTGGTTATTGGTGTGCTCTCGGCCGGCTCCAGGCGAATAAGATTCTTCAACCATAGCAGCACCCAACACTTCCAGCTTCCAATCCGCGGTGGGGTCCCGTCGTCCTCTCCCACATGCTGTACTGGAGGAGGCAAAGCCTCGTGCCCCGATTTCACACTGGACAAGCTAACCCTGAAGTGCCCAGCAGGGATCGGCTGGTTGTGGAATGTGGGTTGCAAGGGGTTCATTATCATCCCATTTCCCACGTCCACCTTCTGGCCTCTGATCAAGTAGAGTATGGTGCACGGGGTTTCTTCGCCTTGCAAACACATATGTCTGTGGCATAAAACATCCGAAAGGCAACGAGAATGGAATATTATATATATATATATATATATATATATATATATGTTGGTGGGACATGTAATTACCGTGACGGCGTCGAGCTCATCCAAAGACGAAGGCCCACCTAGCACGCCAGAGACTAAGGACGGGCTGCTGTGAGCAGGAGCGACTGCGAGAAGAGGCCCGGTTGCGTGAGCAAGTGATGGTGTGGTGTTGTTATTGTTCATGGAGTTGCTCCCGATGAAACTGGGCATCGGGAAATCATGTACCGTCTTGTCTGGATTTTCCTTCTTCCAGTTGATGATAGCTGGAACCAAGTTAGTAGCGAAATCATTTCGCAGCGATTCTACTGCATTGATACTGATGTAGCAACTCATTTTTCTCCTCGGCTGTTTTTTCGCGTCCTCAACTGCTTTTTTCTCGACCGCAAGCTTCACCTTCGCGTCGATGGCCGCCTGACTAAACTTCTTTTTCTGCTTCTTGGCCTCCGGGCCCTCCATGTGGCGTCGTCTCCAGCGCCGTGCACACGACCATATTGCGGCCGCTGGCCCAAAGGGAGTCCCTTAAGTTCGTTCAAGGCCAGGTTGAGAGGGGTGTCCCACTTGGGCCTCATCGGAGAAGTAGGGCTTTCGGCTGCAAGCTGGTGTTACTTCTCCTGCAGAAGGAGCATGAACCGTTTAGGAATGTGTAGTCGACTAGATATGGAGCTAAATGTAAGGTGGTAAAAGAATAATTACCAGTAGTCTAATCACTTTCCTCGTGATCTGGTCCATGTAAAAAACCTTTTTTTCCTTGTCCCACTTGTAGCCGGCCCAGATGAAGTCACGCTGCAAGGGGTTGGTGAACTTCGTGAAGGGGTCTGGGATACCCGCGGCTTCACGTTTCGCGTCCTCCTTATCCCATATGGGCCTTTTACCGAGGTAGCCACGGCTTCCGAGGCGATGCTTCCCCGTGTTCCTTTGCTGAAGGCTCTTGAATTTTGTAGCCTTAGCCTTGGCTGCCTCGGTAGCGTAAGTGTCCTTGAAATTTTCAAACTCCTCTTCCGTAGGTGTTGGATTTTCCTCCAGAATCTTGGACAGGGGTTCCTCAGCCTCAATAGCTCATTTCACCCTCCCTTTCCAGGAGGCCAAATCATTGTTGAACATGCCCATGGCGTGATTGTTAATCTTTTTCATCTTCTGATCTTCCCACGGTTGTTCTATGTTATCATCCCGGTCAGGGAACTTGAATCTCTTGTGTAACTTCGTCAGGAGCAACTGCGTCAAATGTTCTTTACTCGTTAAGTCATCGTCGTTGATGCTCGCGCATTCCCGTAGGATGCATCCTACTTGTTTCCCATATCACTTGCGAGGTTCTTCCGGCTCTAATGGCTTAAACTTGCCAGGTGCCATCTTTGTGATCACTAGTCGTCCAATCCCTAGTTTGTTAGGTTTTCGTATCATCTGCTTCTTATGCTTCTTCTTTTCGATAGCGGCATCGGCGCCGGTACCTTCCCCGCCGGTATCTTCCCCGTCGGTACCTTTCCCGCCGGTCTCGGTGCCGCCATTGGTGCCGGCGCCGTCGGTGTCGATGTCGGCATCAGTACCATCATCGAGGCCGACCTGCAAACCTTGCTTAGCAGTCAGATAGTCGAGGTACTCTTGTTCACCCTCATAATCCATCTCGTCTGCATCTTGGTCAAAAGGCCCAGTTTCTTCGTTGTTCGACATGTTTCCTATGATTAAGTCTCCTGTTTATTTCTAAAAGTATGAAAAAAATGAGAAATGACATAAAAAAGAAATCTATGTGCCAGCACTCGATATGCCTACTATCTAGCACAAATCATGCCAAAATTCACGGAAAATTTCGGCAGGACCTTTGCTAAAAAATGGACATATCGAGCGCCTGAAATTCACCGGAACAGAAATGAATCAACATTCCGGCTTAACATAGGCCACTCGGATCATTTACCAAAATTGAACCAAAACATCACATGTCCAAATGACATGTCCAAATTCCAAACATGACATGTCCAAAACATGACATGTCCACATATCACATGTCCAGTTCAAATTTGCATATAAATTCAGCCTACCTAAATTTGCTTTAACAAGGGATGATGATTTGGACAATTGCTTAAATGCAGCCTTTTCTTTTAACTACAATTGCTTAGCCCTAAATTTTTGTCCTATTTTAAAACATAGCTAAATTCATAACTAAATAGATAACCTAATTAACCTACTGCCCTAACTAAAACCTAAGTAAATTAACCAAAGAACCCTAGCTAGCAGAGAGGGGGGGTTACAGAGGGTGCAGAGGCGAGGAGGTAGGCCCGACGACTGCCGAGGTTGGGAGGGGAGGAAGCAGAGGAGGGAGGCGTGGCGCGTCGGGGTCGGGGCGAGCGTCGGGTCGAGGCGGCACTGTCATGTCGGGGCGCAGTGTCGAGTCGAGGCGAGCCAGGCGTGGGGTGCTGACGGGGAAGAGAGAGTGGGGATTTGGGGGGAAAAGAGGCGGGATGAAGTAGAGAGAGTGAGGATTTTGGGTTAAGTGGGCATAGCAGTAGCACGTTTAGACCAAACGCGCTACTACTATTACAGGCAGCTATAGCGGTTTTATACGGAAACTGCTACTGCTACCTTGTCTAGCTGCAGCTCTTTTTCAGTAAACCGCTACTACTATTACTAGTTTTCCTTTTTCTTTTCCTTTATTTTCTCTCACTTTTTTTCTGAGAGCAGTGAATGAAGGGAAGGCGATATATATTGCATCATTTGATGGTTAAATATGTATACAAAATAGGAACATATATATTACATCATTGGACCCATGCATAATAATGGCTGTGTATACATATACATATATATATATATATATATATATACGTTACATCATTTGACCGATAACATATGGTTCCTTAGTGTTGATGTTTTCATTTTTGAGTCAGCTTCTTTCCCTTCTTGTTTGTTGAAGAATAATTGAGCCCCTCATTGTGACTTTGCCTTTTCCATGGAGTACAATTTTTCTTAGGTAATGTAGTATTGATTCTTCTTTTGACGTATACTTCATCATCATCGTCATCTTCCCGCATTGGGTTGCCGTACTGATCGTAGTCTTCCTCGTTGGCGACTCCATCCATTCCAATGATCTTACTTTTGCCTCTCCTCACGACAACACAGCTGGGATTGCGCGGGTCAGTTATGAAGAAGCATTGTGTCACGTGCTTAGCGTGTACACATGGCTTGTTTTTTGCGATAGCGTTCACGGTAGCGCTCTTTGCGTCGGGTATAGTCATGGTAGTGAAATTCCGGTTTTCTCTTTCGACATTCTTAGCCCATCTGACACGGAACATCGTCGTGTTGTGCAATCCAGCGTAGTCAAGCTCCCAGACCTCCTCGACCCTTCCGTAAAATCTTTCAGTTGCGCCATTGTCGCTGTCGGTCATGCATTCCATCGTCACCCCTGCGTTCTGATCATCACTGTCCGTATCTTTGGCCTCTGTGTAGGACATGTATCCGTTGATATCGTATGCCTGTGTAACGCCCTCGATGCGGCTATATCTCCCACGTGTCGAAGCACGACTTAGAGGCATAACCGCATTGAAAGCAATGTCGCAAGTGAGGTAATCTTCGCACAATCCATTTAATACATAAGGGAAAAGATACATAGTTGGCTTACAATCGCCACTTCACACAATTACATGAATAAAGCATTACATCATCCAGATACAATCAAGGTCCGACTACGGAACCAAAATAAAAGAAGAACCTCAAATGCGACAAAAGGTCCACGATCGACCCCAACTGGGCTCCACTACTGATCAACTAGAACAAAACAACACAAAGGGCAAGATCTTCATCGAGCTCCTCCTTGAGCTTGATTGCGTCACCTGCTCGGTAACATAGGCACCTGCAAACTGGTTTTGGAAGTATCTCGTGAGTCACGAGGACTCAGCAATCTCACACCCGCGAGATCAAGACTATTTAAGCTTATGGGTAAGGTAAAGGCATGAGGTGGAGCTGCAGCAAGCGACTAGCATCGGAGGCTAACATACGCAAATGAGAGCGAGAAGAGAAGGCAAAGCACGGTCGATAAAGGTATGATCAAGAAGTGATCCTATAGCAACCTCGTCAAGCATAACTCCAACACGTGTTCACTTCCGGACTCCACGGAAAGAGACCATCACGGTAACACACACGGTTGATGTATTTTAATTAAGGTCAACTTCAGGTTTTCTACAACGGACATTAACAAATTCCCATCTCGCCACATAACCGCGGGCACGGCTCTCGAAAGTTTATACCTGCAGGGTGTCCCAACTTAGCCCATGACAAGCTCTCGCGATCATCGAAGGAATAGACCTTCACCGGGACACTCCGATCGACTCGGTATCCGGTACATCAAGACATTTCGACAATGGTAAAACAAGACCAGCAAAGCCTCCCGCGTGCCGACATCCCGATAGTAGCTGCACATATCTCGTCTCAGGCCACGACCGGATGAGCAATCCGTACAACTAAAACCAGACCTCAAGTTTCCTTGAGGGGGCGCTGCAAAGGGCTCTAGTTTGGACCAACACTTAGACAAGCATTGGCCCGGGGGGATGAATAAAAGATGACCCTCGAGAGAGCGACTCCCAAGGGAAAAAGTAAGTGGTGGTGAGGCAAATGGTAAAAGGCAATGTTGGGCCTTGCTGGACAAGTTTTATTCAAAGCGAACTGTCAAGGGGGTCCCATAAATCACCCGACCGCGTTAGGGACGCAAAATCCGGGAACATAACACCGGTATGACGGAAACTAGGGCGGCAAGAGTGGAACAAAACACTAGGCATAAGGCCGAGCCTTCCACCCTTTACCAAGTATATAGATGCATTAACAAAATATAAGAGATATTGTGATATCCCAACAAGTAAACATGTCCCAACAAGGAACAACATCTCCATGTTCCAACAAGGAACAAGCTTCATCTTCACCGCAACTAACAACGCTATAAGAGAATTTGAGCAAAGCGGTAACATAGCCAAACAACGGTTTGCTAGGAATGGTGTCAAAGGTTAGAGGTTTGACATGGCAATTTGGGAGGCTGACAAGCAAATGGTAGGCATCGTAGCATTGGCATAGCAAAAGAGCGAGCAAACTAGCATAGCAAAGATAGTAGTGATTTCGAGGGTATGATCATCTTGCGCAAGGTTCTCGAGTTGTCGAAGGCTGGATCCTCGAGGCGTTCTCAACAGGTTCCTCGTACACGTACTCGTCTCCCGGCTCTACCCAAAGCAAGAACACAAGCAACGGAACCACAATCAAACAAGGAACAATGCACAGGCAATATGATGCAAAACATGACATGCGATGCGAGATGTGATATGCAATGCATATGTATGCTCCGGAAGGAAAATGATGATCCGGGCATCAACTTGGCAAACCAAGTATGCCGCTGGAAAGATGAGATGATTTCGGTTGAAATCGATATAAAGATCACCGGAATCGGATGCACGGTTTGCAAATGACAAGCAAAACAAGAATGACGCAAATCTGCGGTTAACAGCCCGATGCTACTTAGCACGCAACACGAAACTATGCTACAGCACCCCAACATAAAAACAAAGCATATGGCAACGAACTACAGGGGATGCTTAACAAAAGAGGAACACTGAGCTACGGCTAAATCACATCATAACATGTTCAAACAAGCATGGAGAAAGTGCTCAAAATATCAGGTTCACAGACTTAGTGAAAATACGAACATACCAGGAATTAACATCAGGAAGGCATGTTTAGAGCAAGCAAACAACATGCTACAGGAACTTATAATAGCAAAGCAAGGCATGACATGATTCTACTCAAAGCACATATCAATAGTCCCTTACTGACCATAAGCCAAAAAGGACTCTAAGAAATGATGGCAACCATGTAAACATAGCAAGTTTTATTACAGATTTCAGACTTAGTGAAATATCAGGACATGGCAAAAAAACAGATTCAACATGGCATGTTCGTGAGCTCGATGCACTCACTACAGAGCAATACATGGCATGGCAAGGCAACCAACAGTAAGAAGGCATGATTATGAAGCTAAGCATGGCAAGAGCAAGGTCATAGCATACACGGATCAACTACAACGACCTCGTGAAAATTGACTCTCATGCAAACAATCTGTCAGGAAACATTTTCAAGCAAATTTAGAGCAAGATTACAACATGTTCCAGCAGGCTATAAATGCAAACAAGGGCATGAATGGATAGAGCAAGACATGTATATCAAAACATGTTTATAGAGCATCTCCAGATTATGCATAGATTGATTAGTGGAAGCATGTTAACATGGCATCAAATTATAACAGAATCTGTCAGAAAACAACAACAGCAACTACCCTACTTTACAAGCTTGATACACTCAGCACACAACTCACAAAAATACAAGGTCAACACCTATGGAAAGATGGCATGGCCTAGTCCAACATTCATGTAGAGCTCATACTCATAGGATGCACACATAAATCATGGCAAAAATGACAAAAGAGCTCGAGCTGATAAGATTCTGGAACTAACGATCTGAAGCTATCTTCCAACAGCATTTCGGGCATCGAGATGAGCTCAAATGCAAATGATGCAATGGAATGAAATGATGTACTCGTCGAGACGAACATTTTGACATATTATACGCGCAAAACGGAGCTACGGATGCGGAGATGTGATGCGATGAAAATGCATGAAAATGAATGGAATTCTGGGACTTAGTGGATTTCACCTCGCGGGATTGGGACGGAGATATCCCGGGACGGACGTGGGCGTTTGGAAGGAGGGACTGGTGGATCTGGTCCATCTCCAGATCCAGATCGGGGACGGTTCCGGGTCCGGCGACGGCGGCTCGCCGGAGTTGGAGGGGCGGCGACCGGAACGGAGGTCCGGCGCGGCACCGGAGGGGGTCGGGGACGCCGGAGGAGGCGCGCGGGGCGGGCGGCGCGCCAGTCCAGCGGAGCGAGGCGGAGCTGCCAGCCCTGGCGGCTGGCGGTGGCGGCGCTTGTCGGCGGCGGGAGATGGCAGGCTTGAGGCGCAAGGCGGCGAAGCTTGATCGCGTGCATGGGGCGGCGAGGCGAGGCGAGGGCGGCGTGGGCGTGAGGTGTGGCGGCGAAGCGGCGGCCATGAGAACGGGCGGCGGAGGGCGGCGAGGCGGCGAAGCTTCGGCGGCGAGGCGCCCATGAAGCGGTGGCGGAGAGGCACCGGCGGGCACGCCGGCGACCGAGGCGGCGGTCGCGGATCCGCCGGGAGGCTCAGGCGGAGGCCGCGGCTGGCGGGCCGATCCGACCCTCGCGACGCGGGGGGCGGGCGGGCGAGGAGGCCGCGTGGCGACCTCCGATTAGACGAGGCTTGAGGCGGACGTGTCCGCCTGATCGGACGCGTCCGCGGGCGGCGTGAGGGCGATTTAGGGTTAGGGGGAAAATGATCCGGAAATGGAGAGGGGGAGACGTTTTTATAGGTGGAGGGAGCTAGGAGAGTCCAAATGAGGTGCGGTTTTCGCCCACACGATCGTGATCGAACGACCGAGAGCATGGAGGGGAGTTTGATGGGTTTTGGGCCACTTTGGAAGGGGTGTTGGGCTGCAACAAAAGAGGGCTTTGCGGTTACCCGGTTAACCGTTGGAGTACCAAACGACCTCCAAATGGCACGAAACTTGACAGGCGGTCTACCGGTGCTATACCAAGGCCGCTTGGCAAACCTCGGGCCACTCCGAGAAAGTTTAATACCCGCTCACAACAAGAGAGAAGAAGGGGACGCCGGGGAACATAGGAGCGCCGGATTGCAAAACGGACAACGGGGAAAAGGCTCGGAAGCATGAGACGAACACGTATGCCAACTGAAATGCACATGATGACATGATAAAATGCAAATGATGACATGGCAAAGTGCAACACGCAAGCACATGACATGGCAACAACGACGAATAACTGGCAGACAACTGGCGCATCGGATCTGGGGTGTTACAACACTCCACCACTACGAGAGGATCTCGTCCCGAGATCTAGGATGGCACCGGAGAGAAAACGAAAGAGGAAGAGAAGAGGTAAAACAAAGTTGCTTCTCTGACGAACGAGTGAAAACATGAACCTTGAGAGGTTGAGCAATTTAAAAGAAAGAGTATAACAAAGATGAACGAGATTTCAAACAATCCGTTAGAATAGATGAACAAGGAGTATTACGAGAACTTGACGGTTGCAAAGACATAGAAATAAGAGCTTCACGAACGAAAAGAATATGACCACCTCGGTATAATGAGATAGCCAAGGAACTAGAGTGACAGAATTTGGACAGCACTCCGGTAGAAAGAAGAAGGAAAACTTGATAAGATGAAAAGAACTTGAAGAGATGACACAACACTCCGGTTAACTGGATAAGCAAGAAAAAAGACGATCCTCACCAAACGAGGTGATGAGTGAAAAGAGTAACATCACCATGCCTCCGTAAGAAAGAATAGAAGATAGATCATGGGAATAACAGAATGGAGAAGAAAATGACATCTTCTGCCACAAATGAGCTTGGAAAGCACCCTTCCGAGACGGTTAGAATAGAGTTGTTGGAAGACCAACAATGAAAAACACAAGTTGTAGTGGGCTTATGGAAAACTTCTCAAAATTATGAGGTGACAACCGGCCACTAACGGAAACAATTGCTTGCTTGAGATTAACGAAGAGATGAAAGCTTGTTCCATCAAGATGGAAAAGAGATAACTTGGGCCATTAATAAGCACCAAAATAGCAACATCCCTTAAGGAAAGGCTTTAGGTGAAATATAACCCAAGATAACTCCAATGAAGAGACTGATGGATTTAAAATACATCATTCTTGACAACAATATGAATCATGAAACATGAATGGAAATTACGAAGAATGATATAACACCATCTCAAAAGATAAGATAGAAGGAATTGCACTTCGAAATGCAAGATGAAGAACTCCGGTAAACAAAAGGAATGAAAAGAAAGATAAATTGAAAACACAAGGTGAATCCTTGCAATGATTTAGATGGATCTCCGCGACGAGATAATTAGAGCTTGGAACTCCGGGAAAAAGAGAAGATGAAACAAATGAAAACCGAGAATTTGTTCATCATGAACGAACTCCGAAAGAAGGAATTAATCACTTGGATGAAACCAGAATAAGAATTATGTTATGCGTATCCTTCACCAATTAAATTGATGACAATCAACGGATTTGGCATACTACTTATTCTCGTATAAAGGATTAAAAGAGATATATCAAAACTTGAGAAGGTCTTCAACATACCACCGGTAGGATTGGAACAACAAATGAATTGATATGATGAACAAGGAAGAGAGATCTTGAAAGAACCACCGTAAGAATTGAAAACGAAAGTAGCAAAGGCACAATTCACCGGGAAGAATTGGGAAACGAATGAAGATACTTGAGGGTATTTAGATACATGAGAATGAAGAGAACATGAACTGATTAGAGGATATTTGAATGATTCACCGGTAAAGATTTGGAAAACAAGAGCTGAAAGCTGAGAATGAAGAATTATGACATGATGGCCTTCTGAGGAAAGAAACAACTCGTGAAATGCTCCGGATGGGTGAAAAGAATTCTCACAATCGAAACAATTATGAGAGCATGGCATCAACCTAGAACCATGAAGCTTGAAGAGAATGGAGCAAGATTAAAGAGAAACTCTTCTTCAGTCTTCAAATGTTGAGAATGACAACGAGAAACACCACCAAGAATTATTGAGGCACACCGGAAGAATGAAAAGCGAAGAGGTTGAGCCAACTATGAAAAGAATTTGAAAGATCTTGGAGAAAAGCATTTGACTGATGAAATTCATTCTTACGTCAAACTTCAAAAAGAATTAGGAATGGCTCCGGAATAATTAGAAGAGTCAGGTAAGATCCTGGGAAAAGACCTGTGGGTTAGGGCCCACTCAAAAGAAAAACACCGTTGAAAAGATTTAAAAGAGATGTTGCACCGGTTGGACTAAATGACTTGAATGAGATACCAATCTCGAAAGAGCTTGAACGAATGCAGAGTGGAAACACGAATCTTCGAGATATCTTCAACACTCCGGATAACAAATAGCGAGAAGTAGAATGATAACGAGGTTTACCGGTATGAGAAGACATTGAAATGAGGAAAAAGGAATATGATCAACACTGAAAGGTTGAATAGGATCCACCGGAGAAGAAACAACAATGAAGGATGATGAACTTGAATCTGTTGAGCATCTTCATGAAAAATCACCGGATACGAACATTGCAAGAAAAGAATGAAGAGACTTCACATGAATAAATGGATACTTGATTAAGAAATCTGTGTCCTTGAAGAAAAAGGGTGGGTGGGAGGGAAAAACAAAGGCAACTTAGAGACGGATGAAACAAACACCGTTGAGAAGAAATGATACTTGGTCTTACTGATGTTGAAGTGATCGGATCCACTTGAAGAGAAACACGCCGGTTGAAAAAAAGATTGACATGACAATCTCAAAGATTAGTACTCCCATAAAAATATGAGAACACCGTTTAGAAAAGGTATGGAATCAACATTTGACATTGAAGCAACTCGAATACCACAACTCAAAACAAAAACAAAGGATTGGCTTGCAGAATAAGCCGGAACAAACATATGATAGAGATTTCGTCCGAAGTTTTCGTGGTGGGGCCTACGGGCTCAATCGACACAGCACCATCATATACAAGGCAGTGCACATGACATACGAAGCGTCCCCGAGTCGGCATAGCCAAGGACTCTTTAAGACACAACGAGACCACTGTAAAACCAACCGTGAATAGGCGGACCACTAGACGTCGAACCCCAATTTCATATCATACATCCGTCGGAAAGATATCCTAGGAGCTACTTGAATTCCCACCTATAAAATTCCCGAAACTTTCTGGTTATGCAATCTGGTGTTGGGGATACAGGGGAGCAATATATATCTCACCCAAGCTAACAATCCCTACATCCAGCTGTATCCATCCTTCAACACATAACCAAGAAACCTTCGGAAATCGTCTACCTCAACCTTCGAAAAGCATCCGTTATACAAGTCATGGCAATACTCCCGTACTCACCTCGAGATTGGGTTAGCGGGATTATCTCACCAACAACGCATAAAAGAGATTTTCGATGTCGGTACTAAACTCGGTATTCGAAGCGCAGCGATAAAATTATGGCGACAACACCTCGGAGCTCAACTCCCGGGACACCGCCACAACCCCTAAATGTCGAGGCAACCAAGACAATGTTGTCATCATAAAACCATCGGAACGATTCCAAGATACCCGCGTGATCCTAAAAAAAATTTTAGTGAAATTTGAGAAGAGAAGAGTCAAAACTCTACGTCAGGATACCTCACAAGAAGGTCGAAGGGACTGGGGAGAAAAAAAGAATTCCTAAACTCTCCGATATATAATTCCTAAATGACTCAAAACATTTTTCTAGACACAACTCGGCCACTAAAAACGATCAAGCAGTGGGGCTCCTAAGGTCGGGGATGGCTCTGATTACCAACTTGTAACGCCCTCGATGCGGCTATATCTCCCACGTGTCGAAGCACGACTTAGAGGCATAACCGCATTGAAAGCAATGTCGCAAGTGAGGTAATCTTCGCACAATCCATTTAATACATAAGGGAAAAGATACATAGTTGGCTTACAATCGCCACTTCACACAATTACATGAATAAAGCATTACATCATCCAGATACAATCAAGGTCCGACTACGGAACCAAAATAAAAGAAGAACCTCAAATGCGACAAAAGGTCCACGATCGACCCCAACTGGGCTCCACTACTGATCAACTAGAACAAAACAACACAAAGGGCAAGATCTTCATCGAGCTCCTCCTTGAGCTTGATTGCGTCACCTGCTCGGTAACATAGGCACCTGCAAACTGGTTTTGGAAGTATCTGGTGAGTCACGAGGACTCAGCAATCTCACACCCGCGAGATCAAGACTATTTAAGCTTATGGGTAAGGTAAAGGCATGAGGTGGAGCTGCAGCAAGCGACTAGCATACGGAGGCTAACATACGCAAATGAGAGCGAGAAGAGAAGGCAAAGCACGGTCGATAAAGGTATGATCAAGAAGTGATCCTATAGCAACCTACGTCAAGCATAACTCCAACACCGTGTTCACTTCCGGACCACGGAAAGAGACCATCACGGTAACACACACGGTTGATGTATTTTAATTAAGGTCAACTTCAGGTTTTCTACAACCGGACATTAACAAATTCCCATCTGCCACATAACCGCGGGCACGGCTCTCGAAAGTTTATACCTGCAGGGTGTCCCAACAGCCCATGACAAGCTCTCGCGATCATCGAAGGAATAGACCTTCACCCAGGACACTCCGATCAGACTCGGTATCCCGGTACATCAAGACATTTCGACAATGGTAAAACAAGACCAGCAAAGCCTCCCGGCGTGCCGACATCCTGATAGTAGCCGCGCGTATCTCGTCTCAGGCCACGACCGGATGAGCAATCCGTACAACTAAAACCAGACCTCAAGTTTCCTTGAGGGGGCGCTGCAAAGGGCTCTAGTTTGGACCAACACTTAGACAAGCATTGGCCCGGGGGGCTGAATAAAAGATGACCCTCGAGAGCGACTCCCAAGGAAAAAAGTAAGTGGTGGTGAGGCAAATGGTAAAAGGCAATGTTGGGCCTTCTGGACAAGTTTTATTCAAAGCGAACTGTCAAGGGGTCCCATAAATCACCCGACCCGCGTTAGGGACGCAAAATCCGGGAACATAACACCGGTATGACGGAAACTAGGGCGGCAAGAGTGGAACAAAACACTAGGCATAAGGCCGAGCCTTCCACCCTTTACCAAGTATATAGATGCATTAACAAAATATAAGAGATATTGTGATATCCCAACAAGTAAACATGTCCCAACAAGGAACAACATCTCCATGTTCCAACAAGGAACAAGCTTCATCTTCACCTGCAACTAACAACGCTATAAGAGGGGCTGAGCAAAGCGGTAACATAGCCAAACAACGGTTTGCTAGGAATGGTGTCAAAGGTTAGAGGTTTGACATGGCAATTTGGGAGGCTGACAAGCAAATGGTAGGCATCGCAGCATTGGCATAGCAAAAGAGCGAGCAAACTAGCATAGCAAAGATAGTAGTGATTTCGAGGGTATGATCATCTTGCCTGCAAGGTTCTCAGAGTTGTCGAAGGGTGGATCCTCGTTAGGCGTTCTCAACAGGTTCCTCGTACACGTACTCGTCTCCCGGCTCTACCCAAAGCAAGAACACAAGCAACGGAACCACAATCAAACAAGGAACAATGCACAAGCAATATGATGCAAAACATGACATGCGATGCGAGATGTGATATGCAATGCATATGTATGCTCCGGAAGGAAAATGATGATCCGGGCATCAACTTGGCAAACCAAGTATGCCGCTGGAAAGATGAGATGATTTCGGTTGAAATCGATATAAAGATCACCGGAATCGGATGCACGGTTTGCAAATGACAAGCAAAACAAGAATAGCGCAAATCTGCGGTTAACAGCCCGATGCTACTTAGCACGCAACACGAAACTATGCTACAGCACCCCAACATAAAAACAAAGCATATGGCAACGAACTACAGGGGATGCTTAACAAAAGAGGAACACTGAGCTACGGCTAAATCACATCATAACATGTTCAAACAAGCATGGAGAAAGTGCTCAAAATATCAGGTTCACAGACTTAGTGAAAATATGAACATACCAGGAATTAACATCAGGAAGGCATGTTTAGAGCAAGCAAACAACATGCTACAGGAACTTATAATAGCAAAGCAAGGCATGACATGATTCTACTCAAAGCATATATCAATAGTCCCTTACTGACCATAAGCCAAAAAGGACTCTAAGAAATGATGGCAACCATGTAAACATAGCAAGTTTTATTACAGATTTCAGACTTAGTGAAATATCAGGACATGGCAAAAAAACAGATTCAACATGGCATGTTCGTGAGCTCGATGCACTCACTACAGAGCAATACATGGCATGGCAAGGCAACCAACAGTAAGAAGGCATGATTATGAAGCTAAGCATGGCAAGAGCAAGGTCATAGCATACACGGATCAACTACAACGACCTCGTGAAAATTGACTCTCATGCAAACAATCTGTCAGGAAACATTTTCAAGCAAATTTAGAGCAAGATTACAACATGTTCCAGCAGGCTATAAATGCAAACAAGGGCATGAATGGATAGAGCAAGACATGTATATCAAAACATGTTTATAGAGCATCTCCAGATTATGCATAGATTGATTAGTGGAAGCATGTTAACATGGCATCAAATTATAACAGAATCTGTCAGGAAAACAACAACAGCAACTACCCTACTTTACAAGCTTGATACACTCAGCACACAACTCACAAAAATACAAGGTCAACACCTATGGAAAGATGGCATGGCCTAGTCCAACATTCATGTAGAGCTCATACTCATAGGATGCACACATAAATCATGGCAAAAATGACAAAAGAGCTCGAGCTGATAAGATTCTGGAACTAACGATCTGAAGCTATCTTCCAACAGCATTTCGGGCATCGAGATGAGCTCAAATGCAAATGATGCAATGGAATGAAATGATGTACTCGTCGAGACGAACATTTTGACATATTATACGCGCAAAACGGAGCTACGGATGCGGAGATGTGATGCGATGAAAATGCATGAAAATGAATGGAATTCTGGGACTTAGTGGATTTCACCTCGCGGGATTGGGACGGAGATATCCCGGGACGGACGTGGGCGTTTGGAAGGAGGGACTGGTGGATCTGGTCCATCTCCAGATCCAGATCGGGGACGGTTCCGGGTCCGGCGACGGCGGCTCGCCGGAGTTGGAGGGCGGCATCGAACGGAGGTCCGGCAGGCAGCCGGAGGGGGTCGGGACGCCGGAGAGGGCGGGCAGGAGGAGGCAGCGGCAGTCCCAGCGGAGCGAGGCGGAGCGCACAGCTTGACGCGCTCTGTGCGGGCGGCCGCCGGCGTGTCGGCGGCGGGAGATGGCAGGCTTGAGGCGCAAGGCGGCGGGCGCGGTGCATGCATGGCGGCGGCGCCGGGAGAGCAGGCCGGCTTGGCGCGGGTGTGGCGGCGAGCGGGCGGCCATGAGAACGGCGGCGGAGGGCGGCGAGGCGGCGAAGCTTCAGGCGGCGGAGGCGCCATGAAGCGGCGGCGGAGGCACCGGCGGGCACGCCGGCGGCGAGGCAGTCGCGCGGATCCGCCGGGAGGCTCAGGCGAGAGGCCTTGAACTGGCGGGCCGATCCGACCCTGCGGCCGCCATGGCGGGCGGGGCGGAGGCCACGCGTGGCCTCCGATTGACGAGGCATGAGGCGGACGTGTCCGGCCACAGTCGGACGCGTCCGGCGGCGGCGCGAGGGCGATTTTAGGGTTAGGGGGAAAATGATCCGGAAATGGAGAGGGGGAGACGTTTTTATAGGTGGAGGGAGCTAGGAGAGTCCAAATGAGGTGCGGTTTTCGCCCACACGATCGTGATCGAACGACCGAGAGCATGGAGGGGAGTTTGATGGGTTTTGGGCCACTTTGGAAGGGGTGTTGGGCTGCAACAAAAGAGGGCTTTGCGGTTACCCGGTTAACCGTTGGAGTACCAAACGACCTCCAAATGGCACGAAACTTGACAGCGGTTCTACGGTGCTATACCAAGGCCGCTTGGCAAACCTCGGGCCATTCGAGAAAGTTTAATACCCGCTCACAACAAGAGAGAAGAAGGGGACGGGGAACATAGGGCGCCGGATTGCAAAAGCAGACAACGGGAAAAGGCTCGGAAGCATGAGACGAACACGTATGCCAACTGAAATGCACATGATGACATGATAAAATGCAAATGATGACATGGCAAAGTGCAACACGCAAGCACATGACATGGCAACAACGACGAATAACTGGCAGACAACTGGCGCATCGGATCTGGGGTGTTACAGCCTGTTAGGTTACGAGGTTGGGCGAGGGGCCATGTGCTAAGGCGTATATGAGCAATCCGTCCTTAGAGCCCTCCTTTGGGGATTAGCAATAATATGCTCTTTGAACCAACGCAGGAAAGTGGAGTTGTGCTCTCTAGTAACTTCGGCATCCTTCCTACGTACCACCCGGTCACGATACTTCTTTGCGATAACTTCTTTGTGCAGTGCCATGAAAGGATCTACCTCGTCTAGGTGTTGTAGCACTACCAAGTTTGCTCTGTTAAAGTCGCTGCCTCGATCTGAGTATGCCATGTGCAGTTCCCTGCGATTGCTGGAGTGACCTTCTCCTTCGAGCCTCCCATCGTGCTTGTTAACGGGCAAACCAACACTAACACCAGGTGGCTGCAGGTCTGCGCCATATAGAAAATTCTCGTAGAATCTCTTGTGTCAGATAGCCCTGGACGATGCTTCCATCTGGACGGGACATGTTGTGAACGAATCCTTTGATGATCCCATTCATCCTCTCAAATGGCATCATGTTGTGCAGAAATGACGGCCCTAGGTCTATCATGTCGTCCACAATATGGACACACATATGCACCATCACGTCAAAGAACGCGGGCGGGAAGTTCATCTCAAGCTCATTCAGTATCATAACGATATCTTCCTGTAGCCTTCGGAGTTGCTTCACACTGATCGACTTTCGAGCGATGACGTCCAAAAAGTTGCAGAGACCAATAAGCGTGTCACGGACATGCTTGTCCATTATCCCTCTAAGGGCAACAGGTAGTATCTGCGTCATCTTCACATGACAGTCATGGGACTTCATCCCGCTGAACCTTTTCTTGTCCGTGTCTAGATATCTGCTTATCTTGCCACAGTAACCAGAACTAACTTTGACTCCGGTAAGGCACTTAAAGAATTGATCGATCTTAGCCTGACTTAAGGTGATGGAACAAGGGGGGCAATAATCCTCTTTCTTTATTTTTTTGCCCTTCTTCTCCCGTGCCTCTGTCTCCATCTCTGTCTCATCTGACATTTTACGGGGTGGCATGTGCAGATCTTCCCTGATTTTCAAATCTTGCAAGTCTTTTCTTGCCTTCGACCCATCCTTGGTCTTATTCGGCATGTTCATCAGTGTTGCAAGCAAGCTCTCAAGTACATTCTTACAGATATGCATTTGATCAAGGCAACGAGGTGTATCAAGTTTGTGCCAGTACTCCAAGTCCCAGAACACAGACCTCGTCTTCCATACCTTCAGCAGCGGCTCCGGTGCCTTTCTCATCGTCTTTCCAGGCGCGGGGCACTCCTTCCAGTTTTTCAACAGCTCATCAATTTCGGCACCGCTCCGCTTATGTGGACGTTCTCGATGCTCAGCGTGACCATTGAATAGATCTCCACGGTTTCTCCACAGGTCGTCCTATTCGAGCCATCTTTGATGCCCCATATACACAATTTTCCCAGACCCGCCATCTTTCCTTGACGTTAGCTGCTGAGATGTTGTATAATCCATGCACCGCTTGCATCCGCAATATCCATGGCACACCTGGCCTGCGACATATCCGTAAATGAGATAGTCGTGCACCATCGTGATCAGCACGGCTCTCATGTAGAAATACTCGCCTTTGCTGGCGTCCCATGTCTTGGTCGGTGTTTTCCATAACGTGTCTAACTCCTCTTGAAGTAGCCCCAGATACAAATTAATATTATTTCCTGGTTGTTTCGGCCCTTGAATAAGCATGCTCATGTGAATGTACTTCGACTTCATGCACAACCAGGGGGGAGGTTGTACATCCATACAAACACGGGCCATGTGCTAGGGTTGGTGTTCTGGTTGCCAAGCGGTTCATGCCATCGGTACACGCGCCGAGCACGATGTTCCTTGGATCACATTCGAAATACCGATAGAAGTTGTTCAACGCTCTCCACTGGCTTCCAACCTTGACATGTCTCAGCTTCGGATCATCTCCGTCGTCGGGCTTCTTCCTCTCCGCGTGCCAGCGCATTAGCTTTGCTTCCTTGGGATCTACAAAATACCGCTGGAGATGGGGAGTGATCGTTAAATATCATACAACTTTTTGGGAATATTTCTTCCCGGACTTCTTGTATCGAGAAGCATTGCACACTGGACAGCTTATTTTTTCCACATGCTCCTTCCGTTAAATTATGCAATCGTTGATGCATGCATGGTATCTAATGTGTGGCAGATCAAGAGGGCACACGATCTTCTTGGCCTCATCAACATTAGTAGGACATATATTCCCCGTGGGAAGAACATCCTTTAGGTACTTGAGATGCTCATCAAGGCTAGTGTTGGTCCATTTGTTTTTATCCTTCGTCTTTCGGAGTTGGAGCGTGAAACTCAAGCGGGTCACCTCAGGATTGCAACCATCATAGAATGGAGTGTTTGAGTCTACCACCAGTTGCTCCAGCTTAGCCTTCTCTCTAGAAGCAGCTCTCTCAGTACACGTCTCCTTGCGAAGCAATGCTTAGACATGAGGGTCCCGCACGATTGAACTTAGTACCGACGAACTCTGCTACGTGGAGTCCACGTCGTTCTCTCCGCCACCATGTCCGGACCCTTCTCCGCCTCCATGTCCGGCCTCTTCCCTGCCGCTATTATCGATCATCTCTTTGTCTTGCCCCGTGTCATCATTGCCTGCCCCGTCGGCGTCCTCAACATCGTCATCCTCATCCAATTATCCACCGAGTATAGCCATCCATGAAACCAGTCATGAGCAGGTGCGCTTCGACACGACCATCGTCATGGGGGTCGAGCCAAACTATTCCTTTGCATTTTCGACACGGACATAAAACCTCTATCCGGTTATTTTCTTTCATGTCCTGCACCGCCGTCCGCAACCACCTATCCACCGTCGTTCCACTAACCATCGTGAACGTCTGCACAGTAATAATAAACAAATTGATTATAAAAATGCGTGCATGCATCAAAGTCATACAAAAATTCGGCATGACCTTCCCTAAAAATAGGACATATATAGATATAGAGTTTACCCGGAATTCGCCGAAACGGAAATAAATCGACATTTCGGCAAAACATAGGCAACTCAAAAGCACAATTTGGCATCAACTGATGCCACACACACAATTTCCATCATATCTCCCAATTATCATATCACACACACATAAACATATTTCCATTTTGCAAAAGCATGAAATTTTAATCACCTCTATCTCGAGATCGAGCACACGATGGAGATGATGATCTAGGGAGATCAAAAGTGCACAAAGCTCTTCTTGACAAAGATAGATCTAGTTAGGGGCAAATAGGTCACTTAACTAAATGCTACATCTACCTAGCTAGCTAATTTGGGAGGAGACAACTTCAACTAGTGGAGGGGGAAGGAAAAAGAGAAAGGAGATGCATTAATGGAGGTGGTGTAGTTAGCTAGGAGTAATGAAGAGAGAGAAATGTAGGTAGAAGAGGGAGAGTAATGGGGGAGAAGTATTGAGGAAGAAGAAGAGTGAGAGAGGGAGGATGTGGGAGGTAGGGGAAAGGGAAGAGAGGAGGTGGGTGATATGTCTCCAACGTATCTACTTTTCCAAACACTTTTGCCCTTGTTTTGGACTCTAATTTGCATGATTTGAATGAAACTAACCCGGACTGACGCAGTTTTCAGCAGATCTGCCATGGTGTTGTTTATTGTGTAGAAAACAAAAGTCTCGGAATGACCTGAAAATCCACTGAGATAACTTTTGGAAAATATAAAAAATACTGGCGAAAGAATCAAGGCCAGGGGCCCACACCCTATCCACGAGGGTGGCGCGCCCCCTCGGGCGCCCTGCATCTTGTGGGCCTGTTAGTGTCAAACCGGCGGATCATGGGTAGGGGTCCCGAAGCGTGCGTCTAGGCGGATGGTAACAGGAGACAAGGGACACGATGTTTTTACCTGGTTGGGCCCTCTCGATGGAGGTAAAACCCTACTCCTGCTTGATTAATATTGATGATATGGGTAGTACAAGAGTGGATCTACCACGAGATCAAGGAGACTAAACCCTAGAAGCTAGCCTATGGTATGATTGTTGTAATGGTTGTTCGTCCTACGGACTAAAACCCTCCGGTTTATATAGACACCGGAGAGGGCTAGGGTTACACAGAGTCGGTTACAATGGTAGGAGATCTTCATATCCGTATTGCCAAGCTTGCCTTCCACGCCAAGGAAAGTCCCATCCGGACATGGGACGAAGTCTTCAATCTTGTATCTTCATAGTCTTGGAGTCCGGCCGATGATGATAGTTCGGCTATCCGGACACCCCCTAGTCCAGGATTCCCTTAGTAGCCCCTGAACCAGGCTTCAATGACGACGAGTCCGGCGCGCATGTTGTCTTCGGCATTGCAAGGCAGGTTCCTCCTCCGAATTATTCATAGAAGATTGTGAACACCAGGATAGTGTCCGGCTCTGTAAAATAATATGTACACAAGTTCAATCTGCTGACGTATTTTGTGGCGTGACGTCACACCACTACCAAGCCTTTACTTGAATCGTTTTTATTATACCTCCTCAGCGCATTTAGCGAAGCGGTTTCCTTGGCACGTCTTGTCGAAGCAGAGATCGTGTTCCCCTTATTCCGGGATTCGCATCAATACGGACGTGGGTAACCCAACCGTGCCCATTGCCACGCCTCCTCCATCGAAGGTGAGTTTCAAACGGTTCCGGGGACGGCTCTTGGTATTCTCCCTCTTTATAATGAGACCAAGGCTCGTTTCTTTTCTTCAATCCTCAATCGAATCTCGCCCCGAGTTCAGACACCCAGAGCTCTAGATTCGAGCGCCTCGGACCTTCAACAATGTCCGGCTCCGACCTACAGGGCCGGTGGATGCCCTCCTCCGTCACGGAAGAGGACGTGCTAAAGCTGAGAGAGGCCAGGTACCTGACCTACAAGATTTCGCATAGGTTGCCTGCGAAAGGACAAGTCATTCCTACTCCCAAGCCCGGCGAGAGCGTCGTGTTTGTGTCCCACCTCCGTCGGGGTTTAGGCTTCCCGATGGATCCTTTTGTGAGAGGGCTCATGTTTTACTATGGGCTGGAATTCCATGACTTGGCCCCGGAGTCCATCCTCCATATCTCATTGTTTATTGTCGTCTCCGAGGCCTTCCTCCGCACTACACCTCACTTCGGTTTGTGGCTCAAAACCTTCAACGTGGAGCCGAAGATGATTGAGGGGCGTCAAGTAGAGTGCGGAGGGGCGGTCATAAACAAGAGGGCCGATGCTCCATGGCCCGAGGGCTCTTTCCAGGAGGAGCTCGGCTTATGGCAGCAGGAGTGGTTCTATATTACCGCTCCCAGGGGCAGCAGGCAGAGGCCGCCACCCGTCTTTCACCCGGGTCCTCCACAGCGGCTGACGTCATGGGTCGACAAAGGGCTTGATCGGGGCCGTCAAGGGCGTACCCCTATTGCAGGGCGGATTCGAGACCTCCAAGGAGGAGATCAATCTTGTCGTGGTGGCGCAGTTATGTTGGTGGCGTCTTACGCCTGCAAGCGTTGCCCTCTCCGCTGTGGGAGTTCAATCCGGAGGACCACGAGCTCTCCAACACTTCATGGGTACGACACCGTGGAGATGTACAAATTATTCTTCGGATCACAAGAGGTGTGTCCGGAATTAACCGAGGATGCCGGCATAAGCTGCAATCGCCCGGATACTCAAGTAGGTAGCTCCATGTCCGGACATACCGTTCGTTTGCATATCTTGGATTTGCCTTTTAACCAATCGTCCTTTGAATAGGAGTGGATAGCGCAAGCGAAACTGATACGGTGTCCGGCCCCCCTCCCGGAGACCGCGCCGGATCTGGTGTTGGTCAAGATGCTGGAGGTTGCGCCTTCAGAGGAAGGCGAAGGGGAAAACAGAGAAACTACTGCCTCTACCAAGGAGGCTTTCGAGAAAGGGGGGATCGAGAATCCCTCCTTCCAGGGGGAGAAGAGGACCGCTTTCGAAGACCCGGAGGCCAAGGCTCAAAGCGGGGGAAGAAATCTTCACCAGAGGGTCCTGCGCCTGGGGAAGCCCCGGCCGCACTATCTCCCCTAAGGAATCAGCCCTCCAGCGAGCCGTAAGTAGAAAAAGGAGAGTTTTGTAATAAGGGACATCCCTATTTTGCTTCTGAGGATAACCGAAGTTTTTACCTAGTAGTTCGGATCTCTGTCCCTCTCAGCTGAGCTCGTCTTCAGGGGACCTTCGTCCGGAGATGATGGAGAGCAAGACGCCTCCATCTGCCGCACCGTCGGGTGGGGCGGACGACCCTGAGGTGTCGTCGCGGAGGGTATCCCTGAGTTCGGCAGGGCTGGAAAGTTCGGCACCAACTGGTGTACGACCGGGGGAGCTGAAGGATCTGCTCGAGAGGGCGTCTATCTCAGAAGGTCACCGTACATTGATGAGTACGGTGATTGAAAGAATTTCATCCGCCGAGGGCGGGTTGCGTGATGCCATCAGAAGTTTGCTGGCGAGGTTTGAGGTACGTAAAAATGACATACCTTTTGACAGTTTTGCACATAAAGTGCGCCCTGTATAGATAGTAGCCCCTGAGACTCGGTATGTTGTCGAAAGCGACAGCGTGCCGAGGATCATAATCTCAGGTATTAATTCTCGCCTTTCCTACATAGGTGGCGGGTAGTCCGGTGGCCAGCCGAACTGATAATTGCCAAACTAAAGTGGCAACTCGACGTTGCGGATGCGGACATCGCGCTGGTCAATAAACGACTTGACGAGTCACAAGGTAGGTTGTTTCTCCGTGGTCACCTAGTAAGGGAGCTGATGCCTATTCCTTACAACATGTATGCTTAATGCAGATGGTGCCGCTACTGTGGAGGACCTTCAGGCAGAGCTTGCTCGAGCCAAGGAGCAGGCCAGAAGGAGTGATGTGGCTGCCTCGAAGGCAGCCGAAGAGCTAGAAGCCGAAAGGGCTGCTCACTGCCGAAGCAGGGAGAAGATGGCCGGAATGGGCGTGAAGCTGAAGGTTGTTACCGGCCGCTATGAAATTCTTGAAAAAGAACGCCGAGTGGAGCAAGAAGACCTAAAGAAGGCCACCGCCGAAGCCAAGGATGCCCATTCTGCAATGAGGGCTATAAAGGAGGAGCTGCGTCAGGCTGGAGACATTGCGGCTGGCACGCCTTCGCTGCTGCAGAAGTTCCTGAATCGAAGTATGCTCAGCTTGGCCAGCTGTGGGGTCTAGAGGATCCTTATCTGGATTTAGCGGCAAGTGCGCGGATGCAGTTGTGCACTTCCGAAGTCAAAAGGATCACGAGACGGAAGAGCTTTCTTGGTCTCAATTCCTCAGTCCGGAGCGTTCACTTCCGTTGACCGATCGGTTGGCTGAGTGGGCTGAGCTGAATAGATTGTCCGGATTTGCCATGACGGATGTAGTGACTCATCCGTGGCCGGATAGGCCCAAGCCGAATAGTTATTTTGGCTTATTGCAGCAATTCCTTGGGGCGGTGCCGCATATCAAGGCGATGAAGCGGTCGGCATGCATAGAGGGTGCACGGATGGCCCTCGCCCGGGTGAAGACATACTGGACGGAGATGGATGCCATCGATGTTGCAACCCGGGGTTCGGACGAGAGCCGGTTACCCGCCGAGCACTATTTTGGGGAAGTCCTGCAGGGTGCTTGTGTAATAGAGTCGCAGTGCTCAAAAAATGTCATGTTCAAATGATCTTTATGGTTTGTAAGACGATATTCCTAATATGAGTGCTTTTTATACTTGTGCGTTCAAGTATTGAAATATCTCCTGTGCGGCCGTTAATGTATACTTGTGTATAACCTGAAAGATGGCAGTCTTCGGCTTCAGCCCCCACGCACATGGTGCGGGGGTGTTTGCAAAGTAGCGCATTTTCACACTTAATCCAATGTCTTGGTCCTGTGAAGGAGGTGGTAGCGTAGCAAACGAGGCAACCGGACTATAATGCTTTATCACTTTCACTTAGACATAGGAGTTTGAAGGTGGGGCTATGACATAGCCCCTAGGGGCACCGCGCTTTCCGAATTCGGGGCGCGTATGTGGCTGACCGGAAAACTATCCTTCGTCAAAGCGGAGGAATTCTAGACATTCCGATAGTCGATCGAGTGGTTGACCAGTCTCTCGCTATATCATGATGATCGATTTGGCTTTCTCTCTTGAGGTGCTCGCCCGGCGAACCGGGCACAATCGCATGATAGTTCTCCCGGTGCGCGTTAGCCGATGATACGGAATGTAAGGCAGCAAAACACGAGCCGGGCAAACCCAACATTTGACCAAAGACATGATTGAGACTAATGCATATAAGGACTAACTCGAGCGCGGACACTCCCTAAGGTATTCGGTCTTTATGATAATGGGCAGAACAATGCCCTAAGCCCCTAGTGTCAGTGCAGACGAGAATTTCGACGCGCCGATGCCAAAACTTGACCTCCTCCTTGGTTATAAAACCGGGGATGTGTATCAACAAGAGACGAGAAGAAAGGTTTACGTGAGGTCTTAATCTGAAAAGAATCCTTGCAGCGGGTCCCGCTGCTTTGCGTCTGCGCATGTGTCTCCGTTGTGCTGTATCCTGGACGGGTGTAGCATGTTGTTCATCTGTAAAAGAGAGGAACTTAGTTTGAAAAGAAATCATGCGAAAAATGTATTTAAAACAAAGTATGAATAAATGAATAAAGTTGAGCTTTTATTGGCTCTTATTGTTCATACGCACAGCCCCTTGTGAAGGGGTATGCGGCTAGGAAGCCCCTAGTTTATTTGTGCCGGACTCGCCTAGCCGTGTCCGGGGTCTTGAGAGACCTTGTAAGGAGATGATGCCGCGTGGACCGGGCATTTTAAGTGTAAGAGACGCGTAGTGCGGTATTGCGTTAAAGCGGGCGAAAGCTTCACGTCCCAATAGTGCTTGATGGCTACTTTTAAATGGGGCGACATGGAAGATTAGCTTTTCGCGAAGGAAGTTGTCGGGTGATCCGAACACAACTTCTAGTAGTAAGGAGCCCGCGGACTTGGCGCGAGGGCCTGGCGTCACTCCTTTGAAGGAAGTGCGGCTATGGCAAATTTTAGTAGGGTCTATCCCCAACTTGTGGATTGTGTCTGGATATAGCAGGTTTAAATCGCTGCCGCCATCCATTAGGACTTGTGTAAATTGTAGTCCGTCGATTATAGGATCCAATATCAGAGCAGTCCATCCTGCGTTTCGAATACTTCTGGAGCAATCCAGACGGTCGAAAGTAATTGGCTTTGACATCCAATCTCGGGATTCCGCTGGGATGGACCGTGCGGCATGCGCTTTGCTAGGTGCCGCCCTATTTTTCCTTGTTATCACTTGAAGTGAATTCACTGTTTTGACCTGTTGTGGGAAGTCCTTTTGTTGTCTGATGCTCTGAGGGTTCGTCAGCGTCCTCGCTCGGTGGATCGAGCCCCTTGTGTTTGGCGTTAAGTCGGCCGGACTTCTTGAAGACCCAACAATCTCTGTGGGTGTCGTTTGCAGGCTTCCCGGGGGTACTGTGAATTTGGCATATCCTATCCAAGATTTTGTTTAGGTTGGATAGCTCGTCACTGTTGTCCTTAAGAGGCAATGTTTTGCTGTTCGGCCAAGAGCTTTTGAATCCGGCGTTGACCGCCGTGTTCTTTGGGCCATCTTCCTTATTTCGGTGCTGATCTTTTCTGTGTCGTGATTTTCCATTTCCATCTCTAATCTCGGATGTACTCAGGTCGCTGGTGCTGCATCTTGCCAGCCAGCTATCTTCCCCTGCGCAAAAGCGGGTCATGAGGCTTGTTAGCGTGGCCATTGTTCTTGGCTTTTCCTGGCCGAGGTGTCTGGCGAGCCATTCGTCTCGGACGTTATGTTTCAAAGCTGCTAAGGCTTCGGCGTCCGGACAGTCGACTATTTGGTTCTTTTTAGTGATGAACCTGTTCCAGAATTTGTGCGCTGACTCTCTGGGCTGTTGAGTTATGTGACTTAAATCGTCTGCATCCGGAGGGCGGACATAAGTCCCCTGAAAATTTGCTCTAAACGCGTCCTCGAGCTCTTTCCAACTTCAATGGTGTTTTACGGGAGGCTTCGAGCCAATGCCGAGCTGGCCCTTTGAGCTTGAGGGTAGGTATTTTATGGCGTGGAGATCGTCTCCTCTAGCCATATGTATGTGTCGAGATGTAATCCTCAATCCAGACTCAAAGTGCATTGTTCCGTCATATGCCTCTGTGTTTACGGGCTTGAATCCCACCGAAATTCATGATCCGGCACCTCATCGGTGAAACATAGTGGGTGTGCGGCGCCCCTGTATTTGGGTGTGCCGTTATCTTCGAACACTCGGCGTGTTGTGTTGCTTCCTGGGGCCCTCTTTTTTGGCCCATAAATGGACCTGATCGGGCCGTCCTTTTTGCGAGGATCCTTATGTGTGTCATGTGCTGGCTTGTGTGCGGCGCCGCTTTCCGCTCTTGGCCTGTCATCTAGTCGTCTATCCGGCCAGGCGGCCTCTTTGCTTTTTGATTGTGGTGGCTCTACGGCCTCCTCGTCGAATTCGGGCAGCAGCTTGCGCTTCGGGTAGCTCTTTGCTTGGTGACTATTGCCGTATTTGTCTGCGGGTTTGAGTACTTTGCTCCACCTCATTCTGAGTACGCCTTTCGCTTTTTTGAGCTTCCATTTCTGCTTCTTCAAGCTTCTTGCAGTGGCGACGAGCCTTTTGTGAAGGTTCTTATGATCCGATGATGTGTCCGACGTGAGGTCGTCTGGACTGTTGTTTTCGCCGAGGATGGGTTTATTGTCTGATTCATCCTGTTTGGATGGTTGCTTGTTTCCATGTTTGTCCTCCACTAGTTTGCCCTGCTCTATGGCTGGGTCATTATGGGTGCTGTCGTTATCGAGGCAGGACTTCGGGCGGCGCTTGTGTCGCCGTTTTGGTTGTTTTTCGGGGGGATTATCCTTCGCCACGTCCCGTTGTTCCTCGTTATCGCTTCCTTTTGGTGTGTCCACCATGTATATGTCATGAGTTGAGGTGGCTTTCTAGTGCCCAGTAGGCGCTGGTTCTTGGCCGTCTCCGGCATCGTCGTTCATACCGTCGATGTCTTCGGAGTCGAAGTCTAGCATGTCGGTTAGATCGTCGACAGTTGCTATAAAGTGGGTGGTGGGTGGGCTTTGAATCTCTTCGTCGTCCGCATCCCAACCATCCTGATCGCAGTATGGCCAGGGCTCTCCTGATAACGAGAGATACTTTAGCGAATTCAGGATGTCGCCAAAGGGTGAGTGCTGAAAGATGTCTGCGGCGGTGAACTCCATGATCGGTGCCCAATCGGATTCGATTGGTAGGGGCGCAGGAGGTTCGGAGTCCGGCGAGGAGTCCGGCACCTCGGAGTCACGAGCTTTACAAGGGACAAGGTCAGTATTCGTCTCCATCACCGTAGAGGTTGCAACCTCCGAGGCGGTGTCTAGCCACCCGTCCTCGATATGCGCGGTCGGCTCCAAACTAAGGTCAGAGCGGACTCATGTGCGGCCTCCAGGGCACTATTCGGCAGCAAAGCTAAATCATGCCCGTCGTGACAGTGTGGCGCGCTCGGCTGTGGCTTGAATCCGTCGAAGATCAAGTCTCCGCGGATGTCAGCCGCGAAGTTTAGACTTCCAAATATGACCTGACGGCTAGGGGCGTAGCTTTCGATCTGCTCCATATGGCCAAGCGAATTGGCCCGCAGTGCAAAGCCGCCGAATATGAAGATCTGTCCGGGGAGAAAAGTCTCACCCTGGACTACGTCGTTGTTGATGATCGAAGGAGCCATCAAGCCTATCCGTGATGACACAGAGGAACTCTCAATGAAAGCACCAATGCCGGTGTCAAAACCGGCGGATCTCGGGTAGGGGGTCCCGAACTGTGCGTCTAGGCGGATGGTAACAGGAGACAAGGGACATGATGTTTTTACCCAGGTTCGGGCCCTCTCGATGGAGGTAAAACCCTACTCCTACTTGATTAATATTGATGATATGGATAGTAAAAGAGTGGATCTACCACGAGATCAAGGAGGCTAAACCCTAGAACCTAGCCTATGGTATGATTGTTGTAATGGTTGTTCGTCCTACGGACTAAAACCCTCCGGTTTATATAGACACCGGAGATGGCTAGGGTTACACAGAGTCGGTTACAATGGTAGGAGATCTTCATATCCGTATTGCCAAGCTTGCCTTCCATGCCAAGGAAAGTCCCATCCGGACATGGGACGAAGTCTTCAATCTTGTATGTTCATAGTCTTGGAGTCCGGCCAATGATGATAGTTCGGCTATCCGGACACCCCCTAGTCCAGGACTCCCTCAGGCCCCCTGATGCTCCATCGACCTCAACTCCAACTCCATATATTCCGTTTCGCGGAGCAAAAATCAGAGAGAAAGTTTCATCGCGTTTTACGATACGGAGCCGCCGCCAAGCCCTAATCTCTCTCGGGAGGGCTGATCTGGAGTCCGTTCGGGGCTTCGGAGAGGGGGATTCGTCGCCGTCGTCATCATCAACCATCCTACATCACCAATTTCATGATGCTCACCGCCGGCATGAGTAATTCCATGGTAGGCTTGCTGGACGGTGATGAGTTGGATGAGATTTAGCATGTAATCAAGTTAGTTTTGTTAGGGTTTGATCCCTAGTATCCACTATGTTCTGAGATTGATGTTGATATGACTTTGCTATGCTTAATGCTTGTCACTAGGGCCCGAGTGCCATGATTTCAGATCGGAACCTATTATGTTTTCATGAATATATGTGAGTTCTTGATCCTATCTTGCAAGTCTATAGTCACCTATTATGTGTTATGATCCGACATCCCCGAAGTGACAATAATCGGGATACTTCTCGGTGATGACCATAGTTTGAGCAGTTCATGTATTCACTATGTGCTAATGCTTTGTTCCGATTCTCTATTAAAAGGAGGCCTTAATATCCCTTAGTTTCCACTAGGACCCCGCTGCTATGGGAGGGTAGGACAAAAGATGTCATGCAAGTTCTTTTCCATAAGCATGTATGACTATATTCGGAATACATACCTACATTAGATTGATTAACTGGAGCTCGTTCTGTGTCACCCTATGTTATAGCTATTACATGAGGAATCGCATCCGACATAATTATCCAT
The DNA here is from genome assembly GCA_021437245.1 of Aegilops speltoides. NCBI lineage: Eukaryota > Viridiplantae > Streptophyta > Magnoliopsida > Poales > Poaceae > Aegilops > Aegilops speltoides. The sequence goes on from CM038147.1 coordinate 255,932,912, forward strand.
CACTGATCCAATGCCTACGAGCTTTTCACATATTGTGTTTCGCTTATTTACTTTTCCGTTGCTACTGTTACAACTACTACAAAACTGGTATCTTTACTTTTGCCACTGTTATCATTACTATCATACTACTTTGCTACTAAATACTTTGCTACAGATACTAAGTTATCCAGGTGTGGTTGAAATGACAACTCAACTGCTAATACTTAGGAATATTCTTTGGCTCCCCTTTTGTCGAATAAACAAATTTGGGTTGAATACTCTACCCTCGAAAGCTGTTGCGATCCCCTACACTTGTGGGTTATCAAGACTAATTGAGGCTCTTGTTGATCAAGATGTTGAGGTCCCCACGTCTCCTAACGTCTACCACGCCATACTTGAGGCTCTTGTTGATCAAGATACCTACGCCATTTCTGTTTGTAGTCGTCCCCGTGTACCACAGCTTGAAGCCGGTATCCTCCACCTCCTTCGCCTTCTGACCTCTCCATTTGGTTTCTTGGACGCAAAGGATATCAACACCTCTCCTCACCGCTGCATCAACTAGCTCCCGAAGCTTCCCTGTCACAGACCCTACGTTCCAGCTACCTAAGTGAAACCTCCTAGGCTCGGCTAGCTTCCTTACCCTTCGCACTCGTCGAGTCAAATGCAAAGACCCTTGCTCATTTTCCACTACATCCGGTCACCGATGTAGCGCGCCACTAAGGATGCGACGACCCGATCCTCACTCACTTGCCACCGTATCCGGATCAAGATACGGCGCGCCACTTGGGGGGTGACGGCCCGGCCCTTGCCCATTTTCCACCACACCAGGGTTACGATGTGGCGCGTCGCTGAGAGGGTTATGCCCCAACGAAAATCTTTTGGGTTTTATCTCCATAAGAGTGGCTGAGTTTTTACTAAAAATTTCAGAAATTTTTCAGAAAAAGAAATATGTCTAGGAGAATGTATCGAGGTGGTTCCTCAACAAAGAGAGGACCCGGGCGTGCTATGCGTGAGCAAGATGATGAACCACCAAGGGACGCAGAAGTGCGAGCTTGTGAGTGGCCATCAGACGAGTTTATGGTCAAAGCAGGCATCAAGGATGAATTTGACGCATATGTGCGTAATGCCGATCTTGAGGACTTCTTGCAAGATAAGTGTCCTCAGTACTACCAATTCAAAAAACTGATTCATTTGTGAGAAGGTTTAAATATAAATCTGCACGTAATTCTCAGAGTGTCCTGTTTGATATTTATGATAAATCTTATACCATGGACTTAGAAGATTTTACAACTGCTTGCAAACTCCCGCAGTGGGGCAATGTTAATGACCCCCACAGATCTGAATATAAAGACTTTCTAGCTAGTATTACTATGGGAGAATCTAGGGATATAGCACAAGCTACCATAGGGAGCATTCATTTTCCTACTATACATTATTTTACTCTCTTCATTGGTAGATGCATTAACGGTAAAGATGAAGCATGTCACATGTGTGCCCCTGATCTTTGTGTCCTCAAGAGTGCTATGTTAGGTAATAAAGATTACAACTTGGGGGCAATAGTTGCATGTAGGTTGCATAATAATGGTTTATCTGGAGATTTATTTGGTTGGTATAGCTCCACGTGAGGAGGATGTTGAGTTGCTTCCTGCTTATTTAGATTATGACGTGATGGTCAAACATCGTTTTCTTTTGAGGAACGGACAATTCCTCAAGTATCGACTAATCTTTGACAGACGTAGCTTTGTCCATGTTACTCTCCCTGCTCCTTTCCTTTTTGATTACCAGGCAAAACGAAGATATGTTGTTACTAGGGAGGAGGCAGCTAAACACGAGGGGAGAGCGGAGGCGGCTCGCCAACATGCCGCAGCTCAGGATGCATTTGCTGCTGCATCTCAGTACGACCCCAGTTATAACTTTGGATATCAGCCAGGCTATCCTTGGCATTAAACCAACTTAGGCCCAAAGCCTAAGCTCAGGGGAGTATGTATTTCCCACCGACTTTACATTCATGTTCACACATTATTCTAGCTGTCGGTGCTCATACTCTTTCATTGTATTATCCATGCCCGTATAATTTATTTTTCTCGCTTTCTTCTTGTGTTTTGATAAACCATAAGAAAAACCAAAAAAAAATTAGTTAGTTTAATTTCCATGCTTTTAGTAGTAATTAAAATGAAAACCCAAAAAGATTTCTCGTTCTTCTTTTACTTGTTGGGAACTTTCCCGTGTAAATAGTTTTATTTTCTTTTCTTTCCTTTGGGGTCGAGAGTAGAAGACCATATTGAAAATGTTTAGTGGCTCTCATATGCATGATTGTTTATTTAACTTAGAGCCCATATTAATTTGTCTTCTCTCTTGAGTTGAATGCTTGCAGATTCCAGCTTAGTCCAATGCACGTGCACTATTATTATTATACACACCGTTCGGTCGTGCAAGTGAAAGGCAATAATGATGATATATGATGGACTGATTGAGATGAGAGAAGCTGGTATGAACTCGACCTCTTTTGTTTTTGTAAATATGATGAGTTCATCGTTCCTGATTCAGCTTATTATGAAGTAAACATATTTGCAATGACATATAGAGATTATAGTTGCTTGTGCCATGCTTAATTAGCTATGAGTTATAATGGTTTACCTTGCGTGCCAACATGCTATTAAAATGATTATGATGTGGTATGATGGGATGGTATCCTCCTTTGAATGAATTGAGTGACTCGACTTGGCACATGTCCACGCATGTAGTTGAAACAAATCAACATAGCCTTCATGATATTTATGTTCATGGTGGATTATATCCTATTCATGCTTGTACTCGGTGTAAATTAATTTTAATGCATGTTCATGACTGTTGTCGCTCTCTCAGTTGGTCGCTTCCCAGTCTTTTGCTAGCCTTCACTTGTATCAAGCGGGAATACTGCTTGTGCATCCAAACTCCATAAACCCCAAAGTTATTCCATATGAGTCCACCATACCTTCCTATATGCGGTATCTACCTGCCGTTCCAAGTAAATTTGTATGTGCCAAACTCCAAACCTTCAAATGAAATTCTGTTTTGTATGCCCGAGCAGCTCATGTTTCAACTAGGGTTGTCTGTATCTTCCACGCTAGGTGGGTTATTCCCAAGAGGAGTGGACTCCGCTCCTCATTCACGAGAAAATGGTCGGCAACCGGGATGCCCAGCCCCATGATCAAAAAGATCAAAGCAAATCAAAATAATTAAACAAAACTCCCCCAGGGCTGTTGTTAGTATGCCGCTCAAAATGTTATTCATCTCTATTTTAAAATCGAGCTCTGGCACTCTACAAATCCCTGCTTCCCTCTGCGAAGGGCCTATCTATTTACTTTTATGTTGAGTCATCATCTTCTTATCAAAAAGCACCCTCTAGAGAGAACACTATCATTTGTGTTCATTACTATTAGTTTATACTGGGTATGACTTGACTGGATCTCTTTTACCATGAATTACAATGTTTAGTCAGTCCTTTATCTTTAAAGGTGCTCTGCATTTATGTTTTGCGGTCTCAGAAAGGGATAGCGAGATACCATCTTGTTATATCATATTATGATTGTTTTGAGAAAGTGTTGTCATCCGAGTTTTATTATTATTGCTCGCTAGCTGATTATGCCATTGATATGAGTATGGTTAGTTCATAATCTTTGCTGAAAACTTGAATGCTGGCTTTACATATTTACAACAACAAGAGTAAATAGAGTTTGTAAAAGTTTTTCTTTATCACTTTCAGTTTATCAACTGAATTGCTTGATGACAAGCAAAGGTTTAAGCTTGGGGAGTTGATACGTCTCCAACGTATCTACTTTTCCAAACACTTTTGCCCTTGTTTTGGACTCTATTTTGCATGATTTGAACGAAACTAACCTGGACTGACGCTGTTTTCAGCAGAACTGCCATGGTGTTGTTTATTGTGTAGAAAACAAAAGTTCTCAGAATGACCTGAAAATCCATGGAGATAACTTTTGGAAAATATAAAAAATACTGGCAAAAGTATCAAGGCCAGGGGGCCCACACCCTGTGCACGAGGGTGGGGCGCGTGCCCTCCCCCTGGGCGCGCCCCTTATCTCGTGGGCCCCCTGATGCTCCACCGACCTCAACTCCAACTCCATATATTCCGTTTCACGGAGAAAAAAATCAGAGACAAAGTTTCATCGCATTTTACGATACGGAGCCACCACCAAGCCCTAATCTCTCTCGAGAGGGCTGATTTGGAGTCCGTTCAGGGCTCCAGAGAGGGGGATTCGTCGTCGTCGTCATCAACCATCCTCCATCACCAATTTCATGATGCTCACCGCCGTGCGTGAGTAATTCCATCGTAGGCTTGCTGGACGGTGATGGGTTGGATGAGATTTACCATCTAATCAAGTTAGTTTTGTTAGGGTTTGATCCCTAGTATCCACTATGTTCTGAGATTGATGTTGCTATGACTTTGCTATGCTTAATGCTTGTCACTAGGGCCCGAGTGCCATGATTTCAGATCTGAACCTATTATTGTTTTCATGAATATATGTGTGTTCTTTATCCTATCTTGCAAGTCTATAGTCACCTATTATGTGTTATGATCCGATAACCCCGAAGTGACAATAATCGGGATACTTCTGGGTGATCACGATAGTTTGAGGAGTTCACGTATTCACTATGTGCTAATGCTTTGTTCCGGTTCTCTATTAAAAGGAGGCCTTCATATCCCTTAGTTTCCACTAGGACCCCGCTGCCACGGGAGGGTAGGACAAAAGATGTCATGCAAGTTCTTTTCCATAAGCACGTATGACTATATTCGGAATAGATGCCTACAATACATTGATGAACTGGAGCTAGTTCTGTGTCACCCTATGTTATAGCTATTGCATGAGGAATCGCATCCGACATAATTATCCATCACTGATCCAATGCCTACGAGCTTTTCACATATTGTGTTTCGCTTATTTACTTTTCCGTTGCTACTGTTACAACTACTACAAAACTACTATCTTTACTTTTGCCACTGTTACCATTACTATCATACTACTTTGCTACTAAATACTGTGCTGCAGATACTAAGTTATCCAGGTGTGGTTGAATTGACAACTCAACTACTAATACTAAGAATATTCTTTGGCTTCCCTTGTGTCGAATCAATCAATTTTGGTTGAATACTCTACCCTCGAAAGCTGTTGCGATCCCCTACACTTGTGGGTTATCAATGGGGGAGGGAGGACGGGTGGGGAAAGGTGGTGGGTTGGTGTAGCTTAGCAGTAGCGCATGACGTAACACGCGCGGCTGATAAGAAGGTAGCAGCAGCGTGCTTTCCACACACGCGCTACTGCTAAGCGGGACCAACAGTGTGCCCAATTTGAAAATTAGCAGCAGCGACTGATGTCTACTACACAACCTTCTTCTTGTAGACGTTGTTGGGCCTCCAAGTGCAGAGGTTTGTAGGACAGTAGCAAATTTCCCTCAAGTGGATGACCTAAGGTTTATCAATCCGTGGGAGGCGTAGGATGAAGGTTGTCTCTCTCTAACAACCCTGCAACCAAATAACAAAGAGTCTCTTGTGTCCCCAACACACCCAATACAATGGTAAATTGCATAGGTGCACTAGTTCGGTGAAGAGATGGTGATACAAGTGCAATATGGATAGTAGATATAGGTTTTTGTAGTCTGAAAATATAAAAACAGCAAGGTAACTAGTGATAAAAGTGAGCACAAGCGGTATTGCAATGGTAGGAAACAAGGCCTAGGGTTCATACCTTCGCTAGTGCAAGTTCTCTCAACAATAATAACATAATTGGATCATATAACTATCGCTCAACATGCAACAAAGAGTCACTCCAAAGCCACTAATAGCGGAGAACAAATGGTAGGGTAGCAAACCACCTCAAAGTTATCCTTTCTGTTCTACTATACAAGAGTCCATAGTAAAATAACATGAATCTATTCTTTCCGTTCAATCTATCATAGAGTTCATAGTAGAATAACACCTTAAGACACAAATCAACCAAAACCCTAATGTCACCTAGACACTCCATTGTCCCCTCAAGTATCCGTGGGCATGATTATATGATATGCATCACACAATCTCAGATTCATCTATTCAACCAACACAAAGTACTTCAAAGAGTGCCCCAAAGTTTCTACCGGAGAGTCAAGACGAAAACGTGTGCCAACCCCTATGCATAAGTTCACAAGGTGAACCCGCAAGTTGATCACCAAAACATACATCAAGTAGATCACGTGAATATCCCATTGTCACCACAGATAAGCACGGCAAGACATACATCAAGTGTTCTCAAATCCTTAAAGACTCAATCCGAAAGATAACTCCAAAGGGAAAACTCAATCCATTACAAGAGAGTAGAGGGGGAGAAACATCATAAGATCCAACTATAGTAGCAAAGCTTGCGATACATCAAGATTGTGCCATAGAGAGAACACGGGAGAGAGAGAGAGATCAAACACATAGCTACTGGTACATACCCTCAGCCCCGAGGGTGAACTACTCCCTCCTCGTCATGGAGAGCGCCGGGATGATGAAGATGGCCAACGGTGAGGGATCCCCTCTCCGGCAGGGTGCCAGAACAGGCTCCCGAGAGGTTTTTGGTGGCTACAGAGGCTTGCGGCGGCGGAACTCCGGATCTATTGTTCGCTTTGATGTTTTTAGGGTATATGGGAATATATAGGAGAAAGAAGTCGGTCGGGGGAGCCACGAGGGGCCCACGAGAGTGGAGGGCACGCCCAGGGGGTGTGGGCGCGCCCCCTATCTCGTGGCCTCCTTGAAGCTTCCCTGGCTTGCACTCCAAGTTCCCTGGATTGCTTCTGTTACAAAAATAACTTTCCCGAAGGTTTCATTCCGTTTGGACTCCGTTTGATATTCCTTTTCTTCGAAACACTGAAATAGGCAAGAAAAAAACAATATGGGCTAGGACTACGGTTAATAGGTTAGTCCCAAAAATAATATAAAAGTGTACAATAAAGCCCATAAACATCCAAAACAGATAATAATATAGCATGAATGCTTCGTAAATTATAGATACGTTGGAGACATATCAGCATCCCCAAGCTTAATTCCTGCTCGTCCTCGAGTAGGTAAATGATAAAAGAAAGAATTTATGAAGTGTGAATGCTAGCAGGTGCACAAGTTTGATCAATGATAATTTCAATCACCTTTTCTAGCATGATTATATGTCATAACAGTAGTTCATCTCATAAAGTTTTCCATGCAATGTTTCCCAACAAAAGGTGTTGGTTATTTATGGTGGAAAATTGTCCTCAAACTCTTTTCTATTTATAAGGAGTATGCCATTTGCAAAGCTGGTAAGGGGAATTCTACTTTATTCTGGATTGATAAGTGGTTCGAGCAACCACTTAATTTGGCATACCTTGAGCTCTTCTGTTACACAAACTAGAAGGAAATTTCTTTGCAAGTTGTGATAGACTTAGATGATCTTGAACATATACTTCACAGAACCCTCTCTCATCAGGCATATCCACAGTTAAACCAAATTCAGTCTATTCTTACTAACAAATCTGAACAGGACCAGAGCGTTCAAAGGATTTACCCATGGAAATCAGACCAATATTCTTCCATGAAAATGTACAAGTTTATTTAGGTCCAAACACTACCCACAACATATTCAGACAACTCTCAAAATGTTCCTCCAGGCTTAGACACAAGATCTTTTTGGGCTGTTGCTTTATGGCAACCTCCATACAAGGAACCTATTACATCAAAAATCCCTAGAGAGCTACAATTGTGCACTTTGTGCATAAAAAAATTGAGGAGTCACACACACCTCTTCTAGGATTGCCCTTTTCCCGCCACCTCTTGGGATCACATCATGCGCCCTAAGAATAGAGGTATATCTTGCTATGATGAAATCAACCTATCTATGCTTATTCTTTTCAGATACATTGTATTGAACATTGTGATCATGGGCTGTTACGATATTTGGTCTATAAGGTATGACAAGATCTTCAGACATGCAAAACCTCACCTTGAGAGATGGATACATTATCTTAAGGTATGGAAATTAGCAGCACATATCAGAGCAAGGCCTATTATAGGAGAGAAGTTCAAGATTTGGATGGAGAAAAACTTGAAATTCCATTTGCTCCATGTTGCCTAGAGTGGTATTGGTTGAGATGTTAAAACATTTGGTTCTCGTTGTACATATTATAATTAAAGAAAATTACCATAGAACAATTGTTCTATTGATTTAGGGTAAAATGGGGTTAAACCTCCTTTTTAAAAAGAAACAAATTAATAAGAAGCTATTTAGAACAAAGAATATACTCTTGCATCATGGATGGAGGTGTAGTCTTCATATAGGACCTCCTGCATCCAAGGCAACTCTTTATTTAGTTATTTTGTAACAAATGTTTTTACACTTTTCCCAAGCTTTTTTGGTTGTGTGCATCTTATTATGAAGACTCCAAGTGTTCAGACATGGATGTTGTATCAAATCGATGTAGTGTTTGAATGAAAATGCTCTTTTAACTATGAGAGGCGGACCCATTTGCCATTTGAGGCAAAGTTTCTTTTGGTCAAAATGCTAGGTTTTCTTGCATCATGGATTGAGATGTAGTCTTCATATAGGACTCCTGCATCAAAGTCAACTCCTTATTTAGTTATTTTGTAACAAAATGTTTTTACGCTTTTCCCAAACTTTTTTGGTTGTGTTCATCTTATTATAAAGAGGCCAAGTGTTCAGTCATTGCTGCTGTATCAAATCGATGTAGTGTCTGAATGAAAATGCTCTTTTAACTGTAAGAGGTAGACCCATTTACCTATTTGAGGCAAAGTTGCTTTCGGTCAAATGGCTACTTCAAATTTTGCATGTCAAGTTTATAATTTTTTAGAGAAAAAGACGTCTGCACGACTTTATGTCTAAGGCTAAACATGGCAAAGAAAACCACACAAACACAACATACCACAAAGCAAACACTACTGGAAACAGAGAATTTGCTGTCTGCTGTTTCTTTGCCGTCCGCTAGCTGATGGCAAAGAAGGTCTTTGCCGTCTGCTTCTAAAAAACGAACGGCAAAGAACTGGCTGACGACAAAGACCCTATTTGCCATCACCTTTTGGTGCCTTTGTCGTTTCTTTGCCATCCGCTTTTGGTGCCTTTGCCCTCTGCCATGGCAGACGGCAAATAAGCTGCTTCCTGTAGTGAAAGGTTCAAGGTAATAATACCGGAACAAGTTCAAGCAAACATGGAAATAAAGGGCCCCATTCCACATATAAGAACTATGAGCAAAATAAAGAGGGGACAACTAGCCTGGCGCAGATGTCAAAGAAGTAGCAGATGCACACATCTTGGATATCATGAGGCCCATGCCATAAATGTCTTGTGATTTAGACAGTAGCCGCCATTGTTGTGAGATAGCAATCAATATGTTTGGCAGGGAAAATAGGCTCAATTGTAGAGTAGTCCATAAAGACTAAGCAATAGCAGCAAAAGCAACCAAATAGAGACGTGTAAATTGGGTAGAGAAAGGAGTGGGATAAATAACCCACCATTGCAAAATATTGGGTCCCAATTGATGTTGAGCCAAGACAATAAAGAACTCCACATGAACATAGGTAAGAGACAGTTAAACAAAATGTGCTCCACATTGTCAATCTATCCACAAAGAGTGCGGATAAATCTTATTTTTCAAAGGAATGTGACCCTTCTAAGTAAGTCTATATATATATATATATATATATATATATATATATATATATATATTCCTTCCTCCATTACTAAGTACTTTTCACTGTAGCATCAAAATTTTACTCATGCAACAATGCCACACTTGACTACTGCGAGAAAAGCCAAGCAATAGGTGTACAAAGATCACTAATCCCATTTGCTCCCCTAACATTCGTCTCTAAGTGTTAGTGTCGACCAAACCGCCCACATTAGGATTGTCTGTTGATAGTTGATAAAGTTTGATGGAATTTTTTTGGTTTTCAGTCAAGGGTGATATACCAACATCGAGAAGACATTAATTACACCCGATCTTTGTGCACAATGTCAAGAGCTAGTCAAGAGAACGAGGATGCACACAACCAAATTGTTCAAAAAACAGTGATCCAAAACAAGCAACAAACACCGAGCATCCCTTGACATTGCGTAGGGGTGCAAGAATGGTTCTCCAAAAAGTAACGCCTCTTGAAAGGAACAATCCGCAAGTGTCGCCATTGCTGAGTCGAATCAGTTAAGGGATAATTATGGGTTTCCTGAAGATCAACTCCAAGCAAACTCTAAACAATGCCTTCAACAAGGAAGAGTGCAAAAAAATATCATTGCCAGGTACAACAAATTATGTTTAGATATAGTGTTTTCACTGTGGAGCTCGGGAGAGGTGCTCAATAAAACACCACCAACATGAAGTCACATGAGTTGTCACCATCACTTCCTAACCCGACCAAGATCAAGGTGACACACACAATCTCGTGCTACACCATGCCACGTGACTGATAACCATGCACACATGAGCTAACATGCCAACCATGACGAGAGCCACCTGCACAAGCATGAACATCCAAGGACACACACGCAATGTGGATGACAAACCGTCTGACGAGAGAGAATGGTCACCGGCATCGCTTAAAATCGACATTAGGGATGCTCAAGTAGCATCTGACCTTCGCCTTCGGTGATAGCTGGTGGTAGATTTGGGCAAGGCGTCACCCCCCACATAATATGCCACGCTCTGCCGCTCTCACAACCACGACCTGCCACTGCTATCTCCGTTGCAATGCCTCTATCACCACCGAAGCACCTCGCACTGACACAAGATGATCAACTCAAGCAAGCAGATGTTGGGAGAGTCCACACATGTGGTCAGATGAGACACGCCACATCGCAGGGAATCCAATTCCACAGACCAAGCAGTCGGGCCATTGGTCATCGAACTGCGGCCGCGTGATGTCTCCACCATGCCACCTACCATCGTTGATCCACCCTACATGTCGCTGTTATGCGCCGGCGGAGCGTCGGCGGGACCAAGCAACCCCCCCCCCCCGCCCTCCGAGTGAAAAATTGCAAGGATGTGCTCTGTTCAGCCTAAACTCCCTCTAATCTCCCGGCCTCTCTAATCTCTCTAGCTATTTTGGCCCCTCCTTGGATTTCACCCAGGCTCCGCCACTGCTGCTATGCATCACATCGCCCCAATCCCTCACTTCGCCACAACCGACTATCGCCCTTCCAAGTGCTACTCGGCTGGCTCTATGAGGAGCCCCGCCGCCCCCTCGCCCGACGGTTGCTTCTGGAGGTGGTGAGGAGAGGAAGGAGTTAAGGAAAGGAGCGGCTATTGCAGTGTAGGGTTCGCCACCGAGTAACCTTGAGAAGGGGGGGGGGGCATTATGTGCATGCAACGCCTTCGTGCGTAGATTTCAAGCTTGGAAAAAAATTGCGAGGGAATGTAGAATTCAATCTTGTAGTGAAGAAAAAAAAAAGAATGCAGCCATACGCGTACATTATCCCCAACACCTGGGCATGCACGCAACAATTATTAGATAAAGCAGCTTTTGGTAGCTCGAAAGACAATGCTAGTTGAATTCAAATCAAAAGGACGTACGTACGTACCTTTGTTGGTCTGGCTGATGGGCCTGATATATTCCGGCTCGGGATTTTGTGTCGGACAATCTTACACGCAATGTACGCTGATCGACAAGTGTCGTTTGGCGGCAAAGGAAAAGGCCATGACGTGGCGACCGATGTCGATCCATGGCATCGATCGATCTGAGCTGATATGAGATGGACAGCCGGACAGGCTGGAAAGGAGATCGATATTGGTACGTACGTACGTTGCTACTTTCTTTTGCTTCCCACCATTGCCGTGAGTGCTGCTGCTTTGCTTCAGCTAGCAGAACAACACGTGCCTGCAGACTCACACATATGCTGACATGGCGAACTCAATTTCACAGATAATAATGGGATAAAGCAACATCACTGTACTACCAAAGGAGCTTGCATGCATGCATGCCAGAGCGAGAGAGAGAGAGAGACCCCAGTCAGTTCACAGCCATTCTTTCGATCAAACACACTTATGTGTGGAGTATATAATTTCAGCCGTGCTAGCTATAAACGAATCGTTGAAACAATCCAGCACAAGATTGATCTGTTGACTGACGAGACACGTGTGCAGTGGCATCTATTATTGGGTGGCTCCATGGCAGATGCAGGGCAAACCTGTGGTGGGCGTGCAATGCCTTTGTGCCGCCGCATCACCTCCCTACACGTACTACATTCCCGGGCCGAGCCTCTGTGTGCGTGCTGGCCAGCTGCATGCTATAGCTTGCAAACACTAATGCGTGCTTGCTTTCGGCCACCTTTTCTTCACCAGGAAAAGAAAAAGAAGACAACATGCAATCGATCGAATGATCGATTAGATTTAGGTGTTTGGCTTGCTAGCTCAAGTCGAATATCCAACTTTTATGGAAAATGCAATTTCACCGTGGCTTTACAAATGGAAACTAGCCAATGGAAAAAAATGTGTTCGGGAGACCATGGTGATGATAAAGAACAAACTCTCACTGCCGCAGAAAAACATATTGATTTTTTTGACTGGAAATAGTAGGAGAGGCTCCTACTGTGCTATACCCCTATAATAGATATTTACATGGCTGGGAGAAAAGTCCCCACAGAAATAAATGAAAAAACAAGAAGAGACAAAGCAGACTCTAAAGTGAGTTTACAAAATCACTGACATCAGAGGACACTATGTATTTAAGCCAGGTAAGATTAGCCTTAGATCTCTCAAGCCAAGCTCTATATGAAGGACTGATCTTGTTGAAAATGAAGTTATTTGTCTCCTTCCAATATTCCAGGCAGTTATGGTGAAGCTTTCAAAAAAAAGCCTACCAGAATAATTTTCCTTTGCCATGATCCATGAGATGCCAGAAGTGTATGAGATACCAATCTTTAACCAGCAAGTTTGGCTAAAAGAGCAATTGAAAATCAAGTGATCAATGGTTTCTTCCTCTTGAGAAGTGCATAGTAGCATGAGTCAATATTTCCAACCTGAAAATGTCTTTTTTTGAGCATGTTCCTTGTGTTCAGTCAGTCTGCTAAAAGAAGCCACATGAACACACTACAAAAAAAAAGACACATCCGTGACATTTTGGGCCGAACGGAATTTTTTTCTGTCATACATATGACACTTCTATGACGATAATTGTGACAAAACCCGGTATCATCATAGATGTGGTGGGCTCCTACTTCTATGACAAAAATCATGATGAAAATGGGCTTTTCATCTGGGCGGGCGAGACGCAGCCTGCATGACATTCTTTAGGCGGTCCATGACGGAAAAAACCGTGGTAGAAGCGAGGGAGGAAAATTTCGGGAGTTGCGGTTACGGTGGGAGGTCGGGGCGGAGCGATCGCTGTTTTCTCGTGACGCACGCTGTGGCGTGTGTGCGAGTGTTGGCCCTAGCGAAGCCGAAGCGAGGCGTTGGGCTCTAGCGAACCGGCGATTGACAGACCGCAGTTACGCGTTCATGAACCCGAGCGATCGATCGATGGTGATAATCGAACCCGATGGGCGATTCGCCGCTCTGCCGCTAATCAAGTCGATCGATGCCGCCTCTCGGATGAACAAAGTGGCGTCGCGGGGGGTTGGATGAGCAGAACCCGTGGTGTGGAGGGCTGGATGAGCGATGAGACGGTGGAGGGTGGCCGTGGAGGGTGGTTGAGCAGGACCCGTGGTGTGGAGGCTGGATGAGCATGAAGCGGTGGAGGGTGCCGTGGAGGGGTGGTTGAACAGGACCCGTGGTGTGGAGGGCTGGATGAGCGATGAGACGGTGGAGGGGTGCCCGTGGAGGGTGGTTGAGCGATGGCGGTGGAGTAGCGGTGGAGGCTGGATGAGCAGGAGCCCGTGGAGGTGGAGGAGGTCGTGGTAGCCCGTGGAGGCCGGAGGAGGTTGACGGTGGAGATGAACAGTATCCCGTGGAGTCCCGTTTTGCGGTACGCCACACCCCTCCCCCCATCCGTTTCGACCGTAGCGCTCCAACACAAATTCGTTTCGTCCGTTTTGCGGTACGCCACACCCCTCCCGATCAACAGGACCCCTGTTTCGACCGTAGGAGGTCCGTTTCCTCCGTCTTGCGGTACGCCACACCCCTCCCGATCAACAGGACACCCGTGTCGACCGTAGGAGGTCCGTTTCATCGGTTTTGCGGTACGCCACACCGCTCCCGATCAACAGGACCCCCGTTTCGACCGTAGGAGGTCTGTTTCCTCCGTTCTGCGGTACGCTAGGCCTCGTTTCCATCGCCTGTTCCGTCCAAGCCGGTTGGCTCCCACGCGTTCCGTTGCCTCCCGATGAACACGACGCATTCCGTTGCCTCCCCATGAACACGAGGCATTCCGTTGCCTCCCCATGAACACGACGCATTCCGTTGCCTTCCCATGAACATGAGCCCTCGCCGTACGTATGCGCGACTAGGCGTTCGAGACCCCGCCCGTATGTACACATATGTGGCCGTATTTTATTTCTTGCACCCTGGCCGCTGTACGTACGTGTACATGCTACGTGTGCGCCTCTACTACGACACGTGCGCGCCTCTACAACGGCCAGTATGTACGTACACGTTCGCGACCAGAATGACAACGCTACGTACGCTTCGACCAGGTGGGTCCCGACTGTCAGGCACTTCCTTGCGTGCGAAGATGTAGCTGGTGGGTCCCAGCAGTTAGGGGGTCGAATCGTATTTTTTTTCCCGGACGCACTTCCTTGCGTGCGAAGATGTAGCTGGTGGGTCCCGGCAGTCAGGGGGATGAATCGTTTTTTTTTGCCCGGACGCACTTCCTTGCGTGCGAAGGTGTAGCTGGTGGGTCCCAGCAGTCAGGGGGGAAACGTTTTTTTTTGCAAAATATGGTGGCTCGTTCGGTGGGTCCCCGCTGTCAGGTGGAGGAATAATTATTTTTCGCCTAATAAGGAGGCACTTCCTTGCTGCGGCCGTGGACCCAATTGTCAGCCTCTCCACGTACACGCCACGTCCGATGGAAGCCGTTCCTTGACCACGTTGACCATGCCGCGCCGAGAGCACCAGGGTGGTGGACGACAGCGAGGCCTAGGAAGGGGACGACGGGGAGCCGGGAAAGACGCAGCAGTGGAAGCCCGCACTGAGAGGAGTACGAGGGTTCATTGGTTCGGCTGCGGTGTGAGGCTGCCGTCGCCGCAGGGCCTGGCCAGCGGTGGGAATAGTAGGGGGCGGTGAGGCCTCCGCGGCAGCACATCCGGCCACAGGAGGCAGGAGCATGCGGCACGACCGGCGCTGCTTTGGGCGGTTGGAGCAAGAAGACCAGAGGTTGAAGAAGCACTATGGCCGTTGAATGGACATCGTACGGTCACTGGAGCTAGAATTGTTTATATTGACTAAGTTAACAAAGCCCTCCGTCCCCGTCAACTTAGTAGGCCCACAAGTCAGCCTCACACCAAGGTGGGTCCCAGCTAGCTGGGGGTATTCATTTTTTTGTGCGTAATAAGGAGGCACTTCCGGTGGGTCCGAGCTGACAGCAGGGGGAACGTTTTTTTCGCGAAATACGGTGGCCCGTCGGGTAGGTCCCAGCAGTCAGGGGCAAACGTTTTTTTTGCGAAATACTAGTGGCCCGTCCGATGGGTCCCTGCTGTCAGGTGGAGGAACAATTATTTTCCGCGTAATAAGGAGGCACTTCCTTGCGGCTGCCGTGGACCCAGCTGTCAGCCTCTCCACGTACAGTATTCTTCTGATGGAATTCGGTCGTTGACCACATTGACCACGCCGCGCCGAGAGTACCACGGCGGTGGAAGACGGCGAGGCCTAGGAAGGGGACGACGCGGAGCCGGGGAAGACGCGACAGTGGATGCCCACGCGGAGAGGAGTACGAGGGTTCACAGGTTCGGCTGCGCTGTCGTCGCCGCAGAATAACAGGGGGTGTGGGTGAGTGGAGTGGAGGGATGGCCTGGCCAGTGGTGGGAGTAGTATGGGGAAGGTGAGGCCTCCGCGGCAGCACAGCGGGCCACGGGAAGCAGGAGTAGGCGGCACGACCGGCGCTGCTTTGGGCGGCTAGAGCAAGAAGACCAGAGGTTGAAGAAGCACTACGGCCGTTGGATGGACATCGTACGGTCAGTCGAGCTAGAATTGTGCATATTGACTAAGTTGACAAAGCCCTCTGTCCCCGTCAACTCAGTAGGCCCACTATACTGGGTCCCAGCTAGTAGGGGGAGTATTCTTTTTTTGGGCGTAATAAGGAGGCACTTCCTTGCGTGCGAAGTTATAGCTGGTGGGTCCGAGCTGTCAGCGGCGGTAATGTTTTTTTCGCGAAATACAGAGGCCCTTTTGGTGGGTCCTAGATGTCAGGTGGAGGAATCATTATTTTGCGCATAATAAGGAGTCATTTCCTTGCGTGCGGCCGTGGACCCAGCTGTCAGCCTCTCCGCATACAGTCCACTTCCGATGGATGTCGTTCATTGACCACATTGACCAGGCCGCGCCGAGAGCACGAGGCGAAGGGATTTACGGCGAGGCCTAGGAAGGAACGACACGGAGCCGTGGAATACTCAGCGATTATTTCCCACGCGAGGAGTACGAGGGTTCTTGGTTCATCTGCCGTCGCGGAGAATAACATCATGTGTGGACCGAGGGTGAGTAGAGGATAGCTAGGCGGCGATGGGAGTGCGGTGGGGCGGTGAGGCTGCTGTGGCAGCTGACCCGCCCGGGAGGAGGGAGCAGCAGTCCCACCGGCGCTTGTTTGAGCGGCTCGAGCAGGAAGAGCAGAGATTGAAGAAGCACGACGGCCGTTGGATGGACATCCAACGATATACAAACCATCTGTGGAAAGCCTCAAATCTGTGGAAAACAGCATCCAACCTATCTGCCATTATTTCAAATAGTTTACAACCCATTTGCTAATTCTTACGGGTTTTTTTGGAGCCCATATTCTTTTTATTAGCATTACAGCCCATCTTGTGGCCACGGTTAAAAATTATCTGAAATTTTGCATATGTCGGGCGGTCTGATCGAACTGTTTTAATCCTAAAATTTGAGTCACATTCGAGACTAATTTAAAAATAAATGTATATCAATATAAAATCCAATAAATTGTCCACGCATAAAAATCAATGCAATTTAAAATCTCGAAATGAAAAAAGATATTTGAAACTAATTGCCGGTTTGATGTGTTTTAAAAATGTACAACCCATTTCTCATTACTGATAGGCCATTTTCTCGGCCAGCCGAATGAAGCTCTCCTCGTCTAGCCCAACAGGCCTGATAAAGTGACTTACTTGACAAATCACAAAAAAACTGGGCTAGCCATTTTCAAAAAGAAAAAAAAACTACCGGGCTGGTCTGTGGTAAACATAAAAGAAAAGGCTGTCTAGACATGCCAGAGTGTCCCGCACAGCCCAATTGACACCCTTCCGTCTCAAAAACATATTAGATAAATGCCACTCCATTTATGGCGATTCATAAAAATGCCACTGCAATTTCCAAACTTTGAAAAATGCCCTTTGCAATTTTGGCAAACTTTGAAAACGCCACTGCAGTTTGCAAACTTTGAAAACGCCACTCCGGACTTCAAAAATGCCACTAGAAATGGCATGAAATGGCATTTTTCAAAGTTTGAAATTGCAGTGGCATTTCCCGAAGGCATTTATCAAATTAACCCAAAACAAAAATAACTAGGCGAGCTCTTTGGGTCCCCTCGTGTCACCGCTCGTTGTCTCAATTCTCTCGTTCACGTCGTTGACAATGGCATGGGACCCAGATGTCAGAAATCCACTAGGAGGAGCCATTTTTTTATTGGCTTGAAATGAGGAGGCACTTGCTTGCGTACTTCCATGACCTTGGCGGGTCCCTGCTATCATCCTCTCCACGTACAATCATCTCCTGATTGTGTACGCGTCAACTTGCTAGGCCCACAAGTCAGCCTCTAAACCCGTGGAAGACAAATACAACCCATTTAAGAAAATAACAGCCCATTCCATACGTTCAAACGGAAAGTTCAACATTCGGAGCAAAGTAACATGTCTGATCCACATATAGAGTACTGAACTTCCACGTTGACAACCATCATAGCCAAGTTAACTATCTACTCCCACTAGACAAGTACTAACTTACTCTTAGCTAACTAGACGATGCCGGCGGTACACGCTAAACGCCGGCACCGGCGTCTGCTTGTCGCCTCGGACTTGCGGAGGTGCGATAGAAGCGCGTTGCTTTCGCGTAGCGTTGGCCCTTTTCATGCGGCGTGGTCCAATAAGCTTCGCTTCAAGGCGGAAACTCACTTGACGAGTTGGTAGTAAAAATTGGCGTCGTGAACGCGTGCGTGCCCGATAGCCTCCAGGGCTATTTGCCGGGCGCCGGCCTCCACGTAGTCGGCCCAGTTGCGGGCGCTCCGCTCGCGACTCAGAGCGTCGATGTGCTGCTGCTCCATGTCCCGCTGGCGGCGCAAATCGGCGTTACACTGCTCCTTCGTCAGGCGGTCGCGCTCCAACAACTCCTGCTCCTCCAACATGCGGTCGCGCTCCAACAACTCCTCGATCTACGCATTGCCATCTAAAGACAGATAGAATGCCTCCTCCCTCCGTCTGCCTTCCGGTGAAAAACCGAACACTAGTTCCGGCGGTGTCCGCCACTTGCATCGCCTACCGTGGACCGGCGGGGGCATGGAGGACGTGGCGAGCGACGTCGGGCTGGTGGGGGCTTATGAGGATATGGCCAGTTGGGTCACGGTGGCATTGGAGAATGCCGGGAAACAGTACTTATGGGGGGAAGGTAGCGCGACGGTCATCAGAATTCAATGCATAATGGCTTAGCGTGCCAGCTTGCCGTGGAAAACTAGGGAAACTGAAATTATGACTATGTCGTCCCGTCCCGTCTGGGTCGCACACCGGCATGGCGGAAAACGAGTGCACTCGAATCATCTCCCTCCTTGTCAATAATGATTTCACGGATTTAAAAAGCCCGCAACAATTAAAGCGTATCTTTTTTCGCATCAGTTAGCTGCCTTAATTACGGCCGGCTACATGCAGGCACTCAGAATCGCTCGCAGGCAGTACACAAAGCAGCAACGAGTCACAGCCGAGGGCACGCATGCAGCCACTTAAATCGCTGGAATTAATTAGGCTTAAACTTCTGCATGCCGTTAATTATTGCCATGCCTTGGTCTTGCTGCTTTGCTCACGGGACTAATAAACCCGGACGGAGGGAGTACCTTGGTTGGTGAGAGGTTTGAATTAAGCCCTGCAAACCAGAAAGGAGGTACTAGTACGTGCGTGATCCGCTATTTATTCATGTAGGATCGAGTAGGTCGTTTCTTGAATTAAGCCATGCACACCGGAAAGGAGGTAGTACGTGCATGATACGCTATTTATCCGTGGAAGGTCGATAGTGTAGCTTGTTAGTTTCTTCAGAGGTAGGCATTTTTTCCGTGTAGGATCAATAGTGTAGCTTGTCAGTTTATTCAGGTAGGCATTTTTATTCAAAAAACTACCACTTCGCATCTTGCGTCGCAAATAAAACTGCCATGTGCGCATTTGTAGGCTAGCTAGTGATCGATCAGTAACTTGTAAACACTGAGCGAACATAAATAAGTAACTGTTAATGCATCTCCATGATTCACAGATCATATACAAATATGTAGCTCCAAAAGCAAAGATCAGCCACTTCGGATCTTGCGTTGCAACTAAAACTTACTAGTACGATTCCCATACATAAGATCAACATGTTAATGCATCTCAATGATTCACAGATCATATACAAATATGTAGCTCCAAAAGCAAAGATCAGCCACTTCGGATCTTGCGTCGCAACTAAAACTAACTAGTACGATTCCCATACATAAGATCAACATGTTAATGCATCTCGATGATTCACGGATCATATACAAATATGTAGCTCCAAAAGCAAAAATCTAGAAAAAACATCTATTCTTCCTACTAACATGGATGCTTCTCTTGGCCAACTTTCAGTACAGACTGAAAGACAAATTTGTTTGTGAAGTCTACTCCTCTTGCATACGTAAGTGGTTTCACGAACAGCTGGAACCATGTGAATGAACCACACTTGATGGAGGAACATCCACTGCAATATGATTCGTTCTTCTCTCGATCACACCGCGAGACTATTTTTGGAATACAAACTTTAACTTAGGGAAAACGATGCCCATTGTATAATTAGACCAAAGCAATGATGCACCAAGTGTTGGCCAGTAAATAGTACAGTACTACTTTTCTGCAGTCCATGAAGTGACTATCCAATCTTTGTGTCTATTTTCAACTGGCGCTGCATGCAGTGACTATACTATTCTCTTGTGCAGTTCAACCAAAATTGCGGACACTTTGTTTGTTTGCCAAATAGCAACGGGCAGACATCTCTATCTGCACAAATATCAAGCAACTAGTAAACATATACCAGAACCATGTTCGCAGTGATGGAAGAGGTGAAATCGATACAACCGAAATTGAGCATCCAATCATTGAATCCTGTCCTGCACCTCCAATGTAGGTCCACCCTGCCAATAAATTCACATGCAAACCACTAGTATTACTACCAAATGACAGTACAAAAAGAGTAGCTAGATAGTAGCAAACCATGTACCTTCGTAATGAACAGGTCATAGTGCCACCAATTGGATATAAAGGTTTGGAAAAAACATGCTCCTAATGTTGAACCAGTTGGACTTTTTGTGCAGCTCCACTAAAATTGAGCATCCCTGTTTGCATAGATATTGAAAGTGTGATTACTATAAAAGTGACACTAGTTGAAGCATAGACTCACAAATATAAGCATTCCAATTTCTTAATGGGAAAAGGTAGCAAGACTGTTTCTAACCACCTGTTTGAAGGAATAAATAAAGCAACAGCGGCTGATGTCAGGAAGGCATACATAGTTTTTTTCTGAAAAACTGAGCCATTCCTGACCTTTCCTCTTCTTTTAAGCAAATTTTGTGCAGTTCTACTAAAATAAAATTCCATCACCGCCTTGACAATTTAGTTAGACTGTACAAAAGGAAATTACTTAACATTACATCATGATGTCGGGTATGTAGTAGACAGGCATTAGAGACAAACATACAGACCTCCTCCGATAACATAATGAACATTAATTTTAACAAAGGTGTGACTAGCTTTACCGGGAGAATTTGAGTGAACTCTACACCCTCTGTTCCTTAATATAAGACGTTTTCGTGGTTCAATTTAAAGTACCCAAACATCTAGTATTTAGAAAAACAGGTAGTAGTTTTCTTGAGCACATATCTAGGAAAGTTTGCCACACTTTATTTATGTCCATATGCTAATGCAACACCATTCAAATACTACAAATATAGACTAATCCAATGGCTAGTGCAACAGTAGAGTAGTTAGTTTATTACAGGGTACAGTACAATGGTTTTACTAAACAGATTTCAATAAACTCTAGCACTAGAAGGTTTCTATAAGAATTAACAATACAAAATGTAAAGGTAACAAGTTTCAGCATTGGTATACTAGCTGTGCATGAACATTAAACCAAATACAAAAGTCTGAAGGTAACTAGCATTATTAACTAATGACAGTATAAAAAAATTGCAAACCATGTACCTCCAAGGTAAATATCATTTCGAACTCGGGGGGACCTTAAAAATTGCTATCCCAATCTTGATAATCGATCAAACATAAAAACTTGATCTTTCCTCTTGATAATCAAGAGAACAGCCAAAGGAGGAGGTGCCCACTCTTGACCTTTCCTCTTGTCTTCACAATTGTCTATGCAGTTTAACCAAAATAAAATGACATCAGCGCCTTGGCATTTTGGTGACACTGTACAAAAAAATTAACTTATCTCATGAAAGTGAGGTATGTAATCTATAAGCATTAACGGTGCAAAAATATGAAGCTAGTAACAAATTTCATCGTTGGTATACTGGCTGTGCAACAGCATTAGAATGCCTTAGCTGAAAAATCTTTAATATATCCACAATCAATAGCTAACCCTGAAATGATCCAGTGACATTAAATGGCACTGCTTAAATTTATCTGTGGCATTAGACTAAGAGCGGCATTAGTTAAATGTGGCATCACTTTAGCAGTAGCATTGCTTGACTTGACTGCTAGCGTTATACTATCAGCAAAAAAAGTGGCAATAAGAGCATGGGAGGCCCATTAGGACGATTAGGCACCAAGACGATGTACCTCCGCGGACGCAGAGTGGTGAGGGAGGTATGGTTGCCCAGAGCAACAAATATCCAGGCAGCATATGTGGATACGTCCCATTTTTGTTCTCTTTAGCCACATTTTTCCTATGTGAGGACAACAAACCGATCGACCTGGTCATCTCTATTGCGTTGTCATGCCTTTCTACCCTTCTTCAACCAAGAGACCCGAGACTCGTTCCTTAGCTACTGATTTTCCCCTTTTCAACCTAGATGCGGGTTCGATGCCTACTCTCTTGGACAGTACACTCTCCCTTCCTTTCCTTATTCAACCCAGACATGCATTAGTCTGCATGAAGTAGGGTTTCCTTTAATAGTGCAAATAATGGTTTTCGTCTGCGTGGCCAGCAGAGCAGAGGATAGCAAATTGGGAAGATGGTGGAGTGGAAAAAGATCCACATGCAACGACGTGCCAGATGGGGTAATAGAACAAGGGTATGGTTCGAAAAGAGGTAGCATACCTGAGGGTCGGAGGGAAGTGGCTTCGCTCGTGGTCGTCGTCCTCCGCACACTCTACGGCAGCGATCCCGTGCGGGCGCTAGGGCTGAGAGGACGGCCTTGTCGTCAGTGTGTGACCTCGCTCGCCGATGACGAGTGCGTCAACGCTGCACGTCCTTTTCTTCCCCGGTGGATCTGTGACCACCGGTGAAGCGGGAGAGAGGGGCCTTTTTTTAGATTTGGAGAGAGGGTGGTAGTGTGAGAAGCAAGTGGGCAGCCCTTGGCAAGAAAGCGCTGCAGCTCCAGCCTATATATCTTCTTTATACTACTAGTACTGGAGATGGAGTAGTGGTACAGTAGTTTATATTTTCTCTACGTACAGTACCAGTTAGTCGTGCTTCAAAACTGAACGGCGCGCCATTAAAAAAATAAAGGCCGATACTAATGTGGCACCTCGGGCCAACGCGGACAGATCGCATTTTGCACGAGAAATTACACACCATGTCTCATTGACATGTGGTCCCGTTCCACATATCAGTGAGACTACGGCGAGTAGTAGGAGTATTTCCGAACCGACATGTAGGCCGGGGCGCGCCTTCGTGAACCATGGCAAACTGGCAACCGTCCACCGACTCTTCGCCTTTCCCTCTCGATTTGGGCTCGCATGCGACGCTCTTCCTCTCCCTCCTCCATTTTCCTTCAGCCCTTCACGCTTTCTTATGCCATTGTTCGATCGTCTTCTCCATGGAGGGAATAGGACGGAAACGACCCCGTTATTCTTGCCCCGATCTGAAAGATGACGTGGTGGAGGAACTCAATTATCGGTGCGACGTCATCACCTCGGCTTGCATGGAAGGATCGTTCAAGCCCATTCTCGACTCAACTAATAACATTATTACAAGGAACCCAAGAGTCAAGGAGCGGTTTGATCTCCCCTATCTTCTTCGCCTTGACCCTGATGACTGGCGCCGTCACGACGGAGGCCTCGCCCTGTGCAAGTTGATGCCGCTTGATAATGATACATATGATGTTAAGATGCCATCGCTTGAGGGCAAGGCTTGGGCAGGCGCAAATGGAGATTGGGTTGTTTACATTGGGTCCAACTACGAGTGGGAACTTGTGAATGTGTACACTCGTGACTGGGTTCCACTTCCAAAAATCTTAGCAGACTGCCCAGAGGTTGAGCACACCGGTATTGTACGCACGTTCAAATACAATCATGGTGACTGTCTTCTACGGAAGATAGCACTTTCTCGAGTCCCCAACCGCTCTTGGAATTACAACAACTATGAAGTTGTTGCTATCTTTGACAAGCTTGTTGCCGTCATCAGTGGTTTGACTAGATGGATATTGCTCAAAAATCAGTTTCTGTACACGGATGAGTATTGTGATGCAATTGAATACGAGGGCCTTGTGTTTGCTGCCACCACTCGTGGCACTATTTTTGCATGGCATCCTCGTTGTTTCGGTATGTTTGTCTTCCACCATAATTATAATTGTTTCATCCACATGCATGCGGGTTAGCAAGGCTGGTCATAGTGGGGAGTAACTTAGACTAGTAACATGCATATGTTACTAGTTTATGTTACTACCTCTATAGTGCATAGTATCTTAGATTAGTATCATAGGTGGTCTCATTTATTGCCATGCATCACACATAGTAGCATCACATTTATTATGTTACGGTATCTACCTATGTTACTATAACCATCTCTCTCTTCCTTAATTGCCTGCCACATAAGCATGTTTGCGAGTCCCAAGTGCATGATACTACTTATGTTACCCCCACTACGGCCAGCCTTACTAATTAACCTTCTTCTTGTGTTTCCAAGGTCCTGTGAACATTCCACCACATATACTTGAAGATTTTTATAACCAAGGGGGAGATGATGATGGTGATGATCACGAGCATGAGGACGAGCAGTGCCCATATACTATTTGGCGCCTGGCAACTAATTCCGATGGATCACCTCTTCTCGTGTGTATACAGCCCACTGATGATGTTACTGCTAAGGAAGCAGGTGTAGTCTCCCATGGTCGCACTCTTCGGACCTATTCCAACACCCGTCGCATGGTATTTGGGATGGATACTAGTGTGCTAGCGCCAACTCCTTCTCCCTGGTACAGAATTGATAGTCTTGGAGAAAATTCGCTTTTCCTTGGACAAAACTATCCAATGATGGTGAAAGGCGATCCAACTACTATTGACACAACATTACTACCATTTATGAGAAGCAACTGTGTCTATACCTCGGACATTTGGGTGGTTCCCTACCACGGCATCGATATAGTAGGCCGCTTCACCGGATGATCGTCCTGCGTTGGTCTCGGATCGACAATGGATGGCCCGTCCTAGAGAATCACTTGTGGTTCAAAGCAAGCGTTCCAACGCCGAGGAATGGTTGAGTTGAAGTTCATTTCATTGCTTGTTATTTGTTGTGTGGTGAAAACTTTAGTATTTATAATGTATCCTCATTGTCGATGTGGGTTGATGACTGTTGTATGTAATAAAATGATATGCCTGTGATAAACTTACTAAATTTATGAATGGCTTTTGAGTTATACGTGAGTGAGTGGTGCGACGAGGCAAAAAATATTTTCGAATACATAATTGTACGTGCATTGCAATAGGTTATCGGATGAGGCCAATCATCAACAATAGTAGTACACTATTTGTACTAGTTTCACATACTTCGCGCGTCGTGCGGGTGTTTTTACTGTAGCCATACGTAACCAGCACCTCGAATCCTCGATACTAGTAGTACTATATAGTAGTAAGTAGTAGGAGTAGTAGGGTGGCATGGGCCAGAACAAGCATTCACGTCCAGGAGTACGGCACACGCCACCAGCACGACTTCCATCTGACACCAAATTTCTTGGAGTCCGTGCTAGAGCAATCTCTTCAACCTCACCGTTTCTCTAATTCAGCCATCGCACGGAGGGCGAGGTGGGGGTTTGCCGATAGTCGGTTTCCTCAACTGCGGTCCCACTTGTAAGGCCAACTCCAACGCTCTATCAATATATGGATGTACTCTTCTTCCCAATACAAAAACTTGCATCCATTCTACTCCCTCCGTTCTAGTATTTGTCAAAATATATATGTATCTAGACATGTTTTAGTATATAGGCACATCCATTTTTGGACAAATGGAAGTCAAGTATTTTGGAACGGAGGGAGTACACAATAAATTTTTTAAGTTAGCACAACTAGTCTAATCTGAGAGCACAACCGAAGATTTGGTCGGGTTCTTCCTCCTTTTGCCGACACGTGGGACATCCAGCATCCAGGTCGTGTCATGAAAGAAAATAGAGTGGTAGTTGATAAGTTGAAGCCACGAGATGTGCATCTTGGGTTAAATTGTAAAAAGAATCTTACTACTCTTGAGTAACTCCAAAAGCGGCCACCGAAGATCTTTCTTGGATTTGTTTTTCATCACCAGCACGTCGAGGTGAAAGATGTGCAGGTTCAGTGTGTCCACTTGCGTTTTCACTGACATGTGGGACCGCATGTGAGGAAACAGACAATGGGCTCCGCGCGTCCGCTGGCTGGCTGAGAAGAGAGATAGGGGAGTGCTGAGCACGGACTGCAGGAAATTTGTTCTACGTACTATACCTCAATATACGCTCGATATAGTGGGGTGGCATGGGCCATAACTAGCATTCACGTCTAGCACTTTGGCACACGCCACCCACACGAGTCCCATCCGACACCAATTTTCTTGGAGTCCGTGCTACAACCATCTCTTCTCCCTCCTGTTTTCTCAGCCATCGCGTGGTGGGCGGGGTGGGGGTTTGCTGATAGTTGGTTTGCTAAACTACGGTGCCACTTGTAAGTGAAAATGCAACACCGCACACATTCCCACTTGAGCGGCGTGCCGGACCGACCGTGTGGGGGTGCGACGCGAACATGGCAGGCTTTTCCTTTTGAACTCGTAACTTGTAAAATTTGGTTCTGCTCCATGGCGCGATCGATAGATAGAAAATAACGATTTTCCCTAGAGTAAAGAGAAGTTTGGTTCTGGCGTCGTTCATGCATGGAGTACGTACGAAAATTATGAAGTTGATGCGAAAGGTAAGATAATTACTGTAGTATCATATACTACTACATGGATTTGACGGGAAGATAAAAATACATACAGATCCATCAACGACATCCTCACGCCTTAGTGCGCCGGGTGACCAACCGACGTGTGAGGAGCAGCGGCGTTGGTGGCGAGCTCAACGTGCTTCTGAACAGTGCGTCCAAGGTTGCCCTGTTGTCCAAGAAGGCCAGCATCCTATCGTCCTCCTCTTGCATGCGCGTAGACGTGGGTGATTATGTGCATGGTGTCTTGCTGCGCTAGGCACTGCGCGGCGAGCGCGACCTCAAGATGGACATTCTCCGGCGCGACGGCGGGCAGTCGCAAGGCCACCAGTGCATCGAAGAGGTTGTCACCATAGTGGCCGTTGAGGGTGGCGGGCATTGCAGAGCCTGGGTACGTCGGCTGAAGGCTTACGTCAAAGTCGTCCGCGAGCTTCTTGACGACGGTGAACTTGTCGAGGAAACCGACGAGGACCTTGTCGAACAAGGAGACGAAGCTGTCGTCCAAGCGACCCCTCGCCTTGCCGGCCTCAAGCAATACTACGTTGAGACGTTCCTCATTGCCGGGCCGCAGGCCGGCGTCGTGGACCATCTGGCACAGCCGGCTGATGCTCGCGCTCATCGCCTCCATGGGTCTAGCTTAGCTTCTACTAGTCAACTGATCTTGCGATTCGAGTGATCACTCTTGCCCTTGGTTAGTGTGCGTAGGTGCGTAGGATTTCGTACTACTCCTTGGCCCTCTACTGCACCTGCCTTTGGCTGTATGATAGGTGGGCCAGCCACCCCTTGGGCCCACGTGTCATTCACCCAAAGGAAGTTGCCGTAAGTCAATGAAGCTGCGCCCCCTCCGTGCCTGTGCAGTATAGTCATCTCACCGGACCTCTAGTTGGGGCCAAATGAGAGAAGTTTAATGTTTACTGGTTTATTGGTCCCCTTTGCATTTTGCGCCATGTTTTGACCTTTGATTTAACTAATAAAATGTTAATGCATGTAAACAAAAATGTTGTGTAAGTCACATTACGAAAACCAAATAATCCCAAAACACTTAGGCACGGTGCATTAACTCCATCCTTGTTTCTTATTTCGTGACATATCAACCAATGAGAGATGTGGGCCGTGCATGCTTTCAATGACTTGAGACTACCAAACATGACATGCAGTGCTTAGTTCATTGCATGTAATCCTATTAAGACTCTAGTTAGCAAGAAAACATTAAGTTCTCTCGCCGATAGGAATAAAACACCATGTATTTATTTATAGAGGGAGTAGTACATTTTTTGTGACATGCATTACTAGATATTGTTAGTCAAATACTAAAATCCAGATGGACGTGGTAGTACTCCTAAATCCAGACGGTGGTGCTACTAGTACTAGTAGTAGTACTACCAATGTAGTACTCCTAGGAGTACTAGCACTGTACTACCCATTGGTCAAACTATTACGTGCTGCTCCTCACAGTGAAGTGACAAGACCCAGTGCTGGAGATGACACCTGAGTATAGGCGCCATGTTCGGCATACCATAGTCAGCCTCACCGTCTGCAGTCACTATCATCATGGCTGTAGAGCTAGCCTGCTTACAACTAGCCCTGTTCGACATAATTTCCTGTGCGTAGATGCCTGTGCATTACACGGAACACCAAGATTGGGTGTGGACTGCTCCAGCAGCGGCCATCGCGCCAGATTTTTCCACGGCCTTCTAGATGTGGTGGGGAGGAGATAAGGCAGATTGTGAGAGACAAGGAGTTGTTTGTAAATAGGGAACAAGTGCGGGCATCTTTTTGCAAAATGGAGAAGCTTGGTTTGTATGCGTCAGTTCTAGATCCAACGGCTACTGGTGAAAGATGGGAGGCACAACATCATCACCAACTCATGACCTGTTCGATTCGCAGGATTTTGAAAACGCAGGAATAGGAGACGGCAATATTACAAGTTTCAAACTGATATTACAAATGTTAGGAGTAATGCTGCACCTAGGAAGAGGGAATTACTAGGAAGTTCACGTAAGAACTTTGGTTACTTTAGGTGGATGCAGCGTTATCGTATAAACTAAAATCCACCGCCCTAACAAGTCACTAATGGGCAAATAAGTTTTCGAGTCTTTGGCCACTTGATGTTTTAAAAACAAATTCAGCTTCTGCGGAGACTTTGTCATTTAGGCTGAGACGCTTGCGGTGATCAGCACGCCATTCATTATTGCGCTAGAAAACGCCAAACCTCATTACCTTGAGCACACTTGCCTCAAGAACAAAGAACCAGGCCAATTTAATCTCAGATGTGTTGCCTCGGTAGTCGATCAAATCAATTTCTGTAAGATGGAGATCAAGGCATTTGATGAGATTTTTATAGTGCATCACATTTTTCACTTTCGGGTCTTTTTTATATGCAAAAGAAGAGAACATATTAGAGCAGCTGGCTGCATAAGATTGCCGTGTCATCAAGAGGTACCAATATCATTCGCTCATACGATAGGGTTGGCTGGCTAGTAATATTTTTTCACTCTCTCGCTCTCTCTCTCCCTCTCTCTCTCTGTTTCTGTTTCCTCTCATTTAACTAGGAGCACGTGAAGAGCTTGGGCATTTGTTGCCTTCCACTATGTGGCCGATGCCATATTTCGCAAAAGTATGCCACATAATACGCATCGATGTCAAATCAAAAGATTTTGGCACCGCTCTCGCGATGTGAGAGAGTTGGCACCGCTGTGCACACAGACCCACATGTATAAACAAATCAATCAAACCAACTACACCAGCCTCTCACTCTCCCAAACAAGTGTTTTTTATTGCCTCAGTCCTCTCTCTCTCTCTCCCACACAGTGTTTTTTCATCGCGTGAGTTAATTTGGCACCGGAGCAAAGTAGGTGCTCCAGATTGGGGCACCAGGTGAGCAATGGAGGAGCATCGATGCCAAATGCATCACAAGTGAATTTGGCACATGTTTTGGCCTACACAGCCCACTTTTGTACTCCCTCCGTCCAAAAATTCTTGTCTTAAATTTGTCTAAATACGGATGTATCTAGTTACATTTTAGTGTTAGATACATCCGTATCTAAACAAATGTAAGACAAGAATGTTGGGACAGAGGGAATACTACCTCGTATTTACTATAAAATTTTGACCATAGATTTACCTAAGAAAATGCCAATGCATGTCACTAAAAATTACACCATTTGAAATTATGTTCAAATACGAATCCAACGATATAGTTCTTAGTGACATGCATTAACATTTTGTCAGTTAAATCTATGGTCAAATTTTGATACTACAAAATTGGAAGAGTAAACCAGGACGGAGGTAGTAGTAGTACTTGCCCTTAGGGTAACCATAGAGTTACTGGAGTAGTCTAAGTTACTTTCCACTATGACTAGCCCAGGCTACTATAGTAGTACAACATAAAAATGATGCAGGTGATCACATGAGAAAAAAATACTAAAAACATTTCTTTCGGTGCAGTGCGTAGATGTAGTTTTGAACACTACACTTGTCATCATAATTTGGGAAAATTACAAAAAAATTGAGCTACGTTGTGATTACCGTTTACTAATAGGAAAGAAGTTTCACCTCGATGAGTAGCTTCTCCGTGCATGGAAAGCATGTAAGGAATCCAACAACTTGATCCAGATTGGGGCCGATAGATTTTAGTGGTAAGATCTTCACTTTACGCATGGACTGGGTCAAGCTTGTGGGAATCATTTTCTGGAAGACGGTCGTAAATACATCAAGAAGAAATTTAAAAATGTGAATTTCAAGAAGACAGAGAAGAAGATGAGTGTTGTACCTGAACGATTACGGATCCAATAAAGAGTTCGGAGAATTTGGCAGACGAGTACACCAACACTGTCAATTTCGGCGCGTCAATGACCCTGATTTTTATTGGACCTTCTAGATCCGATACAAGCAATCTCTCAAGGAAAGGCGCATTCTCAATGACCATAACGTGGAACAGCAGGAGTGATCTCTTCCCAATTGATGTCTTGTTGCGGGGCCAACAAGACACATAAATCCATCGGAGATTCGTCGAGGCGATGTGGAGGCTAATGAACCCGTGGATCTGCTCAAGACGAAGGTACTCGGCCTTGATACAGGTGGAGCAGGTGCTCCATAGCCTTCTTTGAGATGACAACGTCGAAGAGGTCGAGCTGCTTGAGTTGAGGGAGAAGAAGGGTGGGCGCGGCATCAATCTGGGGAAGATAGCAGGAGCTGAAGCTCGCGCGGCACAGCATTGGCGTGAGGCGGAGCGCGGACGGCGGCAGAGAGCGACATCGTCCAGCTTCAACATTGAGCTCCTCGAGCTGATCTAGGGCGGGGGATAAGAACCACTCGTCGAACTTGGGTTGGACCTTACAGTTGGTACTAAACATGCGGATGTCAAGGCGTCAGGCTGGCCCAGGGTGCGACGAAAGGATCTTGGAGACTGCGGCCATGCGTTTGCAATCCCCATCGCAGAGGCAGCTGTTGACGGTGAGGTTGAGGGGGACACAGCGCCAGAGGGGGCGCCACCGCCGGGAGAGCAGGGCGGTCCGCACGGCAGATTTGGTGGGGAGGAGGCCGATGAAGACGAGCAGCATGTCGTCGGGGAGGCTGCTGATGAAGTCGAGCTCGCGGATCACGGTTTAGCTCGGCGGCCTCCGCTTGTTGGCTGCCTCGCCGTCCATCTCAACCGGCAGCGACGCCGGTGTACACGTGTGCTGGTGTGTGTTGTGTGCTGGGTGTGCGCGAGTGCGTCCTTCTGTGCATGCCGCCGTGAAGTGGTGAATTGTGCGCGAGTGCGTCCTTGGCGCGCAAGAAGTTTGTCCTCAATGCACCCTCAATTTACTAGCGTGTGGGGTGCTACCCCGAGTGGTTTCAACTTTGTTTCCTTCATCGCGTGTCAGATGGGCCTCTAGTTTACTTATTTACACCCACTACCACATGGGCCAGCACACCAAGATACAGAACACGAGCTGACAACGCAGCATGTGGATTGGTTGACCGGTCAACTAAACAATATCTGAGCTATCTGCCGACACGGTGGCGTATAATCCGTCGGTATAGAGAGTTCGAGTGAGAGGGGAGGCCCATGAGAGATAGCAGAGAGAGAGAGAGAGAGAGAGAGAGAGAGAGAGAGAAAGAGCTACTCCCTCCGTTCGATAATGTAGTTACAACATTTTTTTAAAGTCAAACTTTTGAAACTTTGACCAAGTTTATAAAGAAATTACTTATATCAGCAATACCAAAGATAAACGATAGTATGAAGTAAGTACATGTTGTGATGAATCTAATGATCGTTCTAGATGTAAATGTTTTTCTCCACATATACCTAGTCAAAATTTTCTGAGGTTTGACTTTTCAAAACATCCATATGCTTATGGACGTGACAGAGTCCCTGACGAGAGAGATAGATAGATAGATAGATAGATAGATAGATAGATAGATAGATAGATGGAGAGAGAGAGAGAGAAAAGTGTGTGTGCGTGTGTGAAAGAGACATGGACAACACACGATAAAAGTGGAGAAAAAGCGTGCGTGTCTTATGCAAACATATCACACATGCATCTTCGACAAGGAGGCAAGGTGAGGAGATAGTGTGTGGTTTTTTGGAACCGAGAGAGGAAGACCCCTAGCACGTGTCCAAGAGGGGTCTGACAAACAAGGGAGAGAGGTCGAGAGAGACGTATGGAGAAAATGCAGACATGGGGAGGAGAGAGTGAATGTTTGTCATAGAGAGATCCCCTGGAGATCGTGATGGGACTACATGGGTGGGAGATCGAGTGACAAGGTGTGTGCGCGATAGAAGATGCCCCGAGAGATATCGAGATAGGCGTATGGATGGAAGGAGACAATCGTGTGTTCCGATGGCTAGTAAGAGATAATCATACTTAGGATGGGGGTGCTTGCGCCTATGGCCTGTTTGGATACTCTAACTCGGTTAGAGGTTAGAGTTAGATTCTAACCTGAACTAACTCTAAGTAAAGAAGTGTGTGGATGGCAGGGTTAGATGGAGCGCGGATCGGCAAGGCACCTTCACAGGCGGTGCGAGAGGGAGGGAGGAGAGGACGAGAAGCTTGAGGAAGTGGGAGGATCTGCTGCGGGGAGGCGAGAGAAAAAGTGTTTATTAGTGGTCCGAGAAGAACTAACCCAAATAAGCACCTCTTGGATGGGTTAGTTTTTTGGATGGGTTAGATGCATCTAACCTAAACTAACCCTCTGTTTGGATCTTTTGGGTTAGTTGACTCCAAACTAACCCAAACTAACTCTAACCCATGGATCCAAACAGAGCCTATGATGGAGTGAGGATTATGGTACTTAGGGGGTGCGTGTCACATGGAGAGAGAACAAGGCGGAGAGTGTTGGATGGGTCTATATGTATAGCCTTGAGCGAGACATGTGTATGTGTGAACCAGGGAGATATAAGTCCCGTTTGGCTTGCGTCGTGAGCATCTTTTTGCGTGGCCTGGGGTTGTGGCTGGATTTCATGCACGCTTGTTTGGTTGCTACCCTGTGAAAAAGAAAGCCCGCCTGGGCTGGGTTCACTTGCACTTTAATTAGCATGGCTGAACTCCACACACTGCAAGTGCCTGGCCCAAGCGACCGATTTCGAACGCCTGGCTGTGCCTGATCGTGCGGCCACGAGGCTAACAGCAACATGGATGGATATTAGCATTAAATAATTGATGCATGGATTGATTGATGGGACTTTGATGCTTTGCCTGGACCAGGCATGAACCAAACGCTTCAGCACCACACAAGCCTGGCCAGGTAGAAATATTTTACATCTCACGTCCACACCAGGCAGTACCGACCATCAAGGCATGAGGGTCAGGTTACGAACCAAACTGACCAATAAAGTTTGAAAGAGATTGAGGAGCCCTGATGAGGCTGAGTGGTGCGTCAGATAGCTGAGAGGAGGAAAGAGATATTCCATCCGCTCGATAATGCAGTGCATGTAAATTTTTTAGAAGTCAAACTTTGGAAACTTTGATCAGGTTTACGCAAATGTTATTTATATCTACAATACCAAAGATACATCATACAAAACTACATCCCATGGTGAATCTAATGGTATATGTTTGCCGTACTAGGTGTAATTCTTTTTCTCCACGTACATGGTCAAACTTTGTGATGTTTGACTTTTCAATAAATCTATGTGCTATGGACGGAGGTGAGTGTCTCAGTCAAGACAGATCAAGTGTGTGTGAAGGAGAATGAGTAAGTGTGCAAAAAGAGTATGTGTGTGAAAGAGAAAGTGACAACAAGCGATAGATTAGAGAGAGAGTGTGTTTTTTCGTTTCTTATGCGAACATATCACACATGCATCTCCGAGATGGAAAAGCGAGACAAGGAGATACACGAAGATAGCTAGTGTGTGATTGTTTGCAACGGAGAGAGACACCCCTGTAGCACATGTCCAATAGAGGTCTGGCCAACAAGGAAAAAAGGTCGAGAGGGACACATGGATGGCATGGGCGCATGGGGAGGAGAGAGGCGTGTTTGTGATAGAGAGGTCCCTCGAGATCTGAGGGACTATATGGGTGGGAGATCGAGGAGTGCGTCTTGCGATAGAAAGATGCCCTGAGAGAAATCAAGATAGACCATGCACATGTTTGTGATGGAGACTAAGATTAGCTAGTCATATACATATAGGGGGGGCTGCGTGTGCCTACAATTGAGTGAGAGAACATCATACTTGGCTATCTGGGCATGAGATTGTGTGTGTGTGTGTGTGTGTGCGTGTGAGATGGAGAGAGAACGATGGAGACAGATAGAGTTTTAGATGGGCCTATCGAGTGCGAGTGAGATATGCATGTGTATGTGTGACCCAGTTGGATGGAGAGTTTGAGAGAGAGGGGGAAGAGCTCCGAGACGACATAGTGGTGCGTGAGAGAGTTACAGGCAAAGAGCCAAGGAATTTGTGTGCGTACGATGAGTGCACCCAAGATATCTAGCTTGGACTAGCTAGAGTATCATACATAGTGTGCGAGAGAGACCTATAGATGGTGTATATATGAATGCGGACTAGAAAGACCCCCCCCCCACACACACAGAGAGAGAGGGAGAGGGACCAACAAGGTTTTGTGTCGGTGTGGGAATTCGAGAGAGAGAGAGAGAGAGAGAGAGAGAGAGAGAGAGAGAGAGAGAGAGTGTGTGTGTGTGTGTGTGAGAGAGAGAGAGAACAGGAGTCCGGGAGAGGGGGAGGTCGCGTTTTATGCATCAAAGACTGATATAAACTTGCATTCAAATATTTAAATTGGAGATCATGTTGTCTGCAATCCACACATGAACGGATATATGCGTATATCAAACAAGTTCATTAATTTGACTTTCAACATGTTCATGGAGTACTATAATACTATACAACATGCTACTCAATTGAGGTGTTCGATTTTGGATTTAGTTCACTATTTTGACCTACTGAACGAGCTAGTTCATTGAATCAAGATATTTCATTTTGGGTTTGATTCGCGTTTTTGAGTGGGTCATTTATTTGTCATATAGTAAATCGCTAGCAACGAGCATGTGAAAACACATTACTCCCGCGCATCATCTCTCCATCTAAAAAAGAAGTGGCAAGCTAATATTTCAAAATTTGATTCGAATCGACTTGGTAAGGTAGACGTGGATGCTCGTTCTCCCAAAATTTGAACGAACCGTTAAACATCCTCTCTCCTCGGTGGAATTCTCCCGAGCAAATATATGGGAGAGGCGAAATTACCGTCCTATGTGGGACACGCATCAATTGCCCCGTTGTACATCGAGGATAGGTTCGTAACTTCATCCAAGCGCGCCTTCTCCTCGGCCAAAATGACATGTGCCAAATAATTCATAAACCATGGTCGGCAAACCACACTCTCCTTGCTCGAAATAGCTCGCGCCCACTATTTCAAAACACGCTCTCCTCGCCCGAATTTGCTCGCGCCCACTATAGTTCAAAACACGCCCACCTCGCCCGAAATCGCTCCCGCCCACTATTTGGGGAGAAGCAAAGTTACTCTACTAACCCCGACCCTCAATACACAGACCCAAGCCGAGAAGCCTATAGGCAAGGGTAGAACTGTAACTCCCCCTCACATTTTAGACAAATGCGTTCGTAAGACATGGTTCCACTCCCCTCCCAATTCCCCCCCGCCCGCCCCCATTCATACCTCGTGGGTGCCAAATCACCTTCTCCCCGGGAAGCTCCCTTCTCCCGAGACGCGAAACCTCAGCCCCACCTCCATCGCGCCCCCACCGCACCAATTTCACGGCCGCCCTCCTCCCTAATGCCGGAGATGCTGTCCAATTCTTTGTCGTGCCTTTGGGCCGTGTGCCTCTTACTCCGTCTTCTTTGGTGCTGCCTCGGACGACGCGTGAACCATACCGGAGCCGATTCACCCCCGCCGTTGTTCACGATGCCGGAGCGGCTCCAACTTCGGATCCGTCCAGAGTCCTGGCGCTGCTTCCGCGTAGCCGTCGACCGTCGCGACATTGCTCTTTCCCTGTCGCCGGTCACCACCGCAACCGCGCCGGCCTCACCGACTTGGCAGCTGGACCTGCCTACTTCACCATGCCGCCAGATAGGTCGCACTCTCATCTGAAATCACTTTATTTAGGAGTCAGTTGTTTGAATTTTTATTCTGGGCATCGATTCCCAATGGGAAGCAGCACCCCTCGAGGCGGCGGAGCTCCTAGGCTGCCAGTTGGCTGGTGTCTAACGTAAGGGTGCGGGGCCGCAAGTTCGCCGCGGAAGCAGCGCTTAGATGGCTATCTTTTAGAGTTGCGTGGGTTGAAGGTACTGCCGCCGCCGGATCTGGATAACGGGGAGTCTTTGTGGATTGGCCCGGGGGTGGCGCAACCACAGCGAAGGCGGTGGGGCGGAGGCGGGGTTTTGGGCGGGGCCCACGGACGGCGGAGGCAGGCTGCTCTGCCGTTGGTCGCTGGCTCTTCGGGAAGATTCGAGCAGTGTCACCGGGAGGCACAAGGCGGCCATCAAGCCATCCGGCGTAGATCGAGAGTACCAAAATAAAATAAAATCGTGTGACCCCAATTTAGTCTTGATCAGCGGATCGTGACCACTCTCGTACCTTCTTTGTTGATCTCTTAGTGTATTTCTTTGGATCAAAGAGATATGTCGTTCTTAACTTTATCGTTATCGCATCTTGGACACCGTCTTCCGACTCACCGCAGCTGCTCCAACAAGGGAAGCATACACCAGAAGGGAGCTACAGTCCCCACTCAATAGTTACCTGCATCGAATGCGCGTGCCTGACATGGACAGCCACAACAACTGTAGGGCCATCGACAAGTCAGCACATGATGCTCACTCCTATGGATGGCAGCTAGATAGGTTGTACCCTCATCTTACTTGTGTGCAACATTTATGGATTTGTTATTCATCTAAGCACGGAAAATAGATCATCACATTTCACTGTATATTCATGCTGATCTCTTACGGGTCTTGTTAGGGAGTTCATCTTTGTTCCATAGTTCAGCTAAGATACTTGTTCTTTAGGTAATATTTGTTCCATAGTTATCATCCATCGCCAATGCTATCCCACAGGCTGGTGATTATAGTATTATACCACTTCTAGTATTATCTATGTTGTTCTTTAATACTTTTGTGTGCCATCTAGTTAATCTCGAGTACAAATGATACATATTCGTAGCTTTCATCGTGTTCTTCCTTTAGTTTATGAGACCTGTTGCTGCTAGTTAACCCTAGTCCTACTATTTATGTCGTCTCCTCAGGCACTCATTTACATAAATCTAACTACTAGTTGTCTTCCATGCATGTCGATATAATTGCACACACCGATATATCCACAAGAACCTCACGGAGCAATGTAAAGGCCAAAAACTTGATGTCAATGATACCCAATATGATGGAACATGTAAAGGCAGTTCTTCAGAAGACTTGCAGAAAGATGATGAATCCTCTTCACCCCACAAGGTCCTTGCTCTAACTTGGCCTGTGATATGGGTACAACATGTATATAATGTCCTGGAGTGTATCTACTCTCTTGCAATGCCATGTGCTTAGCATGCTGATCATGCATGTAAATATGTCATGCCTTCCTGTTTTTCAGTACCTATTCCATTCATGATAACATGTTTTCAAATTCAAGTATTGTCATTCTACTCTATCGCAATACCATCTGCTTAATTTGGACATCATGCTTCTGAATATCTTATGCCTTGTTATTCATCAGTATGTACTTCATTTATCGCCATACCATGTTTTTTACATTGAAGTGCTGTTCTAGTGCTCTGTTGCAATGCCATCTTATTTTCCCAATCATACACGTGTATGTTGCCTTGGTTATTTCTATCGTATTCCGCTAGCATATAGTTTTACATTCAACTAGTTTTTTTTCTTTGTGTTGTCTGTCGTATCCTAGCTCTTACACCATACTCCCTCCGTCCGGATTACATGTTGCGAAATGGATAAAAATGATGTATCTAGAACTGAAATATGCCTAGACCCATCCATTTTTTTCGGATGGAGGAATACATGTCAATATGTCATGCCATTCTATTCTTGATTACCTATTCCATCTCTCTCTGTCATGCATGTTTTATAATTAAAGCACCATTCTTCTATACAAGGCATGCAAGGGAAGACGACTATGTTAGAATCTGAAGGGTTACAAACAAGGCCTTCGCAAAAGATCCAAATGCCAGGAGATAATAAACCAACTCCAGTTTTTATAGATACTACTCCAGCAAGAAACCCAACTCCTACTGATAATAAGCAGATTCCAGTGGCCAAAGAACTAGTCCCCTCCAGTCGAGCAAAAATATGTCAACTCAATTCTAAGAAGCGTGTGCGTATCCTTGCATCATGAAATTTTATAGCACGCTGATCATATTTTCTACATGTTTCTTACCCATCTCTCTTTTAGAAAATAAGTTTAACAGATAGAAGAATTTCTGTAATGGTATCATTTATGAGGAAAGATTCTTGCAGGAATTCTCTGTGCTCCAATGTAGATGTAAGTACCTGTTGTATATCACTATATTTTTACATCAGCATGTATTTTGTTAATCGGCATGAATCCAACCTTTATCTGATCTAAATTTAGTTGTAGCAAAATGTATGATTAAAGGCCACAATGTTGATTTTTGCAAGGAAAACTGCCTGGTAGTTTTGCAAACTGAGCTGCATGAGTGTACTATCTCATATCAGTGGGTTTGAATACTTCGGTTCTGCAGTGGGGTTTTCAGTGTTTTTTTTACTGTGTTATCCTGTCGTATCCCTAGCTCTTACATCATACTCCCTCCGTCCGGATTAAATGTCGCAGAAATGGATAAAACTGGATGTATCTAGAACTGAAATACGCCTAGACCCGTCCATTTATTTCCGGATGGAGGGAATACATGTCAATATATCATGCCTTTCTATTCTTCAGTACCTATTCCATCTCTGTTATAGCATGTTTTATAATTGAATCACCATTCTTCTATATAAGTCATGCAAGGGGAAGACGGCTCTCTTAGAATTTGAAGGTTTACAAACCAGGTCTTTGCAAAAGATCCAAACGCCAGGAGATAATAAACCAACTCCATTTTTCATAGATACTGCTCCATCACAGAGATACCCAACTCCCACTGACAATAAGCAGATTCCAGTGGCCAAAGAACTAGTCCGCTCCAGTCCAGCAAAAGAATGTCAACTCCATTCTAAGAAGCGTGTGTGTATCCTCACATCATGAAATTAGGGACAATTGCATTTTTACTCCTAGTTGGTTCCTACCCACGGGTTTTGCCCTTACTTTTCGAACTTGCTCAGTTTTGTCCTTACTTTTTCCA
Organism: Aegilops speltoides; assembly: GCA_021437245.1. Classification (NCBI taxonomy): domain Eukaryota; kingdom Viridiplantae; phylum Streptophyta; class Magnoliopsida; order Poales; family Poaceae; genus Aegilops; species Aegilops speltoides. The sequence continues at coordinate 255,972,337 of CM038147.1, forward strand.
TCGAGGTCCCTCGAATGCCCTTTGACCATTTGACCAAAACTTTGAAAATTCATAACTAATTCATATGAACTCAGAAAAATACAAATAAGATATCAAAATGCTCAGATAAACATTACCATTATGGGCATATCATTTGCATTCAGGACAAATGCATCATTTAAACTACCCGAGGTAATTAATGTTATTAACATTATTTAAAATAAATAGGTATAAACAAATTTTTTCGTGAATAAAAATTATATGAAAACGTAGGTGATGTTTTCTGAACATCCTGATACCTTATTTGCATTTTCATGAGTTTGTATCAACTTGTTATGAAGTTTCCAAATAATGGTCAAAGTCGTTAGAACATTCGTAACAAGTTGATACAAACTCAGAAAAAATGCAACTAAGCTATCAGGATGTTCAGAAAACATCACTTACATTTGCACGTAATTTTTATTTGCGAAAAAAATATTGTTCATACTTATTTATTTTAAATAATGTTAATAACATTAATTACCCCGGGTAGTTTAATGATGCTTTTGTCCTGAATCCAAATGATATGCCCATAAAGGTAATGTTTATCTGAACATTTTGATATCTTATTTGCATTTTTATGAGTTCGTATGAATTAGTTATGAATGTTAAATTTTTTGGTCAAACGGTTAAAGGGCATTCGAGGGACCTCGATGGAAAAAGTAAGGGCAAAACTGAGCAAGCTCGAAAAGTAAGGGTAAAACCCGTGAGTAGGAACCAACTAGGGGTAAAAATGCAATTGTCCCATGAAATTTTATAGCATACTGATCATATTTTCTACATGTTTCTTACCCATCTCTCTTTTAGAAAATAAGGTTAAATGACAGAAGACTTCCTCCATTGGGATCGTATTCGAGGAAGATATCTTGCGGGAATTCTCTGTGCTCCAAAGCTGATGTAAGTACCTGTTGTATATCACTATATTTTTACATCAACATGTATTTTGTTAATCAGCGTGAATCTAACCTTTATCTGATCTAAAATTAGTTGTAGCAAAATGTTAAAGGTGCCAATGTTGATTTTTATAAGGAAAACTGCCTGGTAGTTTTGCATACTGAGCTGCATGAATGTACTATCTCATATCACGCACATTACTGAATTGTAGTGCTTCTTTGGTTGCCCATTCATTCGTTGTGTCAATGTTGCTTTCGTACTACCTTACCTGGCTGATGATAGCTGTGCCATATTGTGTTAATTTGGTGTAGGCTACTTGCCCAAACGTTCGTTGTGTCAATGTTGCTTTCCTATTATCTGACTTGGCCAATGATAGCATTGCTAGTGTGTTAATTTTGTGCAGGCTGCTGAAGATAAGGAGACAAACTCTGAAAACAGCAAGGCAACCCCATTGTTTCTTTCCGATAAATCTAGGCCAGGTAATATGGCAATAACTCATGATTAATCTGTTTGGTTCCGTCCTAATTTATGTTATGATGCCTTTGGTGAGACACTCTCCACTATCAATAATACAAGCACGCCAAAATCGCCATCTGAATACATCAAATATCCTCATCTCGAATGCAACGGAATAAATGTATGTTTGTGAACCAATTAATGGCTGAAGAAATGATGGAAATGGTGGATGAATCAGAGGTGCAGAGTCGTGCGACACAACAATTGATCAATGTTTTCAAAGACAGTGTAGCAAAGCAGAAAGAACTTGCCCACATGCTTATGGGCGTCATCTGTGCTGGGGTTGCAGATTGTGACATTGTAGATGGTTATGTTCTGCTCATTTATTTGCACTGGCAACAATCTTTGATTGCCTAGTGGATGTAATTTCCTATAATATATGCTGGATGTGCAACGTTATTCCCTGTATGCCGTACCTTTGCGTGATCAGTTTTGGTCCTGTGCATAATTGCTCGTCGTAATGGGCTCAAATTATCTAATTTGGCCTAAAGACATGTACGAACTTTAGTGGGCCCATTAAGTTAATGGGCCGTTAATAGGCCGAAAGTTAATGGTCGGCCTTCTTACCTCCGAATTAGTTAACGAGCCGACATCGAAGCGAGCGATAGGTGGCCCCAGTTTATTTCACGGGCGTTAACGAGCCGTTACTAAGTTTGGGCTACATATGGCCCAACTATACTATAGGCCTTTAGCGGGCGAAAGAGGCAATGGGCTTGTACTAGACCATGAAGACCATGGGCGCTAAGAGGCGAAAAGTCGGTCATAATGTAAATGGCCCAACTGTGTTGTGGGCCTTTAGCAGGCCGGAAGAGAAACCGGGCTGGTATTGGACCATGAAGGGCATGGGCTGTTAAAGGGCCAAAACTGAGGTCCGACTACAAATGGCCCAACTCATTTATTGTCCGTTAACTGGACGAAAGTCACACAGGGCCGGGAATTGGCCCAACAATTAAATGGGTCGCTAAAAGGCAAAAACTCAGGTCCGACTAAAAATGGCCCAACTGATTTATGGGCGTCAGCGAAGCTAAAAAGTGACACGGGCGTAAAAGTGGCCCAACACTTAAATGGGCCGCTAAAAGGCCAAAACTCAGGTCCGACAACAAATTGCCCATCAGATTTCTGGGCCGTCAACAGGCTGAAAGACACACCGGGCCGGAAACTAGCCCAACATTTAAATGGGTCGCTAAAAGGCCGAAAGATGTACATCCTGAAAATTGGCCCATCCATTAAACGGGCCGTTAACAGGCCGAAATCTCATCGGGCCGATATTTAGCCCAGATATATAGCGGGCTATTAACGGGGTCGAACTGATGATGGGCTGCAATGGTGTCAAATCTTTAATGGGCTGTTGACGGGCCGAATTGGCTCATCTCGTATGGGCCGTGGGCTTAAATGGACCTGATGCAAGTAAGCCTTATATGGGTTGGCTTGCTAATTTTTAATGGGCCGGCCTTTTCACAGGAATGGGCCTCTGTTGGGCCGTGCCACGTGTTAACGTACCATAGGCGTCTTCCGTCCAATGAGTGGATGACATCTGTCCCAACGGTGAGCCGACACGTGTTTCCTCCAGCCAATGATGATTTTACACGTGGAAAATCCCCATTGGTCGTGGCTGTTAATGGGTTATCGGATCCAAAACCCGACCCGATAGCTTAACGGCGTTCCGTTACGGTGGATGCCACGTGTCGGTCACCCTTGACGAAAGCACTTCTGTGACGCGTGATTTATCGTCATGGAAGTGGACACTTCCGTGATGATAATTTTGGTAATGTCATGGAACACTTCTCTGACAAACACGGTATGATTATCTTGATTACGTCATAAATTTGTCATGGATGTACATGCATGACAAAAAACGCGACCTACTGTGACAAACACGTATCATCACGGAAGTGTATTTTTTTTAGTGACACCTTCAATTTCATTTGCAGTTTTGATTTCCATATCCATTTGAAACGATCCTGACAAATGAATTGTCTATGAAAGTGAATGTAGATTTTTTTTTGGGTGAATAAACATGGCTCCACGGGTAGGACCAATGATCAAGACTTTCTGACTCATAAATTTGTGGCAGTTTAAGTTTGCCAATAGAGTGCAACTCACTGAGCCTCGAGAGACATTAGCAAATGAAATAGCAGACTTAAATCATTCGTCTCATAGTACAAATGAACTAAAATATCTCCAGTCTTGGTACATGAGTAGAGGCAGGCAAGTTTTCAAAGAGAGTCAGACCATTCCAACTGTCGTTCCACATGGATACATGTAGACCAATCCCTACCTCACATTTGGCGACTCCTCTATAGACAGGCATAAATTTAACTAGAGTATGTCACCAAAAGGAACCGCATTTAGGAAGAGCGGATGGACAATACTAGTATAGTATGATTCCCAAAGTAATTTGACCCATTGAAGATCTGCATGATTATAAAATTTATCCAAGAACTTCAGGAGGAGAGCTTGATTATGAACTTTAATTTTGATCAATCCAAGACCTTCCTTATCTTTGGACATCACACTCTTTTCCAAGCCACCTAGGAATTAAAAGATTCACCATGTTCATATTTTTTTGTCCATAAATATCTTCTCCGGATCTTGTGGAAAGATTCATGAAATTTGATCGGCTGCTCCAAAGTGCAAGATGAAAATGCGATCATCGAGGACTAGCTAATTTATTAGTTTGATTTTCTGACCATGTCACAGAAGAGCCGTGGTACTGGAGATGTGACTCCACCCGATCAATTAAGGGCATAAACTCAGTCATCGTGGGTTTAGTAGTACCAAGCGGTACTCCAAGATAAGTAAACAGAAGGGAACCCAGAACACAACCAAAGATGTTAGCTAGATCTGAAGCCTTCTCATCAGAAATATTGATAGGAATTAGATTTGACTTTTGGAAGTTAATCTTTAGCCCACTCATGATGGAAAAATCATTAAGAACACCTTCAAGATTTGCAAGTTAAATTGGGCAAGCTAGCATAATTAAGATAGTATCGCCCACGTATTGCACAATAGGATGCGCACGGAATCGAGACATGGGAAGCTGCAATCTACCTTCAGTGTGCTCATTATTAATTATGCATTGTAGAAGATCCATAGCCAAGACGAATAAAAGCGGCGACAGAGGGTCCCCTTGGCATACACCACACTTGCAATGGAAACTCTTTACATGGGTAGCAGTTAAGAGAACAGAAGAATGACTAGAAGAAAATTTACAATTTATCCAGTGCCTCCATTTCAAATAATCCTAGTTTCTCAAGAATCATTAATAGGATATCATGTTCAATCAAATCAAGCGCTTTTCAAAATCTAGCTTGAGAATGATCACTTCATTTCCGTATTTCTGACACTGAAAAATGTACTCGAAGGCCCATGCCAGACACTCATTAATTATTCTCCCTGTAATGAACCCTTATTGGTTCGCATGTAACACAAACAAAATAACTTTCCGTAGATTGGTAGCAAACACTAGTACATGAAACCCCTACTAGCCGCATGCAGGATAGCCCACCAACCTTGTTCTGAGTGGATGCCACCGGTGTGATGCTGCCGGTATGGTCAGAGTGGCAGCGTGTGTCCTGCACGCGGCTACTGTGCTACTTACTAGCAGTGTGTTGTCTCTTGGAACACTGCTAGGTTGTATAAGACTGTCAACATTCTATTTCCTTAAACGCCACTGATGTTAGAGCTAGTCCCAGCGTGCCACTTATGCGAATGCTTCTAGTTTGGGATAAAATTTGCAGCATCCTCCTAATAACAAACACGACTAGCTCATTTTGCAGGATAACAGAAATACTACCACGGTAGTGTTTTTTGCTGCAACATTTGCAGATTTCATACATACATAAATAATAAGGATTATGCAATTAAATAGTGAATGTTATTATGCAATACATTTTACATGAATCCAACATATATAGGAAGATTTCATAGCAAATGATGGCAACATTTATGAACCAGCAAAGGGCTATTTTTTTGCCCACGACAGCATCTATGAGCCAAAGGGCTCTTTTTGTTGTCCTACTAGAGTCATCATGTCACGATAGGTTTAACAGACTTAAGTTTCGACTTACACAAAATGTACGGTAAGGGCTACATAGTCGAGGTGTTGAAGTCGTTATGCTGTCGCTCCATGCTACCTATCCCACCGCTTCTCGAGGGATTCTTGTGAGTCATCATCATACATCCCCTTATTGTTGACAACATAGTTGTTGATAATGGATGGAAGGGTGCTCTGCATCTGTCTAAACTCGACTCGAATATCATTTGCTGCGAGAATGGCAAGGGGCCCCCCCAGTTGGTGATGTCGTCCTTTCTTGCGAAGGTTGTATGCTTCCACATGCAATCAACCATGTGGTTCATGATGTAGCAGGCAGACGTATGACTTGTCTCATTTTGCTGTTGCATGCAACATAAGGTTGTGTTGTGGGAAAAGCGTGCCAAGCCCAAGCTGTTTTTCATTTTGAATTCTGGTTTTATCGGTCCTACATTCTTCTCAAACTGTATGATAGTGTGATCAATAACTGACCTCAGATTGTTGTAGTCTTTCTTGATCCTTTGATGTGAATCCAAGACATACGAATTGCAAGTCTCTAGGGATAGAACAAAGAGGACCCACTGCTTGTCAAGGAGTAACTATTGTCAATATGTATGATGAGAGGTTATATACTATACATGCACTACAAAATATTCTCTATTCAGTGACAAAAACCCTGGTGACAAAACATGAAACATTGCCTAAAATCATTTTCTATGATGGCACACCATCACGAGGTGTTTTGCTCCTGGGGAAGCGCCCTCGGCAACTTTGGCGACGTTCTAGCCTGATTTTGGGCGACGTTTTTATTCGTCGCCAAGCCTGAATATTGTCTAGGATGGTTATTAGTGTCACAGAAATTATTGGAGCGGTGCTGTCAGGATTTGTTTTAGGATATTAGCAATAAAACGACACGTGTCAGCGTCTGTGCAGGCTACGTTCAAGTGGCGGCCCAGATGCGTGTTTGTAGGCCGCCTGGGGGCGTATGTATGGGCATCATTGAGGCATGCGAGCAGGCCGCGTCAGAGATTCTTATCAAAAACGTGCATTTAACCAGCGGCCGCCGCGCCGCCATCTGTCGCGGCCGTGATGGGTGGCGCGGCACCTATGGGGCCGGGGCCCCTTCGTGTGTTGATGCAGGCGGAGGGCGCGGAGAGCGGATCGAGGCGATCTTGTGCTGATTTTACCCAGCCGGGCGCGATGGTCGCGTAAACCCTCTTGCTGCATTGTGTTGTATTTGATCTTGCTCAAGAATGCGAGCAAAAGCGGTGGAGTGTTGTGTGAAACCCTCGTGAGAGTAGCTAGTCGCAGAACCCTCTCGCGAGAATGCCAATCGTTGGAACCTCCTCTCGTTGTGCATGGGCCTCCTTTTATAGGGCAAGGGGTCACCGACAGTGTCAGCGTGAGGTAGAGGGGTAAAAGCGTAAAAGGGGTGGTAGTTGGAGCAGTCGCGGGAACGGTGCAGCACAAAGTGCTTTCTACCTACTTTTGTGAGAGGGGACAAGGGCATTAAATGCCCGTCGCCGTCGCCCAAAAGCTCCGCCATTGCGTCTTCTTTTCGCCACGGTGAAGCCACCACCGCTGAGTGCCACCGCATTCTTCATGCAGACTGACCACCCGCCACGCGTCTCTGGAGAAATTTGGAGGCGGCGTGGGCAAATGAGCTGGAGTGCGGGCACGTAGCATAGCTCTCCGGCAAGCACCTTGCCGGGCCTTGATCTTGCGGGCCCGGGCTTGTCGGACTCTGTGACTTGCCGCCCCGGGTCCTCGCCGGGCGCGCAGGGGCGCCGAGGCGTGTCTTGTGATGTGGTCTTGGTCCTCCCGGCGAGCTCCTCTCGCCGGGATCTGCAGGAGTAATGTAGCCTTGAGCACGGAATGGCCTTCCGGCAAGCTCCTCTTGCCGGGTCTTGAGTTTCTATCTTATATACTTTGTTCTTGAGCGGCTTGGTGTGGAGCGGAGATGATCTCCGCAAGCATTCGATGGATCTGGTTGCGGGGAGCTGGGGCTGCCCGTGCACAAGTTAAGTCTTGAGGTACCCCTACCTTAGTACACCGACAGAGCCCCCGGCCTGGGCCATACACGGTGCCGAAGCGCTGTTGGGCCAGGCCCAAGGCAGTCTGCAGGCGCCTTGAAGCCTGGCGCGTCGAATCCTTCTTGCATCTGCCGCCTCTCCCTCCCAACGGCAGCGCGTTGATTGTGGTGTCGTGGGAGGTGGGCGGCGATGCAGCCTTTAAGGCATCCACCCGTGATCGTGGCGCAGAGCGGGTCGCTTCACCTGTCTCTCGGCTCCGCCGCCACGCAGCCCTCATGCACGGGGTCGTGGGCGGCGAAGGTGGGAGACCGAGCCGTCCACGGGCGGAGAGGGCGAGTCGGCCCGCTCCTCTGGCCTCCTCGCTTCTGATTGGTCGAAGGGCGGTTGAGTCCCCACCCGCCCCTTTAAATAGGGCGGAAGGGGTGCACAACGCCACACTCACCCACTTCTCCCTTCGTCTTCATCTTCATTCTTCTTGCCGTCATGGAAGGAGGGAATCCGGTTCCTCGGCGGTGGCGGCGCTGGTTGCCTCCAGCAGCGCACCGCTCCCAACCCGCTCCCGTGGTGGTGGAGCCGTCCACGAGAGGGAGAGGAAGGAGGCGTGGCGACGAGGTCGAGGGCGTGGCCGAGGCGGTCGGGGAGAGGCGGCCGTGGCGGCGTGCCTCCCTGTCTCCCCGGCGTCTCGACCACGGCGCGTCCACACCGGAGATGACCCCAGGAGTTCTTCATCAAGCTTCGCGGGCGCCTCGCCGCCGCCTCCGGCTGCCGGTCCCGTTCGCGGACGCGATGGGACCGGACCCACCCGACGTGATGGAGCTACGCGAGGGGCTGCGGGATCAGCGGCACTCGGGTGAGTGTCGTGTCCCCAGCCCGGCGTGATGTTCTTCGACCGAGGGTGGAAGACATTCGCCGGATCCATAGCTTGACGGCGGGTTCACCCTCCATTTCAAGTTATTGGATGGTGATCTCCTCGCCGTCAAGGTCTTGGCGACTATGGAACCCGGTGCGCTGCTGTGTGGACAGCTCCTCGGATAGCGAAGGCCCCTCCTCGGCGAGAGTGGCGAGGAGGGGAGCGGCAGCGACGACGAGGGGATGGCGGGCCCGACTAGGCGTCGGACACGCTGCCTCGCGCCACCGCAACCCCTTCTTCCGGGTTGCGGGCTCCTGAACTCCCCGGGCCGTCTTCTTGCCGGCGGGCGAGGGAGGCTGCGGAAGAGGAAGAGGGGAGTGGCGGCAAGGCCGTTCGTCGCAGCACGAGGGCGAGTAGCCTTCGATAGCGTCCGACGCCCCACTACCCGTCTTCAAGCTCGCCTCCCTCGCCTCCGACTCCGCCAAGCTCTGGCGGGCCCCGAGTGTTCTCTTGGGGTCTTCTGGCGCCCGTGGCTCTTGGCAAGGGCTTCAGGGGCTTGCCGCTGGCTCTTGGGCATCGTTCCCCATGCCCGTCACCTTCTTGCAGCTCTGGGCACGCAGTGGCGCCACCGCCACGCCCCTTTGTCGCCTTCGCCCTTCCCGACAAGCTCTTCTTGCAGGGTCTTCTCTCCGGCAAGCCTATCTTGCCGGGGCTCCTGGCCTACCTCCCGAACTCTGAGCAGAGAAACAGGAGAGGATCACAGGCACCTTATCTTTTCAGATTGCAAGCCCTCGGGCATTAATTGCATTTAAGAACTTGTAATCCTCTCTATCATGTTTTTCATCCTCCATGGACTTGTACTAAATTGGATGTTTTTAATGAAAAGAGGGGAAAGCTTGCCGGACTGGGTCTTTTACTTGACTGCGTGCCTTGTATGTGCTTACGCTATCGGGGAGCTTGCCGGGGCGAACACGCTTAGCGACCGCGGGACAGCCCGCTGGTGGTGTCACTCCCGGCAAGCAACCTTGTCGGGCCAGTTGCGACGTCTATCTTGCTGAGCAGGCTCGGAAGCAAGGTAGAGGTGCGGCGGCACACTTGGGTTTGTTGAGCGGACTCGGAAACAAACCAAGCATAGCCCGGGCCACGACTCGGTTCCTCCACGCACGGGTTTTACAAGACACGATCGTTCAAAGACGATCCGCATCCCCCGTCCATGAGAGGATGCATGACGAGGATGAAAAACTTATCTGAAATAGCAGCCCCAGCAACTCTAGCTTGCGGAGACGAATCTTGGCGTTCGCAGGCCCGCGGGCTGGCTTGCCGAGGAGAGCCTTATAATCGCAGCTCCCGGCGACCCGGGCTTGCCGGATCTTAGGCGCTGGTGTGGTCTTTTGGTTCTCCCTTGTTGCTGCAATTTTAGCCATGAAAATAGCTGAGGTAGATATGCGATTGCTCAATGCACATGTATGCGTATATAAATCTTGGCTAAGCAAGGCGATGTCGGGCTTTGTCCTTCGTATGTTTGTACTCTACGCTCTTGGGGAGCTTGCCGGGGGAGGACACGCTTAGTGACCACGGGACAGCCCGCTGGTGGCGTCGCCTCCGGCAAGCAACCTTGTCGGGCCAGTTACGACGCTTAACTTGCTGAGCGTGGCTCGGAAGCAAGATAAGGGTGCTGCAGCACACTTGTGTTTGTTGAGCGGACTCGGAAACAAAACAAGTACGTAACTGGGCCACGACTTGGCTCCTCTTGCGCCCAAGCCTCCCATACCAAGGGCATCTCACGGCAAGGCTTGCAACGTTACACCCTCTACCCAGCATCCTTTGTGCGCCGCCTTACGCCGAGGAACTTGCGGCGCTTAACGCGCTTGCTGGTCTGGGACATCAGCAGCCCGCCGGGTGGCGTCGCTTCCGCAAGCAACCTTGCGTGTCTAGTTCGCGACGCCGCTTAACTTGCTGAGCGGACTCGAGCAAGCGAGGTGCGAAGCTGGTCGCCGCTTCGCTCTTTTACTCGTTGAGTGTGTTGAAGCGAAGTAAGGGTGCGGCTATCACAAGCGTGCTCCTCGGCGTGCAGGTTTGGGCACAAGCGACAAATGCGAGAGGATATAACGAATAAAAGCATGAGATTAAGGGCGCTCTGCGCGGAAGCGCGGCGACTTAGCTTTTTCTTTTTCTTGTTTCTTCGCACCACTGGAGGTGCCCAATGGTGCGTTCTCGACGGCGGCACACTCGGGGAGGTGCATTTGCCGAACGAACGCTAGAGCTGTCTTCGCCGGGCTTAGAGCGTTCGAGGAGCTGCGCTCGTCGGAGTAAGCACCAGAGCCGCCTTGCGGACTTAGAGCTCGATGGCGCGTCCTCGGCGGCTGCGTAGCGCTCGAGACACGCTTGCGGAGCGAGGGGAGCGGGAAGCGGCGGCGCGAGGAACGGGCGTGCTCGGACTCCTAATAGCGGCAGGAGGAGCGAGGTCTTGTCCGGCACTTCGCTTTGCTCATGCTCGGACAGCAGTCCGGAGCATCCCGCGAACCCGGCATGTTCTAGCCCAAAGCATGCGGGCACCGTCTTCGTGGCACGGCGCCGCTGGGTTGTGGTGCGCTGGGATGGGCGTGGGTCTACGGAGGCCGAGGCGTGGTCCTCCGCCTCGCCCTGATCTGGTGGCACCGCGAGCACCCTCGCCGGTGTCCACCTTCCACCGGCGTCTCCTCCGCCGCCGTCGGCTCCGGGCGGCGCGGGAAGACGGAGATGGTCTGCGACCCTCGAAGCTCTCGTCTTCGGGCCATGACGCGATTGTCGATGAAGCTCTGCCGACGGCTGGAGAGGTTGATGAAGAGTCTTTGTGCGAACGCCGGATCAGGTTCGCGATAACCTCGACGCCCTACCGGGCGCGCCGAAGATGTCGCGCCGTGATGGGTGGCGCGGCACCTATGGGGCCGGGCCCCTTCGTGTGTTGATGCAGGCGGAGGCAGCGCGGAGAGCAGATCGAGGCGATCTTGTGGGATTTTACCCAGCCAGACGCGATGGTCGCAGAAACCCTCATGCTGCATTGTGTTGTATTTGATCTTGCTCAAGAATGCGAGCAAAACGGTGGAGTGTTGTGTGAAACCCTCGTGAGAGTAGCTAGTCGCAGAACCTCTCGCGAGAATCGCCAATCGTTGGAACCTCCTCTCGTTGTGCATGGGCCTCCTTTTATAGGGCAGGGGTCACCGACAGTGTCAGCGTGAGGTAGAGGGGTAAAACGTAAAAGGGGTGGTAGTTGGAGCAGTCTTGCGGGAACAAAGGCAGCTACGATGCTTTCTACCTACTTTTGTGAGAGGGGACAAGGGCATTAAATGCCGTCGCCGTCGCCCAAAAGCTCCCGCCATTGCGTCTTCTTTCGCCACGGCGCGAAGCCACCACCATGAGTGCCACCGCATTCTTCATGCAGCACTGACCACCCGCCACGCGTCTCTCGAGAAATTTGGAGGCGACGCGTGGGCAAATGAGCTGGAGTGCGGGCACGTAGCATAGCTCTCCCGGCAAGCACCTTGCCGGGGCCTTGATCTTGCCGGGCCCGGGGGCTTGTCGGGCTCTGTGACTTGCCGCCCCCCGGGTCCTCGCCGGGGCGCGCGCGGGGCGCCGAGGCGTGTCTTCTGTGATGTGGTCTTCTGGTCCTCCCGACGAGCTCCTCTCGCCGGGGATCTGCAGGAGTAATGTAGCCTTGAGCCTGGAATGGCCTTCCCGGCAAGCTCCTCTTGCCGGGGTCTTGAGTTTCTATCTTATATACTTTGTTCTTGAACGGCTTGGTGTGGAGCGGAGATGATCTCCGGCAAGCATTCGATGGATCTGGTTGCGGGGAGCTGGGGCTGCCCGTGCACAAGTTGGGGTACTGAGGTACCCCTACCTTAGTACACCGACACCATCCTGGTAGTCTATGCATACTGAAGGAGTGGTATGAGGTCGCGATAGCCTTTAACCACCCCTCCGGTCGCCTATCCAACCACCTCTCCTTAATGGCGAGCTCGCCTACGGCAGGCTATAAGGTAGCGGTCGTCACTTCTCTTGCACCAATCCCATTTCTAGTTGAGCACAAACACCTCATCCATGGTTCACCCCTAATCTTCTATTTTGGCGTTTTCGAGGAGGTGGAGGAGGAAGAGAATCCTTTGCCCCCTAGTGGGTAGAGATGGACAAGGCGTTGGAGGAGGTTGCACAGATGGAGGAGGAGGCCGCGTAGATGGACGCGCACATGATGGGGCCAACTCCGGCGCCCGTGCCCGCGCTTAACGCAGACGATCTTCTCCAGTGGTTTGAGGCTACCGAAGCCGCATTATACGACATTGAATTGGGCGGACATGGAGGTGGCGTCGGTCGTGGCGTCGGACGTGGACGTGGTGGCGTCCATGGCATTGATGGGCATCTTAACCGTGGCCACGGCTACAACTAGGTGGTAACCATGGTCGTGACCAGAACTAGGCGGTGACTGTGGACGTGGCCACAACGACGTGGTGTCCATGGTCGTGGATGGAACTACGCGGTGACCGTGCAACTACACTGTGGCAATATGGCTATATTTGTTTGTTATAAATAGTTTGTACTATTAGGTGTTGTTTTGGATGGTGTCGCAGTGCCAAACTTTTGGGAGGAATTCAACTATGTTTGGCTTTATCTTAGCAATGCTTTTGAAATATGTGACTAAAAGGTTACTAAGTTTCTATGTACCGCAATGTCTGAAATTCAAGCAAATTTCAGTGAAAGTGAAATTGATATTGTGTACCACTGAAACTTTCCGCTTATAAAGGCATATGCGTTGTCAACATTTTCAATTCATGTGTCATTGGTTGTTTTAATTTGCAAGAGTGCTGCACTATGATCGTGTTTAGAAGACATGACATGTGTATCGTACCACATAGTTAAAGCCATTTCAGTATGGAAGCAAATAATTAACATGATACTTAGCATGCAATACTTCAAAATCTTATCATCCACATATACTTGAGTGCTGCTCCGCATACACTACTTGACATAAAGTACTTAACAATCAGGATTTTAGGAAATCATTGGCTGGAACTGCATCACACCATTTCGTCAATTAACAGGAAAAGCCCTTCAGTTCCTTCGTACAACATCAGCATAACAATGTCTTCAATTTTAAAATGTGGAGGCATTGCCATCACAACCTCCCATTTAGTAATGTGAATGCTTCCAATTCTAGGGGATATTATGTATCTTGCCATGAACTTCTTATTGTGACCAATAGCGGGTGTGATTGGACCACGTCTGGGCATCAATTCGAGAACAACTAAAGGAAGCAACATCTATTAAAAGAGGAATAAAACAATTGTGACACTGTATGAAGAAATAGTTCATTGACAGCATATTTTTAAAAAAAAGACTTTGTACCATAATTTTGTGAATGATATAATTCATCATGTCCAAGGTATGCACCACGGCACACATATTCTCATCTGGCCTCCAACATGGAACCGCTTAGTAAGGGAGTCAAGTCTACCAACAAATTTGATGAGATGCTTCAAGTCTTTCAAGTGAAATTTGGATGCAGGAGTAACCACCATCTCTTTAACTAAATAAGCCCTGTATGAAAATAAAATACTAGTAAGTTGGAGAGATACATTATTTTTGCTAAGTTGTAGTTCAGCATGCAATAATTTGAAAGAAAACTAACTTAGGTTATTCGTCCGTTGAGGGATCTCAGATGGTTTGTAAAGATGGATGACAAGATCAGGCTGTGTTATATCCACAAACAATTCAGTGCCAACTTTCAGTAAGTAACACGTAGCTAGCTCTCTCCACAAGCATGGATGAAAATAGGAGCGACCTTCACTATCGGTATTGATTACAACTTGGAACGTATATCCATGGTTTGTGTGCAATGTGAACTGAGGAGAGTCTTCATTTAAGAAGAGGCAAAACTTGTCTACCACACATTTTGTTGCAAAATAAGGGATGTACTGCAAGAAATAGTAAGACATGATATAATTGTTAACAATGAAGACATGATGTGTCATTCATATAGTGTCAGAAATATATGAACCGGTAAAATATTATCAATTAAAAGTGATCTGCTAATTAACACAAACGAGAAAGTTTGTATACCAAATATGAGCTTTACTTTCATGTGCAAATATTATGATGCTGTGAATGAAAAAGTATTACTCTCTATGTGAACTAAAAAAAGATCTTTTAGATGACTAGTAAATTTTTGTGCATTTTTATGAAGTTATGAAAATATGAGCTATACTGACAGAACTGCACAACAATAATTTGCCTAATATAGCAATTGTTTCCAGTTTCACATCACTGGTGCATGATATCTCCTTTGTATTTATGCGGTATTATAACAAGAAAGCACTACAAAAAAATACACTTCCGTGATGATACGTGTTTGTCACTGTAGGTCACGTTTTCTGTCATGCATGTACATCCATGAAGATTTTATGACAGAATCAAGATAGTCATACCTGTGCTGTCGTAGAAGTGTTCCATGGCATTACCAAAATTATCATGACAGAAGTGTCCACTTCCATGACGATAAATCGTGCATCATAGAAGTGCTTTCGTCAATGGTAACCGACACGTGGCATCCACCGTAACGGGTCGCTGTTAAGCTATCGGGTTCCAGTTTGGATCCGATAACCCGTTAACAGCCCCGACCAGTGGGAATTTTCCACGTGTAAAATTCTCATTCGCGGAATAATGCACGTGTCAGCTCATCGATGGGACAGATATCATTCCTCCAATGGATGAAAGACACCTATTATATGTCGACATGTGGCACAGCCCAAAAGTGGCCCATTTAAGGTAAAAGGCCGTCCCAGCTAAAGGCCCACCATATTTTTTCACATACAAGTGGGCTGGCCCGTTAACAGCCTGCCATGTTTTGGGTCAAATTGAGGCCCATATCAGATCAGGCCCGTTCACAGCCTGTCGTGTTTTGTGCCAAATTATGGCCCATATCAGTCAGGCCCGTTAACAGGCCAATGTTCTTTTGGGCCCATTCTAAACCGGGTTTGTATTTTAGCCTGTTAAATGCCCGTTTACCAGTTCAGACCGATAATAGTTTCGGCCTGTTAGCGACCCGTGGTGCATCTGGGCCGTTGTCGGCCCGGTTTCACTTTAGGCCATTTAACGACCCATGTAGAAACTGGGCAATTTCTTGTCCGAAGTAACTTTAGGCCTCTTAACGGCCCATTGTCTTCGTGGATAAATTTCAGCCAAACTGGCCTATTGGCCCGTTGGCCCGTGTAACAGTTGGGCCTAATTACAACCCGCATTGAATCCGGTCTGCTTATAGCCCATCTGTTAATGGCCCGTGACACAATTGGACCTATAGCCCGCGTTGATACCATCCTGCTTTAAGCCCATAACTTTATTGGGCCAAACAGGGCCTGAGATATATTTTGGCCTGTTAACAGCTCATTCTATTTGGGCCAAACATGGACCTTAGGCAGTTTCGGCCTGTATTCTCGCGAATTTTTCGGCTCAACGCTAGCCCGATCTAGTTTTTATCCTGTTAAAAGCCCATGGTATTCTCTGGTCGAGCAGGCCAGAACTTTACTCGGCCTATTAAAGGCGGAAAACTACTATACGTTTAGACCTGCTAATGGCCCAAGATGATTATAGGCCCATGTTTTTGCCCATATATAGTGAGTTACGGGTAGGCATGAAGACCGACAACATTGAGATCCATTGAAGCTTCCGGCCTAAATTACAGCATACCGACCAAGAATAAACCTAGACTATAAAATAAAGAAATTACGGCATATTACATCCACTAGGCATCAAAGTTCGCCACCGGTGATAATAAAGCGCAACGTGACCGCGATTACATACACTGGGCATCAAAGGTCGCCACCAGTGCATATAAATGCACCGACAAAAGAATATACAAAGCTGAGAGCCCTTCAGAAGGCATTAGCCCTGGGCTGGACGTGCACCGCAAGCAGCCGAACAAGCTGATGAGACCTCAGTTGTTGTAAGTGCATCTATTGACCCTTAGTGATTTTGGTGTATTAAAGACTTATAGGTTAAGTAACTGATGCGTTTGTGAGTGTACACAGGTCTATAAGTCTATGAGGAGTTTGATATTTACAGAGAAAGTCGACCCCTAAAAATGAAGTTCTTCGACTGAAGACTTTGATATTCTGAAGACTTTCTGAAGACTTTGAAAGTGAAGAAATTGGTGTGACCATGAAGACTTGATATTCATTCGAGGAATATGAAGCGCGAAGACTTTTGTTTTCGTAGTTTCATTTTCTCTTTCTTGAGTCATAGGAAACACCGTACTGTTAAAGGGAGTTGAGGAAATACTAAGGAAAAATTTCCATGTGATGCTCAACTCAAATCCTACACCTACCAATCCCTTCGAGTGAAGCCATTGGAAATCTCATACAGTTCAGTCAAATTCTTGATGTGAGACGTAGTTCTTACGGTCATCGATGACTTTGGTCCGACCGAGGAGTTAAGGATTCGCCGGTCTTGAATTGCCTACAAATGAGAACATGATAGCCCCGAGGACTTTGAAAGTCAAATTTCCGACCGTTCTTTGTCTTCTTACCGGACCAAAATATCTTATGCACCTAACGGTCATATCATTGAAGGGCATTTATGTCTTATCATGTCGGGCTGCTCCCTAGGCTATAAATAGCCGCCCCTACAACCACTAGTTGGTTGATCTGCTCGAGAGAACTTGACACTTGTCATTTGAGAGCAACCCATCCTCCGAGGACTTTGGCGAAAATCATCAAGTGAGGAAAATCCCAAAACCAAACCCACAAAAACCCCAAGTGATTGAGCATCATGAAGAAATTGATCCGCGTGGATCCGGCGCTTATTACCTTTGAAGGCTGTGCTTCTTCAGACGGTTAGGCGTCAAGGTCTAGAGCATCAAGAGGAATTGTGGATCGCCGAGTGACCAAGTCTGTGAAGGTTTGGAAGTCACTGAAGACTTACCACGAGTGATTGGGACGAGGCCTGCGTGGTCTTAGTTCAAGGAGAATACGGTGAGGACTGGGTGTCTGAGTTGCGGCTCGAGAGGCGGGTGTCCGGGCTGTGTGTCCTCGAGTTTAAATACTCGGCCGCTCCAACAGACGTATAACCGAGACAGCAGTTGAACTGGTTTACCAAATCATTGTCTTCACCAACCGGTCGGTTCTATTTCCTCAACTCATCCGTTTCCTCGTTACGTGTTGCATGTTGTTCATATCGTGCTTGAAGACTTTGATCAAGACTTTCACAAATTCCTCGTTCAATTTCTTGATCATTTGTCTTCATCTTGTTATCTGTGTTTACGCTTTCGTACTCTGTTCTAGTCTTCATTTCATCATGCCGACTATGTGTGTAATCTGTTATGTTTACCTCTGAGTACATATTCCGCTGCAAATAGTTCTTCGCTAAGGAATTTCCTCACCGGCAAATTCCTCAGTGAAGAATTTCATAAAAATCGCCTGTTCACCCCCCCTCTAGTCGATATAACGCACTTTCAATTGGTGTCAGAGCAAGGTACTCCCTTGTTCTGTGTGATTTTGGTTTAACCACCTGGAGTTCTAGTTATGTCTACCGCAGGTATGATCAAGGTCTCGGCTGGGTGTCCTACCTTTGATGGAACGGACTACCCCTGCTGGAAGAACAAGATGCGGATGCATCTTGAGGCAATTGATAATGATCTCTGGTATGTTGTGGAAAATGGTGTCCCCGCTGTCACTGAAACACTGACCGCTACTGATGTGAAGAGATTCAAACAACTCGACTCTCAAGCGAAGAATATCATCTGTGGCCATCTGAGCAAAGGACAGTATGGAAGATTGAGTGCTTTGGAAACTGACAAGCTTATCTGGGATAGGCTGTCCAAAGTAAATGAAGGAGTCTCAACTCAGCGTGACTCTCGAGTTGATGTTCTTCGAAATCTCTTCAACCGCTTCAAAAGACTCGACAACGAAAATGTTCAACAAACCTTCGATCGCCTCACTGACATCTCAAATGAGCTTCAAGCCCTCGGTGCCACTGACATCACTGACCATGAAGTAGTGAAGAAAGCGCTAAGATCGCTTGATTCCTCATTTGATACTCTGGGACTGATGATACAAGAGCGTCTTGACTACAAGTCACTTGATCCTGCTGATATCCTCGAAGGCTTAACACTCACGAGTTCGACTTCTCAAAAGAGAGATCTCTATGGCTCAAACTATGGCAAACCACGTGCCTGAAGGCTAAGGTTGTGTCGACTCGAATGTGAGGATTACGGTAGTAGCCTTGGTGATCTGAAGAAGCTGAGCCAGGATCTAGCTCGCTTGTGAAGAAATTCGAAGTTCACAAGGCGTGGTCGCTTTGGAAAACCCTCAAGAGGAAATGATTCTTCATCCGGTGACTACAAGAGAAGACTTTGCCACAAATGCAAGAAGCCTGGTCACTATATTCAAGATTGTCCTCGTGGGAAAAGGAAATGAAGAAGAAGAAATACAAGGACTACGATTACGATGAAATGAAGAAGAAGAAGAAATCATCAAAATCTTCGTCTTCAAAATCATCAAAGTCTTCATCTCACAAGAAGGGCAGCTCCAAGAAAGCTCGGGCATTCATTAGCAAGGAAATGGACTCTGAAGCTGAATCTGAGGAAAATGATGAAGAGGAGGAGTCGAAGAATCGAGTGCAGTGTGGCGAGTCGGCGTTACTCTTGCTTTCGTCAAGCAAGTCCATCTTCAATCTTGAAGAAACTGATTCCACCGACAAGCCCGATGAAGATAATGATGGCTACGCTCCACCTATTGCTTCATGGCAAAAGCAGCTAAGGTACTCAAATACAACTCCTCGATTCTAGTGAAAATGAATCGATGAGGATCTTAAGCCTAGCTACTCTAAACTTGCTAAAATTGCTGTGAAACAACAACGGGCTCTTGAAAAGGTTCAAAACATGCTAGATAAAAGTGATGATATGTTGGGTGAAGAAATGGATCGCACTAAAGCTCATTGAAAATCTTCAGAGACTTGGTCTAAGTATGATAACCTTCAAGGTCATCATAACTCTCTCTTGTCGATCATGAGAAACTTTCTTATGAATTTCTTCAAGAAAAGCAAGACAATGAGAAGCTTTCTCTTGAAGCTATTCAAAGAAAGCAGATCTTGAAAAGCTAAGAGTATGTTATGAAGATCTTGAGAAGGGCGCGATTCATTACTAGCTCAACAAATCAGCGCTTCTCGGGAAGAATTTGTTCCTCCATGCTTAAAGTGCATTGAGCGTGAATCGCTAATTCTTCACCTGAATGTTCAAATGCTTCAAATGTTACAAATTCTTCATCTGCTTCTGCTATCACTAATTCCTCATCTGAGGACTTTGCTAGTATCACTCACAATGCAGGGCTGAAGGAATTGTACATGACAGACATGTACAAAAGCCTCAAAGGGCATCAAACACTTTGTGATGTGCTCAAAAAGCAGATCCTCAATAGAAGCCCTAGGAAAGAGGGTATTGCCTTTGAGAGGAAACTGAATGCCGATGGAACATATTGGAAGCCTGAGCAGTATCCCAAAACCTCATGGGTTGCTGCAAAGGGACCTCCAGTTGATCCATCTAACTTATCTGGCTTTACATGTGAATCTCCTCATTCTTCTGATGAGTCATTTGACTCCAACTATAAACTGTTCAAGAATCAGAATGGTGAAGTATTTGCTAGATATGTTGGCACTAACTGCACGAACGGTTCCCCTATGAAGAAAATCTGGGTTCCCAAAAGCTGTGTTGAATGTCTTCAGGTGAATGTCCTCTTGACACCACCTGTGAAGAACAGGAACCCCAGATCAAATTCTTCATATGGACCAAACTCTTCATATGGATCCAAATCCTCATATGGACCAAATTCTTCACGAGGATCAAATTCCTCAACTGGATCAAAGTCCTCATATGATTATCATCGTGCTAACAAATCTGTTTTGAAGGGTAAAGCTAAGGGCTATGAATATGTGCATTATTCTTCAAACCATTATGTTCATAAGTCCTCGAAGAATTACTCTGCTTATTCATATGCTTACCCAAACCCTTCCTATGCTAAGCGAAATGGTTTGGCATCTTTGCCTCCTTTCTCACATGGTGCTCGCAGGATGATGAACTCTTTGCCACCCCTCCAGATGTGGGTAGTGAAGAAAAAGAACTAATCTCTTCTGCAGGGTCAGGTCTCGAGGCGTGCTCAAAGGTCAGAAGAATTTCTTTGGGACCGACAAAATGCTCGAAAGGGCCAGCGAATCATGATGAAATGAACTTTCATTTCACACATCCTCATACTGCTATATCTGTTTACTTCTTGATGAAATTCATCTGATGAACTTGATATCATATTCTTCACTGATGAAGCATATGAGATTGTAAGTTACACTAATTCATCTGCAGGATGATCAACCCAAAACTAATGAATGGGTCCTCGATAGTGGATGTACAAATCACATGACTGGTGACAAGAATCTATTGATGGATGCTCCTTTATCACCGTCACCTCTGAAGCATATCATATTTGGCTTGACAAAGGCAAAAGTCAGGTATTGGGTCTTGGTAAGGTTGCTATCTCCAAGGATAAGCACATGGACAAAGTCATGCTTGTTGAATCCTTAGGATACAATCTCATGTCGATCTCAATGCTTTGTGATCTTGATATGGTTGTTGTCTTTGGCAAATATCATTGTGTTGTGATTATGGAAGGCGACAATTCCAAAGTCTTGAAGGCTTTAGGAGAGGAGATCGTATATTGTTGATTTCTCTGGGACCACAACCAGCCATGTGTCTACTTGCAAAAGCTTGAAGGCTGGCTATGGCATCGATGACTTGGTCATGCAGGCATGAGGAATTTGAACACGCTTGCGAAGAAGAAGCATGTCATTGGCATAGAGAATGTCAAATTCCTCAAGGATCACTTATGCGGAGCATGTGAAGCGGAAAAATGACCAAGGCCAAGCATCCGCGAAGACTATCATGACCACTACCCGTCCATTGAATTGCTTCACATGGACCTCTTGGACCTAATCATTACTCAGCAGTCACTAATGATGCATCTCTATATGGTTTTGTCATTGTTGATGATTATTCTCGATATACATGGGTACACATTGTTACTTACAAACATGAAGTGCAGGAAGTCTTCAAACGATTTTCCTCGAGGGCTTCAACCAACTTTGGTGTGAAGATCAAGCATATCAGAAGTGACAATGGAACTGAGTTCAAGAATTCTGGTCTTGATGCCTATCTTGATGAACTTGGTATTACTCATGAATTATCTGCTCCTTATACTCCTCAGCAGAATGGCGTCGTTGTAACACCCCGGATGTAACTTTCCACATTTGTAACTCCAACTCTTGTCATTTTCGGATATGTGCTATGATATTCCCTCCGTGGTTGGGTTTTGTTTTCGTTTTGCATTTTGTCCATGTCATGCATCTCATATCATGTCATCTTGTGCATCTCATTTGCATACGTGTTCGTCTCATGATTCCGAGCATATTCCCCGTTGTCCGTTTTGCAATCCAGCACTCCTATGTTCCCCAGCGTCCCCTCTTGTTCTTTTTCCGTGTGCGGGTGTTGAACATTCTCGGAATGGACCGAGCCTTGCCAAGTGGCCCTGGTATAGCACCGGTAGACCACCTATCAAGTTTCGGGTCATTTGGAGTTCGTTTGGTACTCCAACGGGTTAACCGCGCTCTCGCAAAGGCCTGTTTTAAGTTGCAGCCCAACAACCCTCCAAAACAGCCCAATAACCCATCTAAGTCACCTCCATGCCCTCGGTCGTTCGATCACAATCGTGTGGGCGAAAACTACACCCCATTTGGACTCTCCTAGCTCCCTCTATGCCTATTTAAAGACCCCTCCCCCGAATTCACGGGCAAACCCTAAAATTTTCCCTCTCCGCGCCGCCGGACACGTCCGGACGGAGCCGGACGCGTCCGCCGCCGCGCCCGGTCGAATCGCCCGCTGCCACGTGGCGCCGCCCGCTGAGCCCGCTTGTGCAGCGTCAACCCATGAGGCCAGGTCTGCAGCCCGCCGCCGCCGCCTTGGCCGCCGCCTGGCCGCAAGCCATGCCACTGCTGCCGCCAGCCATGCCGCCGCCGCCCAGCCCGCCGCCGCCTCCGCGCCGCCAGCGCCAGCTGTCGCCGCCAGGCGCCCTCCAGCCCTCCTCGGTGGCGCCCTGCCTCGCCTCCTCCCTCGGCGCGCCCTCTCCGGCGAGCCCGAGCCCAGCTCCGGCCAGATCTGGATCCAGGAAGACCTAGGTTGACTTTTTCCCCTCCAAATTCGTCTAAGTCATTATTCTGTGGTAATATTTTGTGCATTTTTCATAGCATCACATCTCTGCAACCGTGGCTCCGCTTTGGGCGTATAATATGTCAAATTGTTCGTCCCGAAGAGTAAATCATTTCATTCCATTGCATCATTTGCATTTGAGCTCATCTTGATGCCCGAAATGCTGTTGGAAGAAGGCTTCAGATCGTTAGTTTCAGAATCTTATCAGTTCGAGCTCTTTTGTCATTTTTGCCATGATTTATGTGTGCACCCTATGAACTTGAGTCCTACATGTGAGTTGAACATTGCCATGCCATATTTCCAGGGGTGTTTGCCATGTATTTTTGTGAGCTATGTGTTGACTAGAACAAGCATGCAAAGTCTTGTCCTGTTGTTATTTTTATGCCATATGTTCATGTTGTTACAGAGAGATCCATGCCCCTTTTGAGCATGATCAGTAAGGGTGTTTTGAACATATGGATGTGCTCTATCCATCCATGCCTTTGTTGGTATTTATGGAGTAGTCTAGCATGTCATTTTCGTGCTCTACTTTTGCTTAAAATGTTTCCTGGCAGATTGTTTGCATGAGATTCAATTTTCACGAGGTCGTTGTAGTTGATCCGTGTATGCTATGATGTTGTTCTTGCCATGTATAGCTCCTATGCCATGTCTTCTTGATGGGGGTATGCTTAGTTTATCATGAGAAGCTCTGTAGTGAGTGCATCGAGCTCACGAACATGCCATGTGGAATCTGTTTTTGCCATGCCCAGTTTTTCTGCTAAGTCTGAAATCTGTAATAAAACTTGCAATGTTTACATGGGTGCCATCATTTCTTAAGGTCCTTTTTGGCTTATGGTCACTAAGGGACTATTGATATATGCTTTGAGTAGAATCATGTCATGCCTTGTTTTGCTATTATAAGTTCCTGTAGCATGTTGTTTGCTTGCTCTAAACATGCCTTCCTGATGTTAATTCCTGCCATGCTAGTATTTTCACTAAGTCTGTGAACCTGATATTTTGAGCACTTTCACCATGCTTGTTTGAACATGTTATGATGTGATTTAGCCGTAGCTCATTGCTCCTCTTTTGTTAAGCATCTCCTGTAGTTCGCTGCCATATGCTTTTTTTTTATGTTGGGGTGCTGTAGCATAGTTTCTTGTTGCTTGCTAAGTAGCATCGGTACGTTAAACGCAGATTTGCGTCATTCTTGTTTTGCTTGTCATTTGCAAACCGTGCATCCGATTCGGTGATCTTTATATCGATTTCAACCGAAATCACCCCATCTTTCAGCGGCATACTTGGTTTGCCAAGTTGATGCCAGTTCATCATTTTCCTTCCGAGCACACATATGCATTGCACATCACATCTCGCATCGCATGTCATGTTTTGCATCATATTGCTTGTGCATATGTTCCTTGTTTGATTGTGGTTCCGTTGCTTGTGTTCTTGCTTTGGGTAGAGCGGAGGCGAGTACGTGAGCGAGGAGCCTGTTGAGAACGCCCACGAAGATCAAGCCTTCGACAACTCGAGAACCTTACGAGCAAGATGACCATACCTTCGATATCACTTCTATCTTTGCTTGCTAGATGCTCGCTCTTTTGCTATGCCTATCTTTGCGATACCTACCACTTGCTATATCATGCCACCCATATTGCCATGTCAACCTCTAACCATCCATGTCCTAGCAAACCGTTGTTTGGCTATGTTACCGCTTTGCTCAGCCCTCTTATAGCGTTGATAGTTGCGGTGAAGATGAAGTTTGTTCCTTGTTGGAACACGGATATTTTGGGATATCACAATATCTATTGTTTTAATTAATGCATCTATATACTCGGTAAAGGGTGGAAGGCTCGGCCTTATGCCCTGTGTTTTGTTCCACTCTTGCCACCCTAGTTTCCGTCATACCGGTGTTATGTTCCTTGATTTTGCGTTCCTTACGCGGTCGGGTGATTTATGGGACCCCCTTGACAGTTCGCTTTGAATAAAACTCTTCCAGCAAGGCCCAACCTTGGTTTTACCATCTGCCACCTATACCCCCTTTTCCCTTGGGTTTTCGCGAGCCCGAGGGTCATCTTTATTTTAGCCCCGGGCGGTGCTCCTTCGAGTCTTTGGTCCAACTCGAAGCGATGTCCGGCGCCCTTGGGCAACCAGGGTCTATGCCAACCCGACGTCTGGCTCATCCGGTGTGCCATGAGAACGAGATATGTGCAGCTCCTATCGGGATTTGTCGGCATAGCGGGAGGTCTTGCTGGTTTAGTTTTACCATTGTCGAAATGTCTTGATGTACCGGGATACCGAGTCGATCGGAGTGTCTTGGGTGAAGGTTTATTCTTCGTTGACCGTGAGAGCTTGTTATGGGCTAAGTTGGGACACCCTGCAGGTATTATCTTTCAAAGCCGTGCCCGCGGTTATGAGGCAGATGGGAATTTGTTAATGTCGGTTGTACAAAACCGAAGTTGACCTTAAATAAAATACATCAACCGTGTATGTAACCGTGATGGTCTCTTCTCGTGAGTCTCGGGAAGTGAACACGGTGTTGGAGTTATGTTTGACGCAGGTTGCTTAGAATCACTTCTTGATCGCTACTAGTTTCACGACCGTGCTTTGCTTCTCTTCTCGCTCTCTTTTGCGATGTAGCCACCATATATGCTAGTCGCTTGCAGCAGCTCCACCTTTTGACACCAGCCTTCCTTAAGCTTAAATAGTCTTGATCTCGCGGGTGTGAGATTGTGAGTCCCCGTGGCTCTGATTCTACCAAAGCAGATCACGGTACGGTGATGCGGTAGCAGATGGCGAATCGAGCTGAAGTGGGAATATGATGAGGCCCTTGGTCGATACTATGTTTCATTTCAGACGATTAGTAGTGGAGCCAGTTAGCGATCGGGGATCTGTGTTGCATGTGGGGTATTCTTCTTTATTTTGGTTTCAGTAGTCGGACCTTGAGTGTAATCTGTATGATGAATGTTTAATTATGTATTGTGTGAAGTGGCATTGTAAGCCAACTATGTATCTCTTTCCTTATGTATTACATGGATTGTGCGAAGATTACCTCACTTGCGACATTGCTTTCAATGCGGTTATGCCTCTAAGTCGTGCCCGACACGTGGGAGTTAAGCCGCATCGAGGCGTTCTGATCGTGGAGCGCAAGAACAGAACTCTTGTTGAGATGGCTCGCACTATGCTTGATGAATACAAAACACCTCGGCGTTTACGGATTGATTCAATTGATACTGCCGCCACATCATCAACAGAGTATATCTTCACAAATTCTTCAAGAAGACTGCATATGAACTCCTCACTGACAAGAAACCCAATAGAGCACCTACCTTCTGTGTTAGATGAACCAGCACCTGAGGATGCTATCAAGCACAAGGCAACTGAGGATGTCATTCCTATTGAATAATTTGCTAAAGAATTCATTCCTGTTCGTGAAGAACGTCGAGCTGATGTACCTGAAGAACATGATGAGGAAAATGGTGCTGAAGAAAATGTTGATCAAAATCCTCAGCGACAACCAACTCATCCACGCGTTGCAAAAGAAGTGCAAGTGGAGAAGATCATCGATGACATCAGCGCACCAGGTCCTCTCACCCGCTCAAAAGCCTCACACTTATCTAACTTTTGTGGGCACTATGCTTTTGTATCTATCTCGAGCCCACTAAGGTAGATGAAGCATTTCGGAGCGGAGTGGATTAGGGCTATGCAAGAAGAATTACATCGATTCGAGCTGAACAATGTCTGGGAATTGGTGAATCGCCCAGATCCTCGTAAGCATAATATCATTGGCACAAAGTGGATCTACGGCAACAAGCAAGATGAAAATGGCCTTGTGGTGAGGAACAAGGCACGACTAGTAGCTCAAGGCTACACACAGGTTGAAGGAATTGATTTCGATGAAACTTTTGCACCTGTTGCGAGACTTGAAGCTATTCGCATTTTACTTGCCTATGCTAACCATCATGATATCATCTTATATCAAATGGATGTGAAAAGTGCATTCCTCAATGGTAAGCTTGAGGAAGAAGTATATGTTGCTCAACCCCGGTTTTGAAGATCCCAAGAATCGACAAAGTCTTGAGACTAAATAAGGCTCTCTATGGCCTCAAGCAAGCCCCTCAAGCGTGGTATGACCACAATGAAGGAATTCTTCATGAAGAATGGCTTCACACCAGTTCACTCGACCCTACTCTATTTACTAAATCATATAATGGTGAACTGTTTGTGTGCCAAATATATGTTGATGATATTATCTTTGGCTGTACTAACCAACGATATAGTGATGAATTTGCCTATATGATGTGTGAAGAATATCAAATGTCTATGATGGGAGAGTTGAAATTCTTCTTAGGTCTTCAAATTAAATCGAGCGCAATGGCATATTCATATCTCGGAGAAATACCTCAAAGATGTCTTGAGGAAATTCGGCATGCAAGATTGCAAAGGCGTCAAAATTCCTATGCCCACGAATGGCCATCTATGCACTGATCAAAATGGTATTGACTTTGATCACAAGGTATACCGCTCCATGATTGGTTCTTTATTGTACTTATGTGCATCTAGGCCAGATATAATGCTTAGTGTTTGCATGTGTGCCCGATTTCAAGCTGCACCGAAGGAATCACACCATAAGGTTGTGAAGCATATTCTTCGATATCTAGCTCACACACCAACACTAGGATTATGGCACCCCAAGGGCTCTGCTTTTGATCTCATTGGATATTCGACTCGACTATTCGGTGATCGTGTGGACCGCAAGTCAACATCCGCACGTGTCATTTCCTCGGACGATCTTTGGTGCATTGGTCCTCGAAGAAATGAATTGTGTATCACCGTCTCATCTGAAGTTGAATACATTGCTCTTTGGGTCATCTTTGTGCTCAAGCTGCTTTGGATGAAGCAAACCCTCAAGGACTATGGCGTTAACGTGAAGAATGTGCCTCTCCTCTGCGACAATGAGAGTGCCATCAAGATTGCTCACAACCCAGTTCAGCACTCGAAGACTAAGCACATCCAGATTCGTCATCATTTTCTTCGTGATCATGTGTTGAAGGGTGATATCTCCATCGAGCATGTGAAGAAGAACAGCTAGCTGATATCTTCACTAAGCCCTTGGATGAGAAGAGATTTAGCAAGTTGCGGTGTGAGCTAAATATCTTAGAATCTTCGAATGTTCTTTGAAAAGGACACACATCCTAACCCTTATGCATAATTGATGACTTAGATGTGCAACACATGAAGAAACGTTGTTCCTCAATCAATGAAGAATAACACTCTAAGTGTGAAGAAATCAATGAAGAATTTGATTCTCGTAACCGCACGACAATTGTACGCGTGTGCGAAATCATCATTCTTATCTGATGGCTACGCCACCACAAAAGTTGAAAATCTTCAATTTGAGTTTTTCCTCATTTTTGAAATTCCTCATTTTTCAAATTCTTCAACTTTGCAAAATCTTCAATGGTTCCGTCGTTTTTCTTCATTGGCTATATATATATATGAGTTTATGTCCTCTACAGCATTCACTTATTGCTAATTTCTTCAAGTTGCGATTTCTGCTAAGTGAATGTGATCGGACCCTTCCCCTCTATGCTATACTCAATCCAATCTATTCACAAATTCTTCATATGCGTTCGATTGAAACTGCGTTCAAAGTCTTCTTTGGTCCTGACGATTGAAGAAATTGCGAACGAAACTTTTAAACAAATCTTATCCAAGTTTTCGGTTTTACCGCTCAAACCGTTCCGCATCCCACGATGTATTAGTTTAATCACCCACGATCTTACGATCTCATCACGCACGATGCGTGGGTGACACACGTCGCATGAAGGAGAAAGGGCAGGGCATGTTCGTCCAAAATCTTCAGCGAACAGTTTTTCACCGTGGCTATAAATACCCTTTACCCTCCTCACTTCATTTACTCCGCTCGATCGCTGTCTCTCGCTCGAGCTCTCCTCGAACCCTAAGCGCCGCCGCTTACTCCATCGCCGCCGGTGAGGAAAAGCTTCACCGCCTCGACCTCATCATTTGTCGTATTCGCGGCCGGCTGCGGAAATCTTCACTCCGCCGCGCCGTAGCCGTCTTCCTCTACCAAGTTAGGGCGTGGAAGATCTAACGTGACGAACTTCTCTACAGTTCATCTCTGTTCGTCGTGTTCTTCAGTTCGGGTAATTAAAAGTCACTTTTGTTACTCACGTTGATTCTCAAATCTTTCTGAAAATCCTCAAAGGTGTTTTTGCTCTTCAAATCTTCACCTATGAACACCTCACACACTATATGTTCTTGATTTATCTCCCTAAGCATTCATTTCTTCAAGATTCCTCAATTGTGCGGATTTTCAATCTGTACAACTCTGGAACCTAAGACGAAACGCTTAGTGAAATTCCTCAAGGCTCAACTGGTCAAATTCCTCAAAACTTGTTCTTTTGAAAAATCATCTGAGAACGCATATGACCTCTCCAAATTCCTCGCACCTACACTCTGTTCACAGTACTCATGTCATTCTTTGAATCACTAGGTTCTCATCAACTTAACTCATTTGCAGCGTTCCTCGAAGAAAAACTGCATACTTCTTGAGTGCTCTATTGTTCAAATTCCTCACCAAGAAAATGGCGAAGGCAAGAGACCGCAGAAGGGAGGAAAGAAACCGGAAGTCATGACTGCTTTTGAAATTCCCGAGGAAATATACAAAGACTATCGCACACTTTTGATGAATCCAAGTTTGGCAAGGAAACTAAGAACCAGTATAAAGTGCGATCTGAGAGGATAGAAAGGAGATGGGCACGAGAATGGCGAGAATACCGCTATGTCACTCCCAAGTACATGAGGAAATTCGCTTTAAATCCTCCATGCCCAAGAGCTCCTCCGCACTGCCAAGTTCTTGATCCCACCAAACATCAAGCGTGGTTAAGACTTTCTGAAGAATGGTCCAGCGCCAAGCCAAATTGGCAAGACAGCCAACGAGGCGGTGAGGAAATTCAATGAGGATCTCTGCTGCTGCTGCTCTTCTTGAGCCCTCGGTCAAGCCGAGGAAATCAATGCCAAAGAAGCTCGCACGCAAGCCAAGTGCTTCACCGTCGGCGCCCTCACGGCCCAGTTCCTCGATTCGCCCTCCGGCAAATTCCTCGAGGCGCTGCTGCTCATTCAAAATCCTCGGCAGCCCCTCCAAGTCCTCAACACTGTACATCTTGCTACTTGTCAAAGGACTTAAGGTTTCTCAATTGCTTCGGTGTCTCGGCAAGTTCCTCGGTGCACCAATGTCCTCAACAGCCCCACTCTGCTGAAGACAAAGCAAGCTGCGGGCGCGGTCCTCGGCCAAGTCCAAAGAAGAAATAGGTTGCATTCAACATTCCCTCTGATGATGAAGCCTCTGATGAAGAACTTGAAGAAATCATCAGAGACAGACTGACCAAGGCCGCTAGAGCCAAGAGAACAAGTGTGCCTCTGCTTTTGGATCGAAAGAAGATCCTTGACTTCATTGACCTGTGGCATTAGGATCCACACACTCCTATTCCGGATCTGCCACTGACTCCTGGTCAAAGTCATATGCTGAACCATTTCATCTCTGAAGAGAAATGGAAATTTGAAAAGGCTCGTGAATTGAAAAGAGCAAAAGCCAGAAAGGAGAAGCTTCTGAGGAAGAACATCATCAACTTGACTCCTGAAGAACTTCTTAAAGCTCAATCGAAATCCAAGCACTCGGCAAGGATTTTGATGCTTATAATCTTGATGGCAAGGAGCCAAGGTGAGATTCGTCACTCTGACGAAGAAAATGTCAAGTGTTGCAGCCCCATCGCAACAAGGAAATCCTCAGTGAAGAATCTGCTCAGCCCTCTTGAAGAACATGCCAAGATTGCTGATGACTTTCAGCGTCTTTGAAGAAAACACAAGTTCGTGGCTGATGACTCCATTCCAGCTCATGAAGAAATTCCTGTGGCATCCACTAGTGGTGCGCTCAAGAATCTGAAGGAAGCAGGCAAGCTGCACCGATTCATACCAAGAAGCATACCACAATCCTCAGCTCCTCCTGCGCCAACACCAACTCCAATTCTTCCTTCTGCCTATGAAGTGAAGAAGACAAAGGCTGCAGAACGAGCTGCTGTGAAGAAAAGGAAGGCATCAGCTGCGTCAAATTCTTCGGCTGCGAAGAAAATGAAGCCAATGACCAGCTCGATTGAAAATCCTATTGATGCCATTACCATTTCCTCCATGTCATCCAAGGAAATTGTTCCTTTTGGAGAAGATTACACGATCCCAGGCGGATCAGATGGAGAAAATCAATCTGTTGCTACTTCAGAACAGCTTGATGAAGAAATTGAAGTGGAAGCTTTCCCTTCAACTCCTGTTGCTTCCTCACCCGTGCCTCAGTTCACAGCTGAAGAGGCAGGTGTTGAGGCAATTGAAAAAGAAGATGAAGACGTGGATATTGGGTGCACTACACCTGTGATGAACAATGACTTTTGGGAAAGTCAGCATCCCAATACTCCTCTCTTCACTCCGCTTCAACAAGTTCCTCAGTCCCCGGCTACAACTGTTCAAATGGGCTTTGAAGAAACTCATCCCACATCATCTGTCAATGAAGAGATTCTAGCCACTAGCGCTGAAGAACCCACTGCTGATCCTCAAATTGCACAAGGAGAGGAAACAGAAATTCCTCAGCCTGAAGAACCTGAGATCGGGATTCCTGAGGTTGTGCTTCAAATCACTGATATTCCTCTGCCCAAGCCAAAGAATCTGTTCTCAAGCAAGCAAAAATTCAAGGCTGAAGACTTCTTTTCTGAGCATGTGTTCTTCACTGCTTACAATCCTTATGACTCTGCTCGAATGAGGAAAAGACGCTTCTGGACTCCGACACAAGCAAATTTCTATTCCTCAGTGCTATTTGACAAGGACAAGATCTTCGACCATGAGCATATTCCTCATGTGGATATGGAATCACTACCGTGCTTCGAGCCAGTACTCCGTGTTCTTCATGATGCAGGGCTACTGAATTTCTGCACTGACATTTGTGACAGGAATGAAGAACTCATTCTTCAGTTCTATGCCACCCTGCACATCACCGGAGATGCTAAAGACATCAACTCATGGGTTCTGGATTGGATGACTGATAATACTCACTACAAGGCACCAGCAACTGAATTGCTTCGTGTCCTTCCTCTTGATCCTCCCCATGAATCTGCTCGTTGCCTCTACAATGACCGTGAACTGTCTGATCACTTTATGCAAGTGCTTATGAAGCCATTGAAGCCTGGCCAAGCCCCTCGAACCAAATTCCTCGTCAAGGATTTGTTGTATGTGCCTCGGACTGTATAGAATCTTGACGAAGACAATGAGTCCAATCAAAGGCCACGACTCAAATGAAGAAGATGTCGTTGGCATCATGAAGAACATGCTTTTCAATATCATTCATGGCATTCCTGTCAACTTCCATGATTTCTTCATGAGGACACTGGCCAACGTTGCAATGTCACCTTTTGAGCTGAAGCCATATGCGCCTTGGATCATGAGATTCATAAGGACAAGATCTTCACTGAACTACAAGGCTGACACTCTGAACCATGGCAGCTTCCTGCCGCCCATTGAAGTCCTCAAGCGACCAATTTCATCATCTGATGACAAGGGCAAGGCAGCAGCTATAATTGATGAAGGCACTCGTCCATTGGATGGTCAGTTTCGCAAGGCTGCATCTTACTCCACCAATGACGATTCTGCAACGCATGATACTGCCGCAAATACCTCAACCAAGCAACAGCCTCAAGCAAGCGCACCTGTGGTGATGGTCGATCGTGAGTTACTCCTCGGTCTTCATCGGAAGGTTGATCGCAATCTGAAATGGGTGAAGCGCCAATTTGCTGCAATTCTTCACAACATGACCTCAACGATAATGCGGTGAAGAAAACCACTACTACCTTCATGAAACCCTCAACCGCACTGGCTGTTCGAATCATGTCTATTCAGCGGAATAATTGAAGACTATGGGTCTTCGTGAAGCTTATGACCGGTCCGCACCACCTTCAAGAAATTCAAGAGAGTCAAAGTTCCTGATTTGGTGGCGATTCTTATTCTTCATCGCTAAACCGATGAATATGAGGATTTAGACGACACTGCGGCGGGCCCTACTTCAACATCCAACCCGACAATCTTGGGGCTCCTCCATCAACTTGAATCTCTTGAGGCGTTAGTCCTCGCCGATCCTTTTGGTCATTTGATGACAAAGGGGAGAAATCTGAGTTAGTCTTCAAGCGGGTTTATACTATGGGCGTTTTATTAAGTTACAACTCTCGTTCTTCCAAACTTTTATTGGATCGAGTTGTAATCTTAAACCGATGGTGCCTCGATACTTTTGATCGTGCATTGTGCTTGACTTTGCACGTGCTCGATACTTTTGATCGTGCTTCGATGCTCGATTTTGATACGTGTTATGCTCTGATGCTTTTGAAGCACTAAGCTCTGAATGTGATATTTGAGCTCTGATACTTGTGATGTGATATTCCGCATGCTCATTCCTAGTCAATACTATTGCATGCATGCTGAATCTCATCAGGCACCATATTTCATCATGCATTTCAAATTCTTCATAATATATATCAAATGCGTGTATGAATTACAAGATATAGGGGGAGATCTCCATGATACAAATCTTCAAATGTGCATTGCCTCAAAAGAAAATTCCTCATTATGCACATATTCAGGGGGAGTTCTTCTATATCTTGCAATCAAATTCCTCAATATCATTATTTACACTTCATATGTTTATCCCGTTGAAAACTTAACCTATGTTGTCATCAATCACCAAAAGGGGAGATTGTAAGTGCATCTAGTGCCCTTAGTGATTTTGGTGTATTGAAGACTTATAGGTTATGTAACTGATCGTTTGTGAGTGTACACAGGTCTATAAGTCTATGAGGAGTTTGATATTTACAGAGAAAGTCGACCCTAAAATGAAGTTCTTCGATGAAGACTTTGATATTCAAGACTTCTTCAAGACTTTGAAAGTGAAGAAATTGGTGTGACCATGAAGACTTGATATTCATTCGAGGAATATGAAGCGCGAAGACTTTTGTTTTCGTAGTTTCATTTTCTCTTTCTTGAGTCATAGGAAACACCGTCGAGGAAATACTAAGGAAAAATTTCCATGTGATGCTCAACTCAAATCCTACACCTACCAATCCCTTCGAGTGAAGCCATTGGAAATCTCATACGATTCAATCAAATTCTTGATGATGAGACGCAGTTCTTCCGTCATGATGACTTTCTTTCGACCGAGGAGTTAGGGATTCGCCAGTCGAATTGCCTACACAAAGGAGGAACATGATAGCCCCGAGGACTTTGAAAGTCAAATTTCCGACCGTTCTTTGTCTTTACGCGCGGACCAAAATATCTTATCCACCTAACGGTCATATCATTGAAGGGCATTTATGTCTTATCATGTCGGGCTGCTCCCTAGGCTATAAATAGACGCCCCCTACAACCACTAGTTGGTTGGCTACTCCGAGAGAACTTGACACTTGTCATTTGAGAGCAACCCATCCTCCGAGGACTTTGAGCGAAAATCATCAAGTGAGGAAAATCCCAAAACCAAACCCACAAAAACCCCAAGTGATTGAGCATCACTGAAGAAATTGATCCCGCGTGGATCCGACGCTTGTTACCTTTGAAGACTGTGCTTCTTCCAGACGGTTAGGCATCAAGGTCTAGAGCATCCAAGAGGAATTGTGGATCGCCGAGTGACCAAGTCTGTGAAGGTTTGAAGTCACCAAGACTTACCACGAGTGATTGGACGAGGCTGCGTGGTCTTAGTTCAAGGAGAATACGGTGAGGACTGGGTGTCTGAGTTGCGGCTCGAGATCGGGTGTCGGGGACTGTGTCCTCGAGTTTAAATACCGGCCGCTCCAACCAGACGTATAACCGAGACAAGAGATTGGAACTGGTTTACCAAATCATTGTCTTCCCCAACTGAGTGGTTCTATTTCCTCAACTCATCCATTTCCTCGTTCTGCGTTGCATGTTGTTCATATCTGTGCTTGAAGACATTGACTGAAGACTTTCAAAAATTCCTCAGTTCAATTTCTTCAGTCTGTTTGTCTTCATCTTGTTATCCTGTGTTTACGCTTCCTGTACTCTGTTCTAGTCTTCATTTCATCATGCTGACTATGTGTGTAATCTGTTATGTTTACCTCTGAGTACATATTCCGCTGCAAATAGTTCTTCGCTAAGGAATTTCCTCACCGGCAAATTCCTCAGTGAAGAATTTCATAAAAATCGCCTATTCACCCCCCTCTAGTCGATTAACGCACTTTCAGTTGTGTCAACGATAGATGCTCTATCCCTATCTGTATAGCACCAAAGCCCACAAGGCAGTACTCTGAGATCTTGTTTGCATCATTTACATCAAGTCAGAGCTGAGCTAAAGCAAGCCTTTCCGCTTTAGGTTGAGACTGAACAAGTCGAACTGATTGAGGCACCAACTGCACAGAGGTTGTCTCACAGCTGCTGGTGAGTAGCTTCAACTCACTATCTTCATCAGGACATGATGTTGGGGTCATCTCGCTCTCTTCAAGATGGTTTGGCTCACTATCTTCCATAAAGTTCCGCCTGGCATAAGACATACGACTCTGAAAGAGAAACAAGGAGACACGTAACAGGTTTCACAATTATATAAGCACATAACTGGATCTGTTATGCATAAGGAACATGTTTTTACAACTACAATTTAAATGTGGTAGTTGTTGTGAACATGCAGTCATATGTAAACACCAAAGTAAACAGAAGTGGATGAAATGATGCGTATCCAAATCTATACTAGAACATAGTTTGAAGGCTTGAGAAGGATGAACTTACATTACATGTTAACACGGGCTGGAAAAAGCCCTTCTCCATGTCGATGGAAGAATTAATCAATAAATTCCCCAAAGAAACTTCTTTATAAGCATTGGCATCATTCTACATTTTGTGAAGAGTAAATATAGATCAAATAATATTGGAAGAAATAGAGGATAATGAAGTTCAGGTGCAGAGTGATGATACATAATCAAGTAGCAATTAATTAAGTACAACGTTACAAGGCAAAAGGTACTGACAAGAGGAATGCAGACATCAACGTGTGCAGTGGCATTGGCTTTCTTCAACATTTTGGTAAGAGTAAATGTAGATCCGATAATTTGGAGAAAGTGGAGGACAGGGCAGATAAGATGCAGAGTAATGCTAGACAATCAACTATCTCGCAATGCAAGTATAGTAATACCACCATCGTCCATTATTACTTGTCGCTCAAATGGATGTATCTAGCACTATTAAGTTCTCAATACATCCAATTGAGAAACAATTAATTCGATACAGAGGGAGTACATGACAACAGGTACTTACATGAGCAATCGAAAACTTCATAACCATTGTTCTAATAGTTCTAATAGGAGTTTGGCCAGTGGAGTAGGGGTAAAGTGTGATACAGTTGGGCCTATGTTTTCTGTGGCTGTTGATCTATCTGATTTAACAGGTATCACTACCTTTTCCAAATACCAAGTTTGTACTCCTTGAGGATCTGCATTGACCCCCTTCCTTTCGGACATCTATTACGAAAGAACAACATTTGACTGGAAAAGCATAGTATGGTGACACATGGAATAGGTACAGAAAATGGATAATTATGGCATATACTCATATATGATGCATAAACTAAGAAGATGGTGGTGTAACAAAGTAGAAGTAATGCAAGAGGTCATATGCAAAATATGTGCGACCAATACAACCTTGCCAAGTTAGAACAAGGACCTTGATGGGTGAATAAGATAGGCCATCCTCCACCATGCCAAGTTTGTTAGCCAATGGATTGTTCCGTAATATTCCTCTCGTGTGCCCATTCTCATATTCATTTTGATCATGTTCAATACCTGACATGCATGAAAACATAAAAACAAGTGAGATTATCTTTGCAATGCAGAAGTGATTCTAATCTAATACCGCCTCCCTATAAACCCCTTTGTGCTATCTCTGCAATTCTTTTGAGAGATGCCATGCATATTGTAATTTGGTGTGTGCATTAATACAATGTGGCCTACTACTCAAAATATGAGAGCTCCAGAAGTGATGATACTTCATAGATGACAGCTTAAACATATAGTAAAGAAGAACAAGTCGACCTGACCTGACAGGTTCAAAATATACTAAGGGAGAATAACTCGACCTGACCAGTCTACCACAAATTTCTCTGCTACTCTTCTCAACAAGGAACATACTTATTAAAGAAGAGAACAGGATCATGTTAAAGAAGAGCAGAAGAGCAAGCGGATTGAAGATATTACAAGTCTTTCTATACAGTGTCTCTTGCCCACCCATGATGAACCAGAGCGCACAGAGAAATATTATTCCTTCTGGTCTCTCCATATGTAGCTCACATGCATTTCGAAACTAAAGCATGAACATTTAGCAGACAAATTAAAACTAATATCAGCATAATATCAGATTCGAAATTGTACAACTAAGCTTGTTTAGCTCGATGGGTGGAGTAGTGCTATTACAACACGAACAACGTATGCTGATTGTGGTCATCCTAAAATGGGGAAACCGTAAGCATGATGAGTATAGTGTTGACTGTGGCAGTGGGATGGCAGATCTAAAGTTGCAAACCGCGCAAAGGGTAGTTAGCAACCGATGTTTGCTTTGAAATAACAACTAAGATTTGGTATGGACAAGAAAGTACAGTCAACAAGTGACAAAGAAATGCAATTCTACTGTCTCTCTGTATGTCGCGAGATGCATTTTGGAAACTCAAGTGGGACCTTTAGCTAACCAATTAAATGTGTCTGTTAACTAATATCAGTATCATATCACAATCATATTTGAACAATTAAGCTTTGGAATTATGAGTGCTATGTTGTTTAGCTTGATGGGTGGAGTACTGCTAGTATGACAGAAATCACCTACGCAGATCATAGTAGTGTAGATAAAAGGGGAAACCCTAAGCATCAAGAAAGTGGATCATATGGGCCATATGGGCTTGTATTACCGGTACAACAAGAAAGGGTTTGGAAAGGCTTCGGCCCCAAAAGTGGCGAATCTATTCAATTGAAGGCACAATACTGTTACTATCAGTCTAGACTATCAAAGACGACATAGCTCCCAACATTTCCCGGATATTATGGCAGACCATCTAGAATTGCTGAAAGCATCCATCTAAAATGGCCCAATAGACCTGTTGACTGCAAATGTCCCTGCTCCACTTCCCGACAAGGAACATACTGTCCTCGGAAACCGCGGCCACCTATGGCGCCATGAGCCCCTTTTTGGTTCGACGGGGGGATGGCACATTGCACAAAGGGCAGAGGAGCGTGAGACAGCACAACAGAGATCACACGGGCAGTTTTACCAAGGGTCGGGCCGCCGTGAGGCGTAAAACCCTACTCCTGCTTTGGTGGATTGATGGTGGGCTGCGGTGGAAAGCGCAACGCTCTTGCCCCGGTAGGATTAATGTTCAAACTAACATTATTCAAACCATGACACTGGAGGAATACACAAAGGAGACCTTCCAGAACACTCTAGAACCCTAAAAAGGAAGAGGTATGTGATACGTAAGTAAACTTACTCCAAATATTCCGTACATATATTTTCTATCAATTTTGGAATATTAGAAAAAAATAACAAACACCCAAGAAGGCAACCCAGGTGCCCACTAGGCACCAGGGCGCGCCTGCCCCTCCTGGCGCACCCTGGTGGGTAGTGGGCCCCTCAGGAACCTTCATGGCTCCGTTTTCCTCCGGATTACTTGTTGTGCAAGATAAAAATTCTATATATATGCCCCTGGATGTTTTGACCACCATATCATGGAGATATCCTCTGTTCTTATTTCGTGTTGTTTTCTATAAGATCTAGGTTGCCATGGTCATCAACCCATACCTACCGGAGGTGATGAATCACCCTCAACCCATTGAGATGCGTGAGGGGGTGCTCCACATCCAGGATGTTCGGGGGCCCAAGTAGACGGGAAGCATGGAGGCCAGGCTCGAGGTGGTGGACCCAGAGATCTTCAAGTGCCAAGG
Organism: Aegilops speltoides; assembly: GCA_021437245.1. Classification (NCBI taxonomy): domain Eukaryota; kingdom Viridiplantae; phylum Streptophyta; class Magnoliopsida; order Poales; family Poaceae; genus Aegilops; species Aegilops speltoides. The sequence continues at coordinate 256,010,960 of CM038147.1, forward strand.
GATGGTGGAGCGTGGTCTTGGTGCGAACCACTCCATGATCGTGGAATTCACCCGTGATCACAAGGTGGATGGTGATACGTCTCCGTCGTATCTACATTTTTGATTGTTTCATGCCAATATTATACAACTTTCACATACTTTTGGCAACATTTTATATTATTTATTGGACTAACCTATTGATCCAGTGCCCGGTGCAAGTTCTTGTTTTGTTGCATGTTTTTTGTTTCGCAGAATATCCATACCAAATGAAGTCCAAACGCGATTAATTTTTTACGAAGAATTATTTTGGAATATATGTGATTTTTGGGAGGTGGAATCAATGCTAAGGAGGCCCACGGCCTCCACCCACCAGGCACCCCCTGGCGCGCCCAGATGTCTTTTGCCCTCCCCGTAAGTCGGTTGGGCATTTCTTCGGGTGCAAGAAAGATAATTTGTGGAAAAAATCGTGTAAAATTTCAGCGCAATCGGAGTTACTGATCTCCGGGAATTTAAGAAACAGTGAAGGGCTAGAAAACAGGAACAGGGAACAGAAGAGAACAGAGAGGGAGATCCAATCTCGGAGGGGCTCCCGCCCCTCCACCGCCATGGAGTCCATGGACCAGAGGGGTAACTCTCCTACCATCTAGGGGGAGGCCAAGGAAGAAGAAGGAGGGGGGCTCTCTCCCCCTCTCTCTCCCGGTGGCACCGGAACACTGCGTGGGCAATATCGTGTGACGGCGATCTACTCCAACAACTCTGTCATCTTGACCAACAACTCAATCACCTTCCCCCATCTATAATCAGCGGTCCACTCTACCGCAACCCGCTGTACACTCTACTTGAACATGGTGCTTTATGCTCTATATTATCCAATACTATGTTGCCATCCTATGATGTTTGAGTAGACCTATTTTGTCCTATAGGTTAACCATGATGTTGGTTGGTATGAGTGTATATTTTATTATGGTGCTGTCCTACGGTGCCCTCCATTTTGCACAAATGTGAGGGGTCCCCGCTGTAGGGTGTTGCAATATGTTCATGGTTCTATTATGGTGGGTGGCATGAGTGATATAAGCACATACCCGAGTTTTGGGGTTATGGCGTATGGGAGTAAAGAGGACTGATACTTAATACTATGGTTGTGTTTTACCTTAATGATCTTCAGTAGTTGCGGGTGCTTTCTAGAGTTCAAATCATAAGTTAATATGATCCAAGTAAGGAAAGTATGTTAGCTCATACCTCTCCCTCCTATAAAATTGCAAGAATGATTACCAGTCTAGTTATTGATTGCCTAGGGACAATTCCGCAAATCCTATCACCACTTTTCCATGCTCACTTTATTAAATTGTACTTCTTTTAAAACATCACCTAACTTTTACTTTCACGTTCTTTATTATCTTGCTAACCTATCACTAGTACAGCGAGGTGCTATACAAACGGTTTTTAACCCCTTGCCGTGACGACATTTGGAACTGTCGCCAAGTGAATGTGGGCGATGGGGGGGGGGGTCCTTCTCACACGACTCAGAAACCGTCGGGGATATGCCCTCCTAACACACATGCTCGGCAAAATGAGGTCGTGTGCGATCGACAAGCGACCAAAGACGGTTATACGTGCAAGAGTGCTAAAAAAATACAGTATACATGCGAAATCATTTTCGGTCGTAAGTACATTCCACACAATCAGTCCTCGCTAAAAGTTTTCGTTCGTATATACATCCCACACAGTCACCCCAAAGAAAACGTTACTGTTCGCAGGTACATCACACATAATTTTCCCTGTTAAATCATTTATGATAGCGTTTCCATTGCACACGGTATTAACATTTTTATCATTTGCGTTATAGAATGCATCACACATGGTGCGTAGAAGAAACTGTATGGCAAAGACTGTCCATCACCCATAGTTTTTATGTGGTAAACGTTTGCGCGAGGTGGCCTAACACAAACAATTTTCAAGAGGATGTCTTGTGTGATTGTTCATTAATCTAACACGGTTTTGTGATGCCCTCGATTCAATCGTACACTAATCATACATGCAGATGTGTACGATCAAGATCAAGGACGCACGGGAAGATATCACAACACAACTATAGACACAAATTAAAATAATACAAGCTTTATATTACAAGCCAGGGGCCTCGAGCGCTCGAATACATAAGCTCGAATACATAGGAGTCAGCGGAAACAGCAATATCTAAGTACAGACATAAGTTAGACAAGTTTGCCTTAAGAAGGCTAGCACAAAAGCATCTACGATCGAAAAGGCAAGGCCTCCTGCCTGGGAGCCTCCTAACTACTCCTAGTCGTCAGCGGTCTCCACATAGTAGTAGGCACTAGCGGTGGCATCTGGCTCCTGGGCGACGACATCTAGTTGCATCAACCAGAAAGAAAAAAGAAAGGGGGAAAAGGTGGAGCAAAGCAACCGTCAGTACTCATCCAAAGTACTCGCAAGCAAGGATCTACACTACATATGCAACATTATCAAAGGAAGGCTGTAATGCTAGTAGAGAGAAGGCCTAGTCCTATCAAAGACTAGCATCTTCTGGAAACCACCATCTTGTAGCAAACATGAGGGAGTAGAGTAGCATAAAGTAAAGTAGTAGTAGTGTTATCAACCTCGGCCAGAGATCCTTTCTCGACTCCCTACGAGAAAGCAATCCCAGAGCCATACTATCCAATTGTCATCACAATCCAATTCTCATCACAAGTATCCAGTTCTAGTTGTATCGATCGGGATACAACTCCAAGTGTCTGTTACCGTAGGACATGCTATCGATAGATGTTTTCTTCCCTGCAGGGTGATGTCTACTACACAACCTTCTTCTTGTAGACGTTGTTGGGCCTGCAAGTGCACAGGTTTGTAGGACAGTAGCAAATTTCCCTCAAGTGGATGACCTAAGGTTTATCAATCTGTGGGAGGCGTAGGATGAAGATGGTCTCTCTCAAACAACCCTGCAACCAAATAACAAAGAGTCTCTTGTGTCCCCAACACACCCAATACAATGGTAAATTGTATAGGTGCACTAGTTCGGCGAAGAGATGGTGATACAAGTGCAATATAGATCGTAGATATAGGATTTTTTAATCTGAAAATATAAAAACAGCAAGGTAACTAATGATAAAAGTGAGCGTAAACGGTATTGCAATGATAGGAAACAAGGCCTAGGTTTCATACTTTCACTAGTGCAAGTTCTCTCAACAATAATAACATAGATAGATCATATAACAATCCCTCAACATGCAACAAAGAGTCACTCCAAAGACACTAATAGCGGAGAACAAACGTAGAGACTATGATAGGGTACGAAACCACCTCAAAGTTATTCTTTCGGATCAATCTATTCAAGAGTTGGTACTAGAATAACACCTTAAGACACAAATCAACCGAACCCCTAATGTCACCTAGATACTCCATTGTCACCTCAAGTATCCGTAGGCATGATTATACGATATGCGTCACACAATCTCAAATCCATCCAACCAACACAAAGTGCTTCAAAAAGTGCCCCAAAGTTTCTACCGGAGAGTCAAGAAAACGTGTGCCAACCCCTATGCATAGGTTCATGGGCGGAACCCGCAAGTTGGTCACCAAAACATACATCAAGTGGCATGTGATATCCCATTTTCACCATAGATAAACACAACAAGACATACATCAAGTGTTCTCAAATAAAGACTCAATCCAATAAGATAACTTCAAGAGGGAAACTCAATCCATCACAAGAGAGTAGAGGGGGGAGAAACATCATAAGATCCAACTATAATAGCAAAGCTCGCGATACATCAAGATCGTGCCATACAGAGAACACGAGAGAAAGAGATCAAACACATAGCTACTGGTACATACCCTCAGCTCTGAGGGTGAACTACTCCCTCCTCGTCTTGGAGAGCCACGAGATGATCAAGATGGCCACCGGTGATGGGTTCCCCCTCCAGCAGGGTGCCGGAACGGGCTCCCGAGAGGTTTTTGGTGGCTACAGAGGCTTGCAGTGGCGGAACTCCCGATCTATCTTGATATTCAATGTTTTTAGGTACGTAGGCTTATATAGGAGAAAGAAGTTGGTCGGGAGGTCCTCGAGGGGGCCACGAGATAGGGGCGCGCCCTACAGGGGGGGCGCGCCCTCCTATCTCGTGGCTGCCTCGAGGATCTTCTGACGTGAACTCCAACTCTCCAGGATCATATTCTTCCAAAAAAATCACGCTACCGAAGGTTTCATTCCGTTTGGACTCCGTTTGATATTCCTTTCCTTCGAAATACTTAAACATGCAATAAAACAACAATATGGGCTGGGCCTCTGGTTAATAGCTTAGTCCCAAAAGTAATATAAAGTGTATAATAAAGCCCATAATCATTCAAAATAGAAAATAAAATAGCATGAATGCTTAATAAATTATAGATACGTTGGAGACTTATCACAGGGGTGCACCAACTTACCCACCACGCTCGATTAACTCCGGCTGGACACACTTTCCTGGGTCATGCACGGCCTCGGCCAAACAATACGCGGCAACCCGACCTAGGCCTAATAGAGAGGTCAGCACGCCGGAATAAACCTATGCCCCCAGGGGTCATGGGGGGAACTCTTGCACGTTGCGAGGGCGGCCGGTGAGTAGACCTAGCTACCTCCTTCAAAAAGGCAGGTGCTTACACAGTCCAACCCGGCGCGCACCGCTCAGTCGCTGACGTCTATTAAGCTTCTGCTGATGTATACGACACAGAACGCCCATACTATGCCCACGTGATGGTTAGTGCTATCAGGCCAGAGGCCCCTCGGATCAAATATCCAAATTGTAGTGGATTAGGAACGCGCGGTAACAAGCAAAGACTCACGAAATATGTGACCCCGTTGCCCCATCTCGAGGACTTGCGGCATGGGCTAAGAATGCCCGGCCACGCCTCGTAATTATGTCGCGGGCACCTTCCAGGTCAACCTGACTCCACATCACTCGCAATTATGCTCGCGCGGTACCCCTCAGGGTCGACTTGTCTTCAGTAACATGGTTCAGTGTAAAGTCATAGTAACCATAGTAACCGTGTGTCCAAACATCAAGGGGAAAACCCGAGGAATCACCCCCAGTGAATTCCACTCGATGTAATCGTCAAGGTGAACGTAAGAGGGACCACCCTCGAGGTTCACACTTGAGGGGTTGCACGACAGAGTCGTATCATAAGTGGTTAAAGAGGAAATCAACCTCGATGACCACGACCGAATAGCTACACTACATGGTTAACATCAGAAGTGCTGATGAGGTCTCACCCTCGGTACTCGATGGTAACCCAGTAGTGTCGAGCAACTAAGGGGAAGTGATGTGCGGTGTTGGGGCCTGGTCTTCGATCCCATGGATCGGGTCTTCGATGTTGAAGCAGGGGCAACAAGGACAAGGTGGGGGTCACTGATGGATCACTAACCAACCTATACTAAGCAGTTTAGGATAAGCAGGTAAGGTACAACAACAGATACAAAAGCAGGCTATGCATCAGAATATGAGCAAACAATTACAGTAGCAAAATCTAATGCAAGCATGAGAGAAAGGAAAAGGGCGATATCGGGATGATCAAAGGGGGTCCTTGCCTGGTTGCTCTTGCAAGGAGGGGTCGTCGTCGACGTAGTCGGTCTCGGGGTCTAACAGAGAGAAGAGGGGGAAGAAACAGTAAATATAAAGCAAACATAGCATCACAAAGCATAACGTGGGAATACGTTGTGTCGGGTGTGACCTAACGTATGGCTACATGATATAGGTGAAGGGGGAATTCAACCGAGAATGTATTCCCGGATCCGGACCTGTGTCAGACACATGACCGGAGGGGAATGTTCCATGTTCAGATAGTTAGAGGCATCTGATAGGTATGTGGTTAGTGTATTCGGGTTCGTCTCGTCGTTCCGAGAAACTTTCATATATAATGTTTTTCGCTCCGAGCTACGGTTTATTTTCTATGAATTTTCAAGATTAAACCATTTTCTGGAATTATTTTTATCAACAGAAACTTATTATGACATCAGCATGATGTCAGGGTGAGGTAAGCAGTCAACTGACCCGCTGATTAGTCAAACTGACCAGCAGGTCCCACCTATCATAGACAGTGGCCTTAACAGAGTTTAGTTTCAATTAATCTAACTAAGTAGATAACGGGGGCCCACAGTTAGTGAGTAATCAATTTAAATTTAATTAAGTTAAAAAATTAATTAGTGTTAGGGGCGGGGCCTACCAGTCAGTGACTGGTGGTCGCCCAGTCAGCGAGGTTGACTGGGTCAACTTGGTCAAGGGGGCGAGCGGGGGCCACTGGGGGCACCAGTCAGTGACCCAGGGTGGTGGCCCCGGGCGGGCACGTTAGCGGTGGCATTTGCGCGCCAGCGGCGGATATTACAATGGCGGCGACGCGTCAGAGTTGGGCGGAAAAAGGCCACAGAGGGCCTCCAGGCCGGCGGTTTGGACCTATGGGTGCGTGCCGGCATCGCGCACGCGATGGTGACGATGGCCGGCGCCGGGGATGGTCGGAGCATCGCCAGCGTCGAGGTTTGGGGTCGCCGGAGTTGGGCGGAGGATGGAGTCGGCGACAGGGGACACGAACGGAGGCGCGGGTGGGCTCTTTCGAATGCCGGGTCGACGCCGCGTCGAGTGGTGGTAAAGGCGACGCTGGGGAGGCCGGAGCTGACCGGAGCAGCGACGGGGAGCGGCGGTGGCGCTCGGGCCCCGTTCGAATCGCAGCGGGAGCGGCCGGTTGGGGCTGCGGCTCGGTGCTGTGCGCGCCCTGCAGGGCGCCAGTGACTCGTGCGGGGGTGCAGGAGCGCGCACGGCACGTGGACGGCGACCATGGTGAACGGCGGAGGTCGGTAACACGGTGGAGTGGCTACGGCTAGGCAGAGGGATAGGGGAGAGCGGGGAGAGGAGGGCGATCTCAAAGTGGAGCCGTACGGAGTGACAGAGAGCTCGGGAGGACGCATGGTAGCCAAAATCAGCAATGAACGCCGGCGATCCGAAGGTTGAAGACGGGTGCGTTCCGGTCGGAGGAGAGGCGCTTGGCTCAACCCCGATGACATAGGCGATGTGGACGAGGACGAGGAAGCCGGTGAGCATGTCGGGGAGGCGAACAGGGCTCGGTGGTCGTGAACTTCACGGTGGCGAGGCCATGGTGGCGTCGGGAGGAAGTGGCAGAGAGGGAGAGGGGCGAGGAGAGGTGATCCGTGGCAAGCCCAGAGGGAAGCGGAGAGCGCGAGGGTAGGGGAGTGAGTGTAGTGGGTAGGATCGAGGCGTCGAGGCGCTGGCGGCCTTATGCGCGTGGGGGCATCGCCGGCGAGGGAGTCCGGTGGCAACCGCGCCTGTAGTGGTGTGCAACCGAGGAACAAGGAGGCGGGGTGTCCGGTGCGGGGAGCTGGGCCGGCTAGTGGATGTGGGCTGAGGCCCAAATGGGATAGGGGGCTTTCTCTCTCTCTCTCTCCTCTGACTTTTCCCTTTTCCTTTTCTTTTTGTTTCTTTTATTTGCTCTGCTTTGCATTTTTCTTTTAGTACCAAATGAGTTTGTTTTGAACAAAACTTGGCACATAAAACTAAACACAATACCTTGAGATGGAACAAAAAGTTTGGATTCAAAAGGAGTTGCCTAATCAATTTTAGAAATTGAAATGGACATCTTAAATACTGCTGGACCAGATAATAAATTCCCAGGGGCAATTTGGGAATTCCAAAAAATTTGGGTTTAACACGAAAAATATCTAGGGATTATTTTCGATAGGATGAACAATTTTATTTGCATCAAAGAAGAAGCAAATATTTGACATGCAATTTGAATTTGAATTTGTATCATATTTTCGACAAGTGGCATTTTGGCATGATGATCATGATGACATGACCTTCATTAGGGGGAGATTACTGTAGTGTGAAGCTGGGGATGTTACAAATCTCCTCCCCTACAAGAAATCTTGTCCCGAGATTTAAGCGGGGAAGTAAAGAATAAATTTGGGTGAACTGACCCTTATTGGGTTAATTGTCTGTTAAACAATGTAGGGAATGTGATAGAAGTAACTCTCGAGTTGAAACTTAAGAAAACTTTGAGAGCAAAATATAAAGGTACCATAAGAAGTTTCAACTGAATGGACAAACGAATGATACCTGAATGGAGTGAGAGGAAGGGGGTTTAGAGCATCGGGAATAGATCATCTCTCGGAAGGTGTCTCGTGACATGATAAGAAGCCAAATGCAAGAATATTTTGGAATCAAAGATAAAGAGGAGAGTCAGGTTTCGATCGTGTGGAACTGTGGGTTATGGTCCCACCATGTGGGTTAAAAGCAGGAAAGCACTAACATTTTGTACGGTCATGATAGCAAGGCAGGTCAGAGGATAGCCTGCCGATTATGTTGGCAACAACGTTGGTACCAAGGGCGAGGGACGAAGAGAATCATTTTCCTGCTCGTAAGACGAGGCGGACCAATACGCAAAGTTCTCGTCCATTGGTGGTTACCGGAATGTCATCAACAATAGTAACAGGGTCTTACTGATAGAGTTGTACACCGAGGTGCTTACTTAAGCAAGGATTTATCTCTGCTTAGACAAGTTAGATTACAAGAAAGGTGAAACAAACAATGGAAAGGAAAACGTGATTATTATGATAATCAGACCAATGGAAAGGAAAGATGTTTATACCCAAGTATTGGGAGTATATCCTTCCCAAGGGGAAGCGGAGCAGGATATACATGATATGACAGCATGTTCAAAAGCATTTAGATAAAGGGGGCGAGGGAAGAATTATGATATTACCCATACAATGGTGTTTGGATAATCGATCATGAAACATTTAGCATTGTGTTTTGAATGCTCTTGTTGATGATCGGAGTACCACAGTCATGCTTCGGGATAGCATCGACATGGTCATCAGGTAAAGGCCAAACCTCGGATTCACAAAGGATCCATCGGGAACAACTTATAAATTAATTCGTTCAATTTTAGAAAGAAAAATGGTGAGGATAGGGCCCACAGGCTCAGTAACAATTCATCGAGGGGGCAAGGATGATATTTCTCATCATGAATTCGATTGATAACCTGGAAGAGCTCAGAATATTGATGATGTCCACGACATATTTGTCGAGAGGTTTCATTTAAGATGTAATCGATCGATGATGACATCGAGTCAAAGAAATGATGAAGTGAAAGGTTATTGGAATCATGGGTACGACACAAACTCGAAGTCAAGCTTGCTGTTCAAGGCGAAATGATATGACGAGGGAGATCGACATAGGCTTAGCTCATTATCAAAACTTGTGCTCCAGGGAGGACCAGGTAGCACCATTAAAATTTAGCACGATAATGATATAGCCGGCCAGGCTAGTAATGAATTGAAGGATTATTAAACTCATAAGCAATGAAAATTACTTAGAGTTATAGAATCAGAGTGCGGAATCAATTCAACTGATTCACTTATCGATGTCCTCGAGTGATTAATAACTCAGATCCCGGGGGAAGTCTGAAATCGGTGAGAAGCAATACTAGATGAAGACTCATAGGAAGCAACATAGTTCTTTGTTATTCTCGAGATACCAATGGATAATACTCGAAGAAAGATCAAAATAGAGGTTGCGGAGAGGTATTGATCTGCAGAAGACAACTACTTTACTTCTCCGAGAAATAGAATCAAAGGAGAGCAATCCTGGTCGGAAGCACGGTTGCAAAGGACAAAACCCCAGATATAACATGAACTTATACCAAGGGGATAATTAATTTTAAGAGAAGCTTCCATGATAAGATCTACATCGTGTCTATGGGCATGAACACAAAGTTCAAGGTCGACTCCCACTTCTCCAATGCATGACCTTTCATTCACTGCTCTATTAAAAATGATTTGAGTGTGGAAACTTACCTGGTGAAATACTAGAGGAGTATGACCCTTGAAAACTTTCGGGTTCACACAGATTAAAGAAGGCATAGGTTCGACCCATCGGGGCATCTTAGAAACATACACTACGAACTCCAGGAGTAATTAACACAAGCTCGAAAGTAGAGCATGGTTGACAAAAGCAGAGTGTCGGAGTCAAAGCAGATGATACAATTACAGAAGGTATTATGTATCAGGGAAAAACTCAAAAGACTTTGGATGTGAAGGACATTGCCGGATAAAAACCCAGTAATGGATCTGGCATTTCATGATTGAGTTGATGTGAGTATCGGTAATTAATCAGATGAAGAAGGGGATACATAGGCAATCGGCTTATAGAAACGTCTGAATGATTTGGTGCTTGGGTACAAAGGAATTATGATTTCAAGTCAAAGGATCAGAAGCAGAGGCTCTGTTCAAAAGATGAGTAAGTTGAATAGACTTAGAGGTGCACCCGATCAAATCTTGATTGGGCAAGAACCAACTCATAATCGGAGTGATGTCGGAAATGGAAAGAAAATTTCCAAGGATTAATTGATGATTGCGAGTGTTCGCTCACACGTTGAATCCATAGTAACAGAATGACAACCACAAAGAATTTTAAAGATAATTGCTAGACATATGGAATTAATCCTAGTGCAAGCAGGCACGGAGAATCAAGAGCAATAGGCTGCAGAGGATTTTCAGAAGATCACATTGTATTTCCAAGTATTTTGGAAAGCATAAGAACAACTGGGAATGAACGCGTTCAGTGATTTATCCGTAGAGCAAAAAGAAGCCGCAAAGCAGAAGGCACAAAGGATTCTTGGAACAACGGAGAGTGTTAGGGGTAACTTGTAACAACAAGAGCAACTGGGGATGAAGGTACAAACGGCAAGGATGTTATCCATGGGGACTTATCGGTGGTCAGGAACTGCAAAGCAGTGGGCACAGGGTCTCGGGAAACATCGAGGAGTATCCCAGAATCTTCTGGCGAAGCAAGCGATCATTGGTAATGTCGGGGCTCTCTGGGAGGAAGTGGGTACGAGAACCTAATGTCAAAGTTTGTAACATGTTTAACCCAAATAGATGAGAGATCAGAATGCCAGAGTACAGACGAGGAATAAAAGAACCTAATACCACCCAATGGCATCGTGGGCCCGTAAGCCACTCAGCCAAGTTAGTAAAACAGTTTTGGATGACTAGACTCAACTTCGGCCAAGGAGTAGGAAGGGGGTCTACCTATAGGCAGTCGGCTTTGATACCAACTTGTGACAACGTCGATTCAATCGTACACTAATCATACACGAAATGTGTACGATCAAGATCAAGGACTCACGGGAAGATATCACAACAGAACTCTAGACACAAATTAAAATAATACAAGCTTGATATTACAAGCCAGGGGCCTCGAGGGCTCGAATACATAAGCTCGAATACACAGAGTCAGCGGAAGCAGCAATATCTGAGTACAGACATAAGTTAGACAAGTTTGCCTTACAAAGGCTAGCACGAAAGCATCTACGATCGAAAAGGCAAGGCCTCCTGACTGGGAGCCTCCTAACTACTCCTGGTCGTCAGCGGTCTCCACATAGTAGTACGCACCGGCGGTGGCATCTGGCTCCTGGGCTCCGACATCTGGTTGCATCAACCGGTAAAAAAAGAAAGGGGGAAAAGGGGGAGCAAAGCAACCGTGAGTACTCATCCAAAGTACTCGCAAGCAAGGATCTACACTACATATGCAACATTATCAAAGGAAGGTCAGATATGTGGATCTGTCGCAGAAATGCCAGTAGAGAGAAGGCCTAGTCCTATCGAAGACTAGCATCTTCTGGAAACCACCATCTTGCAGCAACAGGAGGGAGTAGAGTAGCATAAAGTAAAGTAGTAGTAGTGTTATCAACCTCGGTCAGAGATCTTTTCTCGACTCCTTGCGAGAGAGAAATCCCAGAGCCATACTATCCAATTGTTATCACAATCCAATTCTCATCACAAGTATCCAGTTCTAGTTGTATCGATCGGGATACAGCTCCAAGTGTCCGTTACCGTAGGACAGGCTATCAATAGATGTTTTCTTCCCTGCAGGGGTGCACCAACTTACCCACCACGCTCGATTAACTCCGGCCGAATACACTTTCCTGGGTCATGCCCGGCCTCGGCCAAACAATACGCCGCAGCCCGACCTAGGCCTAATAGAGAGGTCAGCACGCCGGACTAAACCTATGCCCCCAGGGGTCATGGGCCATCGCCCCGGGAACTCCTGCATGTTGCGAGGGCGGCCGCTGAGCAGACCTAGCTACATCCTTCAAAAAGGCAGGTCCTTACGCAGTCCAACCCGGCGCGCGTTGCTCAGTCGCTGACGTCTATTAAGCTTCGGCCGATGTATACGACGCAGAACGCCCATACTATGCCCACGTGATGGTTAGTGCTATCAGGCCAGAAGCCCCTCGGATCAAATATCCAAATCATAGTGGATTAGGAACGCGCGGTAACAAGCAGAGACTCACGAAAGATGTGACCCCATTCCCCCGTCTTGAGGACTTGTGGCAGGGTCTAAGAATGCCCGGCCACGCCTCGCAATTATGCTCGCGCGGGTACCCCTTAGTGTCGACCCATCTTTAGTAACATGGTTCAGTGTAAAGTCATAGTAACCATAGTAACTGTGTCGTGGTGGGTGCACGGCAGATGCCAAGGGATGGCTAAAGAAAGGAGGAGGCTCGAGGGCAATGGTGGGCTCCAGAGGTGAGGTTGGTATGAGCGGGCGCGGGACGCCAGACATACCCAGGTTCGGGGCTCTCCGGAGAGATAATACCCCTAGCCCTGCCGAGTGTCGTTTGATGTTCAATAGTACAATGTCGCTCCTGGAGCTGTATGGGGGAGGAAGGAAGCTGGCCTAGGCTTAGGCTGCTCCTTCTCTCTGGGGTTGCTGTTTTGGTGGTTAGTTCTGCGCTTAATTGCTTTCATTACCCGTATATGTGAGGGCTCCTGGGGGGGTTATAGACCAATCCCCAGGGGTACAATGGTAATGTTACAAGTCGGTGGGTTCGGGTAGTCGGCGTCCTGGGACCAGCTGGGGCCTGTGGTTCGCCGGGTTCCCCTAGGTGCGGGCCTCGCATGCCTAGGGGGACTGTGCTCCATCTTGTCGATCGTCAGGGCATGGCCGAGTCGATACATTGGCGCTCCGGCAAGTCCCCGCTTGCAGTCGTCAGCGGTGAGGGCGGGGGCACTGTAGCCATGCCAGCCCTGGTCAGCGGGTAGGTGAGGGGCACTGTTGCCACATTCCGGCTGACCAGAGGCATGGGCGGGACACTGTTTCCTTGGTCATCGGTGATTGAAGACTCGTCCAATCGTGGATGGATTGCGGAGCACGCCACGGGTGGAGCTGGCTTGTTGAGGAAGCTTTGGTTGTGCCGGGTTCGGCTGTCTTGTGCTAGTTGTTGAGGCCGAGTCGACGCGTCTTGCCGGGTCGGAGAGCTTGGCCGGGTTGCGGGGCTTGGCCGGGTCGAGCGACCCGGCCAAGCGCGTGCTGGCTTGAGGGGCGATGATGGCCCCGTTGTTTTTAAAAGGATCCGGGTACCGTTGCCTGCCCAGGGTTCATCCCCCCGACAGTAGTCCCCGAAGCTATGAAGGTCCACCGTCTTTAGATGAGTGGGCCTTTGCAGTTTCCCCCTTATGCAAGGCGGATTCGACGAGCGCCGGGTCCGGCAACACCCACCGTGTGCCGGTTTTCTCGGAAACCGGATCGCGGGATCCCGGCGATGGCAGGAACCGAGGAGTCCGTCGAATCTTGGGGCAATCCCTCGGGCTTCGCACGGGTGCCACATGGTGCCCGGAAGTCGGAAGGTCTGACGACAGCCACGCGCGTGGACGGATCGGGCGACGGGTTAGGGCCGCCGCCGCGCTTCTTGGCCCACGCGGCGCGATTTATAGCAGCGTCTGGGGGCCGGTTGCTCTTCCCCAGGCAGTTACTGCGTGTGTAAGTGCACACTTATTGCGGGGTAGTGGAAAGGGTGCGTGCAGACGATCCCACTCCCCCATGATCAAACCGAGAGTTATAAATCGGGGGGCAGGGGGCGGCGGACATCATTCTCGCACGCGCCCTCCTGCCCGTTAGCTCTTGCCTTGCTCTTTGCAACCGACGCACTGCGGCGCCCGCTGCTCCGAGAAGAACTTCTCCGTCGTCCATCCTATTTCTCCTTCCTTCATTCATGGCACTACCGTTGGGCTCTTGGATGGGCTCGAATGTCACCACCGAGGACATCGCCAATCTTCGGTCGTCGCGACGCATACCGCGGGAGACGGATGTCGCCATTCGTCTGCCGTGCGGTGAGTAGAGGCCGCAGACCGAGGAGTTGGAGCGCGTGGTCTTCCTCACGCACTTCCAGTGTGGATTTTGGCTGCCAGTGAGCACCTTCTTCCGCACGTTCCTGGAGTTCTTTGGGCTCCAGCCGCATCATCTAGGCGTCGGCGCCATCGTCCAGCTCTCCGGCTTCGTCACCCTCTACGAGGTGTACCTGGGGGCTGAGCCTACGATCGACATCTGGGCGCACTTATTCTCGCTGAAGCAGCAAGGCCCGTCGGCCAGAGAGTTCGCCGACTGCGGCGCCACCGTCATCTTGAAGCGGTCGGGGGCGGACTTCCCCAAGATCCCGCCGGAGGATTCTGCCAAGAAGTGACAGAACTCCTTCTTCTATGTCCACAACTTGGGTGTGGACCACATCAATCTTCCGGCCTTCGCCATCGCGCCGCCGCGGGTGAAGTTGAACTGGGGCTACTCCCCCTGGCGGCTATCGCAGGAGATTCTCAATCTCTGCGAGCGTGTGACGGTAATGAGGACACGGGAGGTGCTCACCAGCAACGACCTCATCACCGCATTCGTCATGCGCCGGGTCCTTTCGCTGTAGAGGCGCTCCTGCCTCATTGGCGAGATGGTCGGCCTTCAAGATCCCAACCGCATGGGGTCGACACCGCTGACGGCGGAGCAGATCGTTCGCCGGGTGAACGACATCTCCAAAGACAACCATGGGGAGGACTGGCGCTTCTGCAAGGCGCCGCACAGCGAGTCGAACTTGGCGCCACAGGTGAGTGTCTGGTCGCCTTACTTTTCTGCTGCGCACCTCCTCGTCCGACCTGACGCGACGCGGGAGGTGCTTCTGAACGCGATCCGACATCCTTACGCCCGGGCTCCATCGCAGGTGGCGCCAGTGGCGCCAGAGGAGCCCTCGGCCCACGGCGGGGAGGAGGAGGCCAAGGCCGACGCCAGCGCTAGGCGTTGTGCAGGTAAGTCCTGAATTTTTCTTCATGTATCTTGAGTTGTTGACCGCGGCACAACACGGGCGATGCTGACGCGAGTTGCTGGTGTAGTGGCGTTGGGCGGGGTAGGCGGCGACGCGGGCGGAGCCAGGTCGTCTCATGGGGCGACGCCGAGCCGCCCGCATGGGAAGGACAGTGTCGCGCCGTGGCCCCGGGCCCCGAAGCGCACGGTGGACCTGTCCAGGGCTGGGAGGCCGGCCAAGAGGAAGCGCGGCGCTGGGCATGGGAGGCCAACCCCAGTCCTGGTCTTGTCAAGGTAAGCTTCATCTTCCGTACGCGTCCGGGCTGTCAAGCCAGCCTTGTTTCTTTTTTGCTCATTCTGTCTTCTTCTTCAGGTCGCCAATCGCGTTGGCCAGGGTGGTGGCGGACGCCGCGGCCGCCGAAGGGACCGTGTTCCGTAGGAGCCGGTCCGACCTCGCCGACCAGGTCGAGGCGGAGGGACGGGCCGACTCGGACCTCGGCCTGGACTCAAACGACGCCGAGGGCTTGGCCTGGCGGGACAGGAACAGGGCCGAGGTGGAGCTGGAGGTGGCGGCGGTCCGGGCTTGGACCGACGTGGCGGCGGCATGGGCGCGAGCCGGCCTGGCGCTAGATGCCGGAGGGCACGATGGTGGCGGCGACGGTCTTCGAGCCGTCGTCGGGGAGAGAGCGCGGCCGTGAGGGCTGGGCTGAGGTGGTTATCCTCGACCGGGAGGTCGTGGAGGTGGAGGATGATACCCAGCCGCAGGTCGACGTCGTCGAGTGAGCGGGGGCTGATGGAGGTGGTGGCGGCGCTGTTTTGGAGCAGGCGCCACAGGGACAGCGCGCGAGGTGCCGCCGGTGTTGGAGGAGGTACCGCGGGCGGTGGTGCCGGAGGCCACCCCGGCAACTGGGCCGGTGGTGGCGCAACTGGCCGTCCTGGTGTCCGGAACGGAGGTGGCGACGCAGGGCGTCTCGGCGTCCGGGTCGTCGACGTCGCCCAAGAGGGCGTCGGAGGAGGTGCCGGCCGCGTCGGGAGTGGCTAGCGGGGAGCACGCCTTGGTGCCCCGGCAGGGAGGACGCCGAGCCGCCGTGTCGCAGCCGGCACAGAGCAGGAGCACCTTGGTCTTCGGGCCTCAGACCCAGGAGGAGGCAGCGATGGACACCGTCAGCCGACGCCTGCGCGGCCGGACAGACCAGCTCGAGGCCTTTGCCCAGGCCGAGGTGGAGCAGACGCGTGACCTGGAGCGCGCCGTTCTGGTAAGTTTCTTCTTTTTCACAATTTCTTCTTTGTGAGGGCACGCCAGTGCACCCACTGGGTGTAGCCCCCGAGAATCAAGCCAATGAAATAGTAGTTGGGTCGAATCTATAGAGCATTGTCCTTGTTCTTATTTCTTCCTTCTTCAACAACTCGATGCCTACCGGGTCGGCGCATTCAACCCTCTCCTGGGCAAGTACTGGGATCTCAAGGAGCAGCTCGCCGCCAAGGAGGAGGAGCTTCGCGTCGCTGAAGGTATCTTCATGCTCTAGTGGGGGCGCGATAGCGCACCCACTGGGTGTAGCCCCGAAATTCGGGCCAACTGTGTAATAGTTGGGCCAAATCTTAAGTCTTGATTTCTCATTTGCTGAGTCCTTCTTTTTCGCAGATGAGGTGCTGTCCTCGCGGACTCATCTGCTTCGGGCTGGTCATCACTATGACCGGCTCATTGTCGACACCGGCCGCATTGGCGTCGAGGCGGCGCAGGCGAGGGCGGAGGCATCCGCGGCCCGACGGTCTCTCGACGAGGCCAACCAGCTACATGAGCAGCTGGCAGGTCACAAGAGCCACCTCAAGGCCGAGGTGAAGCTTCTTAAGGTGGAAGCCACCAAGGTGGTGGAGGCGCAACTGGCCCTGGTCGAGGCGGACCAGCAGTGCGGCCGGATGGCCGACGACAAGGGGCGGCTCCAGGCCTAGGTGGATCGCCTGCGAGGGCAAGTTACCACGGCTGAGGGGGCCCGGCAGGACGAGCCTCGTCGTCGCGAGGCGGCCGAGAAGGCGGTCGACGACAAGGACGCCGAGCTGAAGGCGGCCGATCTGGAGAAGGCGCTCCAGGAGCGCGACCGCACCATTGAACGGGAGCGGCATGGTTCGTTGCTCGAAGCGCAGCACCTGGAAGAGTCCTTCTCCAGTAAGTGCTTTTCTTGTGTTTTCCGAGTCGGGATCCGACCTTTCGTCCTTGTTGTCCTTCTTCTGATATGCATCGCCTTTTTGTGGCAGGAGCCTTTCCGAAGACGCAACGGTTGGCGGAGGAAGCTGTCCGCTTTCAGCGCGACCCGACCAGAGTCGTTGGATCCGGAACGGACCCGCGGGTGGCGTGGACCTTCCCGGAAATCATGGCCGCTGCTGAGGCCCGCCTGCGAGTCTTGGGGACGCAGATGGGGAGGCTGTCCCAGGCCGGCACCGCGATGACGGCGGCCCTTTGGCCGGACTCCGTCGAGCCGAGCAGCTTCACACACCTGATGCGTTGGTTGGAGATGGGTCCGGACCGGCATCACGAATGGCGTGTCTCCGCCACTCGTGCCGGTGTTGAGATGGCGCTTCGGTTCACGCTGTCTTGGCAGTCGGACCTGTAGCTGGATGCACTGATGGGCCAGCGGGCCGGCTCGGAGCAGCTGTTGCAGGGGCAAGCCGGCCGTATTGCCCCCCGGGCCAGCTACATCGCCGAGTTCGCCTTCCACGACGAGTTCCCCCCGAGCAGACGGAAGACGGCAGGGTCGTGGATGGGGACGACTACGACTTGCTTCTCCATGAACTGGAGGGGAGCTCCGAGGAGACGGGCGTCTACCGCGATGGGGGTGCCGAGAAGGACACCGATGCCTCGTTGGACCCGGAGGCCGCCAGGGGAGAGCCGTCAACGTCGCGACGCGGCGCTGGAGATGCCTGAGACATTCTTAGTAGAATTTGTTAAGTAGCAAGTCAACCCACCCACTGGGGGTTTTTAGGGTGTAATGAACTCGGGCCGTGGCCCTTTTAAATATTTATGTGTAAATGTCGTGAGTGTTTTTGCTTTTGCCTTCCGTTTTTTGGACCGATTTCTTGCGCTTTTCCTTTCTCAAAACCTCCCCCCCCCGAGTCAGACGGCCGAGGTTCCGGTCCGTGACAAGGAGTTTGGTTCTTTGAGAGGAGCGTGCAGGACTTGGGCTCTTCAAAATGTTGAGCGCAAGCGAAACACCCACTTGGCCGGCTGGCGGCAACCCGGCGAGGCCGGTTGGCGAGTAGCCGGTCGTGCGGCTGTTTATTTTCTGAGCGGCGCGCCGGGTTGATCGACCCGGCAGCCTTTGACTTGGCGTTTGAAGCATGAAGGAGCTTTGGCCCGTTGTGCTTGCCAGCCGACAACCGAATCCGGATCTGTGGCTTTAGGGGGAAGTGGGGGACCGCAGCATCCTTGCTGTATCAGGAATCACCAAGAAAAGCGGCGGGGTGGCGATCGAGCCGGCCAGCCCCAGAGCCCCCGGGTCGAGCGGGTCGGACCGGTTGCCGGGTTCAGTGGCATAGTGATGCAAGAAAGTAGGGACACAATAAATTGGTCAACAAAAGGCAGACCCCGAGTTTCGTTCGGGAACCCCATAGTTTCATGCGTTTACAAAAGGCGACGATACATACACTCGTGCGGCTAAATGTAAAACTGGCGGAGGAGTTCCGCGTTCCACGGCCGGGTCGTTTCTTCGCCGGCGGTGTCTCTCTTGCGCTTCTTTGACTTGCGTGCGCTGATGAGGTAGTAGGCGTTGCGATCGCGCAAGGCCCTGCTCACGATGAATGGGCCCTCCCATGGAGGGGACAGCTTGTGCTGGCCTTCTTGCCCTTGGACGGGTCGGAGGAGGAGGTCGCCCTCGCGGAACACGAGGGGCTTGATCTTCTTGCTGTGGTAGTGCCTCAGGCCCTGCTGGTAGATGGCCGAACGCCTGAGCGCCAGGAGGCGTGCTACTTCGAGCAGGTCGACGTCGTCTTCGTGGGCTTCTCTGGCTTCGGCTTCGGCGTACGACGCGCGGTGAGTCGAACTCGACGTTGGTCAGAATGGCGGCTTTGGCTCCATAGACGAGGAAGAACGGGGTGAACACGAGCGACAAATTCGGCGTGGTGCGGAGACTCCAGAGAATGGCCGGCAACTCGTCAAGCCAGCTGCCGGGTGAGCGGATGAGTGGCTCAACGAGTCGTGGATTGACGCCGGACAGATGAGTCCGTTGGCCTACTCGACCTGCCCGCTGGATTGCGGATGTGCAACGGAGGCCAGGTCGAGGTGGATGTCGGAGACGGAGCAGTATTGCTCGAGCGCGTCCTTAGTGAAGATGGTGCCGTTGTCCGTGATGATGTTGTTCGGCATGCCGTAGCACACCGTTATGTCCTTGATGAACTAGACGGCTGTTGGCCCGTCCAGTTTCTTGATCGGTCGTGCTTTGATCCACTTGGTAAATTTGTCCACTGCCACCAGCAGGTGCGTCATGCCGCCACGAGCAGTTTTGAAGGGTCCCACCATGTCGAGTCCACAGAACGCGAAGGGCCAGGCGATCGGAATGGTGCGGAGTGCTGATGCCGGCTGGTGGCTGCGTTTGCTGAAGCGCTGGCACCCCTCACACTTGAGAACGAGTGACTTGGCATCTTGGAGGGCCATGGGCCAGTAGAAACTGTGCCGGAACGCCTTGGCCACCAGGGATCGCGACGCGGCGTGGTGCCCGCATTCGCCCTGGTGTATGTCGAGGAGGATGTCGATGCCCTGTTCCTACTCGACGCAGCGCTGGAACACGCCGGTGGAGCTGTGCTTGACGAGCTCGTTGTTGATGATGTTGTAGGCGGACGTTGCCGGGCTTCGGTCTCATCCATGGAGAGAACCTCGTTCTCCAAGAATTATGATATTGGGAGGGCCCAAGAATGAGCCGTAACCACGATGAAGACGGCCACAAGGGTGGGTTCCGGGTCGGCAGCTCCCGAGCCGGGTTGAGCAGCCCCCGGGTCAAGATGGTGATGGCCGGGTCTGGGGTGATGGCGGCCGGATCAAGCTGAGCAGCCCCCGGGCCGGGTTCCGCAGCCCCTGGACCGGGTTGAGGTGCGGCCGGGTCGTCTTGAACGTGAATGGACTCGGAGTCCAATGACGGCTTCACGTACGGCTTGTGTAGGTGCTCGATGGAGATGCCGGACAAGATGGACTGCCAGGACGAGTCGATCTTGGCGAGCGTGCCGGCCGCTTCATTCTCTGCGCGCGGGCCGTGGAGGAACTCGCAGCCCTCAAAGGACCCAGACAGCTTCTGGACGAGGAAGGGTAGCTTGCCATGTTGGAGTCACGGGCGTCCCACTTGCCAGAGCACTGCTGCACCACTAGGTCCGAGTCTCCGTAGCACAAGATGCGCCGGATGCCGAGTTCCTTCGCAAGACGGAGGCCGTGCACAAGGCCTTCATACTCGGCGATGTTGTTGGAGGCGGCGAAGTGGATCTGGAGCGCGTAGCGGAGTCAGTCGCCCTTCGGGGATGACACTACGATGCCGGCCCCTAGGCCGAGTCGCATCTTGGATCCGTCGAAGTGCATGTGCCAATGCGTTGAGTCGGGGGGTGGCGGTAAGTACTGGGTCTCGGTCCAGTCGACGAGGAAGTCGGCCAGGGCCTGAGACTTGATCGTGGTGCGGGGCTCGTAGAGGATGGTGTGGCCGTCCAGCTGGAGCGCCCACTTGGCGACCTGGCCAGAGGCATTCCGGCACCCCATGATTTCTCCGATAGGCCCCATGCTGACCACGGTGACAACGTGCTCTTGGAAGTAATGCTTCAGCTTCTTGGCGGTAAAGTACACGCCATAACACATCTTCTGTTGGTGCGGGTAGTTCTGCTTGGAGATGGAGAACACCTCGCTCAGGTAGTAGACCGGGCGCTGGATGGCTTGGATCTTGCCCTTCTCTGGTCGCTTGACCACCAGCACCATGCTGACCGCCCGCGAGGTCGCGGCTATGTAGGGCAACAGCGGCTCCTTGTCGGTCGGCGCGGCCAGGACTGGTGCGGTGGAGAGCATGCGCTTGAGGTCTTGGAAGGCATCGTCTGCCTTGTTGTTCCATTCGAACGGGTTCGTCTTATTCATCAGCTGGTACAGGGGTAGTGCCCTCTCGCCCAACCGGCTTAGAAACCGGCTGACCAAGGCCAAGCATCCGATGAACTTCTGGACATCGCGCAGCCGAGCCGGCTTGCGCATGCGCTCGATGGCCTTGATCTTCTCCGGGTTCGCTTCAATGCCGCGTTCCGAGATGAGGAAGCCGAGTAGCTTTCCGGTCGGGACGCCGAAAACGCACTTTTCCGGGTTAAGATTGACCTTGTATTTGTGGAGGTTGGCGAATGTTTCCTTCAAGTCATCGAGGAGCATGAGGTGCTGCTTGGTCTTCACCATGATGTCGTCCACGTAAACGTGGATATTGCGGCCGAGTTGCGGCAGCAGGCATTTCTGCATGCAGCATTGGAAGGTGGCGCCGGCGTTCTTCAAGCCGAATGACATGGTGATGTAGCAATACGCCCCAAAGGGCGTGATGAAGGACGTCTTAAGGGCGTTGGTCGGGTCCAACTTGATCTGGTGGTAGCCGGAGTAAGCGTCCAGGAAGGACAGGAGCTCGCACCAGGCAGTTGAGTCGATGAGTTGGTCGATCCGCGGGAGAGCGAACAGATCCTTGGGACAGGCCTTGTTGAGGCTGGTGTAGTTGATACACATACTCCATGTCTTGTTCTTCTTCAGGACGAGGACTGGATTGGTCAGCCACTCAGGGTGAAACACTTCCATTATGAAGCCAGCCGCCAAAAGCTTGGCGACCTCTTCACCAATGGTTCTTCTCTTCTCTTCGGAAAAACGTCGTAGGGGCTGACGGACAGGCTTGGCATCCTTGCGGACGTGAAGTTTGTGCTTGGCTTACTTCCTCGGGATACCCGGCATGTGCTGGGGGGTCCATGCGAAGATATCCCGATTCTCACGGAGGAAGTCGACAAGATCGCCTTCCTATTTGCTGTCGAGGCGGGCGCCTACGGCAACGTACTTGCTGCAGCTAGGGTCTTCTGGGTTAAGCTTCACTTTCTTGGTCTCCTTGGAGGGCTTGATGGCGGCCTCGTCGTCCTGGTCCTTGGTCTGCCAGGGCGACGATCCGGTCGAGCTGGCGCCGCTCCTCGGCAATGACCAGTGAGTCCGCCAGCTTGGCGCCGTCTCGGGCGCACTCCAGGGACTTGCGGTAATCGCCGGTGATGGTGATGAGGCCCTTGGGACCCAGCATATTCATCTTCAGATACATGTAATGGGGAACTGCCATGAACTTGGCAAGTATTGGCCGGCCCAGCAATGCATGGTACGTGCTGGACAGGTCCACCACTTCGAACCAGATTGGTTCGCGTTGGAAGTGGCTACTGTCACCGAACAAGACGTCGAGCCGGACCCGACCAATGGGAGAGCAGGAGAGGCCGAGCACGATGCCGTGGAAGATCGTTCGGGTCGGCTCCAGGTCCTCAGCCTTGAGGCCGAGCTTGGTCATCTTATCGCGGTAGAGGATGTTGAGGCTGCTACCGCCGTTGATGAGGACTCGGGAGAACTTGCACGTGCACCACGCGACGATTGTGGGGTTGAGGACGAGGGCGTAACTACCCAGACTTGGCATGACCATCGGGTGGTCCTACCGGGTCAAGGTGATAGGGCGATCCGACCAGTACATGAACTCTGACTTGGCCGGGACGACGGTGTTCACCTCCTGCCGAAGGAGGCGCTCGCTGTGCTTGTCGTCGCCGAGGCTGGTGAAGATGATGTAGGCTGCATTCTGGTCTGGGTAGGCATCGCCGCGCATCGCGCCGCCAGCTGGAGGCGGCGGTGGAGGTGGAGGCAGCTGCCCCGCGCCTCGAGCCGGAGCCAGAGGAGACGGACGTCGCCCCTCATGATGTGCTTGGTGATGGCGCATTGCCGAAGCGTGTGCATGGACGGTCTTGCGTCACCGTGGTGCTTGCAGGGGGCGTCAAGCATCTCTTCGAAGCTCATGGCAGGCTGCCACGCCATCTTGCCGGTCTGCCGACGCTTCGCCGCCGGGTCCGCCGCGGGCTCGATGGCCGCGACAAGCCGGTTGTTGTGGCGCTGCGCCGGCTGGTCGGCCTTGCACTTGTTGTTCTGGTGATGCTATTGCCGGCTGCTTTCGTCGGCCGGCTTCGGAGGGGGAACCAGCTTCGCCTTGCCGGCTTCATCCAGCGCTCCTGGATCTTCATGGCGGAGTCGGCGTTGGTGTATTTGTCTGCCGTTACCATGAGTGTGGCCATGGTGGCCGGCTCAGAGCGTAAGAGCTTGTGCTTGAGGAGGGTGCCGTCTCGGCACCCGCTGACGAAGTACTGGATCGCCTGGACTTCATGGACGCCCTCATAGCTGTTCCGAAACTCGGTCCAGTGTGCGAGGTACTCGCGACCGGTCTCCGTTGGCCCCTGCACGCACATGGCAAGCTGGCTAGGGCGGCCGGGTCGCTTGTAGGTCCCCGTGAAGTTGTGGACGAAGGCTTGCTCGAAATCGACCCACGTGTTGATGCTGCCCATCGGCAGACTGTTCAACCACGTGCGAGCCGACCCTAGAGCATGAGCGGTGCATAGCGTACGACGAGACGGCGATTGGCACTGGTGATGCCAATGGCCGTGGTATATTCGGTGAGCTAGTCTTCTAGCTTCACGGTCCCGTTGTACTTGGGGGTGTCGAGGGGGAGCATGAACCCTTTGGGAAAGGGCTCTTTCCGGATGCATGGGCCGAAGCATGCTGGCCCGATAGCGCCGCTCTCTTCCACCTCCAGGGAGTGAGCGACCTGATAGAGGCGGTGGCGAGCGTCGGCGTCGTTGATGGCACGCGGGCCGAGTCGACTGGTGGCCAGTCCCTGGGGGGCCTGGTGTCACGCCCAATATGCGACCCTATCCAAAAGCAACACGAAGGTCCCACTAAGGATAGACCCGCATATTGAAACGCTTTTGCAAGGTGGATATCATTACATCAACATTACATAATAGATAGGGATACATACAAGAGGCATACAATGCCACATGAATACAACAATACAACATACAAGAACAACATCCGACTACGGATGAATCATAAACAGAAACTCAAACAATATCCACCCTGCTAGCCCAGGCTGCCGACCTGGAACCTATCCCCTGATCGACGAAGAAGCAGAAGATGAACTCAAGCAAGCAAACATCACTCTCGCGTCATGATCATCGCATAACCTGTACCTACAACTGTTGTAGTAATCTGGGAGCCACGAGGACTCAGCAATCCCATTACCATGGGTATCAAGACTAGCAAAGCTTAATGGGAAAGGAAGGGGTAAACTGGTGAGGTTGGAGCAGCGACTAAGCATGATATGGTGGCTAACATACGCAAATGAGAGCGAGAAGATAATCAAACGGAACGGTCGTGAAGCTAGCAATGATCAAGAGGTGATCCTGAACACCTACTTACGTCAAACATAACACAGAAACCGTGTTCACTTCCCGGACTCCGCCGAGAAGAGACCATCATGGCTACACACGCGGTTGATGCGTTTTAATTCGGATCTGGTGTCAAGTTATGTACAACCGGACATTAACAAATTCCCATCTGCCACATAACCGCGGGCACGGCTCTCGAAAGTTTAAACCCTCCAGGGGTGTCCCAACTTAGCCCATGACAAGCTCTCGCGATCAATGAAGGAATAGACCTTCTCCGAGGAAGACCCGATCAGTCTCAGAATCCCGGTTTACAAGACATTTCGACAATGGTAAAACAAGACTTGCAAAGCCTCCCGCTGTGCCGACAAATCCTGATAGGAGCTGCACATATCTCGTTCTTAGGGCACACCGGATGAGCCAGACGTCGGGTTGGCATAGACCACAGTTGCCTGAGGGGCGCCGGACATCGCTTCGGTTCGACCAACACTTAGACAAGCACCGCCGGGGGCTAAAATAAAGATGACCCTTGGGTTGGCTGACCCAAGGAAAGGGATAGGTGGTGGTGAGGCAAATGGTAAAACCAAGGTTGGGCCTTTTGGACAAGTTTTATTCAAAGCAAACCGTCAGGGGGTCCCATAAATCACCCGACCACGTTAGGAACGCAAAATCCGGGAACATCACACCGTATGACGGAAACTAGGGCGGCAAGAGTGGAACAAAACACCAGGCATAAGGTCGAGCCTTCCACCCTTTACCAAATATATAGATGCATTAATAATATAAGAGATATTGTGATATAACAACATAACTCTGTCCACCATGGAGAAATCTTCAACTTCACCTGCAACTAGCAACGCTATAAGAGGGGCTGAGCAAAAGCGGTAACATAGCCAAACAATGGTTTGCTAGGAATGGTGTCAAAGGTTAGAAGTTCATGGCAATTTGGGATGGCTTGATAAACAGGTAATAGGTAGCGCAACATAGCGATAGAACGAAGCAACTAGCATAGCATTGATAGTAGTGAGATCCGTAGTAGCGGTCATCTTGCCCGAATCCCGCAAGGAAGAAGAACGAGTCCATGAAGAAGACGAACGGATGAAGCCGAACCAACCGTAGACGAACGAATCCTCACGATCGCAACGAAACAGGAACTAACAAGAAGAAGCACACAACATGGTAAACACACCACACATGAACAAGGCATGATGCACAACAAGCATGATGCATGACAAAGCTACATGAAGCTACTCATGGCAAGAGATGATGCAAACAAAAACAACACATCAAGGCAAGTTTAAATGAGGCCGGAAACAACATATAACAATTCCGGTAAGTCCTCATATGCAAATTTCGAAATTGGTCCAGATATGAATAAACCTTATGTTCAAGTTGTTAAACAGCAAGTTAAGATGCACCAAGATGAACTACACGAAATTCTAGTCAAGTTACATATAAAGTTCATTAGATTCGGAGCTACGGCCTAGAAGATATGAGCAAAACAAGTTAAACATGGCATTGATGCAAAATGCACCCAAACATCAAGCAAACACCACAAAACAAGGATGCAACATGATAATATGAAACAACATGCAAAATCAAGGAAGTTTCATATAGGGCACACTCAAAACGGAGTAACGGGGCAACACATACACTCTATACAAGTCATAACAACAATCTGTCCAAAACATCAACTAGGCATATTACAAGCATCAAAACAACATGCTACAGCACCCCAACATAATAACAAAAGGCATGGGCATCAAGTACAGGTAAAGCACAACAAAACATGAACACTGAGCTATCTCCAGAAGCAACTAGAACATGCTCAAAAACACATGGAAAGATTGCAAATAATAACAGTTTCAGACTTTATCAGAAATAACATCAGGTTGCAATGTTTAGAGCTCTCAAACAACATGTTACAGGAACTTATCATGGCAAAAAAAGGCATGGTATGAATCTACTAATTGCATAGATCAAAAGTCCCTTACTGACCATCAGCCATATTGAATAACAAGTAAACAATCTGCCAGGAAACATTTTGAAGCAAAAGTAGAGCACTTAAATGACATGTTAGACTACTCCATAATTGCAAACAAGGGCATGAATCGATAGACAATAACCATATATTCAAAACACCCTTACTGAAGTATCTCAAAATATGCATGGATCTCTCTGTAGCATCAAGTTTACATGGCATCAAAATAACAGCAGAACAGGGACTAAAATCAGCAATATCATGAAGCCTAGTTTGCATGCTTGTGCTAGTCACCACTTTGATCACAAAAATACATGGCATAAACCCCTGGAAAGATGGCATGGCATAGATCAACATACATGTAGACATCAACCTCATAGGATGCACACATCAATCATGGCAAAAATGACAAATGAGCAAGTTATAACAGCCAAAGAGATTAACATCAACATGCACTCTTCCAACAGCATTTCGGGCATCAAGATGAGCTCAAATGAAAATGATGCAATGGAATGAAATAAAGTACTCGTCGAGACGAACAATTTGACATATTACACGCACGAAACGGAGCTACGGATGCAGAGATACAATGCGATGAACATAGCATGATTATGTCGGAAATCTGGAACTTAGCAGTTGTTCACCTCGCGAAAAAAACTGACAGGTCGGGGTTGGCTGCTTCCCTCGGACAGAACGGAGGGCACGGAAGTCAACGCCGGCGGGGAGGGGGCGTGGGACTCCGGCGAGCACCGGGAAGGCCCTGAATGGGTAGATCGGGCACGGGGCAACCCATTCCCGGCGTTGAGGCGGCTTGGGGCGGCACGAGCGCGGAGATCGGGGCAGCCATGGAAGCTCCTGTGAAGGTGAGAGAGAGAGAGAGCTCGTGGGTGAGGGAGAGAGCGAGAAGAACAGGATGAGGAGAGGCACGAGGGCCTAGCCTGGTGGTCGTGGTGGCCGGCGGCGGCGCCGGTCGCCAGTAGGGAGGCGCGCGAGGGAGGTCGGGGAGGAGACAAGGCGGTGGCGCTCGAGCAGGACTCGGCCCCTGGCCGTTCTAGATCGGGAGCGGGAGGCGCGGGCGTGACTGAGCGCTGCCCGGCGGCGGGGATCCGGCCCGGACGGGCCGGATCTGAGCCTGCGGGTCCCATGGTGGAGGCGGCTGGTGGCGGCGGATGAGCTGACGTGGCGCGCTCCAGTTGGTCGGGAGCGGCCGCTGGGGTGAGGTGGCGCGCGGGGATTGGCCAGGCGACGTGGCTGGAGGCGGTGGACATGTCCGGCGAGGGAGCGGACATGTCCGGCGGCGCGAGGGGAGCGAGGCTAGGGTTCATCTGCGCGAAAATTCCGGGAGGCACACATATTTATAGGTAGAGAGATCTAGGATAGTCCAAATGAGGTGCGGTTTTCGCCCACACGATCGTGATCGAACGGCCGAGAGCATGGAGGGGAGTTAGGTCGGTTTTGGGCCACTTTGAAAGGGGTGTTGGGCTGCAACAAAAGAGGCTTTGCGGTTACCCGGTTAACCGTTGGAGGATCAAATGACCTCCAAATGGCACGAAACTTGACAGGCGGTCTACTGGTGCTATACCAAGGCCGCTTGGCAAACCTCAGGCCATTCTAAGAAAGTTTAATACCCGCACAAGAGAAGAGGCAAAGGGGGGCGCCGGGGAACATAGGAGTGCCGGATTGCATAACGGACAACGGGGAAAAGGCTCGGATGCATGAGACGAACACGTATGCAAAATGAGATGCACATGATGACATGATAAAATGCAACACGCAAGAAAATGACATGGCAAAGACGACGAATAGCTGGCAGACACCTGGCGCATCGAATCCGGGGCGTTACACCTGGTCGGTTTGAGCCGGACGCCGGCCATGCTGGCCGGTTCCGCACTGGGTCTCCGGGACGGGCTCGTCGCCCAGACCACCGGCGGCTGTGGCGGTCGGGTTGCACCGAGTCCAGGCTTGGCTGGAGTGTGCCTCGCCGGGCAGCAAGGAAGCTGTGTCTAGAAGTTCGCCAGGTCCGCCAAGGCAGGCGGAGCTGGATCCCGCCGGCTTGGCGAGCTGGTTGAGGCGGTCCTGCTGGGTATTGGCCGCATTGAGGAGTTCGCGCATCCGCCCGATGCGCTCCTTCAACTCCTCACCAGAGACCTGGTCCAGGCCGACTGCAGCTGCCTGGGCAACGTGCATGTTCTTCGCTGGGGTCTCGTAGACGGTTCGGACGGTGCCGAGGGCCCGGCCGATCGCTCCTCCCCGGGCACGCACATCGGCGACCTGGCTTGGCTCAGCCGCGGCAGGCGTGAATCCGTACGCGGCATTGCACTCCAGCTGAGCGGCGTCCAGGCGATGCTGGGTGGCGGCGAGTGTCTCGGACAGGTCCAGCATCTGCTGGCGCCTTTCCTCGAGCTGAGTTCGGGCCTCAGCGACGTTGGTGGCACCGACGTCGGTGCCGATGGGGATGCGGAGGCTCTGCATCACAGCGCGCAACGGATCGGATGGCTCGGTCCATTCTACTGCGGCCCTGGCTTTGGCAGCCTTCCTCGTCTTGCTCGATGAGGAGGAGGCGCCATCGCCTGACGAAGACCTCCATATGGACATCCATCGCCCCGGCGAAAATGCCACCGCCGAGGGAGAGGGAGAGTCGGAGTAGCTGAGCACCTCGCTGGGGTACTCGTCGGCCATGAACGCATCGGAGATGCGCAGTGCGGTGAAGGAGGCGGCGAGCGCGCCGACGACATCGTCCGCCAGCGCGATGGACTCGTCGGAGTAGGAGAAGGGCCCCGTCTGAAGCATGCTCCTGGCCAGCTCCTCGAGCTGCCCCACGGTGGGTGCCAACTGTCGTGGTGGGCCCACGGTAGATGCCAAGGGATGGCTAAAGAGAGGAGGAGGCTCGAGGGCGCTAGTGGGCTCCAGAGGTGAGGTTGGTATGAGCGGGTGCGGGACATCGGACATACCTAGGTTTGGGGCTCTCAGGAGAGATAATACCCCTAGTCCTGCCGAGAGTAGTTTGATGTTCGATAGTACAATGTCGCTCCTGGAGCTGTATGGCTGAGGAAGGAAGCTGGCCAAGGCTTAGGCTGCTCCTTCTCTCTTGGGTAGCTGTTTTGGTGGCTAGTTCTGCGCTTACTTGCTTTCATTGCCCGTATACGTGAGGACTCCTGGGGGGTTTTATAGACCAACCTCCTAGGGGTAGAATGGTAATGTTACAAGTCGGTGGGTCCGGGTTGTCGGTGTCCGGGGACCCGTGCTGGGACCCGCTGGGGGCCTGTGGTTCGCATGGTTCCCCTAGGTGCGGGCCCCGCATGCCTAGGGGGACTGTGCGCCGTCATGTCGATCATCAGGGCATGGCCGAGTCAAGTCGTGTACTGTAGCGCTCTGTCAGGTCGCCGCTTGCTGTCGTCAGCGGTGAGCGCGGGGGCACTATAGCCAAGCCAGCCCTGGTCAGCGGGTAGGTGAGGGGCACTGTTGCCACATTCTGGCTGACCAGAGGCATGGGCGGGACACTGTTGCCTTGGTCATCGGTGATTGAAGACTCGTCCCGTCGTACGGCCTGGATGGGACGGGAGCTGACCCGTGGCTAGATTGCGGAGCACGCCATAGGTGGAGCTCGCTTGTTGAGGAAGCTTTGGTTGTCCCTGGTTCGGCTGTCCTGTGCTAGTTGTTGAGGCCGAGTCGACGCGTCTTGCCAGGTCGGAGAGCTTGGCCGGGTTACGGGGCTTGGCCGGGTCGAGCGACCCGGCCAAGTGTGTGCCGGCTTGAGGGGCGATGCCGGCCCCGTTGTTTTTGAAAGGGATCCGGGTTCCGTTGCCTTCCCGGGGTTCACCCCCCCGACAAACCGTGTGTCCAAACATCAAGGGGAAAACCCGAGGAATCACCCCCGGTGAATTGCACTCGATGTAATCATCAAGGTGAACGTAAGAGGGACCACCTTCGAAGTTCACAGTTGAGGGGTTGCACGACAGAGTCATATCGGAAGTGGTTAAAGAGGAAATTACCCTCGATGACCACGCCCGAATAGCTACACTATGGGGTTAACATCAGAAGTGTTGATGAGGTCTCACCCTCGGTACTCGATGGTAACCCAGTAGTGTCGAGCAACTAAGGGGAAGTGATGTGCGGTGTCGGGCCCTGGTCTTCGTTCCCGTTGATCGGGTCTTCGATGATGAAGCAGGGGCAACAAGGACAAGGTGGGGGTCACTGATGGATCACTAACCAACCTATACTAAGCAGTTTAGGATAAGCAGGTAAGGTACAACAGCAGATTCAAAAGCAGGCTATGCATCAGAATAGGAGCAAACAATTACAGTAGCAAAATCTAATGCAAGCATGAGAGAAAGGAAAAGGGCGATATCGGGATGATCAAAGGGGGGGGCTTGCCTGGTTGCTCTGGCAAGGAGGGGTCGTCATTGACATAGTCGGTCACATGGGCAGCATCGGTCTTGGGGTCTACCGAAGAGAAGAGGGGGAAGAAACAGTAAATATAAAGCAAATATAGCATCACAAAGCATAATGTGGCAATATGTTGTGCCAGGTGTGACCTAACGTATGGCTACACGATATAGGTGAAGGGGGAATTCAACCGGGAATGTATTCCCGGTTCCGGAACTGTGTCAGACACATGACGGGAGGTGAATGTTCCATGTTCAGATAGTTAGAGGCATCAGACAGGTATGTGGTTAACATATTCGTGTTCGTCTCGTCGTGATCAACTTTCATATATAATGTTTTTCGATCCGAGCCATGGTTTATTTTCTATGAATTTTCAAAGATTAAACCAATTTCTAGATTTATTTTTATTAACAGAAACTCATTATGACATCAGCATCATGTCAGGGTGCGGTAAGCAGTCAACTGACCCGCTGACAAGTCAAACTGACCAGTAGGTCCCACCTGTCATGGACAGTGGCCTTAACAGAGTTTAGTTTCAATTAAACTAACTAATTAGATATTGGGGCCCACTGTTAGTGGGTAATCAATCTAAATTTATTTAAGTTAACTAATTTAATTAGCGTTAGGGGTGGGGCCCACCGATCAGGATCGGTGGTTGCCCATCACGAGGTCGACCGGTCAACTTGGTCAAGGGGCGCAGCAGGGCCATCGGGGCACCGGTCAGTGACCCAGGGTGGTGGCCCCGGGCGGCCACGTTAGCAGTGGTGGTGGCGCGCCGAAGGCGGATATTACAACAGTGGCGACGCGCCGGAGTCAGTCGGAAAAAGGCCACAGAGGGCCTCCAAGCCGGCGGTTTGGACCTACGGGTGCGTGCCGGCATCGCGCACGCGATGGTGACGACGGCCGACACCGGGGACGGTCAGAGCAGCGCCAGCATCGAGGTTTGTGGTCGCCGGAGTTGGCAGAGGTTGGAGTCGGCGACAGGGGGCACGAACGGAGGCGTGGGTGGGCTCTTTCAAACGTCGGGTCGAGGCCGCATCGAGTGGTGGGAAATGCGACTCTGGGGAGGCCGAAGCTGAGCAGAGCAGCGACGGGGAGCGGCGGTGCCGCTCGGGCCCCGTTCGAATTGCAGCGGGAGCGGTCGCTTGGGGCTGCAGCTCGGTGCTGTGCATGGCTTGGAGGGCGCCAGTGACTCATGCTAGGGTGCGGGAGTGCAAATGGCACGCGAACGGAGACCATGGCGGGCATCGGAGGTCGGCAACACGGTGGAGTGGCTACGACTAGGCAGAGGGACAGGGGAGAGCGGGGAGAGGAGGGCGAGCTCACAGTGGAGCCGTAGGGAGTGGCAGAGAGCTGGGCCGGCTGGTGGATGTGGGCTGAGGCCCAAAGGGGAAAGGGGGGCTTTCTCTCTCTCTCCTCTGACTTTTCCCTTTTCCTTTTCTTTTTGTTTCTTTTATTTGCTCTGCTTTGCATTTTTCTTTTTGTACCAAATGAGTTTTGTTTTGAACAAAACTTGGCACAAAAAACTAACACAATACCTTGAGAAGGAACAAAAAGTTTGGGTTCAAAAGGAGTTGCCTAATCAATTTTAGAAATTCAAAAGGACATCTTAAATACTGCTGGACCAGATAATAATTTCCCAGGGGCAATTTGGGACTTCAAAAAATGTTGGTTTCAACATGAAAAATATCTAGGGATTATTTTCCATAGGATGAACTATTTTATTTGCATGAAAGAAGAAGCAAATATTTGACATGCAACTTGAATTTGAATTTGAAGCATATTTTGAACAAGTGACATTTTTGCATGATGATCATGACTACATGACCTTCATTAAAGGGAGATTACTGTAGTATGATGCTGGGGATGTTACATGTTTATTCCTAGAAACCGTGTGAGTTGCCTGAAGCCATCGCCCACGGTGTTTTCTCAATAGCCGTTTGCAATAGAAAACACAAATAGCAGGGTAATTATCCTGTTATTAATAATCCATTTATTAATCTAATTGACATTTCATATTAAGCACACAATATACTTCATTTTCATAATTGAAATATATCAGAGTACAACATCATATAGCTTCAGACTCAGCTACCCCATTACACAACTGCACCAACACCAAGTTTCACATGCAACATCTATAACCTTTCGAAATTTGCATCATAGATGGTACATAGACAGATGTATCTCATCTGGAAAACTGCTGAAGCAGAAAGCGAATATTGAGCCTTCATTGATGTTGAAGGTCTTTGCAACTTTAGGCCAGTGCCTGTGGATGATTGACCATCCATCCTTTGTCCTCTTCAAAAACACTTCAATACTGAACCGTGAGTGTTGTATGAATACCTTCCTCACCTCCTAACCATACAGGTGGTTTGAGAGGTAATCATCATTGAACTTCTTTGGGAAGGCCTGAAAACAAGGATGTGCATAAATATCTTCTCTATATTGGAAATGGGCAAAGATATAAAAAAGGCAAGGTATAATAGTTAGTACCATCCTGTACTGAACAAATGTCTTCTTCATTGTGCAGACAAAGATCTTGTTGTTTTCTGTCGCTAATTTCTTTATCCTAACAATGTTTCTGAGTTTCTTGACATGACCGATATTCATGGACAACTCATTTCCCCATATGCAAAAAGGGTCGAACAATGGGTCAAAACCTCTGACAGTAGGACCTACATGTGCAAGACCAAATTGTTAAAAACCTAAATATTATAATGGTTCCTACAATTGCACAATAATGTACTATTAGACAAAGGACCATGCATGTGCAAACCTCTATTGTAAACCTCAGCGCTTCCGATTGTTTCCCTGCAACACATAGAAGGTAGTTATTCATCAGGTTAAGTGGGGGTTCACATGCTATCAGTAAAATATGTTGATGGCAAATAAGCACATTGCAGATTCATCAGATTAATTCAAGCCACATGGAAAACCCATTTATCCAAACCAAGCATGATCAAGAACTAGGAAATATAGCACTTGTATATGTTTCTCATGTATTAAGTGCAGCCAAATTCGATTTATTCCTCACATGCACAAGAATACAAAATTCTAGCCACGACAATTGGACATCACATTGCAGAATTGAACCAACACTTCTAGGGAAAAGCCTAGCAGCAGCGCGGATTTTGGGCCTATTAGTAGCGCGGGGGCCGGTTCTACTAATAAGGCGCTACAGCTAACGTATGCCACCCGCGCTACTACTACGTCCGTTAGTAGTATCGTGGGTAAAAACCCGCGATACTAATAATCTCTAATCTCTGATTATTTTTTTGAATTTTTTCGAAAAAATTCTATTTTTTCCCCTAATTCTCAAATTTCTGAATTATTTTAACCTCAAATCTCTAATCACCCCTCATCGCTGCTCAATTTAATCTCTAATCTCTAATCACCCCTCATCATTCCAAATCATCTAACTTCATGGACGGTCACCCATCCTCTCACTACTCCAGCCTGAGCACGCTTAACTTCCGGGTTCTATTCTCCCTCGTTTCCAAGTCTGCACTTGTTGTTTTCCTGACAATAGTAAGATGTCAATCCTATTAACCTCAGGAATTTAGCTTGAGCATGAAGTCACACATTTCACTGTTTGAGTTTGAAACTATTGTTCTAAAAAATTAGTAACACTAATATTTCTTGAATAATTAGTTTGACCATAGTTTGACCATAGTTTGACCAGATTTGACCAAAATTCAAAAAAACTGAAATAATTATTTAGTAACACTAATATTCTTGAATAATTAGTTTGACCATAGTTTGACCAGATTTAACAAAAATTAAAAAAAAACTGAAATATGATGATTTTTTTTGCCTCCAGATCTTAAAAGCCCCCTAACTTTTTTTCTGTTAGGTTTTTGAGGATTTTGAAAATGTTTAACAAGGTTCGCCCCGTTAAGTTCGGATGTAACTTTTCAAGTAGATGACTTTTCATATAAAAAACTATTTCATCCGAGTTAGTATGCAAAAGTTATGCCCATTTTTACAAATTCTCAAGAGATTTTGCAAATGAAGTCGAAATTCATATTTGCAAATTTTCCCAACAACTAGACCACATATCACAAGGGAAAATTATTTTCTTTTTTTTTTGAAATTTTCATCATTTTCTTTTATTTTTTTTAAAACTTAAAAGGCGATCCACAGGGGGGGGGGGTAGAGGTTGAAAAAATTGCAAACAGGCCATACCCCACGCTGCTACTATGGCAGACGATTATTAGTAGCGAGGGGTAAAAACCCCCGCTACTAGTATCAACTTAGTAGTAGCGCGGGTTTATAACCATCGCTACTACTATGGCATTGTCCAGGGGCACGGTAGAGACCACTTAGTAGTAGCGAGGATTAAAAACCAACGCTGCTGCTATCAACTTAGTAGTAGCGAGGGTTAAAAACCCGCGCTACTACTATGGCATGTCCCGGGGGGCACGGTAGAGACCGCTTAGTAGTAGCGAGGGTTAAAAACCCACGCTACTGCTATCAACTTAGTAGTAGCGAGGTTTAAAAACCTGCGCTACTAGTATGTAGCAGTAGCGAGGGTTTTTAAACCTCGCTACTAGTAAGCGTCTGTGTATAAGCTTTTCCCTAGTAGTGCAAGCAGTTAACTAAACACCACAACGAATGAACCAAACATGAACTGAGCACCACATTGCACAATATAACATACTCCTAATAGAAGAGCAGACAGTTAACCAAACCAAGCATTCTTAACAACTTGGAAATATAGCAATTATATTTGTTTCTCATGTATTTAGTACAGCCAAATTTGATTTAATTCTCACATGGTATACAATAACAGAATGCACCAAGAACAATTGAACATTGCATTGCAGAATTGAACCAAACAATTAACTAAACACCACAAACAATTGAACCAAATGTTTTCTGAGCACCACATTGCACAATGGATAACATACTAGAAGATCAGATACTTAACCAAACCAAGAATGCTTGACAACTAGAAGATCAGATACTTAACCAAACCAAGAATAGCAATTATATTTGTTTCTCATGTATTTTGTAAAGAAAATTCAATTTATTTCTCACATGGAAGACAATACAAATTTGCACCCTGAAGAATTAAACATCAGATTTGCAGAATTGAACCAAACAGTTAACTGAACACGACAACTAATTAACCAAACAGTTAAAAGGGTGGGCTCAAGAAAACGCCACGAACTGTCTTTTAAAGCAGCCAACCGCGTCGCATCGGCGGCTTGCGAGGCGTCGACGGTGGCCTCGACGGCCAGGTGCTCCTCCAAGGTCTGGGGGTCGGCACGAATGGCAGCCAGCGCGATCTCATTCGTGCGTGCGATCGCGATTTGATTCTCCGCTGCCAAATGCTCCTTGAGCTCCTGTCTATACTGCGTGCACCATGGCTTAGGGCGGCGCTTATTTGGTGGAGGGGTCGGTGATTTGGGTGGAAGGTGTCGCGCCGGCAGTCGAGGCATGTGGGATGTGGAAGGAGGAGGAGGATTGGGGTCGGGTGTGGATTACCTGCCTGGATAGACGAGGTCGAGCAGCGTGAAGGATGGTCGCCGGCAAGGAGGAGGCGCTGCAAGCAAGGAGTGAAGGTTTAAACTTGGAAAGGAAGGCAAAAACAGGGGAACTGTGGCTTTTGGCAAGGGGGAGGGGGCGGGGAGGTTGATATTTCTGCGGAAGCCGAAAATTTGGAATCGCTTCGGCGAAAAAGCTGGCGTGCAAAGTGTCATTAGAAATGGTCCTTTATTCAGTATTACGTACGATATGTGAACACCACTGGCGCGCAAACGATTCGGATAACTTAACCCGTGTGTGAACGTCAAAAATTTTGGTTCAAATTTCGCTCGTTACAGTGGTCATCCACGTCATTGCATAATTTGGGTACACAAAGGAGACTACAGCACACCCACACTTCTTAATCGAGAAAGTTCAACAATTAAACAACGCTAGTTGACCCAAACATTACTCTAACAAATTAAACACCGGCGCTCTTAATTAAATAAAACAAAGAGTACTACTATGGATGGTGCTCGTCAATCTGCGCCGCCGTCTCCATGTCCAGCTCGCGCCGGACGGTCTCCCGGGGAAGGGGATCCATGGCATCCATCACACCATACTCGACAAGCATCTCGCTATCCGCATCCGCAATCTCTTTGGAATAGGCCACCACAAGCTAGGCATGGGCGGCCGTGATCTGGGCTTTGGTGTGCTCCGTCGTGGCAAGGTACGCCACGCAGGAACGGATGGTTGCTCGAACGATCCTGGCGATTGCCAACTCTTCGGCCGTGGGTTGCCGACCATTGTCGGAGATGCTTCATTTGATTTGTGCGATGACCGCCACGAGCTGGGCATGGGCGACCTCGACATGGTTGTGGGTGGACTCCATCAGAGCTGAGGCCGCCGCTACGGAATGGATAGCTCTTGTGCCGCTCTTGCGAGTTGCTATCCCCGAGGCAGATGTTGCTGCCGCTGCCTGAGAAGCAATAGCAGTCGTTTGGCCTGCCTTGGCCTCCCGGACGCAGATTTCGGTCACCCTCACGAAGCTTGTTAGCACGCGCCTGGCGGCTATGGCCGCACTCTCGCAAGAGTGGGCCACTGAAGTTTCCCTCACGACATGAGTCCACGTCCCCATCTTTCACCGGCGACGATTAAATAGTGAAATGATATTTGGGGAGCGAGCTAGTGTGCTTGACACGCCAGCTATGGACTATAGCCGTCGCACCTTCTCGCGTAAGCCGTATGTGTATATACTCCGATGGTGCATCTCACACGGCTGGTGATAATAAATTGTACGCGATCTACTTCATTTTTCGTCTTGATTTGAATTACATAATGGGGTGACAGCTGCAAAGGATGGTGTTTGAATTGCTAGAGCTTTTATCTGCAGTGAACATGCAACTATAGGTGTGTCGAAAAAAATTTGGAATTATTCAAGGTTTGTTTGGGCATTTTTATACATTAACTTTATTTTGTAGGCATTCCAGCTGCATAATTCAAGTTTGAACTACACGCACATGCTCCAGTGCATATAAAAAGGGGTAGAAAAATCAAATATGTGTCCTTGGTTGCATGCTTATGTCACATGCAAGAAATGGGATTGAATATCAAACACCCTGCCATCGTCACTGGGCTGCAAAGATTGAGATACCTGGTTTTTAAATTCTAGTAAATCCAAAACTCATCTGAAATTCATGAAACTTGGCATGCTATCATGGAGCGGCATCAACATGTCGTGGTAAATCTTTTGTCCCATTTGGGGCAGGTTTGGGTATAAGCTTCCACTACAAGAAATATGTCAACTTATGACCTTCTGTCAGTGACCCTCGAAGAATTGGTCATAAATTTATGACCATTTTAGACTAATTGGTCAAAAGCTGTTCAGGGGGCTCCAAACCCTAAACCATTGCGACCATTTTGGTCAGAAAGGTCGTAATTTCCTTACACGAAATGGTCACAAAGCAAACAGTGCTAGTCCGCTGCCTTATTTCTAGTTGTTAATGACCAATATAGATGGTCATAGCCTTGTAGATTGTGGTGGGTTGTGATGACTAGGCGCCATCTCATCAGTTTTGCCTATGTGTCATGTCCATGTGGCAATTTTTTCCCTAGGTTGTGAAGCAACCTATATTTCTATCATTCCCAAAATTCCCAAAAAAATCTCATAAATTCTTTGGGGCATATCTTCATCAAATATGTAAAAATCCTTCCTTGCCTAGTTCAAAACTAATTCAAGAATATTCATTTTCCTATTATGTTCACAACAACACTTTATGAAGGAAGTGCTATTTATATATTCTTGATTGACCTCGGAATTTTTGGGCACTCTTTCCTATCCAAATCATTACCGCATGACAAAATTCAGCTCCATTTGCCTAGCAAATCTTCCTCGGCAAATTTCCAAAGTTTTTGTCCACCTAGAAGCATTTTGAAGGAAGTACCTTTTTTATATCTATAAATGACATGAAATTTATATAGTTCCTTCATATGCCCAAATTATCACCCTCCTCCAAATTGCAGCTCAGTCAAATCATCTATGTGAGCCCAGGTTCAATTTATATTTTATGGCCAAATTGGCACGTTGCAAAGCAAGTGTTATATAGACCCCTCCAATTACCCTCAAACTTTTCGGGCACTCTTTCATACCCAAATCATTGCCACATGGTAATATTCAGCTCAATTTTCCTAGTAAATCTTTCTCAAGAAATTTCCGAAGTTTCTACCTCAAGAGAAGCTTTGTGAAGTAAGTACTAGCTAGGCTTACCCAAATGATCTGCAAATTTACCAGCGCATGACCATACCTAAGTAACTTACCTACACCAATTTTGAGCTCATTTTATTCATCCAATCTCTCTCACTAGTTTTCCCAAGTTTTTGTCCATAGAAGAGCATTGTGAAGGAAGTACTACTTTGGCATGTCCAAATGGTATCAATTTTCTACAATGCTTTCCTATGCCCAAATAACCATCCTCCACAACATTTTAGCTCACTCCATTCATTATTTTGAGCCCAGCTTCAACATTTCATATTTTTGTCCAGTGTGGTACTTCGCAAAGCAAGTACCACCTAGGATCCTCCATTTGAGCTATAAATTTGTGAAGACATTCTCCTTAGTAGATGATCATCCTCAGCCAAAACTCACGCCCATTGGCCATGTGCATTTCCCGTACCGCTAATCAAACACTTGGCTGCTAATTCATATTTGAGCATCGATTGGTCTCCTCATGAGAATCTTATGTTGTAATTTTCTTCCTAGCACCAACCTGGGTAGTGCCCAACCCACTAGACATGCCTAGGCCTCCCAGAACACATGGCAACATCACGGTCACGTGGTGACCACGCGACGGGCATGCGAGTTTACGCGCTCTAGAGTTGGGGCCCTCGGCCACCGCCCAAACCTCGACGTATCGCCACCAAACCATGTATTTATGATTAAATAGGTCCTTATGTAACTAGAAATGATTTTTGGAAAAAATAAATAGCAAACTATGAGGCAGCTGCAGTTCAAATTTGACCCGCTTCCAACTGAATCGGCGGAAATTTGTCTTTTTCACGAGAGGTGGATCAAAATTTTTTACACCCAACCATTTTGTCAATTGTGCATTAAATAAGGCCTAGTATTTTGTAAAAATGATTTGGTCCAATTTTGTAACAATTATTTGGTAGTTCCTTCACAAAAAAACCTCCTTTCGGGCACTCGAAAAATGGAAAATGTTTTTTTCGTCCAAAGAAAATGAAAACTTCCTTAGGGAACATTGTTTGGAATTCCAAGATGTACCCTTGTGCACAATATGAGATCATTTGAAAAAACTATGCCATGGATGTGGCCATAAGATTGATCATTTGGCTTGAAAGCCATGAATCTTCACGCATGATAGCTCATTTCTGAGAACACTTTTTTAAAATAATTGCCGTATTACAAGTTTGTTATTTTTCCTAGGAACTTGGTCACATATAATGACACAATGCGAAGGTTTCCCAATTTTTTTGATTTTTTTTGAATTTTTTATACCCGTTTCAAAATGCGGTCAAAACGGCGGAAATGACCGTTCCTAGCTAGTGGTTGAATCTTGGAATTTTTTTGCTGTTTCTATGATCAAATAGATACTTATGTACCTAGAAATGATTTTTGGAAAAAATAAAGAGCAAACTATGAGGCAGCTACAGTTCAAATTTGACCCGCTTCTAGCTGAATCGACGGCAATTTGTCTTTTTCACCAGAGGTAGATCAAAACTTTTTTCACCCAACCATTTTGTCAATTGTTCATCATATATGGCCTAGTATTTTATAAAAATGATTTGGTCCAATTTTGCAACAATTATTTGGTAGGTTCTTCACAAAAAAAAACTCATTTCAAGCACTCAGAAAATGAAAAATGAATTTTCCGTGCAAAGAAAATAAAAACTTCCTTAGGGAACATTGTTTGGCATTCCAAGATGTACCCTTGTGCACAATATGAGACCATTTGAACAAACTATGCCATGAATGTGGCCATAAGATTGATCATTTGGCTTGAAAGCCATAAATCTTCACTCATGATCCAATTTTCACAAAATATGATCCAATTTTCCATCACAAAATATGATCCAATTTTCACAAAATATTGGATCATTTTCACAAAATATGATCCAATTTTCCATCACAGATTTCATACATTTAAAAAAACCATTTTTACACTCGGAAAATAAACTTAAATTCTCATTGGTGGAAAGGTGTGTGCCATGGATCGATGACGTGGCACACATCCATCCATCCATCCACATCCATCCATCCATCCCACACCACAGTGACCTCCTCCCTCCGCTCCTTCCTCCCAAACCCTAACTCCCACTCCCCCGATTCAGATCGAATCGATGGCGACGCCGCACTCCCTTCCACCGCCGCCTCCCAGGATCCAGATCCCTTCTGCCGCCGCCACTCCGCTCCCGATCCAGATCCCCCTTGCTGCCGCCTCCCTCTTTGCCACACCTCTCCCCTCACGGCCGCCTCCCTCTCCGCCACCCACCTCTCCCCTCGCCGCCGGTCTGCCACATCCGGCAATGTTGAGGCCAGTGGGCGCTGGATCCGGCACCAGCGTGGCCCCTCCATCAGCAACTCGAACAGGGGGTCGGCGGCGCCATGGCTTCCCCCAACCCCATGGCGTGGGCCTGAGCCACACGCTGGCCTCAGCTAGGCCCTGGACAAGCAGCCGCGCGGGATGACTACCATCATCGACACCCTCCAGGTAGGCACCCGGTGAATCCCCGGTTCACGGCGCGACCCTAATCCTGCTCGGAGCTCCCTCGTTTGACTTGCTCTCCTACTCTCGAAGATGATGTCGGAGGTGGCTCCCGGTGGACTGGAGCAGACAGAGTGGTCGGAGGCCGACGCGCTCGGCGATGTGGTGTCCAGGCAGGCCACCGTCGGTGAGTCTGAAACCGGACTAAATTCCCTAGACTAATTCTGTGAGCTGGGCTAACAGTCATTCACGTGCATTCAGAGCTGTTAGGGTCTCTCTGGGTGACCATTGATTCGTTTCAGTTGCTTGGCATGCCCGATAGGATCAAAAATTAGAGAAAATTTAGGTGTTTTATCTCAATTTAGTATTTTGTACTTGCTCGAGAAGCCAATTAGCTGCAGTACATATGTTTTGGCTGCTGTATGCAGCCGACGTAAGTTATCTCTGGCCGTGTTTAGTGCTCACTGCCGACCGCTGTATTTTGTTTCTGTCTAGTGCCCACTGCTGCAATTCATGCAGTCCTTATGGTTGTGTGATACTGCTTTTTTGCTGGTGATTTATCTCTAGCCGTGTTCACTTATTGTTGTTATGCCTGTTTTCGATGTAGCTGGGATGGTCTGGAGCGGAGAGTTGCCTGGTGTGGAAACGCTCATGGAGAACATTGCTGCGTATTTCATCATTCTACAGGGTTTCCTTTTGGCCTATCATGGAAGCACGATCGGTGCCGGTCCTACGCATCACAAGTATATCACTAGTTCTGCAAAAGGCGTGGTGGATGACAGCTTCTCGTTGTTCAAGCTAGCTGTTTCTGCCTATGGTATGTGATATCCAACATCCTGATGCAGCTTATCTCTAATATACATCTAGCTGTTTCTTCTAATATACCTCCTGATTAAGCATTTCTCTTGCTGGCCAATGCTGAATTGCATCATGTATAACAACAACACATCCTTAAGTCCTACTCTTCAAGGTGTCATATAACATACTACCTACCTTCCTAAGCTTTAAGTTCTAACAGGGTGCTGCTAGTTATAGGAAACTTAAGCTTTAAGAGTGCCTTTTTATGCTGATAGATAGGATATGATTTCTGAAATGTTTATGCTGATAGATAGGATATGATTTCTGAAATGTTTATGCTGATAGGATATGAATAGGAATGTTGATTTGTGAAATGTTATGCTGATAGGATATGAGCATGGATGTTGATTTGTGAACTGTTTGTGCTGGTTGGATAGGATATGAGCTTGGATGTTGATTTGTGAAATGTTTATGCTGATAGGATATGAGCATTTCTCTTACAAGGTCAAATTTATACTCTCTGTATGCTGATCAGATTGTTACTTAATGTCCGTGCAGTATCGGCGACAACAAGAAGGCCCGGAAGAGCTTAACACTGCGGTATGTGCGATACGCTGCCAAGCTTTCGATATTATTAGCCTACGGATAATTTCGATATTGCCTTTTGGTGATTACAGGCATCAAGATGAAGCTTACGAGAAAGAAATAAAGATGGCCATATTCTCACATACTCCTGGATTTCATTTACATCAACTTCAAGAGAGAGTACTCCTTTTAGTAGTCTTAGTTTAAAGTAAATTAAATGAAAGGAGTACTCCTTTTCGCTTGTCTCATTTAAAGTGAATCAAAGGAGTACTTGCTCCTGTACTAGTTACTTCTACTACTTATTTTAGCTATTTAGTACTACTCAGTAGATCTGTGATACTAGTCTAGTCGCTTGTATAATTTTGTTTATTAGTGTAACCTGAACCATGGAGTAGTACCTGCTAGCATATGTGTGATTATGTGTGTTCTGTAGTCTCTAGCTCCAGTAGATGTGAAATATATGTTGTGGTGTAAATCATTTTCATTCTATCTTATAAACGTGTTTCTTCAATAGCTATTTCTGTTCAATTCTTGTTGTCACTGATGTTAGCATTTAGTTTGTCTCAAGTTAAAAAATACTGAAAATACAGTGTACAAATCAGCCCAAATATGTGAGCCTCGGTTCTGAAAACTAAAGAGTTCATATATTGGTAGATAGACTGTGATTTAGGATATGCTAAACAGAAAGCTTTATAAGATGGAACTCTCAATATCATGACTTCACTTTGTCTTTAATTTAATATGGTTAGAACTACCATGGTTTTTTAAGTAGTTGGGGCATTAGGAAGCAAGATCTTTGGATGTTT
The DNA here is from genome assembly GCA_021437245.1 of Aegilops speltoides. Classification (NCBI taxonomy): domain Eukaryota; kingdom Viridiplantae; phylum Streptophyta; class Magnoliopsida; order Poales; family Poaceae; genus Aegilops; species Aegilops speltoides. The sequence goes on from CM038147.1 coordinate 256,054,740, forward strand.
GGCCTTGCATTCGTCCTTCCATGAATTCATGCTTGTGCATTGCTAGTTATTGCTTTTTTGCATGTATTCTTCTTCCTCGATCTGGTGCAGCAGCAACAATTCAAGGTCATGGTCATGGAGCAGCAGCCATATATTTTTCTTCTTATTCTTCCCTGTGATAACATGAGATGAGGTTTGTTTTCCTCAAGGTCAAGGTGCAACAGCTCGATTTGATTTGATGTGATTGGATTCAGTTTCCTCATGCCTCTCTGTTTGCATTGCAGGCTCTGTTGGTCGGTCTTCAATTCTTCATGCTGCTGCTGCTGCTGCTACTGCTACATGAGGACCCTCTTCGATTCTGCATCCGTTGCGGCCGCCGCAGCTTCTACCTCCAGAAGAGCACCTGCTCCTCGTGCGGTTACCTGGCCGCCCGCATCCGCAAGTGTAAGCTCCCCTTCCTCCGTCCTAGATCTCTAGGTCTGCTGCTGTCATGTGCCATGTTCTTGATGTTGCGTGACCTCATGTGGATGCCACGAACGGCGCTGCTCCTGCGTGCAGATTTGATTCGCTGCATTATTATGCGGTTGTTGTCTCGCCGTGGTTGTTCAAACTGAGATGTACCCAGTTGATTCATCATCTCGGGTCATAAATTTTTCTGCATTCCCTGTTGCTGTAGCTTGTTGGATGCATAGTTTGATCTCCCAATGGGAATTATTAGTGAATGGTGATGTCTGGTCACGAGAATGGTGATGTAGTAGCTGGTATGCTTGATGCGTGTATGTCCATCTCTTTACTGTTTTGCTAGAACCATAAATCCTGATGCGCATGATGATCATGGTCTGGTTTGTTAGACCTATTCTGCTGGTGCTTAAAATTTGACATGCCTGGATTCTAAAACTTATTCTTACAGTTTTCATTTCTATGATCAATTTAGAGAGTTGGACATGTTAGTATATTATATACCAAAAAAATTTCTAGCTAGTGAGAACATTTTAGTCACTCCATGAACGCATACTGGTTAGTGTTAGTCATATTATCTATGTACATGGCATTTGCTGTCAATTCTTGATTATAAGTTATTGGATCCCTCATTGGCTACTATTTGATGTTCTGTACCAGTTCTTATTCTTATATGTTCATTCTTATTTTTTGCACACGTGAAGCGCGAATCCATGTCCGAAGCTGTGAAGAATATCAGCAAAGAGTAGCATATTATGTGTTGTAGTTGTAGGCAATAGTAGGCATATCTGGGTTGTAATATACTATAACGATTGTAATAGATTAATGCAGTATTGGTTTGGACCAATTTCATTTGCTCTCTGGTCTATTCGAAACAATGATTGTGTATGTGCTTTGAATACCCGTGAAATGGAAACCTGAGAAGTTATAATGGTTGTTTGACAGATTTTGAAATTTTTGATGTGTTGGATCAATTTTGTGATAAGCATGACAAGTGGGACCAATCTGATTAGTGGGACTAGTGGCAAAAAAAGGACGAAAATAAAAAACCAGTAGATTGTAAAAGGCTGCATCTTAGAAAAAAAGGCCGAATTAATGGCCCAAGCCCATGTAGCTAGAGAAAATTAATAGAGAAAATATACAGTAAAAAGGCCGAATTGTTGGGCTCGGCCCATGTAGAAAATCGAATTGGACCGGGCTGAATCTTGTGCCACATCAGCTTGCCACGCTGGATGCCTACGTGGCCTGGGGGAGGTTGCTAGTGACCAAAACGCCACAGTACTAATATTTTGGTCGTAAACGTCTTTGACCATTCCAGAAGAAAGGTCGCTATAGTCGATTCTGACGGCCGCCTTTTGACCTTCTGCTTTTTGGTCACAAAAGGTCGTAAATGGAAATTTGTGACCTTCGGTGACCAATAGTCACTACTAGGAAAAGGCTAGCAGCCGCTGGTTTTACATGTATCGATGGCGGGTATCCGCGCTACTAATACTGGCCTTCTGACTAACTCATAGCGAGAGGCGCGTGCACCCCCGCCATCTTGCTATACAAGTGTAGCAGCAGCGCTGTTGCGGAAGCTTCGCTATCGCTATTAGCGCTTAGCGCTCTTTGGCGGACGCTCTTTGCTATCGCTATGGCGCTGCCGCTAACTTTTGTACACTCGCCTCGCTAATTTAAGTAGTTTTTTGGCATATTTGTTTTGTATTTGAACCGGCTTTGTAGAAGAATCTTTAGCACATAGAAATTTCATCATGATACACATACAAATGCCTGCGAGACCACAAATGTAATCATAGCATGTACATACAAATAGTCTCTTCATAATCATCATCCAACACAATGTGATATCTTGTTAACATCTCGAAAATAGCAATACATGCAAGTCTCGAATACTTGCAACTACAACAACGTCATCCATCTAAACAAAGGCATACGCAAGAAGTGCTATCACTATGAGTGAGAGCGGAACCATGCAGCACATGAGGTGGCGGTTACGAGTCCTCTCTCGCTTAGCGTGAACCTCAAGTAACTAGCTTCTCCTTCTTGTGCCTTTTGAAGTTTTATGGCTGGCGCCGTGAACCCATTCACTTGCGCCGACACCATGCCACTCGTTGTACACCCGGAACCTTCCCTTTGTACACGACATAGCATTTCCATCTCGCCATCAAGAAACTAGGTACCGTTAGAGATGCATGTTCATGAAGAGGATGTACAATCATATATATGCAAAAAATATACTAGAGCAACACCAAAAAGAAAGGTTAGCAACTAGATGCAACATATACAAGACGCAAATTAATTAACTAGAGGTACGCAGGTCATCGTCGCCAACTAACAAAGTAGCGTTACACAAGTTCGGCAGGACCGTGGACATCACAAAGTTTCATCGTTACAAAAGTATACAAGTTCAACCGACACATATCATCATCATCGGCATCATAACTCACTAGAAGTTCCATCCTTCCATATCATCGAGGACGAACCCTAGGTGCTTGAGCGGCGTGAGGTCTAGGCGTTGCATGCCTATGCGAGTTCGGACGTCACCGTGATATAGGGCGTGGTGGAACATCCTTCTCATCGGCGACTTCTTTCATGATGATCGCCGCAATGTCGCTTTGGATGCGAAAGAAGTCATCTCTAAGTTTATAATTCGCTTCTCCATGAGATTCTAGCCACTTGTGGATATGATCATCATTTCGCTGTTAATCTGAAGCTTTGGTGATCCGTGTTGAACTGAATCATGAGATGGACGATGTAGAATCCATCCTTCTTGCTTGGTTTTGGGACATGGATGCAGGAGAAGTTAGTTTTATGCGAAACCCATCTTCTTGTTCCTTTGTTTCTGATATGCGTGGCCACCTCTATAGCTGAAGCCTTGAGAGCATCATCTAGAATATTCATTATGTGGGTGTAGTCCTTTTCTCGTAGTCTCTCGAAGGGTCAAAATACACGGCGTGGGAGACTTGCGGGTAAAGAACGATAAGAACGGGCGCCGTTGCTGCGAGGAAAAGACACCTCAAATTATTCCCCATATGAGAGAGAAGGAATGATTGAAATGTACGAAAGGGTTGTCCGAACTGACTTACTTTGGATGATAAGGCACGAGGACAATTTCCGGTCCTTATTTTGTACCATGAAGTTTTGGAGGTACTCCCTAGCAGTTTCACGCTCAAAGTCTCCGAGACTCAAGAAAGACTCGTGCATGTAGTGCGGATCCGCCACACAGATTTGCGAGACTTCTTCACTCTTCACGACGGAGCTCATATGTAGCGCAAAAAGGCGGACGATAGTAAAATCAAGCCGCCTTTGTTAGAAACATCTCAAAGATATGGTCAAACCGCGGGAAGAACACCTCCGCGGGCCGTGTGTCGACGTAGCACTTCCCTCGTGCACACGAGCGCGTATGTCGGATATCTGGATCCTTTGAGGCTAGTAGGCTTTTCTCGGTCAAAGACATGGTCGTGCAGTCTCGAGATCCCCGATAGTGCCTCTAGCAGTTTCGGCGGTAGCATCGGCTCGCCCGTGAGATGGAACATGACCGCACCTTTCACGGTACACGCTCTTGAGAATGCATCGTCTGCTGCTGTGTGCTCGCTTGTTTGGAGGCGATTACCTTCCCGATCTCTTCCTCTCCTTTTCTTGGGCACACCTTCCGACCCTTCCTTAACCCCTGCCCAAGTGTTCCCGGGCTAAATCTTGACGACCCTCGCGCTGGCTAGTTGAGCCTGTGTTGAGGCGGCATCTTCAGGCGTGTCCTGTGAGGATTTCATGAAGAGAGACTTTTTGCATTCCATGGTACGGCCCTGCCCGGGCTCCATATCCTCATTAGAAAGCTGATAGCCCGATTCATCATATGGTTGACTCATCATATCTATGTCACAGTCATACGCGTTTGTATTGAGGTAATCCATAGGGTCGACCTCCGTCTCATCATCCATTCTCTGTTCTACAGGTACATCAGCCAGTACTATTGCACCCCCTTCATCATGTCGCCCGCCGCTCTCACCCGGCACTACTACAGGAGCTGGTAATTGCGTAGGTGGGGTGGTGGTCTCCGCACATGCTTGTTGATGTGTGGTAGTTATTGGTGTGCTCTCGGCCGGCTCCAGACGAATAAGATTCTTCGGCCATAGCAGCACCCAACCCTTGCAGCGTCCAATCCGCGGCGGGGTCTCGTCGTCCGCTCCCACATGTCAGATCGAGGAGGCAAATCCTCGTGCCCCGATTTCACACTGGTCAAGCTAACCTGAAGTGCCAGTGGGATCGGGTGGTTGTGGAATGTGCGTTGAGAGGGTCCATTATCATCCCCTTTCCACGCCCACCTTCGGCCTTTGATCAAGTAGAGTATGGTGCATGGGGTTTCTTCACCTGCAAACACATATGTTTGTGGTGTAAAACAACCGAAAGGCAACAAAATGGAATATTATCTATATATATGTTGGTGCGACATGTAATTACCGTGTGGCGTCAAGCTCAGCTAAACACGAAGGCCCACCTAGCGCGCTGAGGCCGAGGACGGCTGCTATGCGCGGAGCGGCTGCGAGAGGAGGCCGGTTGCTTGAGCAAGTGATGGTGCGATGGTGTTGTTGTTCATGGAGTTGCTCGATTTAAACCGGGCATCGGGAAATCATGTACCGCCTTGTGCGGATTTTCCTTCGCCCGATTGATGATAATCGAACCAAGTTAGTAGCGAAATCATTTCTGCAGGCGATTCTGCTGCATTGATTTTCTTGTAGCAACTCATATTTGTCCTCGGCTGCTTTTTCGCGTCCTCGGCTATTTTTTTTTCTCGACCGCAAGCTTCACCTTTGCGCCGATGTCCGCCTAACTAAACTTCTTTTTCGCTTCTTGGCCTCTGGCCGTCGTTGTAAACACCTTCCACGTGGCGCCGTCTCGGCGCCGTGCACACGACCATATTGCGGCCGCTGGTCCAACGGGAGTCCCTTAAGTTCGTTCAAGGCCGGTTGAGAGGGTGTCCCACTTGGGCCTCATCGAGAAGTAGGGCTTCGGCTGCAAGCCGTGTTGCTTCTCGAGAGTCTAATCAATTTCCTCGTGATCTTGTCCGTAAAAACCTTTTCTCCTTGTCCCACTTGTAGCGGGCCCTGATGAAGTCATGCTCCAAGGGGTTGGTGAACTTCGCGAAGGGGTCTGGGAGACCCGCGGCTTCACGTTCCGCGTCCTCCTTATCCCATATGGGCCTTTTACCGAGGTAGCCACGGCTTCCGAGGCGATGCTTCCGTGTTCCGGAGCTGAAGGCTTTTGAATTTCGCAGCCTTAGCCTTGGCTGCCTCGGTAGCGCAAGTGTCCTTGAACTTTTCGAACTCCTCTTCCGTAAGTGTCGGATTTTCCTCCAGAATCTTGGACAGGGGTTCATCAGCCTCAATAGCTCGTTTCACCCTCCCTTTCCAGGAGGCCAAATCATTCTTGACCATGCCCATGGCGTGATTGTTAATCTTTTTCATCTTCGGATCATCCCACGGTTGTTCTATGTTATCATCCCGGTCGGGAACTTGAATCTCTTGTGCAACCGTTAGGAGCAAGCTGCGTCAAATGTTCTTTACTCCTTAAGTCATCGTCGTTGATGCTCGCGCATTCCCGTAGGATGCATCCTACTTGGTTCCCATAGCACTTGCGAGGTTCTTCCGGCTCTAACGGCTCAAACTTGCTAGGTGCCATCTTTGTGATCACAAGTCGTCCAATCCCTAGTTTGTTAGGTTTTCGTATCCTCTGCTTCTTATGCTTCCTCTTTTCGGTATCGGCATCGGGGCCGGTACCTTCCCCGCCGGTACCTTCCCCACCGGTCTCGGCGCCGCCATCGGTGCCGGCGCCATCGGTGCCGGCGCCGTCGGTGTCGATGTCGGCGTCAGTACCATCATCGAGGCCGACCTGCAAACCTTGCTTAGCAGTCAAATAGTCGAGGTACTCTTGTTCACCATCATAATCCATCTAAATCGCATCTTGGTCAAGGCCCGGTTTCTTCGTTGTTCGACATGTTTCATATGATTAAGTGGCCTCATTTATTTCTAAAAGTATGAATAAATGAGAAATGACGAAAAGAAATCTATGTGCCAAGACTCGATATGCCAACTATGTAGCACAAATCATGCCTTTATTCACGGAAATTTGGCGTGACCTTTGCTAAAAATGGACATATCGGCGCTGAAATTCACCGAAACGGAAATGAATCAACATTTCATGTAATATAGGCCACTCGGATCATTTTCCAAACATGACATGTCCAAAACATGACATATGCACATATCACATGTCCAGTTCAAATTTCCATATAAATTCAGCTAATTTTGAAACCTAGCTAAATTCATAACTAAATAGATAACCTAATTAATTAACATGAAGAACCCTAGCAGAGAGGGGGGTTTACAGAGAGTGGGGGCGAGGAGGGAGGGAGGGCCGACGGGTCGGGGCGAAGCGCGCCGGGTCGGGCGCCGAGTCGGGGCAGCCGGTCGAGTCGGAGTCGAGGGCCAGACGGGCGCGAGGCTAAGCGCGGCGCCCGGAGTCGGGGCGAAGCGCTGGCCAGGTCGAGGCAAGCGGAGCGACGGGGCTGAGAGAGAGTGGGATTTGGGGGGAAATGTGGCGGGATGAAGCTGGGCGATTGAAAATTTTGGGTTAAGTGGACGTAGCAGTAGCGCGTTATGCCGAAACGCGCTACTACTATGATATGTAGCAGCAGCGGTTTTGTGGAAACGCGCTGCTACTATGGTATGTAGCAGAAGCGGTTTTGTGGAAACGCGCTACTACTATGGTATGTAGCAGCAGCGGTTTTGTGGAACGCATCACATCGCCGCCGCCATCGCTTGCTGTTTTCATTTTTCTTTTCCTTTATTTTATCCCACTTTTAGTTCCCGAGGGCAGTGAAACAAAGGGAGGGCGATATATATTGCATCATTTGACGGTTAAATATGTATGCAAAATAGGAACATATATATTACACATCATATGGCTAAGTGTGTATACAAAATAGGAACATATATATATTACACATCATTGGACCCATAACATACGTTTCCTCGGTCTTTGACGTTTGCGTTTTGAGTCAGCTTCTTTCCCTTCTTGTTCGTCAAGAATAATTGAGCCCCTCATTGTGACTTTGCCTTTTCCATGGAGTGCGATTTTTCTTAGGTAATGTAGTATTGATTCTTCTTTTGACGTATACTTCATCATCATCGTCATCTTCCCTCATTGGGTTGCCGTACTGATCATAGTCTTCCTCGTTGGTGACTCCATCCATTCCAATGATGTTCCTATTGCCTCTCCTCACGACAACACGGCTGGGATTGCGCGGGTCAGTTATGAAGAAGCATTGTGTCATCCACAATATGGACACACAGATGCACCATCACGTCGAAGAACGCGGGCGGGAAGTACATCTCAAGCTCATTCAGTATCACAACGATCTCTTCCTCGTAGCCTTTGGAGCTGCTTCACACCGATCGACTTTCGAGAGATGACGTCAAAAAAGTTGCAGAGACCAATAAGCGTGTCACGGACGTGCTTGTCCATTATCCCTCTAAGGGCAACAGGTAGTATCTGCGTCATCATCACATGACAGTCATGAGACTTCATCCCGCTGAACCTTTTCTTGTCCGTGTCTAGATATCTGCTTATCTTGCCACAGTAACCGGAACTAACTTTCACTCCCGTAAGGCACTTAAAGAATTGATTGATCTCAACCTGAGCTAAGGTGAAGCAAGAGGGGGGGCAATAATCTTCTTTCTTTAATTTCTTGCCCTTCTTCTCCCGTGCCTCTGTCTTCGTCTCTGTCTCGTCTGACATTTTACGGGGTGGCATGTGCAGATCTTCCCTGATTTTCAAATCTTGCAAGTCTTTTCTTGCCTTCGGCCCATCCTTGGTCTTATCCGGCATGTTCATCAGTGTTGCGAGCAAGCTCTCAAGGACATTCTTACAGATATGCATTTGATCTAGGCAATGAGGTGTATCGAGTTTGTGCCAGTACTCCAAGTCCCAGAACACAGACCTCGTCTTCCATACCTTCAGCAGCGGCTCTGGCGCCTTTCTCATCGTCTTTCTCGGTGCGGGGCACTCATTCCAGTTTTTCAACAGCTCATCGATTTCGGCACCGCTCCGCTTACGTGGAGGTCCTCGATGCTCAGCGTGACCATTGAATAGATCTCCACGGTTTCTCCACGGGTCGTCATGTTCAAGCCATCTTTGATGCCCCATGTACACGATTTTCCCAGAACTGCCATCTTTCCTTGACGTTAACTGCTGAGACGTTGTATCATCCATGCACCGCGTGCATCCGCAATATCCATGGCACACCGGCCCGCCACATATCCGTAACCAAGATAGTCCTGCCTTTGTCGTGATCGCGCTCTCATGTTGAAATACTCACCTTTGCTGGCGTCCCATGTCTTGGCCGGTGTTTTCCATAACGTGTCTAACTCCTCTTGAAGTAGCCCCAGATACAAATTAATATTATTTCCTGGTTGTTTTGGCCCTTGAATAAGCATGCTCATGTGAATGTACTTGATTTCATGCACAACCAGGGGGGAGGTTGTACATCCATACAAACACGGGCCATGTACTATGGTTGGTGTTCTGGTTGCCAAACGGATTCATGCCATCGGTACACGCGCCAAGCACGATGTTCCTTGCATCACATTCAAAATACCGATAGAAGCTGTTCAACGCTCTCCACTGGCTTCCATCCTTCACGTGTCTCAGCCGGATCATCTCCATCGTCGGGCTTCTTCCTCTCCGCGTGCAACAAGCATTAGCTTTGCTTCCTTGGGATCTACAAAATACCTCTGGAGACGGGGAGTGATCGGTAAGTACCATACAACTTTCTGGGGACATTTCTTCCCGGCCTTCTTGTATCGAGAAGCATTGCACACCGGACAGCTTGTTTTTTCCGCGTGCTCCTTCCGATAAATTATGCAATCGTTGATGCATGCATGGTATCTAACGTGTGGCAGATCAAGAGGGCACACGATCCTCTTGGCCTCATCAACACTAGTAGGACATAGATTACCCGGGAAGAACATCCTTTAGGTACTTGAGATGCTCATCGAGGCTAGTGTCGGTCCATTTGTTTTAGCCTTCGTCTTGAGGAGTTGGAGCGTGAAACTCAACCGGGTCACCTCAGGATTGCAACCATCATACAATGGAGTGTTCGAGTCTACCACCAGTTGCTCCAGCTTAGCCTCCTCTCTAGAAGCAGCTCTCTCAGTACTCGTCTCCTTGAACATGAGGGTCCCGCACAATTGAACTTAGTATCGACGAACTCTGCTGCGTGGAGCCCATGTCGTTCTCTCCGCCGCCATGTCTGGCCCCTTCTCCTCCGCCATGTCCGGCCCCTTCTCCGCCGCCATGTCCGGCCTCTTCCCCGCCGCCATTATCGATCATCTCTTCGTCTTGCCCCGTGTCATCATTTCCTGCCCCGTCGGCATCCTCAACATTGTCATCCTCATCTTCAATTATCCACCTAGTATAGCCATCCATGAAACCAGTCATGAGCAGGTGCGCTTCGACACCACCATCGTCATGGGGGTCGAGCCAAACTATTCCTTTGCATTTTCGACACGGACATAAAACCTCTGTCCGGTTATTTTCTTTCATGTCTTGCACCGCCGACCGCAACCACCTGCCCACCATCGCTCCAATCGACCATCGCCAACTCGCACGGTAATAATAAAAAATTGATTGTAAAAATGCATGCATGCATCAAAGTCATAAAAACATTTGGCATGACCTTCCCTAAAAATAGGACATATATGGATCTAGAGTTTGCTCGAATTAGCCAAACGGAAATAAATCGACATTTCGCAAAACATAGGCAACTCAAAAGCACAATTTACAAGCGTCAACTCATGCCACACACACAATTTACACAAACATATCACACACACATAAACACATTTCCATTTTGCATAAGCATGAAAGTTTCATCACCTCTATCTTGATGGCCGAAGATGATGTTGTAGGGAGATCAAAAGTGCACAAATTAAGCTCTTCTTGACAAAGATAGATCTAGTTATATAGGGGCAAATAGGTCACTTAACTAAATCCTACATCTAACTAGCTACCTAATTTGGAAGGAGACAACTTCAACTAGTGGAGGGGGAAGGAAAAAGAGAAAGGAGATGCATTAATGGAGGTGGTGTAGTTATGTAGGAGTAATGAAGAGAGAGAAGGTGGACAGAAAAGAGAGGGAGTAATGGGGGAGAAGTATTGAGAAGAAGAAGAGTGAGAGTGGGAGCATGTGGTGGAGGGAAGAGAGGAGAGGGGAGGTAGGGGAAGGGAAAAAAGTGAGAGTGGGAGCATGTGGTGGAGGGAAGAGAGAGAGGGGAGGTAGGGGAAGGGAAAAAGCAAGGGAGGGAGGGACGGGTTGGGGGTTGGTGGGGTTAGCAGAGCGCTGGTGAGAAACCGTGCTGCTGCTAAGAACTTAGCAAGCACGCGCTTGTAAGGCGCCATCGCTAATCGGGACAAAAATGGCGGCAATTTGAAACTTACCAAAGAGCGATCTCGAGGAAACCGCTACTACTATGCACTTAGCAAGAGGTGCTGTTTCGCCACCGCCGCCATCTTGCTTAGAGGTGGGGAACACCGCCGGTCGATATTTGTAGCAGCGTGCCGCCGAAGCGCCATCGCTAAATATTTAGCAGCAGCGAAGTTTACATAAAGAGCGCTACAACTACTTACCAGCAGCGCTCTATTTTGAATCGCGCTGCTGCTAAGATTCTGTGTATAGGCTTTTCCCTAGTAGTGAGTGGTGGTCACAAGTTGACATATTTCTTGTAGTGTTCTCACAAACCAGAGCTTCTCACAACAAGCATGATGGTTTATGTAGGGAACTTGCCACCTTTGGGTATGAAACGGTATATGTAGTGTTGTGTTAAATTTTGGAATTTTCTGGGTTCGTTTGGACATTCTTATACATTAACTGGGTTTTCTAGGCATTTTGTGTGCATAATTCAAATTTGAACTACATGCACATGCTCCAGTGCACATAAACTGGTTGAAAAATCAAATATGTGTCCTTGGTTGCATGCTTAGGTCCCATGCAAGAAATGGGAATGAATTTCAAACACCCTCCCACCGTCACTCGGCCGCAAACATTGAGATACCTGGTTTTTAAATTCTAGTAAATCCAAAACTCGTCTGAAATTCATGAAACTTGGCATGCTATCATGGAGCGGCATCAACATGCCGAGGTAACAAAATTGTCCCATTTGGGGCAGGTTTGGGTATAAGCTTCTCACAAACCAGACCTTCTCAGAACAAAGTGTGATGGTTTTGGTAGGGAACGTGCCACACCTTTGGGGACGAAACGAGATCTGTTGCCTCTTATTGCTTTCAAATTTTTTCTAGTATCAACATAGGACAACAAGGGTGTTGTGTTAAATTTTGGAGTCGTTCGGGGTTCATTTGGACATTTTTATACATTTACTGGGTTTTCTAGGCATTTTATGTGCATAATTCAAATTTGAACTACATGCACATGCTCCGATGCATATAAATTGGTTCAAAAATCAAATCTATGTCCTTGGTTGCATGCTTAGGTCCCATGCAAGAAATGGGAATGAATGTCAAACACCCTACCACTGTCACTCGGCCGCAAACATTGAGATACCTGGTTTTTAAATTCTAGTAAATCCAAAACTCGTCTGAAATTCATGAAACTTGGCATGCTATCATGGAGAGGCATCAACATGTCATTGTAAAATTTTGTCCCAGTTGGGGTAGGTTTGGGTACAAGCTTCTCACAACAAGCGTGATGGTTTCGGTAGGGAACGTGCCACCTTTGGGGACGAAACGATATCCGTTGCCTCTTATTGCTTTCAAAAATTTTCTAGTGTCAACAAAGAATAACAGGAGTGTTGTGTTAAATTTTCGAATTTTTGGGGGTTCCTTTGGACATTTTTATATATTAACTGGGTTTTCTAGGCATTTTATGTGCATAATTCAAATTTGAACTACATGCACATGCTCCAGTGCATACAAATTGGTTGAAAAATCAAATCTGTGTCCTTGGGTGCATGCTTAGGTCCCATGCAAGAAATGAGAATGAATTTCAAACACCAGGGCACTATTGATTGCCAGCAAAATGTTGAGATACTTTGTTTTTAAATTCTAGTAAATCCAAAACTCGTCTGAAATTCATGAAACTTGGCATGCTATCATGGAATGGCACCCGACATGTTGTGGTATTTTTCGTGTCCATTTTGAGAGAAGGCGCACTCGAATAACAACCAACAAAGGCATTTTGAAACAAATAGCTGCCACTCTATTATCTCAAAGCTTTTGTATAATTTTAAGAGTGTGCTTTCTATGAACCATTCACGTGACGCCATGCCTCACTCTTTTAATGGCTAGGAGGTGCCGTGTGGACAAATGCTTTAGTGCTTGACTAAACGGGAGGCGTGCGAGCTATACTCCAATGCGGAGGCTCACCGGGAAGCGTGCGAGCTGTATGCCACGCAGGCTCACTGGGAAGTGAGACCTTTGACTTCCATGGACGCCCGCCTTGCTTGCATCCTCTCCATTAATGGCACCCAAGCCGCAGTTAAATACGGTTTTAAATACAAAACACTCATCACAAACGTTTTAGTTAGAACACCTGTATGCGAGCCGGCAACTTCCCTAGGAAGCCAAGGGAAAATGTGACGAGCACGATATGTGCAGCTCTTGGTCGCAAACGTTTTAGTTAGAACACATGTATGCAAACCGATAGCTTCCCCTGGAAGCCAAGAGAAAATGTGCGAGCAGGATTTGTGGAGCTCTTGATGGCAAACATTTTAGATAGAACACCCATATGCAAAGTGAGAGCTATGGTCTTCCCCCTTAAGTCTACGGAAAATTCGCAGCGCAGGATTTATGCATCCCTTCAATGCAAACAGTTGTTTTGGATGACCTGTGTGCAACCACGTCCAAACAATTTGGTAAGATTTGCATCTGTCATATTGGGTATGTTGCCATTTGTCAAACTGGAAAGATTGACATTTCTTGATCAAATAACATTCCCATTTGTCAATCCTTTTAACACTGTGATTTGTCAAAATATGCAGCTAAAAATCAGTAGCACTATCTAATTTTGCAACTAAAATTCAGTAATTAAGCATAGATTTCATTCATAGTTTAAGCAGTCATTCTTAATTTATACAAACATTTCAACTCAAGAGATGAACCGACCAAACTTTTCCCCAATTATTACCAACCACGTACTGAAATAGCTAGTTCAACTATATATACTAACTAATTTTAAGTACGTTGTACAGTTCCACCACATCTATAGTCAGATGAACTGAACAAAATAGCCCCTAAATACTACTACTACGGAGGGGTTTTGTGCTACTTCCGGCAGCTTGTCCTTGCCGAGCGCGCTCAGTAAGAGGCAGAGGAGGAGGAGGAGCCTTCCGATGAGCTGGACAACTGCAATATGGTGCCTGCCGCCGCTGCATGTTCACCGACGCTCGCCAGCTCGAACGCCCAGTGCCGCTCTAGACGACCCCTCTCGAAGCGGCCAGACTACTCGTAGATCTCCTGATTCCTCGCCTCTGCGTCGGCATGTGTTGCAGCCACAGCTGCAGTAAGGCTCTTTGAGTGCTCGACGAGGCGGTCCTCCTCCTCCCGCAGGAACTCGATGTAGCGCGCAAGGTCGCTGACGCACGTGCGGGCCTCCACCTTTGCCTCCCTCCTTCGTGCGGTGTTGGCAGAGCCGGTGATTATCCCGGCAGTCGATGGTGGGCTGGCGGCGACGGCGGCCGACGATGGACTAGCGGCCACGACGACCACCTCTCTCCTTCGGGCCATGGTGGCAGAGTGGGTGGTGGTGGCCGGCAGTGGGGTGGCGGCCACGACGGCCACGTCCCGACTTCGGGCCGCTGTGGCTGAGCGGGTGATGGCCGGCAGTGGGGTGGTGGCCACGACAGCCACCTCCCGACCTCAATCCGCGGTGGCGGAGCGGGCAATGGCCCTAGCATTCGATGGTGCTGTGGCAGTAACGGCAGCCGGCAACAGCTGCCAACGGGCACCGGCGGCGGAGCGTCTGGTGGGTGTTCTGCGCACATCCAACAGGGACGCCACACGCACTACACTATGCTGGGGACTATGCCGCCACCGCGGTGTAGCCTCCCAGCTGGAGTTGTCCTCTGATGACAGCGGAGTGGCTGAGCGATGATCATGGACCACTGCAATTGGCGATTGTGGGAGAAGCAGAAGAGATAAGCTACAGGAAGGGAGGGGAAAATGTGACGCAGGACTCGCCGGCCATGAGGGTTTATATAGCAGACCAGTAAGCATTGGGATTTTGAGGTATTTCACCGGGTCGGGCAGTAAGCTTGTGCGGGAACCTGTGAGGTTGCGCGGGAACGGGCTTACTGATGATTCATTGGTGCTACTTTGAGACACCGTTTGGCCAAAAGAACGCCCCCGCGCGCTCCGCAAGCTTGCACTGTAAGCCGTCTGCGGCAACAGGGTGACAAGACATGCGAGAGCAGAAAGAAAGGACGCATACACATATGGTTAATACAAAAGAACTTTTGCGATTTAATTACATACTGTACCCGTCCTGGTTTATAAGTAGGATCTAACTCATAAAATACGATCGCATGTCGCCAAAGATTATATCGTTGGATTCGTATTTGAACATAGTTTCCAGTTATACAATTTTTGTAACATGCATTAACACTTTTTTGCTTAAATTTAAGGGTATATACCAACAAGCATTTGCCCGCAACACACATGACTTATTCCATCACAAACAGCTCGGATGGATAAACTGTATGCCACGTATCGCACACGCAACTCTAATATGATTCGTGCTTGATGTCTCTGACATCACTCGCACAGTTCGTCTTATTTGCCACGTATCACTGTGCCGACCTCTGCTCGCGTCCCTCGGCAAGCTTTAATCACGATTAGGCGCTGCAGCATGCTGTGCTCGCCATTAGGCGCGGTGGCGTGCTTGCTCGTGTCCATCGGCACGCTTGGCTTGTGGACAACTTTTCCTTGCGTGTTCAACTGCTATATGCATATATATGGTTGCCCGCCGTTGAGGCGACCGCGGAGTGCCATTTTCGTGTCCCTCCGCGCTTGCTCTGCCAATGGCTGAGCATGCGCAAGATCACGTCGGGGGGCCCATATGCATGTGGTTGCGCCGCGCGCGTTCCCACGCGATGCAGTTTGGTGCGGCATGATGGAGTTACCACTTCAAATTAGAACTGCCAATAGGGCCAGCCGATATTCCAGGCAGTCCGGCTTCCCATTTAATTCCCGCGGCCATTATAATCGTAGTCTCTTCAACCTTTCAATCGCGCCCTGTCAGTGGAAAATGATACCTATGGGATCACGAGGATCCCTTCTACGGTTGCGGGGCGCAGGGTTGTGAGAAGAGTAGGATTAGCAATCAGCACAAGGATCGTTTACCCAGGTTCGGGCCGCGAGGATGCGTCAAACCCGGGTCCTGCTTTTGTGGATGTATTGAGTGTTCTTGAGATCTTGAACTAGCTATGGTGGCTGTGTGGTTCAATAGAGCCGAATCCCTCTGAAGGATGCCATGGGCCTCCTTTTATAGTCGAAAAGGGGCTGCCACAGTGGCACACAGGAGGTGGAAAGGCCTAAAGAGTTATGAGCTTATTGCTCGTATTACAGGACAAGGCGCATTTAATGCGTAGCTTAGGTGTCCTCTTGCTTTATCGGGGACGAGAGAGAGGCCCGTCCCGTCCATCGCCGCTCCTCCTCGCTTCGACACGCGCCCTGGTCAGCGATGCATGCGGCACCATGCAGGCAGGCAAGCAGCTGAGGTGGCGCGGTGGTGGAGCCTCCACGGAGATCTGCATGCCGCCACGCAGGCGTGTGCTGAGTGGGCCTAGAAGCTACATGTTGCCACACAGGTGCCTGCCCAGTTGGTTGGGCTAGCAGATGCATGTGAACGGCGATGAAGACTTGGTTGGCGCGGGCCTGACCATGGCCCCGCTGACGCCCTTGGCAAGGTCCTTGCCGGGTGGCCCGGCAAGGGTCTTGCCATGGCGCGCTGTCGTCCCCGGCAAAGATCTTGCCGAGGGTCTTGCGGGTTTCCCCGGCAAGGATCTTGTCGAGGATCGTTGCCTTCCAATCCTCATCTGATCTTTAATATTCTTTGTCTTCACAAAGATCTGCATGCCACCATGGAGGTGCCTCCCAAGCCCTAGCCCAACGTAGATACTGTTGGAGACCGTGGGTTCGAGGGTGGCTCACTCCGTTGGTGTGGGCGAGCCACGCCGGCAAGGGGCTTGCCAGGGCTGCTGAGGCTGCCCCGGCAAGGGTCTTGCCGGGGAAACCAGCTTTGTCCCTCTGCTCTTTGTGGTCTCGGTCTTTGGCGTTGCGCTGATTGTTTTGCGGCTTCGGCTTCTCTCGGGCTCCCCTCGTTTGCCCTGCTATGTGTGGCAGTGGCGCGTAGCTCTGACTGCCCGTGCACAAGTAAAGGGGTCAAAAGGAGAGCCCCTACTTTTATACACTGACAGGAGCCTCCGGGGCTGGGCCACACATAGGCGCAACACGTTGTTGGGCCAGGCCCAGAACAGTGCGCGGGGCAGGCGGGGCGGATTTTACCGTGGTAACTGTTTTGTTCACTGCGCTTGCCCACGACCCGCGTTGAACGCGCGTCGTGGAGGAGCGTGCGTGACATGCGGGGTATGCGTGGGGCGGTTCCCGCACGCATGTGTCGTATCGTAGTTAATGGGAAAGGAGGCGGCCCACGCCTTCCCCTTAAAAGGGAATAACCGTGGGCGCGCTGCTCACTTTACCCCTTCCCTGCGTCTTTTCCAATCTTGGAACCGGCGCCTCCTTTCTTCCTCCTTCTCGAGCCCCCCGTATTCGTCCACCGTCGCTGTGCTTCCATCATCCTCTGCCCTCTTGCTTCTCGCAGCCGCCATGGCACCAAAATCCACCAAACGCAAGGGAGTGGCCAAAGATGCCGGGGCGACGGAGCAGCCGGAGAGCGAGCTGGTGGCGCGACGGGCGCAGTTCGCCTACTTCCCCTCGACGGTCGACGTGTTCGAGCTCCGAGAGTCCTTCAAATCTCTGTGGGGGGTGAAGACGGGGAGAGAAACGACAGGGCATCCAAGCACGCGCGTCATCCCCGCCAACTGCATCGAGGGCGCCCCAAATCGGTACCCTTTCTTTGTCGACTACTTCTCCGGCGGTCTCTGTACCCCCTTCTCCGATTTCTTCAACGATGTTATGCACACCTATGGCTTCCGCCTTCTGGTCCGAATGTCGTGGCGTGCATGGCTCTCTTCGGGCACCTCTGCGAAGACTTCGCCGGGGTGCACCCCAACACGTCACTCTTCCACCACTACTTCTCCCCTCGGATCCAAGCAGGGGGGCGCCATCTCCGGTTGCATCGCCTGGATTCCGAGGGCCAAGGGGACATACCCAGAGGGCGCCATGAAGAAGAGGTGGGAAGAGTGACGGGGCCGTTGGTGCTAGATTGAGGAGGACCCGCCAGCATTCTGCGAGGTTCGCCAGGAGCAGCCGGTCCGCGGGCGACGTCGACGCCGATGACGAGAAGCTCACGATTGCCACCACCAGGATCCTCCGGCTAACCGAGGCCGGGCTCACCCTCGAAATGATCGGGGCGGACTTCATTCGCCACCGAATTGCTGCTCTGCACAACAAGGGGAGGCCGGCCTGGCTTTTCACGAATGCTGCTGACATCATGAGGCTCCGCCCCGGCCTCGACCACAACCTGACGGTGCTAAGGCACGACCATCTGTGCCAACGAATCTTCCAGCTTGAGGTCAATAGCGATGGCGAGGTTGAGCGTTCTGACAAGGCTGCAAGGGCTGCCATGAAGGCCGACAAGGTTGCCAATGGGCCCGTTTTCAAGTTGCCAGCAGGAGTGGTCGCGCTGTGCAACAATTCTCGCCGGTCCGACATCATCGCCGTGATGCCGGACTTCAATGTGCACGGCCTTGACCCGACCTGGGTAGAGCCGGACGAGCTCTAGGTGCAGGAATTCTTCGACACCTTGCATGAGGGGTACGTCACCGCTGAGCTGCGGCTCATCCATGATACCTCCCAGGCAAAGCTGGACTACATCGCCGCCAGGGTGGAGGAGGCGCAGCTCACCAATGAGGACGGCAGCACCGGCGGAGTGGAGGACAAGGCCGCGGCAAAAGCGGAGGAAGAAGAGTTTGCCCAGTGGGCGGCGGCCGCATGGGAGGCCAGCGGCGCCGGCACTGGGGGTCCCCTCGTCGAGGACGTGTACGACGAGTCGTCGTCGAAGGAGGACGAGGGGGAGGAGACCACGACCGCCGACCCTCCAGTCACTTGAAGAGGGCGAGTTCTGCGGCGGGCCACCTCCAGCGAGCCGGTCCGTCCTGGTTGGGCCGCGCAGCTGTCGCAAGCCAAGGAGACGTCTAAGCGCCGGACGAGGGTTGCGGCGACGAAGAAGGCAGTGAAGGCTGTGGTGGCAAAGAAGAAGTCATCCGCTTCTTTGTCGTCCAAGCGTGCCCAGACACCACTGCCTCCCCCTCGCCGGCAGACGTTAGCGCGAGATCACTTTTCACTTTGGATCCCTTAGCCCGGGGGGAAGAGGAAGGCAGCAGGGGAGGAGGAGGAGGAGGAGGAAGAAGAGTAAGCTCTGCTTTTCCCCCTTCTTTTGTTTTTTGCTTTCTCCATTTCCTCAAATGGTGCCGCCCATTCTGAATCATCTTCATCCCATAGGGACTTGGAGACGTTGGCCCAAAGGGCGAAGAGGGCCAGGACTTTGACGAGCGGCCAGCCCCCAGTAGACACCTCCAGCACGCCACTGGTGGTGTCGAGCAGCCCGGACAGCAGCCCCCGGTCCAGCCCCCACCGTGAGTCCATCACCCGTCCTTCGTCGACGTGCGCTAGGGGTATGATACTTTTGTACTGACCATGTTGTGGGTGTAGGAGGGGAGCAGCAGCAAGGGGAACCACAAAGGGCTTCTCCCAACGCGCCGCCCCCATCGACCACGCCGCCCCAAGGGGCGTCCTCGGCAAGGGCACCAAGCACCGAGCCCATGCACACGGAGGAGGAGGAGGAGAACGCGGGCACCGGTGTTTTCGCCTCGACGCCAAACCTTGGCGGAGAGGGGACTTCTGCTTCTCGGCTTGGCACGGGTAAGCCACTTGCTTTCTGTTTCTGCTCGCGTTTTTTCTTTCTTCTTTTTTACTGGGCTTTGATCTTGGCCCCACCCTATACCCTTCTTAGCACTCAGACTTCCCCTCGATGGACCCAGAGGATGTCGATACCGTCATCGAGGATGCCGCGACGCAGGCCGAGAAGATAGCTGCCGAGGAGAGCGCCAAGGGCGCTGCTGCGGATGCAACCAAGGGGCCCGCCGGGGAGCCCGTCAAGGGACCTGCCGGGGAGGCCGGCAAGGCCGCTGCCGAGGAGGAGATGGTTGATGACCAGCCCTCCTCCTCTGCCGCCTCCGGCTCCAACAGGTACCTGAGGGTGGGTGATGACTTGTTCGTCCACCTCCCAGGCGCGTCGAGCACCAGGACAGCCATCGAGGGAGAGGTGTATAACGATGAAGTGCTTGCCGCCGCCGGGCCCAAGGTCGTCGACGAGCCGAGTGTTGGTGGCGACGGCTCCCAGGAGGAGCGGCTGCTCCAGGCCATGGGCGCCAGCTTCCGGAAGCTCCAGGCGCTCCATCGCGCCCGTTTGGACAAGGCCAAGTCCAGGATGCCGGTGCTGGAGAGGGCGGAGGCGGACCTCCAGGAGTGCGTAGCCGAGACGCAAGACTGGTTCTGCCACGCTCAAGACGAGCTGAAGGCCGCCCAGGACGAGCTGGCCAAGCATGACGTGGAGATCACCATGAAGTTGGCCGACGTCGAGCAGGCCCAAGAGACGGCAAGGAACTCGGACGCCGCTGCCGAAGCCGTCCGGACCCAGCACGAGGCCGCACTAAACTCCCAGGAGGAGGACCTTGCCACGCGCGAGGAGAAGCTCGCCGCCACACTCCACGGCAAGGATGAAGAGGTGGACAAGCTCATCGCACAGCGGACCCGAGAGCTGGAGCAGAGGCACAGGGAGGCACTCGATGCCCAGGCTCTGGTTCACGCCGGCAAGGTGAAGGAGCTGGAGGCGGAGCAAGATGAGCTGAAGGAGCAAACTCTGAAGCTGTCCAAGGAGAAGGCAACGCTCAACAGCGCCCTGGCGGAGGCGCACGGCGCGGCCGTCAGCAGGGCCGGAGAGCTCTCCAAGGCCAACAACTCCAGCAGAGACCTCAGGCTGAAGCTGGAGGGTCTCGAGAAGATGCTGTCGGAGTCCAAGGCCCGAGAGGGGACCCTGACCAAGGACCTGGAGACCGATAAGCAGCTGCAGAGGAACGAGGCCGCCAACCTTAACGACCACGTGGAGGGTGAGAAGCGTTGGCTCGAACGCCTTGCCGTTGTTGCGAACTCGGCCACCACGCAGGTGGCAACCATGGGGATGTCGGACATGAGGTACGCCCCAGAGACGAGCCTGAGCCCCAACGCCAGCCTGACCCTGTTCTTTGAGAGGGTCGTCGGCACTCTGGAGCGGCTTCACTCCAACTGGACGGCCTCCCTGGCCGAGGAGTCTCGGATGCTCTACCGGGGCGCCATAACCGAGGTACTTGCCAAGGTGGCGCACTAGAATCCCAACCGTGACTTCGAAGCTGCGCTGAAGAGCTTGCTGGAGGATGCAGACAATGCGGCACGCAAGGAGCATATCAAGCGCATCATCAGCCGCATCGACGGAATCAAGAGGTTGGAGGGCCAACGCCGGGACTAGACACCCTGTTTCTTATCGCCGCTGCAGGTCCATGACCAAGACAATTGCTATCTTTAGTTAGAACCGCGGTGGCAATTCTGTAATATGACTCTGCAGTACTTCAAACATTATGCATGTTATTTTCCTGTTTGTTTTTCCTTTGTATGTCCACCCTATGTTAACTGGGTAGACTAGCCGGCGCGTAAACCCAGGGCGGCGTCTTGAGGACGGATCCCCATTGGCCTGCTGGGTGTGCTTGCTGCCGGGTGAACCACCTTACCGACCTTAACGCGGTCGCTCAAACTGTTGAGCTTGACTCGAGTCAGAGTCGAGGGCGTAGCTAATTGCGGAAGGCTTACCCCGCCGCTCTCGACGCGGCTGCTTGAGCTGTTGAGCATACTCAAAACAGAACAAGGGCGTTGCTAATTGCGGGAGGGCCCCTTTGTGTACAGGTTTTCCATACATAGGCAGAATCTCCGAGGACGATAACCTTATATTAGGGAGGAAATTTAAAGTTTGGCATGACTTAGCGTTTTCGTCGCCGCCCTGGCATCCGTCTATCTCGCGGGCAGCGCCGCTCTCTTGGCCACCTTCTCCTCCGGCGACCACAGCCGCGGGAAACCACTAGGCCGGCTATTAAACCAGATTCTCACAATTGTGCCCCCTACCTGGCGCGCTAATGATGTCGGTGGGAAACGACACCTATGGGATCACAAGGATCCCTTCTTCAGTTGCGGGGCGCGGGGTTGTGAGAAGAGCAGGATTAGCAATCAGCACAAGGATCATTTACCCAGGTTCGGGCCGCGACGATGCGTAAAACCCTAGTCCTGCTTTGGTGGATGTATTGAGTGTTCTTGAGCTCTTGAACTAGCTATGGTGGCTGCGTGGTTCAAAAGAGCCCAATCCCTCTCCAATACGCCATGGGCCTCCTTTTATAGTCGAAAGGGCTGCCACAGTGGCACACAGGAGGTGGAAAGGCCTACAGTGCTATGATCTTATCGCTCGTATTACAGGACAAGGCGCATTTAATGCGTAGCTTAGGTGTCCTCTTGCTTTATCGGGGACGGTAGCGAGGCCCGTCCTGTCCGTCACCGCTCCTCCTCGCTTTGAGACGCGCCCTGGCCAGCGATGCATGCGGCGCCATGCAGGCAGGCAAGCAGCTGAGGTGGCACGGTGGTGGAGCCTCCACGAAGATCTACATGCCACCACGCAGGCGTGTGCTGAGTTGGCCTGGAAGCTGCATGTTGCCACGCAGGTGCCTGCCCAGCTGGTTGGGCTGGCAGCTGCATGTGAATGGCGGTGAAGAATTGGTTGGCACGGGCCTGGCAGTGGCCCCGCTGACGCCCTTGGTAAGGGCCTTGCCGGGTGGCCCGGCAAGGGTCTTGCCATGGCGCGCTGTCGTCCCCGGTAAGGATCTTGCCGGGGGTCTTGCGGGTTTCCTCGGCAAGGATCTTGTCGAGGATCGTTGCCTTCCAATCGTCATCTGATCTTGAATATTCTTTGTCTTCACAAAGATCTTCATGCCACCATGGAGGTGCCTCCCGAGCCCTGGCCCAACGTAGATGGTATTGGAGACCGTGGGTTCGAGGGTGGCTCACTCCGCTGGTGTGGGCGAACCACCCCGGCAAGGGGCTTGCCAAGGTTGCGGAGTCTGCCCCGGAAAGGGTCTTGCTGGGAAACCTGCTTCGTCCTCTGCTCTCTGTGGTCTCGGTCTTTGGCATTGCGCTGATTGTTTTGCGGCTTCGGCTTCTCTCCGGCTCCCCTCCTTTGCCCTGCTATGTGCGGCCGTGGCGCATAGCTCTGTCTGCCCGTGCACAAGTAAAGGGGTCAAAAGGAGAGCCCCTACTTTTGTACACTGACACGCCCCACAACACAACAAGCACACCAACGATGACACATAGGGAGGGGATGTATATCGGCACTCCAATGGAGTTCGGCGAGCATAAAGTGGAGACCCACGCGAGGGAGACGGATCTCTCGTTCGTGTACACCTTCGACCCGGTCGTGGTGGACAACTACATCAACACCATTGAGTAGTTGCTTGCTCGAGACAAGTACAAGGTGGTCAGTGTCGACCTCCAGTACACCGCCAGCCGTCTCAACATAGATTAGAAGGTTGACGTCGCCCAGTTGTGCGTGTGCCATCATGTCTTCATATACCACTACTGCATATCTAGAAAGCCTTGCGGCCGTTTCACCAGGTTTTTCAACAGCACCAACTACAAGTTCCCCATGGTGGAAACCACCGATGATGTAAAAGCGCTCAGGCTTATGGGCTTGGCCTGCAAGAACCTTGTCGAAATCCATGAGCACTATAGGGTCTGGGCCAGCACGAAGGACTTCCTGGTTGAACTCGCCTCGGCCATCATCGACCCATACTTCGAAGAGATGAAGAAGGATGCCCACAGAACACGTCCCGTATCCTGGCACGGGGCCTGTATGCGGAAACTAGATGAACCTCACCTCAGGTTCGTGGCCAAGAGCATGTACACATGCTACGAGATGCATAGGCGGATCGTTGACATGTGGAAGTGCCTTATTACGGTGATCGAGGAGGCCAGATCAAGCCACAACTAGAGCAAGCATCACAAGAAGTAGATGATGAATAGATGATCATTTATCCTAGTTAATCATGCATGTAATATATAGTTTACTTTAGTATGTGGAAATGTCATGTGTGTAGTAGCCACCTATGTAATTATGCATGTAATAGTTTACTTTGGTGTGTGCAAATGCCATGGTTGTAGTAGCCACCTATTTAAGTGGATGTTTAATTTGGTTATGTAACCATGTCCTTATAAGTGTGTATATATATGTTGTTGTTCTGTATGCAATCCCAGCACACAACACACACGTCATATTAGCAGCAAACGTCTGTGTTATTATCGGTCTTCGCACACATTTTTTATTATAGACCTGTTTGTCGCGTATCACACACATCTTGTTATATTGAACCGTTTCTGTTCTCTTGTCTCAATGCAAATAGTTCATCTGAGTGAACCGCATGCCGTATATCGCACACACCTTGATCTGGCTGACCATTTCTTTTGTGTTGCCTAATCACAAACAGTTCATCCGAGTGAACCGTATGCTGTATATCGCAAACATCTTCATATGGTTGCCCGCTTCTTTTGTTCCTCCTCATCGCAAATAGTTAATTGAACTGAACCATATGCCCTGCATCGCACACGCAACTAAAATATGAACCGTGTTGATGCATCCATCATGTTTTTGCACCTTTTTTGACGGTTTTTTATACCACCATTTGCGATTATTTCATCGCACACAGTTTCGTCGAAAGGTCTCTAACCGTAGTGTCGTGTTAGCAACATCCTACAGTAGTGTATCCACACCTACAAAGTACTTCTAGTTTTATTCTTGTTCTAGGTAAAGCAAACGTCAAGTGGGTGTAGAGTTGTATTGGTGGTCAATAGAACCTCGGGGAATAATTGTTCTACCTTTAGCTCCTCGTTGGGTTCGACACTCTTATTTATCAAAAAAGGCTACAAACGATCCCCCATGTTTGTGGGTTATCAAGACCTTTTTCTGGGACCGTTGCCAGGGAGCAATAGCGTGGGGTGAATATTCTCGTGCGTGCTTGGTTGCTTTATCACTAAGTAGTTTTTATTTCGTGCTCTTGTTTTATATCTCTAGTTATGTGTAGGAAACATAAATATCAAAAAAGTACCTACTAAACCAATGGTTGAAGAACCACCCAAAGTCTATCATGCTGCTGAAGCTTTCTACTTGGATCATCTTCGATCCCTATGTGCTTGTGATGAAACCCCAACTAGCTTAGTTGAGGGAAAATCATTAAATGAAAATGATTATTTTGTGCAAAACCACTTATCTCAAAGAGGGAAATTTTTATGGCATCATATTAATAGTTTGTATTGTTATGCTTTGAATTTATGTGAAATACATGATTTTACTTGGTGTTCTAAAGACCCTAAAAAACACCTTCCCTTCCAATTTTAGTTTAAGGATAATGGAATTTTATCTCCTTATGCCAAGGGTGCTTATAATTATTATGATATTGAACAAATTGAAGAATTTGTTGCCTTTAAGGGTGTTTATGAAATTGCTTCTTTGATTGAAAAGTATGATGTTACTCTTTAAAAATCTGAAAATTTTGCCATACTTAAATATTGCTATGAAAATTATTCTTCTAATGCTTATATTCAACCATATATTGGGGACTTCTCTGCTGTCTAAGAAGAGACTAATATTTTGCAGGAGTATGGAAGAAGAAATTGATGAAACTGTGAGCTCATTGGATGAAAAAGATGATGAGGAGAGCGAAGAACAAACGGACACTACTAGGAAAAAGCCTAGTAGTAGCACGGGTGCCCGCGCTACTGCTACGACGCTACAGCTAACTGGTAGTTGTAGCGCGGTGCATCCCCCGCTACTAGTACGTGTGTTAGTTGTAGCGCAGATTCCACATGCGCTACTACTAACTATCTGTAGCGCGTGTCCGTGACCCGCGCTACTACTATTAATTTCAAAAACCAAGAAAAAAATCTGCACCCTGTGCATGCTGTCAATGGTGTCAATGGTTCAATCCAGCAACAACAGGGGTCACTGGAGGTGTAGACGGGTAGCGGCAGACCAAATCCGTGTAGAGCAAGACGACGGTGTGAGGATCCTCTTCGAGGCCCAAGCGGAGAGCTCCTGGTTGGCCATGTCAACGACCTGCGTACGCATCAGCATGGGAGGTGAGTAAAACCTAAGGGGGAGGGACAGGGAGAGGGAAAAAGAGAAACAAGGGAGAAAGGAAGGAGATGGAGGGCGCATCATGGCTGCTCAGCGGTGGTGAGGTGCTCCGTCATGGTGGCATGGAGGTGAGGGGGAAGACGGGCGAGCTCCGAGACGCCAGCGACGCACGGATACGGAATCATTGGGCGTCATGGAGGAGGAGATGTGCTTGGGCAGGAGCACCATGGGAGAGCCTATGGAGAGAGGGGGAGAGTGAGGGAGAGAGGAGGGATTCGTCCGAGGATACGGAGACTTCACCTACCTCGTACTTAGTAGTAGCAAGGGGTATAAAACCATGCTACTACTATCAACTTAGTAGTAGCGCGGGTTTATACCCCTCGCTACTACTATGGCATGTCCGGGGGGCACGGTAGAGACCGCTTAGTAGTAGCGAGGGGTAAAAACCCGTGCTACTAGTAAGTAGCAGTAGCCAGGGGTATAAATCCTGGCTACTAGTAAGCGTCTGCCTATAAGCTTTTCCCTAGTAGTGGGAGGAAGAACGGATTAGCTATCCGTGCCCACCTTCTAATGAGAGTAACTCTTTAACTCATACATTAATTGCTCAATGTCCCTTTGTGCTTACCGTAGGATGAATTCTATGATAATTGCTATGATCCCGTTGTTTCACTTGGAATATCCCTTTTTGATGAACTTGATGCTTGCTATGCTTGTGGCCAAGATGCTAATATGAATTATGCTTATGGAGATGAACTTGCTATAGTTCCTTATGTTAAGAATGAAATTGTTGCTATTGCACCCACGCATGATAGTCCTATTATCTTTTTGAATTCTCCAAACTACACTATATCGGAGAAGTTTTCTCTTATTAAGGATTATATTGATGGGTTGCCTTTTACCATTGCACATGATGATTTTTATGAATATAATATGCATGTGCTTGCTGCTCCTACTTGCAATCATTATGAGAGAGGAACTACATCTCCACCTCTCTATGTTTCCAATATGATAAAATTGCAAGAAATTGCTTATGCTATGTATTGGCCTTTACTTGATGTGCATGAATTGTTCTTTTATGACATGCCAACGCATAGGAAGAGAGTTAGACTTCATCACTGCATGATATATGTTGCTTTGTGCTCACTACTAAATGCCAAATCATTGTTAATTAAAATTGGCTTTGATATCCTTGGGATCCGGGTGGATCCATTACTTGAGCACTTTATGCCTAGCTTAATGGCTTTAAAGAAAGCGCTGCCAGGGAGACAACCTAGAAGTGTTAGAGAGTCATTTTATTCTGTTGTGTGCTTTTATAAAGTTTAAAAACAAAAATATAGAGGGGAACCTAAACTTTTCCAAAAAGAAAAGTGAAAGTGAGAGAGAAGAGCATTGTTAAAGTGGGAGCTAGCCTTGAACTTCGTTCATGCCCATGGAAACTTTGTGAATCTCAATTACAGAAACTTTCAACAAAAATAATTATCCCCTTGTAAAAATCCATTCTATCATAAAAATAATGTGCCCAGATTTGCCTTTAGGATGATTAGATTGCTTGTTGGTATGTGCGGTGCAAAAACAGAAAGTTCCGTTGTAGTGAGCGATTTTACATTTTTTACTGGAACATCGAACGTTTCTGAAAATTTTTGCACTATATTGCTATACAAATTTTTTATTTTGTCCTAACTTTCAGAAATTCTGGAGTACCAGAAGTATGGTCAAAGTTCATATTGCTACAGACTATCCTGTTTTTGATAGATTCTGTTTTTGATGCATTGTTTTGCTTGTTTTGATGATACTATCGATTCTATCAGTGGTATAAGCCCTGGAAAAGTTATAATACAGTAGCTACAATTAAAAACAAAATATGAATTGGTTTGCAACAATAATTAAAGTAGTAATTTGCTTTATTATACTAACGGGTCTCACCAGTTTTCTGCTAAGTTTTGTGTGGATGAAGTGTTCAAAGATCGAGGAGGTCTCGATATGAGGAGAAGGAGGAGAGGCAAGAGTTCAAGCTTGGGGATGCCCAAGGAAACCCAAGTAAATATCCAAGGAGACTCAAGTGTCTAAGCTTGGGTATGCCCCGAAAGTCATCCCATCTTTCTTCAACAAGTATCACTATGTTTTTGTTTTCGGTTCGTTCATGTGATATGTGTAAATCTTGGAGCATCTTTTGTGTTCAGTTTTCATTTTTCTTTTATGCACCATGATGCTATGAGATAGTCCATGGTTTATTTATAGAGTGCTCATTGCACTTCACTTATATCTTTTGAATGTGGTTTTATAGAATGCTTCATCTGCTTCACTTATATCATTTGAAGTTTGGATTGACTGTTTCTCTTCACATAGAAAATTGTTGTTTGTAGAATGATCTTCTGATTCACCTATATTTATTAGAGCATGGTCTCTTGTAGAAAGAATTAAACTCTCATGCTTGACTTATATCTATTTAGAGAGTCTACAGGAATTGGTCATTTGCATGGTTCGTCATAAAATCCTACATAAATCTTGTGGATAACTGAATATGATGTGTTTGATTCCTTGCAATAGTTTTGCGATATAGAGATGATAATATGTGGGAAGTACTAGTAAATGGTTGTGGTTAGTAGGAACATTGGTTTTAAGGTTTGTGATTCCCGAAGCATACACATATAGTCTCTCGTTATGCTATGAAGTTGGAGCATGATTTATTGTTGATTGTCTTCCTTTTGAGTGGCGGCCGGGGACGGCCGATGGTCTTTTCCTACCAATCTACCCCCTAGGGGCATGTGTAGTTGTACTTTACTTAGGGCTAATAAACTTTTGCAATAAGTATATGAGTTCTTTATGACTAATGTGAGTCCATGGATTATACGCGCTCTTACCTTTCCACAATTTTCTAGCCTCTACGGTACCGTGCATTGCCCTTTCTCACCTCGAGAGTCGGTGCAAACTTCGCTGGCGCATCCCAACCCCGTGATATGATACGCTCTATCACACATAAGCCTTATTATATCTTCCTCAAAACAGCTACCATACCTACCTATTATGGCCTTTCCATAGCCATTCTGAGATATATTGCCATGCAACTTCCACCGCTTCCGTTTTGATGACTTGAGCATTCGTTGTCATATTGCTTTGCATGATCATATAGAACACATAGTAGTTGTGGCTCAGCCACCGTTCATAATTTTTTATACCTGTTACGCTAGATCATTGCACATCCTGGTACACTGCCAAGTGCTTTCATATAGAGTCATATTGAGTTGTAGGTATCGAGTTGTAATATTGCGTTGTAAGTAAATAGAAGTGTGATGATCATTAACTTTCATTATTAGAGCATGTCCCAGTGAGGAATGGATGATGGAGACTATGATTCCCCCACAAGTCGGGGTGAGACTCCGGACCAAAAGAAAAAAAGAAAAAAAGAAAAAGAAAAGAAAAAAGAAGAAAAAAAGAAGAAAAAAAGAAAAAAAAGAAAAAAAGAAGAAAAGGGGCATGCTAGTTCCACACTTGTGCTCAAAAGTAGCACCATGTTTTTCATATAGAGAGCCTCATATGTTGTCACTTTCATATACTAGTATAAAATTTTCATTATAGAGTTAGATGCACACCCACTTAGTTTTCATATTGAGCTTTCATACACATATAGGTCTTAGTGTATTCATTGCATGGCAATCCCTACTCCTCGCATTGATATCAATTGATGGGCATCTCCATAGCCCATTGGTCAGCCGCGATCATGTGAGACTTTCTTACTTTCTCTCTTCTCTATATTTACCCCTATCATTATACTCTATTCCACCCATAGTGCTATATCCATGGCTCGCGCTCATGTATTGCGTGGGGGTTGAAAAATCTTAAGCTCATTAAAAAGTATGAACCAATTGCTCGGCTTGTCATTGGGGTTGTGCATGATAAATACTTTGTGTTAAGAAGACACATCATGACAAGACTATATGATTTTGCAGGGATAGCTTTCTTTAGTGTTGATATTTTGAAAGACATGATTGTTTGTTGGGATGCCTGACTATTGATGTCTTCATGTATATTGTAGACTATTGCTTTGAATCACTCGTGTCTTAATATTCATCCCATGATTAGATATATCATCAAGATTATGCTAGTACCATTCCACATCAAAAATTATTCATGCCAATTTTATATAACTTTCACATACTTTTGACAACATTTTATATGATTTATTGAACTAACCTATTGATCCAGTGCCTAGTGCCAGTTCTTGTTTGTTGCATGTTTTTTGTTTCGTAGAATATCCATATGAAACAAAGTCTAAACGCGATAAAAATTTACGGAGAATTATTTTGGAATATATGTGATTTTTTGGAGGTGGAATCAATGCTAACGGAGGCCCACAGCCTCCACAATCCACCAGGGCGCAGCGAGCACCACCTGGCGCGCCCAGGTGTCTTGTGCTGTTCCCGTAAGTCAGTTGGAGCCTTCTTCGGGCGCAAGAATGATAATTTGTGGAAAAATCATGTAAAAATATCAGCGCAATCGGAGTTACAGATATCCAGGAATTTAAGAAACGGTGAAGGGCCAAAAAACAGGAACGCGGAACAGAAGAGAACAGAAGAGGAGATCCAATCTCAGAGGGGCTACCGTCCCTCCGGCGCCATGGGGGCCATGGACCAGAGGGGTAACTCTCCTCCCATCTAGGGAGGAAGCCAAGGAAGAAGAAGGAGGGGGCTCTCTCCCCCTCTCTCCCGGCGGCACCGGAACGCCGCCGGGGCAATATCGTGTGACGACAATCTACTCCAACAACTCTGTCATCTTCACCAACAACTCCATCACCTGCCCCCAACTATATTTGGCGGTCCACTCTCCCGCAACCCACTTTACCCTCTACTTTAACATGGTGCTTTATGCTTCATATTATTATCCAATACTATGTTGCCATCCTATGATATTTGAGTAGACCTATTTTGTCCTATGGGTTAACCGTGATCTTGGTTGGTACGAGTGTATATTTTATTATGGTGCTATCCTACAGTGCCCTCCGTCTTGCACGAATGTGAGGGATCCCCGTTGTAGGGTGTTGCAATATGTTCATGGTTCTATTATGGTGGGTGGCGTGAGTGACAGAAGCACATACCCGAGTTTGGGATTATGGCGTATGGGAGTAAAGAGGACTTGATACTTAATGATATGGTTGGGTTTTACCTTAATGGTCTTTGGTAGTTGCGGATGCTTGCTAGAGTTCCAATCATAAGTGGATATGATCCAAGTAAGGAAAGTATGTTAGCTCATGCCTCTCCCTCATAGAAAATTGCAAGAATGATTACCGGTCTAGTTATTGATTGCCTAGGGACAATTCCGCAAATCCTATCACCACTTTTCCACACTCTCTTTATTAAATTGTACTTCTATTAAAACATCACCTAACTTTTATTTTTACGTTCTTTGTTATCTTGTAAGCCTATCCACACCTACAAAGTACGTCTAGTTTTATTCTTGTTCTAGGTAAAGCAAATGTCAAGTGTGCGTAGAGTTGTATCAGTGATCAATAGAACATGAGGGAATATTCGTTCTACCTTTAGCTCCTCGTTGGGTTAGACACTCTTATTTATCAAAAAAATCTACAAAGGATCCCCTATATTTGTGGGTTATCATA
This sequence comes from Aegilops speltoides, assembly GCA_021437245.1. Taxonomy (NCBI): domain Eukaryota; kingdom Viridiplantae; phylum Streptophyta; class Magnoliopsida; order Poales; family Poaceae; genus Aegilops; species Aegilops speltoides. Next base: position 256,086,236 of record CM038147.1, read on the forward strand.
TTGCCTGTCCATGAAGGACATCGTCTTCAACTTCAACGAACAAATCAATTATCTCCAAGGCCAAATTTTCGATCTCCAAAATCGAAATTTTGAATATGAAGCAAGATTCGAAGGTATGAATTTAGCTACAAGTTTTAGGACTCCAGAGACTCGAGCATCTTTTTATCATGGTAAACCTATGCCATGGAAGCCGGAGGACAAGCCCACTACTTCATCACCACCACCATCACCAAAGAAGGAGACCTTAGTACACTGGTATGGGCACTCCCCTTGGCTTGTGCCAAGCTTGGGGGAGGTGCCCCGGTATCGTATCACCATCACTTTTATTATCTTTACCTATCTTAGTTCGATCTCTAGTTATTTTGTGATTTAGTAGAATAAAATTTTAGTATGATCTATTTTCAAGTGCTTGTTTCGTGATCTATCTATCTATGTAATCATGTTGAGAGTTATATAATAAGGATTAGTTTGATTTTTTGCTTCTTTACTTTTATGTTTTAATCAAAATAAAGAAAATAATGAAAAAAAGCATATGCTAATATTATGGAAAGTAATGACATTACATAAGGAAAAGTATAAGTAGTAAAATTTATTGGAAGTTGACAAACATAGAATCGGTCAATGATGCAATTAGTGAAAGAAATTAATAAGGGAAGAGAAGATTCACATGGAAATATACTATCTTGGACATCTTTTATGATTGTGAGCCCCCATTAAGTATTTTATGCCAAATTGTTGATGTTGGACAAGAAATTCAACATAATAATTTATGTTTGTTCACATTCGCATAGAAGCTATATTGTCATAGATCTTCCAACATGTGGTGCTTGCCCAATATCTTTGCTAGCCAAAAATCCGCACCAAGTAGAGATACTACTTGTGCATCCAAAAAAATTAAACCCAATTTCAAGGTATGAGAGTCCACTATACCTACCTATGGATTGAATAAGATCCTTCAAGTAAGTTGTCATCGGTGCATAAAGTAATAAAAATTGCTTCTAAATATGTATGATCTTTTTGTATACGGGAAAATAAGCATTGTATGAACTTGTGATGGAAAAGTAATAAAAGCGATGGACCGCATAATAAAGGTTGCTATCATAAGGGTCAATATAACGTGACGTTCTTTTTCACTAAGATCTTTTGCATCCAAAAACAAAAAGCGCATGACAACCTCTGCTTCCCTCTGCGAAGGGCCTATCTTTTACTTTTATGTGTTTACCTTTTTATGCAAGAGTCAATTGTATTCTCCCCTATTCCTTTTTTTGCAAGCATCATGTGGTGGGGAAAGATCTAGGCACATATATCCAGTTGGATATGAGTGATCATGAGTTATTAGTGTTGACATCACCGATGAGGTGAATAAGTTGGGAGGCGAAATTATAAGCCCCTATCTTTCTATGTGTCTGGATGAAACTTTTTGCTCCATATATATGTTGTGAGTGTTAGCAATCATAGAAGACTAAATGATGGTTGAGTATGTAAACTTGCTAAAAATCTCCAACATGAGACCCTTCCTGAAAATATGATGAATTGCAATTGCATTGTTGACCGAGAACATAGTTTTTTAGTTTTCAAGAAAGTTTATGCTTTATACATCGATGTTGTGATGAATTATTACTTGCTCATGAGAATTTATATGATAATAAATATTGTTGTTACAATAATGATCATGATGCTACTATGTCTGTATTTTTGTTTTTATCGTCACTTCTCTCTCTCTATAAACATGTGGGCATGATTATCGATATCAGCTTTCGCTTGAGGGCAAGCGAGGTCTAAGCTTGGGGGAGTTGATACGTCCATTTTGCATCATGTTTTCCTACTGTTATTTATGTTTTTTAATCAATATAACACTTTGTGGAGTAATTCTATGCCTTTTCTCTCATAATATGCAAGGTTTACACAAAAAGGGAGAATATCAGCAACTCGAATTCTGGACCTGAAAAAGCTATATCAGAGATACCTATTCTGCACATCTCCAAAGGAGCTAAAATTTATTGGAGATTTATATTGGAACATATAATAATTATTGGAGAACAGAAATATTAGAGGGGGCCACCCAGGTGCCCATTAGGCACCAGGGCGCGCCTACCTCCCCCCAATGGCGCGCCCAGGTGGGTAGTGGGGCCCCTGGCTAGCCTCCGGTGCCCATCTTCTAGTATATAAGCTCATTTTCCCTAGAAAAAATAAGGAGAAGACTTTCGGGACAGAGCACCACTATCTCGAGGCGGAATTTGGGTAGGAGCACTTATGCTCTCTAGCGGAGCGATTCCGTCGGGGATACTTCCCTCCGAGACGGGGAAAATCAAAGCCATCGTCATCACCAACAACCCTCTCATCTTGGGAGGACCAATCTTCATCAAGATCTTCACCAGCACCATCTTATCTCAAAATCCTAGTTCATCTCTTGTGTTTAATGTTTGTATCAAAACATCATATTGGTACCAGTGGGTGACTAGTAGTGTTGATTACATGTTGTAGTTGATGCTACACTACTAGGGAAAAGCCTAGCAGCAGCGCGGGTTTTGGGCCTATCAGTAGCGCGGGCACAAGCGCTACTGATAAGGCACTACAGCTAATGCTTAGCAATAGCGCAGCTTGACCCACGCTACTGCTAAATTGACTTAGTAGCAGCGGTTCTTTAGAACATCGCTACTGTTAATTAGTAGTAGCGCTTCTCCTAACCCGCGCTACTACTACTATTTAGTATTTTATTTCTTTTCTATTTCATGTTGTATTCATACACCTTTACACAAGTTTTCATACAATAGGAATTTAGAGATTGTTTTTACATCATAATGAGTTATTACATCATGGGGTGAAAGAACCGTGGACTAGTTTCAAGTGGATGTCCATCCACTTGAAACTAATCCGTGGTTCTTTCACCCAATGATATAATAATATCATCATCATCATCATATCATTAACAACTTAGCATCATAATACATCATTGTCATATAACACCTCCTCAATATCATCGTTTTCATCATTGACATCACATAACACCTCCTCAAGATCATCATTATCAACTCTAACACATTACCACATAATAAACATATTGTACCTCATAGGACCTATTACATTCGATTAAGACCTACTACATTTTCTAAGGTAAAATAACAAAAAACAAGATAGCCCCTGACTCTCCATTATGGAGAATGGAGATTAGCTTTGTCTCCCATTCTTGCCTTTCGCTGAATGTTACTTCCAAGAACCTCCTTGCGAATGTCCATATATTTCTTCCATTCTCGATGCTCATGTGTTCACGGGTTTTAGAAATCCGATATGCAGGTGAGCTCCTAGATTTACGGCGGTATGTTGAGGCGAGAGGCGACCATGCAGAGACATCGGATGAGGCACACAATACATTGGGAGTTTCGTTGAAAAACATAATAATAACTTTGTAGTTAGCAATGATGTACTAGTTTTAGAAGTATGCAAACATGCACGAATGTCGTAATAGTAAAAAATCTTACGAGGGTATCTCCGGAGAAGTTATCGTTGTTCAACACATGCACTAGTGGCACGTATTCACCATAATTTGGAGGAGTTCGATAATAGGCATTGTAATTCTCAAGAAGAGTACAAAATGCGATCGATGATTTTTCTCCTTATATGTTAATTGGGTGCCTTGATTGTAGTGGGTTTTATCTACCATCTTCCGCAGTCTTTGAAGAATCAAAATAAGCTGTCAATGGAAATAAGCTATCAACTATTTTGAAATAAAGAATACAAATTAGTTAATAACTATGTTTGAGAAACTCACATAGCGGTACAATCGGCGTATCAACAAGGACCCAAATGTCCATATTGTCTTCCTCATTGTCGGGATCACCAAGATCCATGGTGATAATCATACCCTCATCAAAACCATACATTTTGCAAAGTGCTTCCCAATTTTGGCAACCAAAATGGGTTATGCTCTGAGCATTGTATAGATTTACTTCAAAATCCATATCATGATGGGTCCTTAGGTGTATTTTCTTTGTTACAAAATTTTCATGGTCTTCAAAACCCATCCTCTCCAACATAGCGTCTTGCATGGCATGGGATAAGCTAGTCGAATTGTAAAATATGAAAATTAGACGTTGAAATAGTTGAAGTCATGCTTAATGGAGAAAAAAACTATTGTCGCGTTATGTACCATATGAACATCGCAGGTCTCCTCGAGCTTAATCTTTGAAGCGGCGATCGTCGTCAACCGAACGAACACGTCGCACATACCTCGATCGTCGTGGCACCAGCTACACTCCCCGGAGACCGTCGTCGTCCGAAAGTACGACATTTCCTACAATCATAATTCAAAGATTAAACTTGTACATATTCTAGCACAAGTCATGTCGAATTCACGACAAAATCTGGCATGACCTTTGCTAAAAAGGACATATCGGCGCTGAAATTTGCGGAGCGGAAATTAATCAACACTCCGACAAAACATAGGCCACTCGGAGATGTAAATTGAACATGAACGGCCACTTGGGCAACCACATATCCTATTTGAGCAACAACACAAAATATACAAGGATATTTGGCTGGTCTCACCTCGATGTCGGAGGGGTGCGTCGGTGACTGGGATGACGGCGGGGATGTCGGAGGGGTCGGTGGACGGGACGACGGAGGTCACTGAAACCATATAAGTTATCACTAGCAACAAAACATGTTCAACTAGTTTTATTAATTCAAATAGTTCTTACTAAATATAAACTTACTATAAATAGAAAAAACTAGTTCTTTCTAAAAATAAAGTAGTTCAAATAGTTATATTAATTATCTTACTAAAAATAGATTAGTTACATTAATTCAACTAGTTCAACTAGTTTATTAATTTACTTACTAAACTAGTTCAACTACAACTAAAGTAGTTCAACTACCACTACTACTACTAAAAATCTAGTACTAACTAAGCTAAATTAACATCTACTACTACTAAATTAACATCTAGTACTAGCTAACCCTAAATTAACATCTACTACTACTAAATCTAGTACTAACTAGTGGCAGGGGTGGGGCGGCGGAGAGGTAGCTAGGGGCGGCGAGGTCGAGGCGGTGGGAGGAGGCTGCCGGCGGAGGAGGAGGAGGAGGCGGCGAGGTGGAGGAGGATGTGCGAGGAGGATGGAGGAGGGATGGAAGGAGGAGTACAGGCAGCGGATTTAACGAGCAGCGGTGGCGGCGGCGGTGACAGACGACGACGGTTGTGCAAGCGAGTGAGAGTGTGAGTGAGAAGGGCCGGTCCTCCGTGGGAATAAGGTAGGGATAGTTGTAGCGCGTTTGACAAAAAGCGCTACAGCTAACGTAAATAGTGATGGCGCTCTATAGTATAGTGCGCCATCTGCTATATAGCGGGGCCAAGGTCATGGCAACTATAGAAGTAGCGCTGTATGCCACAAGCGCGCTCTTGCTACTTCAAGTCGATGGGCGTTTGGCGGAACCTGCTGCTGCTAAGTAGCAGTAGCGTGGTATTTTGAAGCGCGTTGCAGGTAAGATTCTGTGCATAGGCTTTTCCCTAGTAGTGCTAGTTGGTTTATTTGGTGGAAGATTATATGTTCAGATCCATTATGCTATTTATTATCCCTCTAATGTTGAGCATGAATATCATTTGTGAGTAGTTGCTTTTGTTTTTGAGGACATGGGAGGTGTCTTGTCATAAGTAATCATGTGAATTTGTTATTCGTTCGATATTTTGATGATGTGTATGTTGTGATTTCCTTAGTGGTGTTATGTGAACGTCGACTACATGAAACTTCACCATCTTTGGGCCTAAGGCAATGCATTGTGGAGTAGTTATTAGAAGATTGGTTGCTAGAGTGACAAAAGCTTAAACCCTAGTTTATGCGCTATTACGTAAGGGGCTGATTTGGATCCATATATTTAATGATATGGTTAGATTTTATCTTAATTCTTCTTTCGTAGTTGTGAATGCTTGCGAGAGGGGTTAATCATAAGTGGGAGGTTTGTTCAAGTAAGAACAGCACCCAAGCTCCAGTCCACCCACATATCAAATTATCAATGTAGCGGGCGCGAATCAAACGAACATGATGAAAGTGACTAGATGAAATTCCCATGTGTCCTCTGATACGCCCACTTTGCATCATGCTTTTATGTTGATATTTATTGCATTATGGGCTATTATTACACGTTATATCACAATACTTATGCCTTTTCTCTCTTATTTCATAAGGTTTAGATGAAGAGTGAGAATGCTGGCAGCTGGAATTCTGGACTGGAAAATGAGCAAATATTAGAGACCTATTCTGCACAACTCCAAAAGTCCTGAAACTTCACGGAGCATGTTTTTGGAATATATAAAAAATATTGGGCGAAGACACTACCAGGGGAGGGCGACCAGCCAGCCACAAGGGTGGAGGGCGCGCCCTACCCCCTAGCGCACGCCCCGTCCTTTTGGAGCCCCTGGCAGGCCTCCGACGCCCATCTTCTACTATATGGTGTGTTTTGACCTGGAAAAAATTCAGAAGGAAGCTTTCGGGATGAAGCGCCGCCGTCTCGAGGCGGAACCTGTGCAGGAGCAATCAAGAGCTCTGGCAGAGCGATTCTGCCGGGGAAACATCCCTCTAGCAGGGGGAAATCATAGCCATCGTCATCACCACCGATCCTCTCATCAAGAGGGGGTCAATCTCCATCAACATCTTTGCCAGCACCATCTGCTCTCAAACCCTAGTTCATCTCTTGTACACGATCTTGTTCCCAAAACCACGGATTGGTACCTGTGGGTTGCTAGTAGTGTTGATTACTCCTTGTAGTTGATGCTAGTTGGTTTATTCGATGGAAGATTATATTTGGAGATCCTTAATAACAATTAATACTCCTCTGATCTTGATTATGAATATGCTTTGTGAGTAGTTATATTTGTTCCTGAGGACATGGGAGAAGTCTCGTTATAAGTAATCATGTGAATTTGGTATTCGTTCAATATTTTGATGAGATGTATGTTGTCTTTCCTCTAGTGGTGTTATGTGAACGTCGACTACATGACACTTCACCATGATTTGGCCCTATGCGAAGGCATTGGGAAGTAATAAGTAGATGATGGGTTGCTAGAGTGACAGAAGCTTAAACCCTAGTTTATGTGTTGATTCGTAAGGGGCTAATTTGGATCCATGTGTTTCATGCTATGGTTAGGTATACCTTAATTCTTCTTTCGAAGTTGTGGATGCTTGCAATATGGGTTAACCATAAGTGGGAGGCTTGTTCAAGGAAGGGAAGAACCTAAGCACCGGTCCACCCACATATCAAATCGTCAAAGTAACGAACGTGAATCATATGAGCATGATGAAAACTAACTTGACAAAGTTCCCATGTGTCCTTGGGAGCGCTTTGCTTTATATAAGAGTTGTCCAGGCTTGTCCTTTGCTACAAAAAGGATTGGGCCACCTTGCTGCACCTTAGTTACTATTGTTACTTGTTACCCGTTACGAATTATCTTGTCACAAAACTATCTGTTACCAATAATTTCAGTGCTTGTAGAGAATACCTTGCTGAAAACCGCTTGTCATTTCCTTCTACTCCTCGTTGGGTTCGACACTCTTACTTATAGAAAGGACTACGATAGATCCCCTATAATTGTGGGTCATCATCCTCGAGAACATTTTACTTATTACTAGAGACTGTGATAGCATGTCCTTTGCTACAAAAAGGAAGTGGCTACCTTGCTGCACTTTTGTTACCATTACTATTACTTTACTCATTACAAATTACGTTGCTGTCAAACTACCTGTCACCGACAGTTTCAGTGCGTGCAGAAAATAGCTTGCTGAAAACCACTTGTCATTTCCTTTTGCTCCTCCTTGTGTTCGACACTCTTACTTATCGAAAGGACTACGATTGATCCCCTATACTTTTGGGTCATCAAAGAGCATGAGCTTCGTAAAGCAATCAATGATGATCTTTGAAACAAGAATTCTTCTTAAATTGCCAAACATCTCCTCTTGTCTACTTTTATGCCACAAGTTAAAACTACTCAAGCTAGTAATAAGAGTAAGAAAGGTTCTTCATCTAGTAGTAACAATAATAATGCTAAATCCAATATTCACTAGTGATGCGGAGCATCCCTCGCTCATCCCCATGGACGTGTCTACATCTTCCTCAACACCACTTGGACTCATGACAAGAGCTAGAGCCAAGGCTATCGAAGATAAGGTGAACTCGCTCCTTTCCGAACTTTCTCTCTCTACTCACGAGACTTGGCTACTACCTCATTTGGACACTTTGTGTGTGATCAGGTACCTGGAGGAAAGCCATGGTGCATCTACATCCATCGGACAAGGAGGCAAAGCTACCAACCGCGAAGGTCAAGAAGAAGATCAACCGGAGAAAGCTCCAGCCATCGGACGACCGGTCGGGACCGGACGTCCGGCGCCTGAAGCCCCAGCCGCCAAGTCCCAGCCAACACAGGCCCCAGCGAGCGGACGTCCAGCCCCAACCGGACGACCGGCCACACCCTCCAGCGAGCGGACGATCGAAGTCTCCGGACGTCTGGCGCCTGTCAACAGAAGGAAAATTAGCGGAAGTATGAAACTTCCGGACGTCCGGCGCCTCCTTCACATAACGCTTCCTACGGACGTCCGACGTCACCGGACGTCCGGTCCCTCATGAGCCACTGGACTACCGGCCCCCAGCGGACGTCCGGTACCTGTCTGCGCACAGTTTCGGGCCAAAGCCCATGTACCCCTCCACTCCGTCCCCTTTTGCACTAAGACTATAAATAGGTCCCACCTACCTCCTAGCTAGGGTTAGCATTGGATTAGCTCATGTTTGTGTGAGAGCCTTTTCTCATCCACTTGGATACTTCTCCTCGGAGTTCACGACCTCTTCGGAGAAGATCCCCCAAGCGGATTCAAGACCCCTTTCTAGGGAAGAACATCAAGGCCTCCTCGCGGAGAAGAATGGTTCTTTTGTATCCTTACCTTTGTTGACTTTGGATCTCGTGTATCTCTTTGTGCTCGGTGATCTAGCACTTATGTGATCGATTCCTTGTGGGTTTAGTGATTCTCTCTCGTTTTCCCCGTGTTTTCCCTTTGTGCTTCCGCGTGTTGTTCGTGATTCCCCGTAGGATCCACTCCAAACGTGAAAGATCGTTGCCATAGGGTTCCACCCTACATCATCTTGGTATCATGAGCCACGTTGATCACGTTTTGGAGCCCCTACCCCGTGTTTTCTAGCTTGATTTTGTTGTTTTCGTCCTAAATCCGAAAATCCCCACCAAAAATAGCCCCAAATTTTTTTTGTGATTTGTTGGTGAGTTGAGATTTTGTTGGATTTGGTTCATGGATTTGAGTTGCTACGTGTGGATCTAGCTTTCCCCTCCCTCCCCACCCTTTTCCATCCACCAATCGGCTCGATTTTGACATCACCAATGTATATGAAGAGACTAGTTCATGTTGTTGGCAGAGGACCATCTATATATGAAGATCTAGATGAGCATGAGGAAGGGGAAGAGGAAGAGCCAGATGATACATCTCCAATGTATCTATAATTTTTTATTGTTCCATGCTATTATGGTATCAATCTTGGATGTTTTATATAAACTTTCAAGCAATTATATATCATTTTTGGCACTAACCTATCAACTTAGTGCCTAGTGCGAGTTGTTATTTTTTTACTTGTTTTGGTTTCGCAGAATATTAGTACCAAATGAATTTCAAATGCCACGAAACTTTTTGAAGATTTTTTTCTGAACAAAAGAGATACTAGAAGCTTTGAGAGAAGGCCAAATGATAAACCATGGGCCCACAAGGTACCAGGGCACACCCAGGGGGTAGGCACGCCCTGGTGACTTGTGGGGCCCACGTGGGTCCATTTGACCTAACTCTGCCTCTATAAATTCTCTAAAATCGTTAAACCAATAGAGGAGTCCACGAAATACTTTTTCTACCGCCGCAAGTTCCACAACCACGAGATTCCATCCGGAGCCCTTTTCTAGCACTCTACCGGAGGGGGATTCGATCACGGTGGGGTTCTCCATCATCCTTTATGCCCCTCCGATGATGCGTGAGTAGTTTACCACGGACCTATGGGTCCATAGTTAGTAGCTAGAGGGCTTATTCTCTCTATTTGATCTTCAATACAAAGTTCTCCTTGGTGTTCTTGGAGATCTATTCGATGTAATGACTTTTTGCAGTGTGTTTATTTGGATCCTATGAATCGTGAGTTTATGAACAGATCTATCCATGAATATTATTTGAGTTTTCTCTGAACTCTTTTATGCATGATTGTTATAGCCTCGTATTTCTTTTCTGATTTATTGGTTTGGTTTGGCCGACTAGATTGATTTATCTTGACATGGGAAGAGGTGCTTTGTAATGGGTTTGATCTTGCTGTGCTCAATCCCAGTGACAGAAAAGGACATGACACGCATGTATTGTTTCTATTAAGGGCAGAAATATGGGGTTTATCGATCCATGAGTTTATCTTGTCTACATCATGTCCTCTTGCTTAAGGCATCACTCTGTTTTTTCATTAACTTAATACGCTAGGTGCATGCTGGATAGCGGTCGATGTATGGAGTAATAGTAGTATATGCAGAATCATGTCAGTCTACTTGTCTCTGACGTCATGCCTATATACATGATCATTTCCTTGGATATTATCATAATTATTTGCCTATTAATTTCCCAACAGCAATTTGTTCACCCACCGTATAATATTTTCAAGAGAGAAGCCTCTAGTGAAAACTATGGCCCCCGGGTCTATCTTTTATCATATATTAAAACCAAAAATACTTTGCTGAAATTTTCTTTCATTTATTTCATTTTGTATTTTTATCCGATCTATCTATCAAAAACTATACAATTTAATCTTGCTCGTAACCATCAAGGGATTGACAACCCCTTGTTTGCCTTGGGTTGCAAGTATTTGTTTTTTGCGTGCAGGTGTTGTTCACGAGTCGTTTCTTAGTTCTCCTAGTGTATTGATAACCTTGGTTTCATAAAAGAGGGAAACACTTATCTCTACTGTACTATATCATCCTCTCCTCTTCGAGGAAATCCCAACGCAACTCATAAGTAGCACCAGCTGCTAATCCACCTCCTGCCAAGCAGCCCAAGCTCATGGCTGATGCTATGAAGACTATATCCCCCTCCAAGTCTAAGCCTAAAGCTCATGCTTCCAAACCCAAAGGGAAGACCATCGCAAACATCTCTGCTGCTAAGAAGAACAAGGCCCCGGTGCCTGAGAGAGAAGAAGATGATGATGATGCCCCGGTGCTTATAAACTCAGACCCAGACTGCCTGAACACAGTGACACATATCCCGTTGCTGAGAGTATGAAGAAGAGGAAAGATAAAGGACTAAGGAAATGGAGAGAGTCTGGCCCTTACTCCATCAAAAGGAGGACTACTATAGATTACCATTTCTACACCAAAGAACAACAAAATTTCTATGAGACAGTGTTGCTTGACAAGAATCCCATAGTCAGTGACATGAAGTGGGTTGATTGGAAGTATATTGATCAGCATGAGGATAAATTCCCGCATGTTCATGAGGACTTTAGGACTGTTTATGTTGATGAGTTCATTGGGAAGAAGCTGACTGCATGGAATGATGAGATGATCATGCAATTTTACTCGACAGCTCACGTCTACCCCAATGGAAGGATAGTTTGGATGACCGAAGGAGTCAAATACTAGTCTAGCATGCTTGAGTGGGCCACATTGCTTGGTGTGCTTGAAGTTAATGAAGATGACATCAATGTGTATGCTAAGCCAAAGATGGACCACAATTCCATGGCTAACATGTACACGGAGATTCTTGACAAGCACAAGGACTCTCACAAGCTTGGCTCTGTTTATCATTTGTTGGCAGGACTTGCTACCTCCAACACTATCATGAGGCATACTTTGATGTCCAAGCCTGGCGACGAGAGGATGATTCAAGTTCACTGCATTAACCTGTTGCATCATATTGACGGACATGAGAAGTTCAAGGTCATGGATCTATGGAAACCATCAAGAGGACAGTTGCTGATGAGAAGAGATCATGTGGTTTTGCCCCGCATATTCAGATGCTTATCAAATCAAAGGGTGCAAACAAGAACTTTCTGCTGGATCGTGAGCATTTGCCACTTCGGCCTGAGTTTGAGGATAACACCGTGATGATGGATCCATCTCATCCTACCTCAACCGCAGCATAGCAAGCGCAGAGGCTACAAGGACTTCAAGGCCCAGTGCTCCCTCAGATCCAGTGCTCAATACCAAGACCGACTAGATGCAATATCTGATTCAAGCTACTCGGAGGATCGAGCGGAGTTTGGCCAACCTCGCAGAGAACCAGAAGAGTCTAGAGAGGATTGTTGAAACTAAGATTCATGATCTAGATGTCAAGGTGACAAAGGTCCAAACCACAGTTGAGAGCCTAAAGCGTGAAGTGGATGAGGCCCGGGCATGAGATTCTAGTGATGATGAGGACCACCGCGGTGATGGCATTCCCACGACTACTTAGTTCTGGACTATGCCCAGATCATCTGAAGTACTAGTATCTTCCAGAGCTACAGTCTCAACTCCAGCAGCTACACCATCGGTTGCCCCCTTACTTCCCCCTGTCGTCTCCACTCCTCCAGTTCAGCATACTTCTTCCAAGGCATTTGCATATGCACTTCCCTCTACTCCGACATCGACGCACACCAACGCTGCAAGTTAGAGGACTTCACCACCTGGAGCTTTAGGAGATCAAGCCTAGAGTAACGTTTAGCTCTATACTTATTTGAACTTTTTGGTACTTGTTGTCAAAGGGGGAGAATAGTATAGATCATTAGGCTTCGAGAGAGTGTTTTTCTCTTTGTTCCTTTGATTTCCTTGAGAGATTCTTGCTACTTTGAGTCACTTTTGCTTGATACATATGTATGAGACTACTTTTATCGTGTGTTTGATCATACCATACCTTAATGCTATGCTTGCTTGGATATCCATGAAGGAAATATGCCCTAGAGGCAATAATAAAGTTATTATTTATTTCCTCATATCATGATAAATGTTTATTATTCATGCTAGAATTGTATTAACCGGAAACATGATACATGTGTGAATACATAGACAAACATATAGTCACTAGTATGCCTCTACTTGACTAGCTCATTAATCAAAGATGGTTATGTTTCCTAACCATAGACATGTGTTGTCATTTGATTAATGGGATCACATCATTAGGAAAATGATGTGATTGACATGACCCATCCGTTAGCTTAGCACTTGATCGTTTAGTATTTCGCTATTGCTTTCTTCATGACTTATACATGTTCTGTAACTATGAGAATTATGCAACTCCGTTTACGGAGGAACAATTTAGGTACTACCAAAGCGTCACAAGCGAATCGGGTGATTATAAAGGAGTACTACAGGTGTCTCCAAAGGTACATGTTGAGTTGGCGTATTTGAGATTAGGTTTTGTCACTCCGATTGTCGGAGAGGTATCTCTGGGCCCTCTCGGTAATACTCATCACTTAAGCCTTGCAAGCATTATAACTAATGAGTTAGTTATGAGATGACGAATTATAGAGCGAGTAAAGAGACTTGCGGTAACGAGATTGAAGTAGGTATTGGATACCGGCGATCAAATCTCGGCACGACTATCTCGATTCACGGATATCTTGCGGGCGGCAGTCCACGGATTTTCGGATGCATAAGGTGCATGGATGACACAACGTATCGCTGACTAGATAGAGATCCGGGTCTTGAAAACCGTGTTCATGGGACATCGAAGGTGGCCGCGATGATGACCCGTGGAGAAGCGCAAGGATCTGTTCGATGGTGAAACCGAACCCAACGCGCCGTGTACGAGGAGCGGCGAGGAAATAGACAAGCTGTTGAAAAATTGGAAAGACGCCTTGCTGGGAAAGAAGCAAAAGGTGCGAGCGGGAAAGAAGCGAAGGCGCCCGAGCCCTTGCTGAAGGTATGGAAAGCGAGGTCTTTTACGGGACTTGCCATACTAGAAGATCCACCGTGTGCCTCACAGCCTTGATGTCATGCATATCACGAAGAACATGTGCGAGAGTCTACTTGGTACCCTGCTCAACATGACAGAGAGGACCAAAGATGGGCGAAAGCAAGGGCGGACTTGAAATCAATGGGCATCGTGCGGGAGCTTCACGCTATATATGATGATGATGATGATGATGATGATGATGATGAGGCGAAGCGGGACACGAAAAGTCGTCGCCAAAGGCAAAAAGGCCAAGAAGACCGAAATGACTACCCTCCGGGTGCTTCACTCTAAGTCGAGGAGGAGATCGAGCAGTTTTCACCGCCTCCTAGGAGTAAAACTTCCTTCTGATTCTGGCTGGGAAGATAAGCGAGATACCTAGACCCAGCGAAGAAGAAGTTCAGCGGGATGAAGTCTCACGGTATCACGTCTGATGACGCAGATACTTCCATTGCAATCCATGGGATCATGGGGCGCGTCCGTCCAAACGCTATTTGGCCTATGCAACTTCTTGACGTCATCTCGGAAGTCGATTGGGTGAGGCAACTCGAAGGCTACGAGGAAGAGATCGGGGTGATACTATGCGAGCTTGAGATGTACTTCCGCCCGCATACTTCGATGTTATGGTGCATCTGCTGGTCCATATAGTGGAGGATATCATCCAACACGGGCGGCGTTCTGCACGACATGATGCCGTTCGAAAGGATGAATGGTGTCATCAAAGGATACGTTCGCAACATGTCACGTCGAGAAGGAAGCATAGCGGGGCTTTCGACGAAGAGTGCATCTCCTCTCGCACGAATTATCTAGGCATCGAGAACCCGTTGGTCGCCCGTCAGCAGCACCTCGGCGGGCTCGCTGGATGGGGTCACCGTGAGGTCGCCGCGAAATGCATGTCGACTTCGAGGGTCGACTCGCCAACTTTGAAAGAGCAAACCTAGTCACGCTACAACACATAGGCGTGGTCGATCCTAGGGTGGTAGAGCACAAAACCTTTATTAAGAAGGCGACAATGACCGGGCCAACAGAGGGCGGACGGAGATATACTCAAAGAGCACAACTCATGTTTCACGCGTTGGTTCAAGCGAAGCTTCGTCGTACCCTTTACATGAGATTCTTCCCGGAAGAACAACTCATATTCGCCTTGTCACGGCGCCGAGCACAACTGATGACCTATGAGGCGCACGATATCAACGGCTACACATTCTACACGAGGCCAAGGACATGAAGAGCGATGGCTATCGAACTCGGGATAACGATGGAATCCTACACGGTAACGACAAGGACGAGATACTACGGAAGGATCGAGGAGATCTGGGAGCTGAGCTACGTTGAGAGAAGGTCCCGATGTTCCGTGTCGATGGGCCAAGAACGTCATAAAGAAGACCGGTATTTCACCACCATGGTTATACGAAGCCAAATCCAAGACCGCAGGCGCATAAGCGTCACCGCGAAAAAATGAGCCATGGGTGCTGGCTTCCCAAGTGGACCAATGCTTCTTCATTACCGACCGCCAAAGCCCGGTCGTGTTGTTGTGAGGAGAGGCAAAAGGAAGATCATCGGAATGGATGGAGTAGCCAATGAGCAAGACTTCGACAAATCTGGCGACCCAAGGATCGAACATGGCGGCGATGATGAAGTAGCAGCATACACCACAAGAAGAAGCAGGACCACCCTACCTAAGGGCGTCCGTTCCATAGAAGAACTCCATTTGCGAAAAAGAAGGGCAAGAAGATTGTGAACAGATAGCTAGCTAAGATCGATTGTATTTAAATCGTAGACTTCATTTCTCGATTGTATTTCATGGGCACTTTTTGAACTATCATGAATATTTTTTAATTTCATGGACACTCGATCTCGATCCCCCTCCATCTCGATCGCTATCCCACCTCGCCAGATCCGGTCCACCGGCCGCCGCCGCCGACCGCCCGCACCCTCGATTCCCCTACTCAACCGCCGCCGCCGACCCCCCGCACCCCTCCCCTACTCAACCGCCGCCGCCGACCCCCCGCACCCCCCGCACCCTCCCCCGCTCCACCGGCATTACTGTTTGATGACATTTTCTAAAGAATTATTACTGTCTTATAAAAAAATATTACTTTTATGATTTAAACAAGTTTGAACATATTTAAACACAAATAAGTATCAAACAGCATTTTAAATGCATAAAAAAAATTGTGGAGCCTGGGAATCGAACCCAGACCTCTGGTGTGAGAACTAGCTGCTGACCGGTCGAGCTAGTAGAAGACTTGGCGTGTATCGGGTCGGTGGTAGATAACCTGTTGGCTCGGCGAAATAAAAAAAATACTAATGGCGCTCAGGTGAGGTGCGCCATTAGCATGTATGTACTTATGGCGCCGAGGGTGGTGCGCCTTTAGTATTGTGCCACCCCTACTTCGTACCGATCCCCTCTCTCTCCCTCGCCCTCGCCCGCGATCCACTTCCCCTCTCCTCTCCCGACGTCGCCGCCCCACCGCCCTCGACGCCGCCCCGACACCAGCGCCGCCCGTCCACACCGTCGTCGCCAGCCGCCGCCCCGACACCACCGTCGCCCGCCGCCCTCGGCGCCGCCCGACACCAGCGCCGCCCCATCCACACCACGTCGCCAGCGCCGCCCGACACCACCGTCGCCTCGCCGCCCTCGGCCGCCCGACACCAACCACCGCCCGTCCACCACCGTCGCCCGCCGCCCTCGCGCCGCCCGACACCAGTGCCGCCCGTCACACCACCGTCGCCAGCGCCGCCCGACACCACCGTCGCCCGCCGCCCTTAGCGCCGCCCGACACTAGTGCCGCCCGACACCAGCGCCGCCCGTCCAATGACGTCCTGCCGGTTGGCCAAGTGTAGGTAAATTTCAGCCTTTGTTTGTTAATTTCAGTCAGATTCAGACAAATTGAAGAAATTATCTCTGAATCAGCATATTAAACAGTAACTAGACTAGTATGTATATGTTGTTTTCTGATTTTTGCTATGTCTACATTATGGTCAATTTAAAAGCAAAAGCTCAGCCTAGGCAGACTGCATTTTGGTCAAGTGTCTTTCTGGATAAGATGCTGCCAGATTATTTAACTTGGACAGCTGCCTCAGAGTTTTCCACTTTGTTTCCTTGTCCATAGCATGACAATGATGATCATTCAAGAGAGCTTTATCCCAATTCTTGCATGGAGCTGGAGCATCACAAACAAAACAGTAGCACTGCATTTTGGAAAACAACAACAAAATTGCATTAAAAACCTCCATTTTCATATTACTGTAAACACTGTATTATTGAGATATTGTCAAGAGCATGAGCCGTGAGGACATGAAAAATGTTTGCTAGTTACCTTGCTGCAATGTTTCACATGCAAAGTAGTGCTGAAGGGAAATTTGGAACATGAATGTCGCGCGTGAGGGAAGTCCCTGCATGCTATCTGCAGAAACATAGCCAATGCCATCAAATAAATGATCGAGGGAATGCTACTGCAGGCAAACTGTAGTAGTATAATCTCTATGAAAAAGCTCCAAAATTATCTTTGTCGAATTTGAAATGAAGTCAAAAACCACATAAACTCGTACTGTATACAGTAAGAGCAGGTTGACATGGAACAGTGCATCTATTTAAGTAGACATCTTTTACTACATTAGACAAAAAATACAGACATCTTTTTGGATGAATCCAATGATGCATCTTTAACAACTTTGATACTATTTGGATCAAAGTTAAATGAGCACATAGATGACAAAAAAAAGTTCAGATTGTAAAATGTTCATTTTGCTGCCAGTGCCCATTTAGCAGGTTCTTACTTTGTTTGTACCAAGATGATTCAGCCATTTGCTCCTTTGTTCCTGTAGCAAAGTCGAGCTGGACGACCGAGGCTGCCATCCTGCCTTGATGCGCACTTTGCACACATAGAGTTCTGAGTACTACCACCACCGGACCTCGTCGCCTCCTCCCTGCGTGGTGAGCACAAAGCAAACTGTTCTTCGCCACAATAGATTACTAGGCTGTTTCTGATGTATGGTTCAATGTTTCCTTGTCACCATGCATGTTATTATATATGAAAATAAGGCACTTTGTCTATCAGAGTATGTGTACAAAGTTGTGAATTAACAAAAGAATTTTGTACTTATTTTGCTGCACTCCTTTGTGCTTATAGTTGGACAAAGCACACGGATAATTGGGCTTGGTCATCATCAATGACATCACGCATGCAATTTGTTTTAGTGTTTGTTTCATAACATATGTGGACCCATATATCAATGACTAATATTCTCTAATGCATAAACTTTGATCAATTTGAGTAATTGCTTAGAGGATGATCTGTGTGAGCTGGTGGAGTGATTTGTTTTCTACATAAAGCTCTTTAGTCAGCTGGTTTTCGTGAAATACACATGAAGCTTCACCAGCTCTGTGGGTGTGGGATCCATGTGACATGTGACATTGCATCCATGTCCACAGGATAATGATTTTGCAGGTACCCGAGAGGCCCTTGAGTTTGCTGGAATGTCGATTAACCACATTACGCATAAATTGGTACTCCATATGTCCTATTTTCAGCAAAGGTCAAGCTGAAATTTTCCGTGAATTTTAGCATGACTTTGCTAAAAATAGGACATATGGGGTACTGTGACTAATGCATGGGCCGGGTATTGTAGTAGTTAATTAAGTAGGATCAAGTGCCCGGCGTACTTGTGACTAATGCATGGCTTTTAGGGTGCCTCGGTGTCGATAAAAACCGAAATGATGAAAGCTTAGGCTTTTAGGGTGCCTCGGCGTCGAAAAACCCTCAATGATAAAAGCTTAGATTTTAGGATGCCCGGTGTCGACAAACCCTAAATGATGAGACCATGATCTTGTTCCTTGACAATAACCAACTTTTGACCAAACTTTGTTTCTATTTAGAGAAACATGGCCCCAACGATGAGGTAGGGAGTTCGGGCGGCAAGGCATTCAGGAGCTGTCCCGGAGATGGAGGAACAACCTCACTTGTATGAGGCCGCCGCCTTCCCCACCGATCCCGAGACCACCGATGGTGCCGCCGAGGATGACCACACCGATGCCACCTTGATGGTGCCGCCGAGGATGCCACCATCGATGATGGCGGCGCGCGCATAGATGGCAGCCAACGAAGAGGCAGCGGAAGGACCGGCGCCCGATCGTGCTCCTCACCCTCAAGGAGGAAGTTCTTGAAGTGGACTCCAGCGGAATCCAACGGCGCCGAATGAATAGTCAAGGGTACTCGCTTTAGCTCGGGTGCATTATCCGAGCACCGTCTCGATCAACACCGAGAACACGAGGCATCTGACCGAGGGAATTTGCAACCTCCTCTTCACGAAGCTGCATGAGCGATACAAGTTCCCGCTGAATTTGCAAGCGAAGCCTCAAAGGGAATAAAGTGAACAATGCGGCCCTCACGAAGATGAGCAAGGCCCTGTCTACTTGGAAAAGCAATGTGAAGAGAATGATCGAGAAAGGTGAGAGTTATCGGAAGATCAAGGAGAAAAATCCTTCGATCACGAAGATGACTACTAGCGACTTCAAGATCAATTGCTCGAGCACCGCAAACTCCCAATCAAGTGAGTGGAAACAAATGCGGAGCTGAACATAGGGGAACACACACTCGGTCCGCGGTTCTGAGTGGCGGAGCCTATATGGGACAAGGAGGAGGCGGACCGTGCCGAGCAAGGCCTACCGCCCTCTTCAATAAATCTGGTGACAAGCGGACCGGGAACTTTGTCGGGGCCCGATACAAGAAGGACCCAAAAACAAAGGAGCTTACCACGGATCGAAGACCGGGCAGCTTGAGCTTGTTCAGTAAGGAATACATCCCCGTAATTAGCTCCATATGGTTGCATTCTAATTAATGAAGCCAAATTTCTAAATGGTTCACATTCCTTCCATGAGCGCATCGAAAGCGATGGCGGGGTCGACTAAGACAACCCTTGGGACAACACTCTAAATAGGGCGTTGAATGTAATGAAGAACAAGGATAAGCTCGATGGCCGGCGTCGGCTGGTCGTGTGGCGGCAAAGGCTTGTCGACAAAATGGGGTCATACTATACGCTGGTGTGCGGAAGGAGAAAAAGACTAGCTCGGAAAGCGGTAGCGAGAGGTTCAAGAACTCAAAGGCACAGGTGGCGCGGATTCGGAGATTGTCCAAGAGCAGGTGGAACAACGACTCGGGCGGCGATCACCGCCATTGTGCCTACCTTGATCTCGGGGTTGAGTCGCGTGGATTGCGGGCGGCCAGCAGGGCCGCCCGATTCCTAGCTTCACGGCCAAGAACTTCGCATAATGTGATGGCGGGGCCATTGGTGCCTCCGGCGGGCGGCATTGGTGTCTCAACGCCGCACGGAGCTTATTGCACCGGGTGTCGCCGGCGGCACCTCTGCGACAAGCGGCCCCTCCGTCAAGCTGCGCCCGCCGTTGGCGGTGCCTCGACATTAGCCGAGCTCGGCGCCATCATCACGGTAACTAATTAAGCTCTCTCGGCCGAGGACTTCATCTCCTTGCCTTTGATTGGGCATCCACGGCGCCCTACATGTTTTCGCAGGCGCCGCCGACGTTCGTGCACTCTCCTCCACTTCATGAACAACGAGTTGGTCGATGTCGCCAAGGGCAAAATCGTTCAACCGGCAACCCTTATTCCACGGTACCAGATTCCACCCAACTTGTTTAGGGTTCAACTGGTTGGTGCTGCCGAGCTGCGATGACTTGTTACCTCGATTCGACCCGTCGGGGCCGACGATGATGACGTGATGACCCTCAGCGCCTGCCTGAGCTGGCCCCTGCTTTGGCCGAAGATCCAGATTCGTTTGGGGGCGGGGGACACCACCCCAAAGACAACACCGCCAGTTGTGCCGCCGCCAAGTCGGCCCCATGGCAAGACCGTCGCAACGGTGCCGGACATCCCTATGCCACTGGATCCAAACATGCATATGGCACAGGATCATAATGACGACGACGACGATGATACATTTGGCAATGTCGATCAGTACTTTGCCGATCATGGTATGATGGCGACTTCATGGGGCCTCCTTCTCAAGAACCAAACCCAACAAAAGACGTGTGCGATCTAGCTGGTACCGCGGAGAAGCCAAGTTGCAACAGGCGCTGTCTGGCGTTCAGCTCTCAGGAGACGCCTCCAGCTGCCGAGTTCACCGAGCCTCAGATAGGCGAGGTGCGAAATATTATCAGCCCCAACACACTCAAGAAGGCGGTCTGTGAGCAGAACTCGGTCCCATTACAGGAGAAGAAGAAGGCACGCAAAAGAACGACTAAGAAGGGTGCGAGCCAGCCGGCACCGAGTATGATTCGTGCTCAGGACGGGCCACCTTCACCGCAAGATATCTCGAGGAGGGTGCATGTGGCGGGTAGGGTGATGCTACCGACAAATATGCTCAATGCTGCAACCGGTGCTATGCGGAGTCTGCATGACGGTGTTCTTTCTTTGGAGAAGCGGTGTCTCGAGAGAAGGATGTGGCATACCGGTTTTTGGCCAAGGTGCCAGAGGGCAAGGGCTTTGTGGATAACTCCATCGGCGTCTACGATCGTCCTACGCTTTGATGACATCCATGCTATGTTGAACCTTCATCCGCTGCACTACACCTTCGTTCGGCTATTTTACTGAGTATGGAATGCGAGATCATTTGCGACAAGACCCGGACATCGTGATAGTCGACCCCTTCTACATGCGTGCCAAGATCTTTGGCAGCGGCTGGGACCGCAAGTCGCGAGTTCTTACCTCGAAGGCGTCATTCTGGAAAACCAAGATAAGGATAACTTCCTCGTGCCTTACTTTCCCGAGTAAGTCCTCCCCTCAACCGGCCCGTAACATATGAATTCTTACATTTCGATCGTTTTTCTTTTAACATTCCATGTTTTCTGCAGTGACACCGTTGCCGCTCATCCTCCTAAGCCGAAATATTCCATGGCCACGTATTTCGACCCGGTGTCGATCGAGCGTAGACTACACAAATGTCAAGAAGGTTCTTGATGATGTTCTCCCGGCTCGCCAAATCTGGAGGCACCTTCACCAAGCCTATTAAATGAAAGCACGGCAAGCACGTGTTCTCCCCTGTCTGACGTTACGCTGCGTCAAGCAGCCGCTTTGGCGATCAAAGGGTGCCTACTCGCCATCCATCACATGCGAGCGATCGTGCGGGACCATCATCAACTTCGCTACCGAGTAAACTCAAAGATTGGGCAAAAGCGTGTCGGCAATCCGGGGCGTGGACCTCCGACAAGAATTCTTTCGCATCCGATCGGAGTTTGCGGAAATCATCCATCAAGATGTCGCCGTACCTCGGGGCAGTTCTACCTCAACAATCAACCGTCCAACAGTGACATCGACACAATGCTACAAATGCAGGCTGACAACGACCGTTATTTCATGACTCCCACGATAGACAGCGGCTTCATCCACGCTCCGGTCCCTTGAGTCGAGTCGAAAGCAGTGATGCTGTGTCTAGTTCTGAAACATCGATTGGCTCATGTTGTAATTAAACCTTAGTGAACTTGTAGTATGTCTCTTTGGTTTTGAGAGTCGTTCAACTTAGATGTAACCGATGCTATTAATGTCTTGCTTTTCTCTTCCGATGCTCATGTTGCATACTTATATATTGCTTATGTATTGTCTGTGAATTGGTACAAATGTTTCGTTTGGCTAGTGCATAGCGATCTTTGGCGTATGTCGTGTACAAGGGTAAGGTTCGGAGTCTCGATGGTGGGAGGAGTGTCGGAGACAGGTTCGCCGATTCAGCGATACTTGATTACAAAGGTACACCACTAGGGCGAGGCGAATCTGAATCGCCCGCTATCTAGCGGAGAGGAGGAGGCGTTGGAGGAACCGGATGAAGACAAGTTTCATCGTGATGATGCTCATCGTGATGACCGCAGCTTTCTTCTATGTGATGGTAGTTTAGATGATCGATATCGACTTGTAATGTGAAGACAAACTCGCTACTCGCGGTCTCGAGACTTGTAATATAATGTTCTATCTTTGTTCGGTCTTTTCAATTAGGAGACTAATATGATGAATTGTATTAGGAGACTAATATGATGAATTGTATTCAAAGACTAATCTTCTATTGTATTCGATAAATCTGTTGTTGATGTGTGCTGTCTATATTTTGTCAAATTATACATTTTGTAACCTATGCAAAAACAGAAAATAAAAATAAAAAACCTAATATTCATACTAATGGCGCACCACATGACAAAGGCGCCATTAGTATGACAAAGCATACTAATGGCGCATCTTTGGACGGTCGCCATTAGTATCACGATTACTAATGGCACATCCGTTGTCATGCGCCATTAGTATGCCAGCACACTGGTATACATGGCCCTGGGAGGCATTCTAATGGCGCATCCGTGGCCTATACTAATGGCGCACCGGTGGTGCGCCATTAGTAAAATACTAATAAGCGTGCTAGTAATGGCGCACCGGTGATGCGCCATTAATGGCCAAATTAGGTGCGCCATTAGTAGCGGTTTTTCTAGAAGTGTCGCCTGCCTACCACTGAGGAGTTCAACCAAGCTATTGCACCCACTCCCGTTCGCTCTGCACCACTTATTGCACCCACTCCCATACGTGCTACTCCACCTATTTCGCCCACTCATATTCGTGTTACTCCGCCTTTGGCACCTGCTCCATCAGCTCAGCGCAGCGTTTCTCGTCTGGAACCTATTAGCGAGGAGGAGGTTGAGTCCCCAGCGTCACTGCGTCTCACCCTCAGCAGGCCAAGGGAGATCCTCACCATCTCCGACTGGGTACGTTTAGACGCCTTGCGATGTACCGGCCTGTGTGAGAGGTTTATATGTACATAGGTTGTGAGAAGTAGCCTGTTTGCGCATCATGTAGGATCCGGAGAAGTGCACTAGTCTCAATAACATGTCAGGATTATGTACGCATATCCTGAGTGATGTAATGTATAATTATGCTTGCATGTAAGATATGTAATAGTCCTTCTCCAAGCGCAAACGTGTATTTTCAAAAAAAAAATCATGGAGTTTTATGTGTGATTTTATTGACTTTTGCGACTCTCTTTCTTGTCTTATGAGTTTCACAAAATATATCCCCAGAGTGAAAGATGTATCGTCCGTGGACGCGCTCCATGCCAAATCAGCCCGAAGAAAATTATGGCACACCACCAAACAACAATTTCACTCAGGGACAGACAAGTCAACAGGACAGTGAAACAGCTTTTACCCAAGTGTGTCGTCTGTATGAACAGAGTCAGCAACAACACCAGGAAATGATGAACCAATTCATCAATATGGGAAATCACCGTGGTCAGTATCATCAGCAATCCAAGTTATCTGAGTTCTGAAGACGCGTCCTCAACATTTTCTCATCTTGACAAGCCTCTTGAGGCCGACGGTAACCGAGACATGGAGAGAAGATTAATTATTGCACAGTGTTCAGACCGTGAAAACGTATTGTATGCACCTCATTATCTCACCGGAGCAGCTGCATCGTGGTGGGAGAACTTCGTGCACATGCACCCCACCGAAAATGAAATAACCTGGGAGGATTTGAAAGAAGGTTTTCGTGGGGCACACATTCCTAAGAGTGTTATGAAAATCAAGAAGAGAGAATTTGATGACCTCAAGCAAAGGACCATGACAGTGTCAGAATACAACAGCCAATTCACTCTACTGTCTCGCTACGCCAATGAAGAGCGGATGACCAAGAGCAAGATGGAAAAATTCTTGGAAGGCCTGGCACCCGCACTTAAATGCCAGCTGGTTGTGCATACATTCCCATATTTTAAAACACTGGTAGATAAGGCCATTACTCTGGAAAATGAGCGACGCAACTTGGAAGATTTCCGCAAACGCAAAAGGGACCAGTCTACTTTTGCTCGCAACCACAGAAGCAAGACGGAAATTCAGAAGGGTGGTACACACAAAACCCTGACGAATAATTCACGCCCAATTAAGAATTTCCATGCAAGAGACAAGAAGTTCACATATCGCCCAGGCGTTACTTGTTACGCTTGTGGAGAAGAAGGGCACTATGCCAAGCAGTTCCCCAAGCCAAGGAACTCAACCCCGAAGCCTAACAATGGTGGAAATAAATCAGCGCCAAAGCGAAACAATTTCAACCCCAATAACAACCACCGGAAGGGTCACCTGAACCACGTGACCAAAGAGGAAGCACAGAACGCCCCAGATATCGTACTCGGTACGTACCCCGTCAACACAATACCTGCCGTGGTTTTGTTTGATTCTGGAGCTTCTCACTCATTCATTTCGAAAAGTTTTTCTTTGCAAAATAATTTTTTGATGCTTCCTTTGGAAAAATCAATGATCATCAAGTCCCTTGGGATTAAGCAAGTGACCCAGAGTTATTGTCAAGGTGTAGTTATTGAATTTGAAGGATTGAAGTTTTACGCCAACCTTATTGTATTGGAAAGCAAAGGACTGGATGTCATCCTAGGGATGGATTGGTTAACCACCAACAAAGGTTTTATTGACTACTTCAACCGGACCGTGATTCTCAAACACCATCACGGGAAGACAATAAAAGTTTCAGCCAAAGAGAGACAAATACCTCGGCAACCGAGATTAAACTAGGTGGACGTTTCAGAGCTGAACAAGGTTCGATGGTGTGTGAATTTCGGGCGTATTTCGGAAGAACTACCGGGCATGCCACGGATCGAGAGATAGAATTCAGCATTGAGCTAGCACCGGAACCACCCCATATACAAGAAACCATCTGAGAATGGCACCATCGAATTGGTAGAATTGAAGAAGAAAATAAAAGAATTATTGGAGAAAGGATACATCTGAGCCAGTTCCTCACCTTGGGGTTCTCAATTTTATTTGCCAAGAAAAAGGATGGAACTCTTGAGGCGTGTATTGACTATCGAGCTCTTAACATGGTCACAATCAAGAACAAATACCCCATGCCCCGAATAAATGATTTATTTGATCAGCTCGCACAGGCCAAGGTCTTCTCAAAAATTGACTTGAGATCAGGGTACCATCAATTAAAAGTACGAACAAAAGATATTCCCAAGACAGCCTTCACTTCTAGATATGGACTGTATGAGTTCACAGTAATGCCATTTGGGCTAACCAACGCCCCCCCATATTTTGTTCACCTCATGAACAAAATATTTATGAAGTATATGGACAAGTTTGTTGTGGTATTCATCGATGATATTCTGATATACTCCAAAACACCAGAAGAGCACGCTGAGCATCTCAGGATTGTATTAGGAGAACTCAGGAAACATCAACTATACGCCAAATTCAGCAAATGTGAATTTTGTCTAAGACAGGTGGGTTTTCTGGGCCACGTACTCACCCAAGAAGGTATTGCAGTAGACCCAGAAAAGGTCAAGGCCATACTTGGCTGGAAACCACCAGCTAGTGTAACAAACGTACGGAGTTTCTTGGGAATGGCTGGCTATTACCGGAGATTTATTGAAGGATTCTCCACCATAGCAAAGCCAATGACGCAGTTGCTCAAGAAAGGCAAGAAGTTTGAATGGACGGAAGCCTGTGAGAAAAGTTTCCAAGAACTAAAAAGGAAATTAACGACAACACCAGTACTAATTGTGCCAGACATACACAAGAATTTTGAGGTATTTTGTGACGCATCCCGGAAAGGCCTCGGATGCGTATTGATGCAAGAAGGCAAGCATGAGGAGAATTATCCCACTCATGACTTAGAATTGGCAGCGGTCATCCATGCACTCAAGGAATGGAGACACTTTCTACTTGGAAATCGTTGTGAAATATACACAGACCATAAGAGTCTTAAGTATATTTTCACACAGCCGGAACTTAATTTATGGCAACGACGCTGGTTGGAGTTGGTGAAGGATTATGATGTTGGAATCCACTACCATCCCGGAAAAGCAAATGTTGTGGCAGATGACCTTAGTCGGAATCCCAGCGCGGACAACGACAGTATGCCAAACTTGAGGCCAGAATTTCAACAGGAATTTGCCAAACTCAATTTAACAATGGTCACCGAAGGCAGTGTGTCGAATTTGGAAATACAACCTACCATGATGGAAAAGATTAAGGAGGCTCAGCATGGACACCCCAGCATTGATGGTATAAAAAGGAAAGTGAGTTTGGGCAAGGCCTCAGAATTCAACGTAGATGAGCAAGGAGTATTGTGGTACGGAGAGAGACTTTGCGTACCAAATATCGAGGACCTCAAACAACAGATTCTGGCTAAAAGCCACACCGCTCCATATTCAATCCATCCTGGAGGAACAAAAATGTACAAAGACCTTCAGGAAAATTTTTGGTGGCATGGTAGGAAGAGAGATATAGCCACGTTCATTGCATGCTGTGACTCTTGTCAATGTATCAAGGCCGAGCACTAGAAACCAGCCGGGCTGTTACAGCCAAACAAGATACCCGAGTGGAAATGGGACGCGATTGGAATGGATTTTATTGTTGGGCTACCTCGGTCACGACACGGACATGATGCCATATGGGTCATCACTGATAGACTAACTAAAGTAGCACACTTTATCCCAGTGAAGACAACTCACACCACTCAGAGACTGGCCAGACTTTATCTTGCCCGTATCGTCTGCCTGCATGGAGTCCCAAGGACTATCATATCCGACAGGGCACACAGTTCGTCTCTAGATTTTGGGATCACCTACAATAGGCACTGGGAACCCTACTAGCATTCAGTACCGCATACCACCCCCAGACTGACGGACAAACTGAACGCGTAAACCAAATTCTAGAAGACATGCTGAGAGCATGTGTCCTCACTTATGGAACCAGTTGGGAGGAAAGTTTGCCATACGGAGAGTTCGCATACAACAACAGTTACCAGGCCAGCCTGCAAATGGCACCATTTGAAGCCTTGTACGGACGGAGAAGTCGTACCCCGCTAAATTGGTCAGAGACCGGAGACAACCGTATATTCGGCCCAGACATGCTAAATGAAGCCGAGGAAATGGTCAAGCTAATCAGGGACCGACTCAAGACAGTTCAATGCCGACAGAAGAGTTATTACGATCAGAAACATCGTGGAATCAGTTTCGAACCCGGTGAGTTTGTGTACCTACGAGTATCTCCTATGAGGCGCCTGCAACGATTCAAGATTAAGGGGAAGCTAACACCAAGATTCATCGGACCATTCTGTACAGTGGCACGAAGAGGCACGGTGGCCTACCAGCTAGACTTACTTGGAGAATTATCCGATATCCACAACGTGTTCCACGTCTCACAGTTGAGGAAGTGCGTAAGCAACCCAGAGAAGCAAGTAGCCCATGAAAACATTGACGTGCAACCAGACCTCACCTGTCGGGAACATCCAGTAAAAATATTGGAGGAGTCTGAAAGAAGGACCCGACAGAAAACCCTCAAGTTTTTCAGAGTTCAGTGGAGCAATCACACCAAGAGTGAAGCCACTTGGGAAAGAGAGGATTTTCTTCGGGCAGAGCATCCACACTTGTTTGAGGATCAGCTGAAATCTCGGGGACGAGATTTTTCCTAAGGGGGTAGGTGTTGTGACACGCCAAAATTTTTATTTGGTTTTCAGCAAAAACTTTGTTGGATTTGGAGAAGGTCATTTAAAATTCTTCCAAAAACCCCTCTCTCAAAAATTTTCCACTTGGCAAGGATTTTATTTTTGATATCTTCTTCAACCCTGGTGTATGGTTATCAAAAACCTTTCTTCTGTTTGACACCTTCTCAAATTTATTTTTGGGATTTATTTTCTTTTAAAAGAAAATCCTAGGAGTTTTGGGACTTCTCTTTTGTTGATCCCTTCCTGTTTTTACCATGCCTCTTATGGTAAAACCCCACAAAAAACCCTCTTTCCACTTTGGGGCAATCCAAACATTCTGTCTCATCAAGTTCAACCCATTTCTGAATTTTATTTCATTGATTTCTCTCCCCAAATCTTTCCTGCAATTATTTTGAGCCTGATTTTTTTTACAAAGCAAGTACCTTAATGCCTTTGAACTTTGCTCCCAAAAGAACTCCTCTGAATAGTCCTTAGCACCCACAACCTAGAACCATCAAGATCCACTCTTCTTCCTTTCAAAATTTTCAAATTTCAGCCTCTGCAAGTTTGGACCAGATTTGTCAAATTTGGTGAAATTCATATCTCCTCTTCTCCAAAAATTCCACCAAAATTCAGGCAACCCCCAGTTGCAATGAGAGACCACTCCACCAAAAACTAGCTCAAGGAAAAATCCACACATGCCAAAATCATTCTGTCGAACACCTGGCCTGCAATATTACTGTGCATCTTCAGAAATTCAGTAAGTTCAGAGTTGCAGTGTCGTTTTCGTCAGAGTGTTGGCACTGGTCGCCCGTGCACCCTGGCGCTTTGCGCACGGCTTCTTCCCCCTGGCCAGAGCACCGCACGCCCACTTGGACAGACGCAGGCGTCGGTGGCGGCGAGCATCTTCAACACCTGCAGCCTCTGCGGTGGCAGGGCCACCCGTGGCGGCCGAACGAAGCCTGCTCCGGCCCGTTACGTCGTTCTGCGCCGCCCTTTACTCCCTAGCCCTCCGCGTGGCTCATGCATGCCAGCGCACTACCGCAGCACCGTTGTCGTGGCCCGACAAGCACAGGGCGCGCCCTCTGCCGCCGACGGGCCCGCGCCGCCCCGTTCTGCCGAAACCAGCCAGCACGCCCGATCCAACCAAGGTTAGATGCTAAACGGAGCCCGTGGACCTCCAAGTCGATGATCAACCACCTAAACCTCCCCGACAAATCGCTACGCCGCCGTAACCATCGCCGGAGAACTCCGTTCACTGCCACCGCCTCGGATCGCCTATAAAAAGGAGCCCCAAGCTCGCTCTCGTGCACGCACCACCACTGCACCTCACCAACACTCCACCAAGCCACTAGGAGGACCTCGAGGGCATCTCCTCCCCCAACTCCGGCCGCCCCGACCCAGCTCGGCCACCAGCTCGATTAACTCCAGTGAGCTCCTCCCCGAAGCCCAAACCTCGTCAGCAACCCCCTCAAGCTACCAGAGGTCTAACCCCCTCCTCAATTTGTCCTCCGCAGCACTCTCCAACGAGGCCCACGACCACCCGAACCACCGTCCGCGGAGCAAGGGCATTGTCGGCGTGGTGCTCGCCGGCGACCTCTACCACCACCACCTGCTTGGCGGAATGGCGTCTTGAACACGGAGGTACCCCCAATCCCCCGCCTCGCCGTGGATCGCCGCGCCGACCACGCGTCTCTCGGCACCGTCGAGCTCTGCCGCCTCTTTTGAATATTCAAACTGACGGGTGGGACCCGCCCGTCAAGCATCTCTTGTTTTTTGAACCGTTTTACGGCGTATTACAGCAAATCGCTTTCCAAACTGAATCGTTTCCGGGACTTTTCTGCTTAGGCCCCTAAGAGTTTTCTGTTTCATTATAGATGGGTCCTTGGACCAAAACTCCTATAACTTTTAAACAGAAAAGATTTTTGTTTGATTCTTCATCTGTCCTCTTTAAAATTTTATCTAGTTTTTTATCAGATTTATTTGAAAATTATTTGGATTACTTTTTGTGCACCTCGCGGCATTTATGATAGTGCGTGTATTTCTGTATACCGTAGATACCGAAGGAGGTGACAGAGCCGCGAACTTCACCCAGTTAGACTCCGACTACTCCAAACCAGGCAAGCATGTTTGAACTCTTGATATGATGAGTGTTTGTTGCATGTTTGCATTTAGGAGTTTCATGGCATATTTATGAACATTTCTTTGAATGTTATATTTCATGCACAAATGTGGAAAGTAAGTTTCGGAAAGCTATATGTTGTTGGATACATATTTGCATGGCCATGTGATGGCATGAGGATGGGTAAGATGGCAGTGTTGTGGCGTGCCAGTCTTACGCCAGTCTATTTGACTTCAATGTCATCGTGAATCAAAGCACCTTCCCATTCATTTCCATTCCTGTACTGCCACATGTTTTCCACAAGGAATATGGCCTAGTAAGTTGCAAACCGTTTTCCTGGTACACACCAAATAGAGAGGCCGGGATGAGGGTTCCATGGCCCTGGATTAAAGCCCGTCATCCGGTCAGGGGGCATGGGTGTTTCCGGTTGGGACCGAGAGGGGGGCACCCCTTAGAGCGCGTGTATAGAAATTTGATCCCATGCTATTCGAGGTTGTGACCTCCCAGTCTCAATGTTTTTCTTGGACGTTGTCTAGGGTGATTCCAGGCATCGTGAGGTGGAATGGGTGTGTACTGGTTAAATGTGTTTCTACTGAAATACCATAAACGGAATTAGTCCTTCGTGACTACGGAAATCCGTTGGCTGTGGTCAGTTAGTACAAACTCTACAGAGTCACCAATCCTTTAAATCATCTTGTACATGTCCAAGTATTGTGTTCGTCTTATTCTGTCAAGTGTCAGTCTCGGTGACAAAAATTCCGGTGTACCACATGAGTGTTAAAGTCCGGTTAAATGTTTATTCCTGTGGATGGACTAACCCGTTTATTGCTATGTGTTGAATATTTCTCATGAGTATTATGCTTTATGAGTTTAATAATGAATATAAGCCCTTTCTGCGATGTCGCTCAGACGTCCGACTGTGGCATATTTTTCATTTGCTTTTGATATAAGCCCTTTCTGCGATGTCGCTCAGACATCCGACTGTGGCACGCTTGTTATTTACTTTTGATATAAGCCCTTTCTGTGATGTCGCTCAGACATCCGACTGTGGCATATTTGTCATTTGCTTTTGATATAAGCCCTTTCTGCAATGTCGCTCGACGTCGATCGCGTGTACGCTTGTTATTTACTTTTGATATAAGCCCTTTCTGTGATGTCGCTCACACGTCCGACTGTGGCACGCTTGTTATTTACTTTTGATATAAGCTCTTTCTATGATGTTGCTCAGACGTCCGACTGTGGCATGCTTGTTATTTACTTTTGATATAAGCCCTTTTCTGTGATGTCGCTTAGACGTCCGATTGTGGCATTTCTTTTACAAGCCCTTTCTGCGATGTCGCTCAGACGTCCGACTGTGGCATTTCTTTTATAAGCCCTTTATGTGGTGTCTCTTAGACGCCCGACTGCGGCATGAGCTTTATTTATTTACCTTTCGAGGCGTCGCTCCAGACACCCGATCGGTTTTCAGTTATTTGTTTTACTTATCAAGTCGTGCAAAAATAGTACTCACCTGGCTTGTTGATTTGGCCAGATGTTGATAAAGGCGATCTCATGGATGAAGAGTTCGATAGCGAGTCCGCGCCTAGAGAGTCGATCGATCTGTGCGATCCTATATTTGGTCATCAGTATCATAGCCGCTTCGCCACCCCGAAATAAATCCATCGAGCCTCACCTCGGCCCTCGATGAGCTGCCAGTTAGGAGTCAAGTTATCCACCAACACTTTTATTCTCGAGCTAGTAGCATGTCACCACACCCCTGTGTCATAACCGCCCTGATGTAAGATATTGGCGAGTTTGTAATAAATTGTTGAGCAGCCCCAGCTCAACCCTATAATATATTTAATGCTACTGGTCCTTTGTTTATCAAGTACTTGTCTTCCAGTGAGGATAACTTTTCCTATACTAGGATCAAAAGATCGATTTTCTCAATAAGCTTTTTATTGAAAAACCGGTCGTGACATTGATGAAACATATACTAACAAAGAGAAGCACTTTCTTTATCTACATTGGAAATGAAATGATAGAGAGGACACTCGCTCTATTTTAATTGTATTATTACTTCATTTTATCCGTGACACTCGGGTCGAGCAGGTGGCAAACGAGGTGTACCGTGCGTCGCAAGGATAGAGGTCGGGGGTTCTTAGACTGGGATGCTGAAGCTGGCTCTTGCTGTCCCTATCTTCCCCCTGATGTTTCTGTGGTATCATTTGGGTTGTAATCCAAACTTGGTCGATCTGGTGCTGCGTCCCCCTACCTGCCTAGCTTATGTGGCGAACTTGTCTCCTGCTAGTACTCGGTCCGTTCTAGTAGTAGTTGCATAACTTCCCGTTTACACTGAGATGTTGTTGGATAATGGTTCCCTATGGTTGGGTTTCTTTAACGAAATTGGAGGAAACCCCCTCTTTCGACATATAAAAAAAATCAGTCGCACTAGCGGTGCCAAAACATTGCCTCAAATTAATAGTGGCACTGATTAAGCTGCCAAATAATAACATTACTGCTTTATCATGGAAGCGCCAAAACAGTAGCACAAGAGCAGACTCAACATGCAGGATCTTTGGCAAACGGTCAGACAAAAAAGGAACATACCTTGTGATGGGAACCATATCTGCAGTCAACGCCATCGTAGAAGGGATGACACCAGTCACCAACATGAATGATTCAATTCATGGGACCTTTTGGTGTAGTTCACCTAAAATGAAGCAATTCCCATGAGTTAGCAGCTACTTCTTCCTCTAGCGCCGGTTCCATTTCCATCAAAAAACGAAACCCACAGAGCTTCTTCTTCATTAGTTGCAATAAAATTGAGCAACATTAAGGTTGGTTGTGAAGCTCCTGGAATGTTCAACTATAATGTGGATATCATTTGTGCAGTTCAACTAATATCAAGCGTGAAATGTATATCTCTGTTTGCACAAAAAAGGTGGAAAGGAGGGTGACTAACAAGTGATGAAACATACATCAAATGAAAAGAAGCATGTTCCTTATCTGAATGGCAATCCTACAAGGACAGTAGCAATTTCTAAAGCAGCGGCATTGCTAGATGTTAGTGTGGGCATTAGGATTAACTATAACAACCGTTAAATAAGACATTACTTTAATGGTGCCGTTGCTTCATTTTACCAGCAACATCACATTAACAGCTGCTACAGAGATGGTATTTGGGCACGGGAGAGTAGGCGGACTAGGACAGTTGCATTTCTAATGAAAAGAATCAACTTATCTTAATGGCAAAATTAGCAGGACATGACAAAAACTGCCATTGATTCATATTACTGGAGGCATTACATGAAAACGACATTGGTTTAACGTGTCATTACTTTTAATAGTGCGACTGCTACATTTTACCAGTGGCATTACATAAGATTGGCTCGGGGCAACAAACATCAGAACAGGTTATCTGGGTTTGTCCCATTTTTGTTCAGTATCGCCACCTTATACTTTGTGAGGCTAGGAAATCTATTGATGGACTTACTCTGTTGACTTGTCCCCCAGTCCCCACTTTCTTTCCTTTTTCAACCAGTAGATCGGGTTTATATTGAGTTTGTACTACGTTTCCCTTTATTTCCCTATTAGACCAAGAGACCAGTTGGATAGCCAGTCTCTGCTACTTTTCGCCCCCACTATTTGCTCTTTCTACCAATTCCTAGATTCAGGTAACAAATCTTCCCCCACCCCCACTCCCTTTCTTCCTTGTTTGAACCAAGTAGTACTATATTCGAGTTCATGAACTAGTTTTACTTCATAACAGTAAAAATTTAGGTGGCTTTTGAATAGCCGATTGATCCTATCTATGAGGGGGACTGAGAAATAGTAAAAGATACAAATGCGGTGACGTCAGGAGCTTGGGATGTAGAGCAAGGCTGGTTTCGAAGGAAGTTATACCTGAGGGTCGCCGGGATGTTGCTAGGTGGGCAGCGGAGGGCTGGATCTGCCCACACTACGGCAACGAGGAAGAAGGGGTCGGAGGCCCTCCCTAGCTAGTGGTGCTTGGGAGAGAACGACAAGGCACACTAATCGGGATGCGCCGATAGTGGGTAAGAGTCGTCTCAAAGGACGACCATGTGAACGTTGCACCTTCTCACCTTCCCCGGTGGAGAGGATCTGGTTAGATCTGTGACCAGCAATGAGCAGAGAGAGAGTGTGGCCACCCCTGTCGTGTTTAGATCTGGAGAGGATGAGATAGTGTGAATAGAGCAACACTAGCAAGCATGTGCTGAGGCCCCTGCCTATATAGTGGAGTACTCGTTTTCTTTTGTCTACCGGAGCTGGCTTGACCTCGTCAATGACTGTCGAGAAGTCTTCATGCACGTGCTCTGGAGGCGCAGTTGTCGTCATTTTGATCTGAAGCACCGGATTATAACATATAACACGAAAAAATGCCACTTGACAAGAAACCATAACCTCACTGCCCAAAGGAGAGAACATGAATCCCGACGGACAAACTAGGCGAGGATCAAAGCTCAAATTAAAGATAAACTCATAGAAAAGGGGTCAATCGATAGATGTACTAATTAACATAGCTGACTTGACCTAGATGGCAGCCGAGTAGTCTTCGTGCATGTGCCCCCAATAACCAGCGTCTTGGAGGAACTCAGTTGTCGCTATTTAACCCTCGCAGTGATCCGAAGCACATGACACCTAATATTGTGAGATGACAACAAACCTTTTTTTAGGTTTCTCATCAGAACTACAGCCATGTACAACACAGCCTACACGATATGTAGACGATAGCCAATCCAGGTGTGTCTGCTGGAGTCTAGTCACATGCATGGACGAACTGATCTTCCGTGTCATGGAGGGATCGTCCAGGCACCAACATTTGTACAACACTTCTCTAGTACTATCGCTCGTCTCTCTCTTCTATTAACTCAACCGACTTGCGGGGCTAGGGAGTGTGCCTATGGTCGGTTCTCAACTGAGGTCCTACATTTGTGTGCAAATGCAATATGAGGCACGTTCCATTTGGAGAGCGGTGTGCCAGACCGACCGACCATCTGGGGTGCGACGCGAATGCGACGGGCGTGATGTATGCTCCGTACATGTGTACCGCCGTTTTCTTGAGGCTTTGCTCCATGGCGCAATCCATGGACCTCTATTTAAAATTCGAGGGCGGGGCTTTTCCCACACGATGGGCCAGGCAGTTCCACCTAGTTAGTTTGACAGAGACGCGAGAAGATGAGGAAGTAGGCTGCTGCAAACATAGGGCTGTGTGATTTGACAGCGAGTTACTGCCGGACAAGTGGGCCCCCGTAATTTGACTTGCCTTTATCATTTTAACTGCGGCGCTACGACCGGCGTGAGTCTCCCTATTCCTGACCGCCTCCATGGTATACAGGTGCCTCTCCCAATGCTCCACCATGTTGAGGCTGGCCCATGCATGAGAGCCCACTCCTCCACTTTTTCCTTGCCTCTTTCCTCCACATATGCAAAAATGCCATGTAAGAGGGCTTATAGCCCACTATTGTACTTGTTCGTACAGGTGCTAAGCCTGCCACATAGGCATAAAGTTTGATGTGGAAAGTTAATTAAGAAGAGAGAGACTAGTTTGGTGACCCCGGGAAGAAATGGTGCTAAGCACGTGTACCTGGGTGAAAAGACAATTTTGAGTCTATAGCCAATTAAATGAAGCAAACTTAGTAACAAAAACTAAGCACCTACGCATTGGGGACTTGAGTTGCTAAGCCATTTAATGTCGTTAGCACCTCATCTAAGCACCATTTCATTGGAAGAGGTCACTGCTTGGTAAATGCAATAAATACTACGAAGAAAGAGATAGAGAGAAGTAAAAAAGTACTCTTGTAGCCAACCTTATAGCTAACCTTGTTGTATGAGTGACTAAGTGATGACTATGTATCACATGCCAACCTCAGATAGCCTAACTCACCGTGTTAAATCTCCAAGGGCGTGACCGCGCGAGCGAGGCTACGGTCGTGGTAGGCACGACCATGATATGGGATGCTCGCAGCCTTTGGATCTGAGATCAAACGGTCGCATGCTAAGTTGCTGAAAATTTGCAGAATAACCCTCCAGCGTAGGATATTCACCCATAGGTCCAGAATCACGCTATGCAACCGTTCGATCTCATATCCAAGGGCTCTCGGAAGCCTGTGTCAAGGGAGAATGGAAAGCTTCATATCACCTGTAATTTTCCCGACGCTTGACATGACATCGAAAGCCATTTAATTGGGCGTCGAGTAGACATGACATCTAATTGGGCCCCATAGTACTGTGCATGAATCCATTTATCCACCAGGAAAGCCATTACACTGCCGTTCACATGCCCCACTTAGCATTTTTACAATCGAAAAACTGCTGGCAGTTCGCTCCTACTCGCACCGGTTGTCCTTTAACATTACGACAGTTCGCTCCTAGTCGTCCCTTCCTTTCACATTACCGCATTTCCACTAATCCTAACCCTCCTCCCAAATCCATGGCGTCCCAAATCTCCATGATTGGCGATGAGTACAAGGTTAGAACCATCACCGGCGATGAGTTCGACGTCATCTACACATGTTCTTTCGCGACGGTGAAAATATGCCTTGCTTGCTTCAGACGCATGTTAGGAAACTCAAATGATGAGTGGGTCGCTGGGCTAGATGTTGAGTACACCACAACCCTGGACAAAGAGAAAATCTAAAGGAGGAAGAGAAGATGAAGCTCCCCGTGATCCAGGTTTGTGTGCATGACTTATGCTTGGTCTACCACATATGCCATGCCGAAGTTGAGTGCGAGGATTTAAGAACTTCCTCAAGGGCGGCCTTGTCAAATTCATTACTCAGGACTTTACGAACAATAGAACAGTCCTGGGTCGGATAGGCCTCGTTGTAGGCAACCCCTTTGACCTCCAGAAGAATGGGCTGGTGCCCTCCCGTGATCAGCCTTCAACGCTGACCCTGGCAGGAGCCATGGTTCATCCTTCGTAAGGTAAACTAAAGAAACCTCCTCCCAAGTTTCATCGTGCATGGCAGTGGAATGTACTAGATATAGACCACATCCACTATGCTACAATGGATGCCTACCTTTGTTTCAATATCTACAAGGGTTGGATGAAGAGCAAGAGCCAAGTGTGCTATTCAAGCAAAGAAGTATCGGCCAAGAGGAAGAGGGACAAGGATGAAGTCGAGCACGTGGACGAGGAGTCCGAGTAATGTGGTAGTGTCATTGCTCATGGTGGTCCTAATGCAGTGTTTACCGGATTAGTTGCTTAGTTTAATTTCAGGTGTGCTTAGTTTTATTTGAGGGATGTGTTGTGCTGAGCCCCCAGCAGAACTATGTTATGTTCGTTCTCATTACTTTAACTCTTCAGTACGTACATACTAGTATTTCTTACAGTTCATCTTTTAGTTGGTATAGTACTACCACTCGTTTCTTCACATTATATGTACAATATATATGGCCAACATCGTATAGCCAGCATTTTAGTTGTCAAAGAATTTCAGGGTGCTTAGTTTTATCTGAGGGGTGTGTTGTGCTCGACACCATTATTGTGACTCAAATCTCTTTTGCCATGTTATAATGGGACTAAGCTTCGGTGCCTTAAAGGCACCTACCTTTGGGTCTATGACAGGTGGGCCAGCCACCTGTTAGGCCCAGCTGTCATAGGCCCAAGGGCAGGTGCCTTAAGGCACTGAAGTAGCGTCCATTATAATGACATAAATACCGATGGACCAACATGCCAGCTCTCCCTCTATCTCACTACAGTAAAATAAAGTGTGGGGCCTACTTGATCCCAATAGCGTTCTTATTTATCCGTAAAATTATTCTCTTGGTTACTCCTGACAAGCGGGGCCACACTTATCATTGTGAGAATGGGCTTATTTTTGTCGTATAACATGGTAAACGGGTTTGACATGAAAATAACAATGTCTAATGGCATTTTTGAGCAAATATCTAACTTAACGATGGCATTTTTTAGATATCTAAATGCATTTTGAGCAGGCATCTCATGGATCGATGGCATCTTTGAGTAGTTGTAACTTCTAATGGAAAAACTGAGTAGTGCTACACAACTAGTTGCATAAATAATAAGAACCCAAGAATTAAATAGTTATGCTAATTTCTTTAATAGAATTTAGCACCCCATTTAAGCACATACTAGCTTTTTAATAGTACTATATGCATAATTTTGCGACGAGTGCTCTCTATATGTACCACCTTTTTACTTTAATTTAATCTTGTTAGTTTTGCTCCATCGATACTACTACTGTACAAAAGTATACTTTATTTAAAGGCTAGAGGGCGGGGTAGTCTAGCTTGGTCAGTTTCAAGAGAGGCGAGGGCCTTTGTGATTTGACTGCTAATTACTGCTGGAAGGCGGTGCCTTGTGATTTGACTGCTCGTATAAATGTGCCGACGACCTGAGGAGGAGCAAAGAACCATGCGGTATACTTAAGTTTTCCACTAGAGTACGACGGAGGAGCACGAAACATGGTAGCCCAGTGCCATATGGCGATAAAAAATGATCTAATTTGCTAGTCATCTCATGTTTAGCATTGTTCTATTCATGCCTCGCAGAGAATGTGACATGTGCGGCGAAACACCTGAAGCAAAAGAAGAAACACAGGAGCAAAAGAAGAAGGAAGATTATCACCGCAAAAAAAGAAGAAACACATATACGCCGCTCTCTACTACATGGAGGGTTGCTTGCCGCGGAGTTGTAACTGCTTGTTCATCGCCTCCACGACCTCCATCTCCTTGCGTGTCTCCTCCGCCATCTTGTTCATTATGTCCATGATGCAGGATTTCTCGACGTGAGCCTTCATCTTTTGTTCCACAACCGCATTACGTACCTTGACAGCAGCCGGGTGCTCGATGCGGAGCTTCGCCAACTCCTCCTTCTATTCCATGATGAGGGCCTGCAGCATCTTGATCGAAGAACTACTCTTCTCATGCAGCTTATTCCAGCCGGCGTTCTCCTACTTCAGCAGGTCGAGCTCGTGGCAGAGCTTCGCCTTGTCCTCCTGAAGTTGCAGGATTTCGCCGGTCGCCTTCTTCTTCGAGGCAATGCTCTTCTTCAGCAGCATCACCAACCCGTGGTCAACCCCCCTCCTCATTGAGCTAAGTGGGCATGTCGTCGAGGCTCTCCTTCAGCAGCTCCACCAAGCCATGGATGAACTCCTTCTGCTTGTTGAGGTGCTTATTGAGATGATCGGGCATGCCGTCGAGGGATAACGACTCCACAGCCGCCAGCTCGGTATTATTGCCTCCACGGCTACGGCGCTCCTGGGAGCCATCGCCTGCCCGTGAGAGATCTTTCGAGCTCTCTACAAGGCGGCGACCCCTCTTTTTTTCCGCAGCCTTGGTTGTCGCTCCCCTGTTACAAGTAGTTCTCGACCTAGAGCTCTTCACACCGGCCATGGCAAGGATGGACGAAGAAGGACTTATGAGGAGGTAGGTAGAGTAATTTTCGGTTAGGTAGTTCCCCTTTTTATAACCTAAATACTAGCACTAGTACTAAAGCCTACATAGTGGGGACACATTCAGGTTTGGTACATACTAGTAGGTGTGAGCAGGCTTGCACTTAATTGTAGCACTAGTACTTTGGAATGTGATGGGAACAAGGTAAAGATTGATTGATGGTTTTGGATTCGAGTCCCGAAACGGCTCCCGATGAGTTTAGTGGAACATAAATTTCAAGTACTCCCTCCATCTCAGTTTACAAGGCTTGCACATGTATCTAGGTCATCAATTTAACTTATATAAAGTAAATACTTCACATAAAAAATCTATCATTAAAAAGAGAATATTTGAAGTTTGTAATGATATATTTTTCTTAATGTATGCCTCTAATTAAATTGCTCAAATTAACAACCTAGGTACACGTGCAAGACAAGTAAACTGAGATAGAGGGAGTACTACACTATTGAAATGCAGTCGCACAAGTCAGTGATGTAACTGGTCGTACATGTCAGACCAAGCCGATGCGTGTCCCTTTGGTGAGACGCGAGTCTGACCGACCGTCTATTGGTGCGACCGATCGTAAAGTATTACGCGATGGAGACTTCTGGTTGTGGCTTCGGTTGATTGTCACGACCTAGCATACTAAAACTAGTGGTAAATCAATTACCATCTTTTTATAAACGACCAAGTATTTTCACGGGAATACAATACATATAGATGGAGTGATTGTCAAGGTTGCAAACCGACACGGTTTTGCAAATTCACTACATCAGCAACCGACTTGGTCACTGCATCACTGGCGGGGAAGGAGGGCAGCTCACCTCGCCTATGATGCATGCCCAGTGGCGCCGCTGCAACTGGTCCTGGGATATGGCGTCACCTACCGCCCATTTGAACAGTTGCACCGGCTGCTCATGCCATTATGCAGGCATGCACGTTCTTTCCTCCGCAGTCTACTCCGTGAATATGATCTCTGCCATTAGCCCTAGCTCGAAATCAACGCGATGCTACCAGATGCTGACATCCCTCAGCATCTCCCCCCTGAGATCGACTTGCGCCTCTGCCTTGTGCTGCACCAGGTGCAGCTCCTTGGAACTTCTCTCCAATCGATGCGACGCTTCCTCGATCCGATTTTCCCTTGCTGCCCACCACCTGAAACGCATCCCTGGCATGTCCTCCGGGGCCACCGATCTGTGATTCCACAGCAACGGATCCCCTCTAAAACACATGTGGGTTTCGCTCAAAGGTGGCAGTGCTGCGGGCCGCAGCGAGAGGGCAGCCTGCGGGATCCTGGGATCTAAGGGATTATCCATGGCGGGATCCTCCATGGCGGGATCCAGTTGGCAAGGCGGGGAGACGAGCCTAGGCGCTGGGAGAGCCCTACGAGGCTAAGATAAACATAGTACTACTCCACTCCGTCCATATTAAAATACAAAGGCCACCAACAGTAACCCTGGCAAAAATTGATCATGCTGCCTGCGTCCTGGTTTATTGGCCACCTTTTTTGTGCCACTTTTTATGACATGCATAAATATTATATTACTTAAAAATATGGTCAAAATTGGCACAAAATACGAAGGAGACCAATGGAAGTAGCAACCCATGATTTAACTACTCGCATGCACGCAGTGGAGGAGTAATGTCTTTCTTCCTCCCTCACGTCCACTCAATTTGCATGCGCTATATTAATTGACCATCAATGAAGTGAAGGACTTTACATGCGTCAAATTATCACATGGGGTGGATCTTCGTACAAAAATGCGTCCCCCTGTATACCCGCGTGTGCGTGCAAGGGAATGAGTGTTTGCGTGGCGTGCGTGCACATCTTCGCTTCGTGCATGTACCGCCAGTGTGCCTCAGAGAGGACGAGTACATTCTTCTGGAACTAGCAGCACGTCACTGTGATCAATCCACACAAGGAGGTCACGACAAGGCCTCCACATGTGCCACGCGGCTTCATGAACTGTAAGAGAGACACTATGTAGCGTGCCATTGGAATTCCAATTTGCGTGTTTTGCACATACTCGAAGTACTACTAAGGTACACGTGCATTGCACGCATCTGATTTGGCAACCAAATTATGAATAAATACCACACTATAACATGTAAGCTTTGAGTCATATATGCCCGATGTAGATGTCCGTTTAATTCTTATAGTTCATCTAATTCAAAATCAATTAGTTTTTATTAAAAAAGCTTGGGCCTCTTTGATTCGTAGGATTTTCAAAACGCGGGAATAGGAAAACATGGGATTAGAGTGGAATGTCGCCTTGAATCCTACAGGATTGTACGAGTGTTTGATTGTGCATAGAAAAAATGCAGGATTCTTTCAAAGAGGTTTGAGTGGATGGGATGTTTCCTATGAAATCTAGTGCGAATGAATCCTATGGAAAAATTCCTATGGTTTACAATCCGACGAATCAAACAACCAAGATAGGAAAAATTCCTAAGGACTAGAATCCTCCAAAATTCCTTTGAGAATCCTTTGATTCAAAGAAGCCCTTAATCTATTTTATGTCTCATGGAATTATGCATTGTAAAGCATAAAGTAAAAGCAAATAATGGCAATTCAACTAGAAAAAAGTTTGGGCAGTTATGATATGGAAGATTCTAGAACAAACGAGAAGCACTTGTGTTTTGAGGTTTGTGCATTATGCTTAAGTTTACCATGGAGTCTGCTAGATTGTACATATGGCAAAATCCGGCGGGGGTCTAGAAGATGGTGTGAGGGGCCAAGTGGAGGGAGACTATGAAGGAGTGCACAAGTGCGAGATCGATATTTAAAGAGAGGTGCAAGAACATGCGCTGTTGCACGCAGTGGCAGAGCCATGAAAAATAAATGAGCTATGGGGCCAAGAATTGCTAATCCTTTACGAGGAGGGCCAATTCATCAACTTAAACCATTTTACCAGCAATTGTCTAATGATCACATTCATATTAGCCTCGATATATAGTGATGTTAGGAGGGGCAGGGCCCTTGCTGCCCCCTGTCTTCGCCACTGTGGGCGCGTCTGAGAGATGAAGCAGAAGGCATGGATGATGAGAGGGGGGCATTGGATATATAATTAATGTGGGTGTATTAGCTATGTAACCCTATATAGAGAGGTATAGATTGATTGATGTGGACGTGGGAAAGAGGGTGAGACCTCACTAGATATATAGATTGATCGGTTTGTGTGGAAAACTGGGAAAGACCTAGCTACACACACACATAGAGGAACAACAATCGTTGTGCATGCACGTGAGATATAAAGAATGCCCGATATGATGGAGAGGTGGAGGTGTGTTTGTGTGCATGCATGGGAGACCGACCTGAAGAAAAAGACTGCATGTGTGCGATGGATAATGCCGACTAATAGTGTGTTTGCATGCATGCACGAGAGAAA
This sequence comes from Aegilops speltoides, assembly GCA_021437245.1. Classification (NCBI taxonomy): domain Eukaryota; kingdom Viridiplantae; phylum Streptophyta; class Magnoliopsida; order Poales; family Poaceae; genus Aegilops; species Aegilops speltoides. Next base: position 256,129,557 of record CM038147.1, read on the forward strand.
GTTAGTGGTACAATTATAAAGAGAAGACGACTATGTGGATGTAAAAGACTTGGTGAGGTCATAATCAATGTAAAGCTGAATTCAAATATTTGAATAAGAGATCATGATGTTTGAAACCCATGCATGCATGAATATCACTGAGATATGCGCGGTGTGGTTTTGAAATGAGCATGTTGTACTGTATACACATTGAACAAGGTCAGACTAATTTGAAGAGATACCGATGGCAGACATCGTTTGGCCACATTGCATCCGTGCATGGACACACTATTCTAATTGGAGATGATCGGTGGCTTTCGCATCACATATCTATATCTATACCCCTATATATTATATTTTATATTTTTTATATAGTGTGCGAATAACTTTAACTTTGAAAGATGGTCGTTGGATGAAGCCAATCCGATGGTGGAGAGATGGCAAATTTGAGCACTACTAGCCGTTGGATATCATCTAGATTCAACCAGATTTTGCCACATGTACAATCTAGAAGACTCCATGGTTGAACTTAAGCCTAGTGCACAAACCTCAAAACACAAGCACTTCTTCTTTGTTCTAGAATTTTTCGTATCAGAATTGCCCAAATGTTTTTCTACATGATTTGCCATTATTTGTTTTAACTTTATTCTTTACAATGCACAATTCCATGAATCTTAAAATAGATTAGCTTTCTTATAAAAACTAGATGATTTTGAATGAAATGAACTATAAGAATTAATCTAACATTTATATCATGCATATATGACTCAAAGCTTACATACTATAATGTGGTATTTATTCATAATTTGGTTGCCAGATCTCATGCGTGCAATGCACGAGTACCTTACTAGTATAAATGGTGTTTGTGTGTGTGCTGTGCGTGTTAAACACATTGTACGTAGTATCATACATGGTTTAGATTCCGAACATCTAGCTAGAGCATACATGTACTATGATTTGAATTCAACATAAAATGGATACATATATTTGAATTTGAGATCGTATATACATGTAGTTCATATTTATATAGGAATTTAATTCTCATATATTCATGTCGTGTGTTGTGAAGATAATATTTAGATGGTTGTATAACTAACCTCAGTACAATCCCATTCAAACAAGGAAAATGTACTCAAATTTAGTCCATATGCTAGACGACACACATTGTTTTTTCATTGTTGAGGGAAGTGCAAATTGTTTTGGTACTATACATGTTATGTTTGTTGTCCCGATTTTTTTAGTTTTTTTTGTTGTATTTGAATGCATTTCTAGTAATATAGTAAAATAGGACATTGCTCTCTCTAGTGACGAGGTGTGAATTGTCTTTTTTTGGTTACACGTTAAGCTTGTTCTCACAAAATTTCAAGTTGCGCCTTATTATGCCAAAATTTCAAGCTAGCATCTCTGTCTATCGGCCTGCAAAACTCCCACCTCTTCAACCCGCGCCTTGTTACCCCAAAATATTTAAGATATCTTTGTACCGTTGTGCTCCGAAAACCCCCTCCATCTCAACCCGCGCCTTGCTATCCAAAATTACAACGCGAGCGAAAACTCCCAGCTCCGGCAAAATCCCGACAAGCGAAATGCCCGTAATACCCCGGAACCGAAAGAACCGCCTAGCTCAAACCGGTGGTGGTACTTTCGTAACTTACCCCACATTTCGGACAAGCGCGTCCCTAAGCCATGGTTCCCCACTCCCATCCCATCAGCCCACCCATTCATACACCGAGGCCGCAAAAACCCGCGAAGCCCCACAACGTCCTCCGTCCGCCACCCAGCCGGAGACTCTTCCCCGACGACGTCGTCCACAGCAGCACCTTGACATCCCCCATCCACCGTACCGGATGAGGATCCATCGTCAATCTCGTCGTCCCGTCGGTTCAGCCAGCCCGTCCTCCACCTCCAAGGAACTGCCCCGATGTTCCCCTCGTCTTTCGCGCCACCTCCATTCCCACACCGCCGTCTTCACCTGCACCACCGGAAGAGCAGCATCATCACCGGTTCCTTGGATGAAGTTGAGGCCTAATCGGCGCCACCAAAGAGGTTGTACACTAATCGCCGCATTTTCTTCTTGATTCGATCTCATGGTGTTGTCGGCGCTCGGTCCCGAGCCGACATGGCGCGTCTCCATCCACGGCAGCATCGCCGGCCCACTTCCTCCACAGCGTCGCTTCCTCGGCAGGGAAGTGCACATCAGTAGGAGTTGTTGCTGCTTTAGCTCTCGCTTGCACTGCTGCTCTACTCTTGCTCTCGGTCCCGTGCCTCGTCTGCTCTTGATCTTGCTCTTGCTACTGCTCTCGCTCTTGCTCTTGCTTATGATGCTGCTCCGATTTAGCTACACTTCAGTTGACTGAATCGACTTTTGGGTCAGTCAATTTTCAGTGGGGTGGGGGGCTCGCCGGAGTTAAGGAAGAACCACTCGCAGCGGGGAGGGAGGACTCGCTGGAGAGGTACCACACTATATATCTTAGGGTTCAGGGTGGGGGCGATGGTCGCTGGCGGTGGTGGGGCGGTGGCGTGGGGATCTCCATAGAAAAAGCTCGGCACGGGCGGGCCTAGAGGGATGGTTGGGGCGGCGGGGACCGGCGGTGGGTAGTGGTTTCGAGGCGGGCGGGCGGGCACCGCCGACATGGCGGCGAGGCGGCGGTTTTGCCGGTGGTGGCTGGCGGCTCAGGGGGGTGGAGGTTGAAGATGAACTGCAACACGACCAGCTGGCCCGGCTCTCGCACACGCTGCTGCTACTGCTTTTCTGCTACTCGTGCATTCAGTTTCGACACTAAAATTCAGTTTCGACAGCAAAATTCAGTTTCAACAGTTAAGTTCAGTTTCGGCAGTTAAATTCAGTTTGGCGATTAAGTTCGAGAGATGGCGGTGATGTATTTACATCTAGCACTTTCTGGTTATGTATTTTACGTCATCTATTGGAGCTGCTATTAGAATTCCACTCAGGTTAACATTGTCTCTCTTGTCCTGCTTTAGCCTTGGCATCGTACAACTCACTAGAGCTGCTCCAACGACAAAACCGTCCATCACAGCGGAGCAGTACCCAAGGCTCCATCTCCAGACGCCTAAGATCTTCCCCTCCTCCGACAACCAAGTCAGCCGGAGAATCCTCACCGACCAACCCAATCACGCTGAGATCGACATGGCTTCACCAAAGAGGTTGTACACTTGTTGCATCTCTTTTTTACTCTACATGTTATATATATTGTCCACTGAGCACACTAATTAGTAACGTTAAATATGATTCTTTTATCCTACTAAATGACAAAGCAGTGAGGTACCAGGCAACTTAGCTATCCGTGATGGACTCTCTTGAACGCCATCATTATTTATCTCTACGCGTTTGAGCTGTGCATTTGTCGATGGGCTTGGGAGTTGCGCTAGTAGGGCAGTGGCCTTTGTCCAGGTAGTAGAAGTAGCACAAAAACATTTTCTGAGTGTAGGCTTTTCCTTGCTCAAGCCTGCCTACTAGAATCGCCAGTGCTTGAAAGGAAAAGTGAAGGAAAAACATATGAATTGGAAAGTTTCCTATGGTACTACTATTCATGCATTTGGTTCAAAGGAATGGAGCAAAGGAAAACTATAGGATTCGTTCCTCTAGTGTCTCCTTGAAAGAAAAACCGTAGCAATTTTAATTTTCACTTGTCCTCTTTTCAAATTCCTATACATGAAGCACGAGATAGTAGCATAATAGCATGATAACCATACATTTTCTTGTGGTTTGACTTAATCTCAACATGCTTCTTTGCATCATGTGATCTTCCAATTCTTGTGAACCAAACACCTAGATTGGCAGAAATCCTATGTTTTTAAATTCTCTGTTTTTGTTGGGTGGTAGGTACGACATATGCCAATGGGAGACTTATCATTGTGGGAGGCAATAAGAAATTGCCGGTGCCTGGAAACGGGATAAGGTGAAGACATGCACGCCGGCGAATCTTACCCAGGTTCGGGGCTCTCCGTGGAGATAACACCACTAGTCCTGCTCTGCGGGGTCTCCGAATGATCAGTAGATCAACAACTAGCTACAAGAGGCTCCTTGAGCTGTTTGGCGAGAGGAGGAAGAAGGGGCAAGGCTTGCTCTCTTCTCCTCTCAAAGTTGTGTATAAAACTATCAAAGTCCAACCCTTTGCATGGGTGCCCTGGGGGTTTATATAGGCCTACCCCTCAGGGGTACAATGGTAGTCCAGCTCGGCACGGGCCCAGCCATCAGTGTCTACGCTGGCTAGCTTCTCTGCTGACTGCAGGGGCTCGCCGACTGGTGGATCCCGCCGGCTGCCGGCCTCCTGGTCGACAGGTAGGCCCCACCGCTCGGTCTTGTCGGGGGCTGGTTACTATTGCCTCACTCTTGATGACGAGGGCTTTGTCGAGGTAAGCATGGCCACAGTTCCGCCGCCCGGCGGCCTCTCACTCTAGCCTTACCTCGTCTTGTCTCCTTAATGGTGCGTTTACTTTGAGGGAGGGAGTGAGCCGGCTGGTGAGAGCCGGCTACATCCCAGGCCGACTAGGGGAAGCAGGGCCGCCTTCGGGTGTCTCTCCGGCCGAAGGGGCCTGCCGCCTGCGGGCCGTACTAACGGCCCGTCGTGGGTGACGTCATGGTCATCATGGCAACAGTGCCACGCCGGACGGGTCATGGCTTCCCCGTACGGCGTACTGTAGCCATGCGTACTCCGGGATTCGGGGGCGGCAGGTTTCACTATTGCCACGCCCCGTCCCATCTCCATTACATGGGTACAAACTTTGAGGGCACAATCTTGGCCACCCGTCGGGGGCCGGCTTCTTGGAGTCAGTCATGTCGTGGCCGGCTTCTTGGAGTCAGCCCTCCCGTGGTTGTCTCTATGAGGAATCTGGGGTCTGGCCGCCTTCCGGTAGTCGGCTTGTGGGGAAGCCAGCCGGAGGAAGGCGGCCCCGTGTCTTGGGTGCTTGAAGGTTTGATCGGCCTATTATTTTTTGAAGAGACACAGGGAGCCGGCTAGGCTACCCGTGGTCATTTACTCCGACAGTAGTCCCCGAAGCTGGTTGTGCCGTGGTGAAAAGGAACTAAGCTCAATCATCTTCCTATCTGAAGAGCGGCAGCTAGGGCGGCTTCACTTATGCGTGCCTTCTCGGCGAAGTCTCTTCGAAATTTGAAGGCGGGAACCAGCTGGCGCGCTAGCCAGGCTCCGGGCTGGCCGCCCGCCGCCTACGCACCACGTGCCAGCCGCCTGCCAGCCCACGCACTCGACGGGACGCCGCTGCAGACCGGGGCCCGCCACTACCACGCCTCGGCCCACGCGCAGATCTTTTGTGGCCCGAACTGGCTGCTCGCCTTCCAGCGGCGGTTTTGGCACGCAGTTAAGGCATGATAATTGCGCGACGTGGGGGAGTGGGCGCAGTTAATCCCATGTCCCCCCACGCCTTGCCTCCTCGGCTTCACCGTGGGAGGCTATAAGTACGGGGAGGAGGGAGAGCGGCAGACGCTCGCACGCTCGCCCTCGCTCCACCACTTTTTTCTTCTTCTTTCTCTCCGTCGCCGCAGCAGCTCTTCGCCGCACCAGCGCTCCACCATTATTCTTGGTGCACCGCGGCCTTGCTGCCGCCGAATCGAGCGTTCTCCGCTCCCGCGCTTTCCCCGTCGCCTTTCCGTCCCCATGGCTCCAACGTCGAGCAACTGGGACAGCTCCAACGTCCACGAGGACCACATCGACTTCCTCCGCAAGATGCGGCGGCTGCCAGGCAAGGACTACATGCGGGTCCGGCTCGCACCGGAGAGGGAGATCTCGCTGGCGCCGGAGGAGGGTGAGCGGGTAATCTTCCGCTCGCACTGCCTGCGCGGCGTCAGCCCTCCCGCAAGCGGCTTCTTCCGCTCGTTTCTCGAGTTCTACAATCTCCAGCCGCACCACCTCACTCCGAACACAGTGGTGCTGCTGTCGGCCTTTGTCACCCTATGCGAAGGCTTCCTCAGCGTACTCCCCACCCTCGAACTTTGGGGGAGTTCTTTCAGTCCAAGTTCGGCACGGTCGTTACGGGCGTGCCGGCGCCATGTGGCGCCTTCATCGCCATGCGGCGATCAACGGCCGACAACCCGTTTCCTCCCATTGTGATGATCCAGTCGGTGAAGCTCTGGCAGCAATCCTACTTCTACGTGAAGAACGTCACTCCGCAAGGCGACTACATCAACATGCCGGCTTACGTAGCCGGCCCGCCAGCTGGGAGGCAGCCCTCTTGGTCCTACCGGGCCAGATCGCTGACGCCGGCCGATGCTGGCGCCGTAGCCCGACTTCGGGTGCTGATCTAGTCGGAGGGCCTGACCGGGCCCAATCTGATAGCCGCCTTCATGGAGCGCCGTGTGCTCCGCTCAAAACGCCCTCATCGATTTGCGGATGGCGCGCGCCGACTAAAGCTGGCTAAGCACCAAGGAGATGCCTCACGGCGAGGTATCTTACATGGTGAAGTACATCGCCAACTGCAAGCTCACCGAGGATTGGCAGTATGGCAAGGAGCCATATTCTCGCGCCGATCCCCCCCTTTGGTAAGCCTTCCTTCTTTCCTTCTTCTCTTGTTGCCGAGTTCTCTCTGGCCGGTTTCCGACCAGTCGGCTTATTTTTTTCTTTTAATCAGAACCCCCTCCTTCATCCGTCGGCCGGAATCGCGAGGGCGGAACGTGAGTTCCCTCCCGATTGTGCGGCGGACGACTTTGACAACCCCGACTTGGGGGCGGCCGCCTTGGACGACGACGCCGTTGGGGGAGGCGGCGAGGCAGGCGGCTCTGCGCTCTCTGCCACCTTCGAGGACTGGCCGGATGACGATGAGGCCAAGCCGATTCTGCGCCGCTTGCCGGCATCCGACCATCAAGGCGCGGGCGCATTTGCCGGGCCGGCTGCCCGGGGTGTTGCTCGGAAGCGTCAGGCGGCGCCGACCCTCTTCGGCAGTCGGCCGAAGAAGCCCAAGGCTACCGCGGCGGCGACCAAGCGGGACAAGGCGGCCGCGAAGGAAGCCCGCTTCCACAAGGTGGTGAAGTCGCCGCAGGCGGTTTCGACGTAAGTGTTAATTTTCGCACGCCTTTCTTTCTTCTCTTCAGCCGGCATCCTTCTAAACCTTTTCTTGATTTAGTAAACAGGGCACCGCTCTCTCTCGAGCGGACTACAGCCGCCTCTGTAGTCGGAGGGGCGGAAGGATCTTCAAGCTCCCGCCGTGTGGACCCCCGTGCCGAGCTCCAGGCGGCAACGGAGCAAAACCCACGAGAGGCGCGGGAGGAGCGGGGGAAGAGGAACAGAAGGTGGCCGCCGCCAAGGCGGCCCAGGAGACAATGGTAGAGTCGGCAGAGACTCAGGCCGACGCGGCGGCCAAGGCGCAGACGGAGGCCGCGGCCGCGGAGTGGGCGGCGGAGGCCCTGCGTCGCCAGCCTCCACAACTTGTCATCCCCCTCCGCACCGTGGCCCCCGATATCCCGGTGCCCCTGCCGGAGGAAGCCGGCCGAGACCGGCCGGCGATGGAGAGGGAGGGGGGCGACACGGTTGTCCCGGAGGAGAGGTGTCTTACGCCGTCGGCGGGATAGGCCAAAGCGGCCAACTGAAACGCTACTGCCGCCTGGCCGGTGGAAAGCGAAACCGGTATCTTGGCGGATGGTGTGGTCCTGTCGCGGACTCGTCGGTAGCGAGGAAAAGCGACCGGGCGGGCCATGAAGGGCGTGGGCTCCGGCTCGTTGGCCCATGATCTGGAGACGGCCAGCGTCAGCTCGCTAGGGTGGACGCCGGGCGGTGGGACGGCCGTGCTGAATGTGGCGGCGCAGGACGTTCGGAGCCGGCTTTAGTCCCAGGTCGCCACGTAGAAGCAATTCACCCAAGAGTTTCTCGCGACGCGGTCAGCCATCCAGGTAAGTCTTCTTGATTTCTTCCGTAAGGGCGTCGTCAGTCCTGCTGAGGTGTAGTCCCGAGTTCGAGTCGGCTCTTTGGCGGCGGCTTGGAACTTCTCAGAAGACTTTGATTTTTAATAACTTGTTCTTGTTCGCACCTTCATCCTATTTGCAGGACTATCACGGCCTCCATGCTGCTACCTTCTACTCCCAGGCCCGGGAGATGAGTCAGAAGACCGCCGATCTGACGGAGAGCCGAAGTAAGTGCTTTTATTTTTTATCCCATGTGGGGGCGCGTCAGCGCACCCACTAGGTGTAGTCCCCGAGATTCGGGATGACTGCTGAGCAGTCGGGTTGGCTCTTCCCTTGATGACTCCTCCCTTATTGCTTTTTTCTTCTTCTAAACTCCTGCAGGGGCCAATGCCGACTTGAGGGAGCAGCTCGGCATAGCTCAGACGACCCTTCACGCCAAGGAGGCGAGGTGCAACGCCTTGGCCAGAGCGTGTCGCTGGCCAAGCTGGCCGACGGGAGGAGAGCCACAAGGAGGCCACAGAGGCGGTGCAGGACAGCGAGGCCGCCCTCAAAGCGAGTATGAGACCGAGGCGGCGAGCTGGGCAGGCGAGGCGGCGTGGCGAGGGCTATGGCGGGTTGAAGATTTGATTGTGGTAGGCCGCCTTCCTCTTCGTCCCTTTGCTCGCCACATCATCGATCTGTCTTCTGACTTGTTCTACTTCTTTCTTCTTTGTGCAGAATATTTCCCTGGCTACTCCGTTGCCGCCAACCAAGCCATCGAAGCTCACCGCGAAGACCGATGGCAGGCTGGGGTTGAGATCGCACCGGGTGCCAACCGGATGCTTGAAGAGCAGCTTCTGGCGATTCAAGCCTGGCTCCAGCCGGCTTACCGCATGCTCCGCCGTCTTCAGCGTGCCGGAGCGCAGGTGCTGGCCGCCCTCTGGCCCGGCGAGGTGATTCCGCGCACCCCCAGTCGGACTGCCGACTGGCTGGAGGTAGCAGTCAGCCGCTTCGAGGCCTGGAAGGCTTCTGCATCTCGGTGCGGGGCTCGGCAGGCACTAGAGTTCGTCCGGGCTTGGTATCCCGGGCTAAGCTTGGTCCAGCTGTGCACCTGGCGGCAGGAGGCTGGCGAGGAGCTGCAGGCGGTGCGGCCAGCTATCATCCAGCATGCCTCGGCGATCGCCGACTTCACCGACACCAGCACCTTTGCCCCTGAGGTGAATGAAGACGGCGTCGCTCAGCCTGAGGAGTGGTTCGGGCTGAACCCGGCAGAGGGAGAAGACTCGATGGAGGAGATCGACTCCAGCGACGAGGGCGAAGAGGAGGAGGAGGAGGATGGCGAAGACGCTGTGCCGGATGGTGGATCGGCCGGCCAGCCTCAGGCTGATCATGCCTCTAGCAACGAGGCGCGTGCGAGCACGCCGCCTGCAGGAGGCGGTGATCAAGCCGAGACACGCCAGCCGGCCACTCCTCCAGCCGACACTGCCGTCTCCACCAACCTGCCCGACACGCCTGTTGCTCCCTTGGCCTGACTTGCCGTCCTTGCTTTCCTGCCCGTTACTCCTTGAACAATTTTTATTAATTTTGTGTAGTTCCACCCACTGGGGGTGTATTCAAACTTTGTTGAATGCTAGCCTTTCAAAGGCCTTTTGTGTAAATATAATTATGGATGTGCTTGGCTTCCATTCCTACTTGCTTTTCATCTTTCGGCTGTTTTCCTTTGCCGCCCTCCCTTCGTCGCCGCCTTCCTAGCCGGACAGCTGCTCTACAGTCTCTGGCCGGGTAAGGTTTTGTCCGTCTGGGAGGGCAAGTACTCGAGCTTTCTTAGATTGTAGCAAAGTAAGAAGGGAAGTCGGCCAGCCGGCTGTTCTGACAGCCGGTTGGCGGGGGGAAAGCCGGCTTGAGTTATATAAGTTCGTTAGTCCTTAGCCGTTTTTCGTGTGGGCATCCTTTCCTGCCTTTGACTCTTGTTAGTCGGACAGTCAATTCTTCGAGCTGCGACTTACAACAAGAGAGAGTTTGGGTGTCGGCACACTACTTGTCTGACTGCAGGTAGAACTTTAAATATAACCCAAGGCGGCAAGTCCCCGGGCCGACTGATTGGACCCGATGCCGAACGAAAAAATGAATGTAATAACATAACCATGGGCATGATACTCATCATGTATAGATAAAATAGGGTAGTCCCCGAGTACTCCTCGGGGGGCCCATTGTCTCATACTTAGTACAAAAGGTAGTATGGTACATACTGCATTTTAACTGTAAAATCTTCGGAGGAGATTGGCGTTCCATGGTCGTTCCGACTCCTTGCGGGAATCATCCCTCTTGCGTGCCTTCGGCTTCCGCGCATCGATCAGGTAGTAGGAGTCGTTGCCTAGAGCTCGGCTGATGATGAATGGGCCTTCACAAGGGGCCGAGAGCTTGTGCTGGCCGGCTGTTCGCTGGATCAGCCGAAGCACAAGGTCGCCCTCTTGGAAGGATCTTGGCTTGACCTTCCGGCTATGGTAACGGCGTAGACCCTGCTGGTAGATGGCGGACCGGCAAAGGGCTAACAGCCGGCCCTCCTCCAGCAGATCGACGCCGTCTTCTCGCGCTTCCTTGGCCTCCGCCTCCGTGTACATGGTGACCCGAGGTGAGTCGAACTCAATGTAAGTTGGGATGATAGCCTCGGCACCATATACAAGGAAGAATGGGGTGAAGCCGGTTGACTTGTTTGGGGTAGTGTGCAAGCTCCAGAGGACAGCTGGCAGCTCGTCGAGCCAACAGACGGCCGAACACTCCAGTGGTGCGACCAATCGGGGCTTGATGCCGGAGAGGATGAGGCCGTTTGCTCACTCAACCTGGCCGTTTGACTGCGGGTGGGCAATGGACGCTAAGTCCAGTCGGATGCCCTGTGTCACGCAGAAACGTGCCAGTGCTCCCTTAGCGAAATTCGTGCCGTTGTCTGTGATGATGTTGTGTGGTATGCCATACTGGGTTGTAATATCGTCAGTCAGCCCATTCCGCTTCTTGATCGGCTTTGCTTCAATCCACTTGGTAAATTTGTCCACGGCGACAAGCAGATGTGTCATGCCGCCGCGCGCCATCTTGAATGGGCCCACCATGTCCAATCCCTAGACGGCAAAGGGCCAAGTCAGGGGAATGGTCTTGAGTGCAGAAGCCGGCAGGTGTTGCTTGGAGCTGAAGACTTGGCACCCTTTTGCAGTGCATGACTAATTCCTTAGCGTCCCAGTCGCCGGATGATTGCTGGACTACCAAGTCCGAGTCGCCATAGCACAGGATCCGGCGGATGCCGAGTTCTTTGGCTAGCCGGAGCCCGTGTATGAGCGCCTCGTACTCGGACACATTGTTGGAGGTGGCAAAATGAATTTGCAATGTGTATCTCAGCTTGTCGCCTTTTGGAGAGGTGAGGACGATGCCGGCTCCCAAGCCGGTGTGCATCTTGGATCCATCAAAGTGCATCCGCCAATGAGTGGAGTCGGGCGCAGGCGGCAGGTACTTGGTCTCGGCCCAATCGACGAGGAAGTCGGCTAATGCCTGGGACTTGATGGCAGTGCGGGTTTGGTAGAAGATCGTGTAAGGAGCCAGTGCAATGGCCCATTTTGCCACCCGGCCGGATGCATCCCGGCTGCCTATGATCTCGGCGAGCGGGGCGGTACACATGACCGTGATGGTGTGCTCTTGAAAGTAGGTCTTGAGCTTCTTGGCGGCGAAGTACACACCATAGCACATCTTCTGATAGTGTGGGTAGTTCTGCTTCGAGGCGGACAACCCTTCACTCAGATAATTCACTGGCCTTTGGACTAACTGAGCTCGGCCTTCTTCTGGGCGCTGAACCACGATAACGGTGCTGACCACCCGGCTAGTGCCGGCAATGTAAAGGAGCATGGACTCTTTCTCAGTCGGCACCGCCAAGACAGGCGGCGTGGACAACATCTTCTTTAAATCGTGGAAAGCTTGGTATGCTTGGTCATTCCACTCTAAGTGAGTGGATTTCTTCATGAGTCTGTAGAGGGGGAGAGCCTTTTCTCCAAGCCGGCTGATGAAGCGGTTGAGGGAGGCCAAGCATCCGGTAAATTTTTGGACGTCTCTCAGCTTGGTAGGAATCTCCATTCTCTCTATGGCCTTGATCTTTACCGGGTTGCATTCGATGCCGCGTTCGGGGACCAGGAAGCCTAGGAGCTGGCCGGCCGGCACTAAGAACACGCATTTATTGGGATTGAGCTTGATCTGAAATCGGTGCAGGTTTTCAAATGTCTCTCTGAGGTCTTCCAGCAAGGTGCCGAGCTTCTCCGTCTTCACCACAATATCGTCTACACAGACGTGGGCATTTCTGCCGAGTTGCTTGAGGAGACATTTCTGCATGCAACGGTGAAAAGTGGCACCGGCATTTCTCGAGCCGAATGTCATAGTGAGGTAGCAGAAGGCTCCGAATGGTGTGATGAAGGCGGTCATAAGTCGATCAGCCGGATCCAACTTTATCTAGTGGTAGCCCAAGTAAGCATCCAAAAAACGCAACAGCTCGCATCCGGATGTGGATTCTATCACTTGATCAATCCTTGGTAGGGAAAAAGGATCTTTGGGGCAGGCTTTGTTGAGGCTCGTGTAGTCGATGCACACGCGCCACTGTTTGTTCTTCTTCAACACCAGGACCAGGTTTGCAAGCCACTCAGGGAAGAACACCTCCATAATGAAGCCGGCTGCCAGAAGCCGGGCTATTTCTTCTCCGACTACTCTTCTCTTCTCTTCTGACAGGCGGCGCAAGTGCTGCTTGACCGGCTTGGCGTCTGATCGTACATGTAGCTTGTGCTCGGCGAAATCCGTCGGAACACCCGGCATGTATTTGGGAGACAATGCGAAGATGTCCCGATTCTCACGGAGGAAATCGACGAGCTCACTTTCCTATTTTCTGTCAAGGCTGGTTCCCATGACAGCGTACCTCTTCGGGAGCTCCGGGTCCAGAGCTATCTTCTTCGTTTCTTTGGCCGGCTGGAAAGAACACTGAGCCTCATATTCCTTGGGGTCGGGGGACAAGGCCGGCTACTTGCCGGGCATGGCCACGACTCGGTCCAGCATCTTGTTTTCTTCAGCGATCACGAGGGACTCGGCCAGCCAGCTGCTAGCTGCTGCACACTCAGAGGACTTCTTGTAGTCACCGGCTATCGTGATGATGCCCTTGGAACTTGGCATCTTCATCTTGAGTTAGGCGTAGTGGGGCACTGCCATGAACTTGGCCAGAGCAGGTCGGCCAAGCAGTGCGTGGTATGGGCTCTCCAGATCCACTACTTCAAACCATATTGCTTCTCGGCAGAAATGATCTTTGTCTCCAAAGAGAACATCTATCCTGATCTTGCCGATTAGTGCGCACGACAGGCCGGGTACGATCCCATGGAACACAGTTCGACTAGGCATGAGCTGCTTCTTCTTGATGTTCAGCTTCTCCATGGTGTCACGGTACAGTATGTTGATGCTGCTTCCGCCATCTATCAGCACGCGGGAGAATCGGGCAGCTCGCCTGTCGGTCGCAAGGGTGGCATCCAAAACTAATGCATAAGAGCGGAGGCGGCATCACCTCACAGGTGATCGGCCCGGCTCAAGCGATAAACTTCTCCGACCGATTGCATGAACTTCGGGGTTGTTGGAGGCGACCGCATTGACTTCTTGGTGTTGTCGGCGCCCGGCCGCGATCTTGAGCTGGCTGGTAAAGGCGGCGTGGCGGCATGCTCATCGAGGAACTCGTCTTGAACAGCTCAAGCTGCTGGCGGCGTCCGATTCTTTGAGGCGGGCGGTGACCAGCGGAGGCGGCACCAGCCCTTCGCCCTTGGAGATTCGTGTGAGCCAATGGCATTTCTGAGTAGTGTGGTTGGAGGCCTTTGCGCCGCTATGGAACTTGCAGGAGGCATCAAGGGCTTGTTCATAGGAGAAAGCCGGCTGCCAAGCCAGCCTACCATATACGCTTCTTGGCGCGGGCCTCCCTTGAGTTGTTAAGTCTTGTTGTGGCCACTTGCCGGTGGTGGAAGTCGGCATAGAACCTGCGCTTGTTGTCTTTACGATGCAGGCGTCGGTTGGAGTCTCCAGCCGGCGTCTTGGGAGCCGACGCAAGCACCTTCTCGGAGGTGTCTACTCGGAGCTCGGTCTTCATTGAGGAGTCGGCCTTGGCGTACTTGTCTGCGATGACTAGTAGCTCGTGGAGGGTAGTCGGCTCGTCGCAGAGGAGTCGGTGCTTGAGGAGGGTGCCTTCTCGGCACCCGGACGTGAAGAACTCTATGGCTTGAACCTCGTGCACCCCTTCGCAGGAGTTTCAGAGCTCGGCCCAACGCGTGAGATAGTTGCGAGTGGACTCGTTGGGCCCTTGTACACACAAGGAGAGTTGTCGGGGCTTGGGAGCCCGTTTGTAGGTGCTGGTGAAGTTGCAGATGAAGGCTTCCGTGAAGTCTAGCCAGCTGTTGATGCTGTAAGGCTTGAGGCTGTTGAGCCAGGTACGCGCCGTACCCTGAAGCATGAGGGGAACATATTTCACGGCAACACGCCTATTTTCATTGGCTATGCGGACTGCGGTGGAGTAGTTGATCAACCAATCTTCCGGCTTAACGGAGCCGTTGTACTTGGGCGTGTCTCTTGGGAGCGAGAACCCTTTGGGGAAGGGCTCGTCGCGGATGCGGGGGACGAAGCAAGGCGAGCCGACATCATCTTCCTCTTCTAACGCCAGGGATCGCGCCAAGCGGTCGATCCGATGGCGGGCATTGTTTTCGCCGACTCCCTCGCGGCAACCTAGTCGGCCGCTGAGAGTCGGATGAGTGACAGGAAGCGGGGTGGGGTATCTCTCCCCCCGAGGCGGAGGAGGAGGCGGATCGCCTCGTCGCTCCACAGCTCGAGGGCGGCCTTCTGTGTCGCGCTCGATGGTGATTCAAGTCCGACTGCGACTAGCAGCCAGCTCCTTTTCTTGCCTTGTGTGGGCTCAGCCCGCAGTCGGCGTTCGTGACGTTGCGCCGTGCTCTCGGCGTGGGGGAGGGCTTTTAGCGCGGACGCCGGCTTCGTGCCGCTTTGCGGCCGCGTCAATCAGCTGCTGGATGCGCCTGGTCATGTAGGGGAGCTCGTCGGCCCCTACTCCATTCCGCTCATCTACGACCGACTAGGCGGCGCGTAGGTTCTCGAGAGGCATGGGGTAGACTGGGTGTTCTGCTCCTAGCATGTCGGCGATGGCCGCGCTGCGTTTCTGGACGACGCCGGCCCGGCTCGGCCTGTCGGGAGGCGGCATGCCGAAGGCGGCGTGGTCGACTTCGCGCTGGTGAGCCTCAGTGAGGCGTCTCATAGTGGCTAGCTTCTTGCCCTCCGCAATGAGGGCAAGGCGGCGTGCCTCCAGTGCCTCGGCGTCGGCGTCGGCCGGCATGGGGGCAAACAAATCGTGCAGCACCGCTTGTAGGGCGTCATGGGTGTTCTCGCCAGAGGCGACTCCGTGGATGATGACCAGCACCTCGGTGAAGGTGCTGCCGCCACTATCGGCTCGAGGGAGAGGATCGTCGAAGACCACCATATTGGTGGGGAAAGCGTCGAGCGATGCTCTGTCAGAGTCGACAAGCATCGGATCAGTGGAGCCAACCGACTCCAAATCCAGAGCAGCCTCGCTGGAGACGTGGATTTGGTCGAGGAGGATGACGAGGCGGCTCTCGATGCAGCCGGTGCCCGCGTCGGACGCGGGCTCGTCGGAGATGCGAGCCTCGCCGAGAAGATCAGCGAGGCAGCTCGCCGCACAGGCGTTGTCGACACCTTGCAGCGCGTCGGGTAAGCTCCATCGGACGTTCCGGGCTGGCTACGCTCGCGGGGGAGGAAGAGGGTTCCCGTCCAGAACAGGTCTCCGGACGACGGTGCACCTGGCCCCATGGTGGGCGCCAAATGTCGGGTGGTAGGTACGACATATGCCAACGGGTGGCTTATCATGTGGGAGCCAATAAGACATCGCCGGTGCCTGGAAACGGGATAAGGCGAAGACATGCACGTCGGCGAATCTTACCCAAGTTCGGGGCTCTCCGTGGAGACAACACCCCTAGTCCTACTCTGCGGGGTCTCTGCATGATCACTAGATCAACAAGTAGCTACAAGAGGCTCCTTGAGCTGTTTGGCGAGAGGAGGAAGAAGGGGCAAGGCTTGCTCTCTTCTCCTCTCAAAGTTGTGTCTAAAACTATCAATGTCCAACCTTTTGCATGGGTGCCCTGGGGGGTTTATATAGGCCTACCCCCAGGGGTACAATGGTAATCCGGCTGGGCCCGGGCCCAGCCGTCGATGTCATCGCTGGCGGCTTCTCCGCTGACTCTTTGGGCCCCGCCATTGGTGGGTCCCGCTGCTGCCTGACCTCTGGTCGACAGGTAGGCCCCACCGCTCGGTCTTGTCGGGGGCTGGTTACTGTTGCCTCACTCTTGATGACGAGGGCTTTGTCGAGGTAAGCATGGCTACACTGCCGCCGCCCGGCGGCCTCTCACTGTAACCTTACCTCATCTTGTCTCCTTAATGGTGCGCTTACTTTGAGGGAGGGAGCAAGCCGGCTAGTGAGAGCCGGCTACGTCCCAGGCCGACTAGGGGAAGCAGGGCCGCCTTCGGGTGTCTCTCCGTCCGAAGGGGCCTGCCGCCATGTCGAAGGGCCCTCGATGCGGCTATATCTCCCACGTGTCGAAGCACGACTTAGAGGCATAACCGCATTGAAAGCATTGTCGCAAGTGAGGTAATCTTCACACAACCCATGTATTACATAAGGGAAAGAGATACATAGTTGGCTTACAATCGCCACTTCACACAAATACATGAATAAAGCATTACATCATCTAGATACAATCAAGGTCCGACTACGGAACCAAAATAAAAGAGGAACCCCAAATGCGACAAAGGTCCCCGGTCGACCCCAACTGGGCTCCACTACTGATCAACTAGAACGAAACAACACAAAGGACAAGATCTTCATCGAGCTCCTCCTTTAGCTTGATTGCGCCACCTCCACGGTAACATAGGCACCTGCAAACTGGTTTTGGAAGTATCTGGTGAGTCACGAGGACTCAGCAATCCCATTACCATGGGTATCAAGACTATCAAAGCTTAATGGGAAAGGAATGGGTAAAGTGGTGAGGTTGCAGCAGCGGCTAAGCATAATATGGTGGCTAACATACGCAAAGAGAGCGAGAAGAGAAACAAAGGAGTGGTCGTGAAGCTAGCAATGATCAAGAGGTGATCCTGAACACCTACTTACGTCAATCATAACACAGAAACCGTGTTCACTTCCGGACTCCCGAGAAGAGACCATCACGGCTACACACTTGTTGATGCGTTTTAATTCGGATCAAGTGTCAAGTTATCTACAACCGGACATTAACAAATTCCCATCTGCCACATAACCGCGGGCACGGCTCGAAAGTTTATACCTGCAGGGTGTCCCAACAGCCCATGACAAGCTCTCGCGATCATCGAAGGAATAGACCTTCACCCAGGAAGACCCGATCAGTCTCGGAATCCCGGTACATCAAGACATTTCGACAATGGTAAAACAAGACCAGCAAAGCCGCCCGATGTGCCGACAATCCCGATAGGAGCTGCACATATCTCGTTCTCAGGGCAACACCAGATAAGCGAAGCGTACAGGTACCGACGTAACACAAGTTGCCAAGGGATGGTCCCGCACGGTGCTCTAGTTTGGACCAACGCTTAGACAAGCACTGGCCCGGGGGGGCTATAATAAAGATGACCCTCGAGAGAGCGACTCCCAAGGGAAAAGTAGGTGGTGGTGAGGCAAATGGTAAAAGTCAATGTTGGGCCTTGCTGGACAAGTTTTATTCAAAGCGAACTGTCAAGGGGTCCCATAAATCACCCGACAGCGTAAAGGAGCATAAAATCCGGGAACATAACACGGTATGACGGAAACTAGGGCGGCAAAGTGGAACAAAACACGGGCATAAGGCCGAGCCTTCCACCCTTTACCAAATATATAGATGCATTAATAATATAAGAGATATTGTGATATCCCAACATAAACCCTGTCCACCATGGAGAAATCTTCAACTTCACCTGCAACTAGCAACGCTATAAGAGGGGCTGAGCAAAGCGGTAACATAGCCAAATAGTGGTTTGCATAGGAAAGGTGTCAAAGGTTAGAGGTTCATGGCAATATGGGATGGCTTGATAAACAGGTAATAGGTAGCGCAGCATAGCGATAGAACGAGGCAACTAGCATAGCAATGATAGTAGTGAGATCCAGGGTAGCGGTCATCTTGCCTGAAATCCCGCAAGGAAGAAGAACGAGTCCATGAAGAAGACGAACCACACGTGAGCGAGCGAATCCTCACGATCGCAACGCAAGCGGGAACTATCGAGAAGTAGCACACAACATAGGTAAACACACCACACATGAACAAGGCATGATGCACAACAAGCATGATGCATGACCAAGCTACATGAAGCTACTCATGGCAAGAGATGATGCAAACAAGAACAACACATCTAGGCAAATTTAAATGAGGCCGGAAACAACATATAACAATTCCGGTAAGTCCTCATATGCAAATTTCGAAATTGGTCCAGAACTGAATAAACATTATGTTGAAGTTGTTAAACAGCAAGTTAAGATGCACCAAGATGATCTACACGAAATTCTAGTCAAGTTACAAATAAAGTTCATTAGATTCGGAGCTACGGCCTAGAAGATATGAGCAAATCAAGTTAAACATGGCATTGATGCAAAATGCACCCAAACATCAAGCAAACACACCAAAACAAGGATGCAACATGATAATATGAAGCTACATGCAAAATCAAGCAAGTTTTATATAGAGCACACTCAAAACGGAGCAACGGTTCAACACATGCACACTATACAAGTCATAGCAACAATCTGGCCAAAACAGCAACTAGGCATCTTACAAGCATCAAAACAACAAGCTACAGCACCCCAACATAATAACAAAAGGCATGGTCATGAAGTACACGTAAAGCATAACAAAACATGAACACTGAGCTATCTCCAAAAACAACTAGAACATGCTCAAAATGACATGGAGATATTGCAAATAATAACAGTTTCAGACTTATCAGGAAATAACATCGAGTTGCAATGTTTAGAGCTATCAATCAACATGTTACAGGAAGCTATCATGGCAAACAAAGGCATGGCATGAATCTACTAATAGCATATATCAAAAGACCCTTACTGACCATGAGCCAAAAAGGCATAGAAAATATGATGGCACCCATGTAAACATGGCAAGTTATATTACAGATTTGAACATGGCAGATACAACGATAAGTAGGCATGTTCGTGAGCTCGAAACACTCACTACAGAGCAATACAAGGCATGGCAAGGCAACCAACAGTAAGAAGGCATGTTTATGAAGCTAAGCATTGCAAGAGCAAGGTCATAGGATGCATGGATCACTAGGAAAACACATGGGAACAAGTGAACTTAATGTTAACAGGCTGACAAACAACATTTTCAAGCAACTTTAGACCAAGATTACAACATGTTCCAGCAGGCTATAATTGCAACCAAGGGCATGAATGGATAGAGCATGACATGTATATCAAAAGATGTTTATAGAGCATCTCCAGATTATGCATAGAATGATTAGTAGAAGCATGTTAACATAGCAACTAATATAACAGAATCTGTCAGGAAAACAGCAACAACAACTACCCTACTTTACAAGCTTGATACACTCAGCACACAACTCACAAAAATACATGGTCAACACCCTTGGAAAGATGGAATGGCATAGTTCAACATTCATGTAGAGCTCAACCTCATAGGATGCACACATAAATCATGGCAAAAATGATAAAACAGCAAGTTATAACAGTTTCAGCAGATTAGCATCAACATGCACTCTTCCAACATCATTTCGGGCATCAAGATGAGCTCAAATGAAAATGATGCAATGGAATGAAATGAAGTACTCTTCGAGACGAACAATTGGACATATTACACACGCAAAACGGAGCTACGGATGCAGAGATGTGATACAATGAAAATGACATGATGATGACAAAATTTAGGGACAGACGAAAAATCGGGGGAGGAAGAAAAGTCAACCGGGGCTTCGATCGGATCTGCACGCTGAGCCGAGGTTCGCGGTCGGAACTCGGGAAGCCGGAGGAGGACAGAGAGGCCGGCGAGGAGGCGGGCGGAGGCGGGCGAGAGCCGGCGGGCGGCTGGCGGCCGGGGCCTGGCGGGAGGCGCGGGCGAGGCAGCGCGGCAGTCTTGAGGCGTAGGGGCGAACGGCGGCGGGGCCGAGTAGGGAGGCGCGGGCGGCGAAAGCGGGGGCGGCGGCGGAGGCCTTGGGGGCAGCAGGCGCCTTCGGCGCGTGATCTTGGTTTGGGAGGCCTCGGCCGTGACCATCGGCGGCGGGCTCAGGCGCCTCGGCGGTGGTGGCGGCGGGCGAGGAGGTGGGCGGCGGCGGAGGAGCGGCGGCGCAGGCGGGCGGCGCCAGGCGGCGGCGGCGGCGGCGGCGGGCCTTGGCGGCTGGCGGGCCGGGCTTGGTCGGTGGGCGGCGGCGCCCGCGGGCGGCGCGGAGTGGGTGCAAAGGCGGCGGAGCTGACGTGGCGCCTCCCTATTGGATGGAGCGATGTGGCGGGTGGCGTTGGACATGTCCGGCGGCGGGGATGAAATGTCCGGCGGCGCGCGGGGAGCGGGGTTAGGGTTTGATCTGCGCGAAAAATTCGGGGGGAGGTCTAGTTTTATAGGTAGAGGGAGCTAGGAGAGTCCAAATGAGGTGCGGTTTTCGGCCACGCGATCGTGATCGAACGGAAGAGAGCATGGAAGAGACTTAGATGGGTTTTGGGCCACTTTGGAAGGGATGTTGGGCTGCAACTCAAAAGAGGGCCTTACGGTTACCCGGTTAACCGTTGGAGTATCAAACGACCTCCAAATGGCACGAAACATGACAGGCGGTCTACCGGTGCTATACCAAGGCCGCTTGGCAAACCTCGGGCCATTCCGAGAAAGGTTAATACCCGCACACAACAAGAGAGAAGAAGGGGACGCCGGGTGACATAGGAGTGCCGGATTGCAAAACGGACAACGGCGAAAAGTCTCGGATGCATGAGACGAACACGTATGCAAAATGAAATGCACATGATGGCATGATATGAAATGCAGATGATGACATGGCAAAGTGCAACACGCAAGCACATGACATGGCAACAACGGCGAATAACTGGCGGACACCTGGCGCATCGGATCCGGGGCGTTACAGCCGGCTTCTTGGAGTCGCTCATGTCGTGGCCGGCTTCTTGCAGCCGGCCCTCCCGCGGTTGTCTCTATGAGGATTTTGGGGTCGGGCCGCCTTCCGGTAGTCTTGGGTGCTTGAAGGCTTGATCGGTCTATTATTTTTTGAAGAGACAGGGGGAGCCAGCTAGGCTACCCGTGGTCATTTACTACGACAGTTTTGTACGTGCGTTCCTATCCTATTCATGTTTATTTCCTATCCCTGCATTGTTAGAATCCTCAAAATCAAACAAGCCCTTACACAATTACTACTGTTAGAGATATGTGTCAAAGAAAACCTTGTGTGGTTTGTCCTGCTCCTGGTGCGCTATGTTCCACCCCGGCTCAGCTGCTCCAACGACGGAAGGGTTCACCACAGCAGGGATCCGCTCTTCAGACTGTCTTTCACTGCCTCAGATCTTGTTCCCCACTGCCGGCAGCCACGATAACTACATTACCATCATCAACTGAGCAGATGACCTTGAGGACTACACGGGTCCGCAAGAGAGGTCACACTCTTCCGTGTCTACTTACGTTATGCATCGCTTAATATGATGACAGGCGACTTCATCGTCGTGTTCACCTATTAGACTCTGAGTCAGATCCAAATTAATGTTGAAACTTGAGTTTTTAAATGGTTGTGGGGTACATATTGGGGCAGCAATCAGTACTATCTGTCTACTATCTGGTTAGTCTCGGGTGTCTACTATGAGTTTCATGTTGGGTGCAAACAAACATTAAAGTAGCCCTTATCTGTATTTTTTAACTAAAGCTATTATCTGTTTGCTATCATTGGTTTTGGGTCTATCCACAGTTTGCTACCATCACTCTGGATTTGTGCATGCGCTCTTTACATAATCTCACTATGTTTTATTCCTATGCATGTCAGTTACTGTACACAATGGAACTGAACATGTAGAACAAAAGAGACGAGCCTTGCCTGGCAATAAAATTTCAAGCAGACGTCGCTCCATGGTGGGCGCAAAGGCAACCCCCCTCCACCCATCTCGGATTGTAATCAAGAGGAAGATAATTGTTCTAAGGGGGATTCAGAAGGAGAAGACTACTCCTATTTACCCCCTGAGGTCTTCGCTCTAACTTGGCATGCTGATGTTGGTAAGATCATGCATATGGTGCCTTGCATTGCTTACTTTATACATCAAATATGTCATATGCTTAGTGTAGACATGCTTTGTGGGAATGCCATATGTTTATTTCTTTATCGTATATGTGAATCATCCAATGGCATCTTGTTTAGCCAGGCATCATATATGTGAATTTTGCAATGCCACCCTGGTTAGCGAGTCATCTTATATGTGAATTATATCATGCCATCATTTTTTTTATTACATGTTAAATTTGTCAACAATTTTAGTACATTCAATTATTCTTCCTGTGCATCAGCCATTCGACTCGGTCATGGAAAAATCTGGAGTGGAAACAAGGTTTCAGAGCAGACAATGCTACCTGACAAAGTGCATGTCTTGCTGGTTACGGATAGCTCCTCAAAGGAGGACTCAGAGACAGATGACCAGTCCTAATTCCCCCCACGAGGTGCATGGTCTAACTTGGCAGGTTTATGTTGCTCATATCGTGCGTATGGTATCTTGCATTGCTATGTCATTTGCTTAGTTTAGACATGCTTTGTGTGAATGCCACCTGTTTAGTGTCTAATTACCATATATGTAAATTATGCAATGCCATCTTGTTACAAGACATTATATATGTGAATTATGCAATTCTATCTTGTTGCAAGGCATTATATATGTGAATTATGCAATGCCATGCTGTTTAGCCAAGCGTCATATATGTGAATTATATCATGTCGTCCTTTTTTTGTATTTCTCGTTGCATTTGTCGACAATGTTTGTATATTCAACTGCTCTTCCTGTGCATCAACCATTTGAATTGGTGATGGAGAAATCTGGAGTGAAAACAAGGTCTTTAGAGCAGACAATGCTACCTGCTGAAGCGGATATCTTGCTGGTTACAAATAGCTCTTCAGAGGAGGATTCAGAGGCAGATGACCAGTCCTATTATTCCCCTGAGGTGTATGCTCAAACTTGGCAGGGTTATATTACTCATATCATGCATATGTTCTATTGCAATGCTTAGTATTTACATCATATACACAATATTGTATGCCATCTCCTTAATTGACACATCATATATGCGATTGCCCTCTGCTCACTTGCTTAGTATATAAATCATATATTTGAATTATATCATGCCATTATGTTTACAGAGACAACATGTATCTGAATTATGGCATGCCAACCCATTTTCTAGTCATAATATAATTATATCATCTCATCATGTTTACATAGTCATCATATTTTGAATTATGTCATTCTATCCATGAATTATATCATGCCATCATGTTTCCATCAACGTCATGTTTGTGATTTATGGCATGCCAATCACACTACTAGAAAAAGGGCTATAGATGGGATTGACACTAATGGCGCACCAGACAAGCGGTGCGCCATTAGTATATACTAATGGCGCACCACCTTCTGATACGCCATTAGAGTTGAAACTACTAATGGCGCACCTTGCCCAAGGTGCGCCATTAGTATCAATTTTTTTTTTTGAACTAGTGCGCCTGTCCAAACATACTAATGGCGCATCCGGATCTGATCTTGCCATTACTAGTTGTAACTAGTAATGGCGCACTATCGAAAATGCGCCACTAATGTTGTTTTTTATTATATTTTTATTCCTTTTTTGCAAAACTACTGATGGCGCACTGTTCCACCGCATGCGCCATTATTAGTTTAAACTAGTAATGGCGCCTTTGTGGAACAATGCGCCATTAGTATGTTTTTTTGCAAAACTACTAATGGCGCACCACCGTAAGGTGCGCCATTAGTAAACTGGATTACTAATGGCGCATTTAGGGTTGGTGCGCCATTAGTAAGTGTGCAGCAACAAGATATTTTGGACAGCCTCTCCTACCCACACTCACTTTCTCCCCACTTCATTCTCTCCCTTGCCTCCTCCTTGTCTCGGTGCCTCCTCTTTTCACCTCATTTCCACCATAGATTCATTCAAATTAAGTGGTTAAATTACCTTGTTTTGATAGGTAAGTAAGGGGGGAAGCTATATTTATGTTGTTCTCCCTACAACAATGTGCACATGCACTTTTTATGGCCTAGCTAGATCTATGTATGTTCGTGGTGTTGCATATGTTTGTGGTGTTGCATATGTGTTTGTGTTTGGAGGTGTACCGGTATTTGAAATGTGATAGTTGCCAATATTTTGCCGGAATGTTGATTCATTTCCGTTTCGGTGAGAATTTTGGCATTAAGCATTCTTTTTGGTCCTATTTTTAGGGAAAGTCATGCCAAAATTTTTCTTGGTTCTAAAATATCATTTTGCTCTACCCTTGACGACCATGGTCCATACGATGACCGAAGGCATCGTGAATAGGTTTTTGAGGTCCTTGAAGGCGAGATGCTTCAAAATAATGAGGCGAAGATAAGATGTCCGTGTCGAAGATGCAAGCTGAAGAGCCTTATTGCGGACTGGATTCCGGCAGGTCGGGACCACCTGCTCTTGCGTGGTTTCATGGATGGCTATCGGTGGCAAGGTGATGAAGATGACTACGAAGTCGTCCATGGGGGCCGGGCAAGAAATGAGGAAGGGTAGCAAGACAACCACCGCGGCTCGGGCGGGTGAGAAGACGAAGAATCCCCAGGAGATGATCACAACGGTGATGCTATACACAGTCATCATGTAGAAGATGCAGGACATGATGATGAGGAAGATGCCAGAGCAGACGATGGGCATGATCATGAGGATGATGATGCCGGCGGAGCAGACGACGCTGGACCATCGATGGGCTGGGTGCAGGACCCTCATATTCAAGAGCTGCTTCTCAAGCAGACGGATAATGCAAGAGCTGCCGCCCGAGAGAAAGACAAGATGGATCAACTTGAGTTAGACGCGGTTACTCCATTGTATGAAGGATGCAGGCCCGAGGATACCCGCCTGAAAGTAACGCTCATGGCTCTGGAGATGAAGGTAAAACACAAAATGACCGACACATGCTTCCACGAGAACTTGTCATTTTGGCACGAACGTCTTCCCAAGGGGAACAAGTGCCTGACCAGTTTGGAGGAGGCAAAGAAAAACGTGTGTCCTCTGGATTTACCGCACATGAAATACCATGTGTGCATGAACAATTGCATCATTTATCGGGACGAGCACGCGGAGTCTACCATATGTCCGGTGTGCGGCGTCACTCGATACAAGAAGAGGAAGAAAGCTCCTCGAAAAGTGGTGTGGTACTTTCTGATCACTCCTTGTCTGCAGCAGTATTTTGCGGACCCTAAGGTAGCAAAGCTCCTGCGTTGGCACGCGGATAGGGAGGAGAAGAAGCGAGAAGATGACGCAAATGATCCGGAGATAGATAAAAAAGACAAGATGCTGAGTCACCCTAAGGATGCGAGCGGTGGCAAGCGTTGAACTGCGAAGACCTAGAATTTGGGAACGATCCAAGGAACATCATGCTGGGCGCGAGCACCGATGGAGTCAATCCGTTTGGCAGCCAGAGAAGCACACATAGCACCTGGCCTGTGTTTGTGTGGATGTACAACCTTCCCCCCTGGTTGTGCATGAAGAGGAAGTACATTCACATGAGTATGCTAATTGAATGACCGAAACAACCAGGGAACGACATCAATCTGTATCTGGGGCTGCTGAAAGAGGAGCTTGACTTGCTGTGGAAAACGCCAGCCAATATGTGGGACGCCGCAGAGAAAGAATATTTCCCTATGAGAGCCGCACTGCTCACGATGGTGCACGACTATCTCGGTTACGGATATCTCGCGGGGTAGGTAGTCCACGGATTTTCTGGATGCGTAAGGTGCATGGATGACATAACGTATCGCCAGCTAGATAGAGATCCCGGGTCTTCGAAAACCGTGTTCATGGGACATCGAAGGTGGCTTCACGATGATGACCCGTGGAGGAAACGCAAGGATCTGTTTGATGGTAAAACCGAACCCCGAAAACGCCCGTGTACAAGGGTCGGCGAGGAAATAGACAAGCTGTTGAAAAATTGGAAAGACTGCCCACTGCCGAGAAAGAAGCAAAAGGTGACAGA
This sequence comes from Aegilops speltoides, assembly GCA_021437245.1. Classification (NCBI taxonomy): domain Eukaryota; kingdom Viridiplantae; phylum Streptophyta; class Magnoliopsida; order Poales; family Poaceae; genus Aegilops; species Aegilops speltoides. The sequence goes on from CM038147.1 coordinate 256,155,733, forward strand.
GCCGGGAAAGAAGCGAAAGGCGCCAGAGCCGCTGCTGAAGGTATGGAAAACGAGGTCTGTTTTCTGTGACTTGCCATACTGGAAGATCCACCGTGTGCCTCACAGCCTTGATGTCATGCATATCCCGAAGAACGTGTGCGAGTGTCTGCTTGGTACCCTGCTCAACATGCCAGAGAGGACCAAAGATGGGCCGAAAGCAAGGGCAGACTTGAAATCAATGGGCATCAGGCAGGAGCTTCACGCTAATGATGATGATTGTGATGATGATGATGATGAGGCGAAACAGGATGCAGAAAGTCGTCGCAAAGGCAAAAAGGCCAAGAAGACCGGAAATGACTACCCTCCCGCATGCTTCACTCTAAGTCAGGAGGAGATCGAGCAGTTTTTCACCTGCCTCCTAGGAGTAAAACTTCCTTACTGATTCTGCGGGAAGATAAGCAGATACCTAGACCCAGCGAAGCAGAAGTTCAGTGGGATGAAGTCTAACGACTGTCAAGTGCTGATGATGCAGATACTTCCAGTTGCAATCCGTGGGATCATGGACGCGCACGTCCGTGAAACGCTATTTGGCCTATGCAGCTTTTTCGATGTCATCTCTCGGAAGTCGATTGGCGTGAGGCAACTCAGAAGGCTACAGGAAGAGATCGTGGTGATACTATGCGAGCTTGAGATGTACTTCCCGCCCGCATTCTTCGACGTTATGGTGCATCTGCTGGTCCATATAGTGGAGGATATCATCCAACTCGGGCCGACGTTCCTGCACAGCATGATGCCGTTCGAAATGATGAATGTTGTCATCAAAGGATACGTTCGCAACATGTCACGTCCAGAGGGAAGTATAGCTAGGGGCTTTCTGACCGAAGAGTGCATCTCCTACTGCACGAATTATCTAGGCATTGAGAAACCTGTTGGTCTGCCCATCAACAGGCACCTCGGTAGGCTCGCTGGATGGGGTCACCGTGAGGGTCGCCGCGAAATGCATGTCGACTTAGAGCGTCGACTCGCCGACTTTGAAAGAGCAAACCTAGTCGCGCTACAACACATAGACGTGGTCGATCCTTGGGTGGTAGAGCACAAAACCTTTATTAAGAAGACGTACAATGACCGAGGCCAACAGAGGACGGACGGAGATATAATCAAAGAGCACAACTCATGTTTCACGCGTTGGTTCAAGCAAAAGCTTCTGTCGTACCCTTTACATGAGGATTCTTGCGCGGAAGAACAACTCATATTCGCCTTCTCACAGTGCGCCGAGAACAACCTGATGACCTATGAGGCGTACGATATCAACGGCTACATGTTCTACACCGAGGCCAAGGACATGAAGAGCGATGGTTATCAGAACTCCGGGGTAACGATGGAATCCTACACCGGTAACGACAAGGACAAATACTACGGAAGGATCGAGGAGACACTGGGAGCTGAGCTCTACTTGGAGAAGGTCCCGATGTTCCGTGTCGATGGGCGAAGAGCGCCCTAAAAGAAGACCGGTATTTCACCACCATGGTTATACGAAGCCAAATCAAGTCATGGTATAAGCGTCACCGCGAAAAAATGAGCCATGGGTACTGGCTTCCCAAGTGGACCAATGCTTCTTCATTACCGACCCGTCAAAGCCCAGTCGTGTTGTCGTGAGGAGAGGCAAAAGGAAGATCATCGGAATGGATGGAGTAGCCAACGAGCAAGACTTCGACAAGTACGGCGACCCGAGGATCGAACACGATGACGACGATGAAGTAGCAGCATACACAACAAGAAGAAGCAGGACCACCCTACCTAAAGGACGTCCGTTCCATAGAAGAACTCCATTTGCGAAAAAGAAGGGCAAGAAGATTGTGAACAGATAGCTAGCTAAGATCGATTGTATTTAAATCGTAGCCTTCATTTCTCGATTGTATTTCATGGGCACTTTTTGAACTATCATGAATATTTTTAAATTTCATGGACACTCGATCTCGATCCCCCTCCATCTCGATCGCTATCCCACCTCGCCAGATCCGGTCCCCCTCGCCGCCGAGCACCCCCCGGTCCACCGCCGCCGCCGACCCCCCGCACCCTCGATTCCCCTACTCAACCGCCGCCGACCACCCGCACCCCTTCCCTACTCAACCGCCGACCCCCCGCACCACAAGACCTCCCGCTCAACCGGCATTACTGTTTGATGATATTTTTAAAAAATTATTACTGTCTTATAACAAAAAATATTACTGTTATGATTTAAACAAGTTTGAACATATTTATACACAAATAAGTATCAAACAGCATTTTAAATGCATAAAAAAAATTGTGGAGCCTAGAAATCGAACCCAGGACCTCCTGGTGTGAGAACTGGTTGCTGACCAGTCGAGCTAGTAGAGGGAACTTGGTGTGGATCTGGTCAGGTGGAAGATAACCTGTTGGCTCGAGCAGAAATCAAAAAAAAAATACTAATGGCGCACCAGGGTGAGGTGCGCCATTAGTCTGGATGTACTTATAGGCGACCGAGGGTGGTGCGCCATTAGTATTTTGCCGCCCCATCCATATTTCCTCCCCGGCCCAAACCTATCCCCTCTCTCTCCCTCGCCCTCACCCTCGATCCCCTTCCCCTCTCCTCTCCCAACGCCGCTGCCCCGCCGCCTAGACGCCGCCCCGACGCCGCGACGCCACCCCGTCGTCCACGTCTCCGCCCCGACGCCCCGACGCCGCGACGCCCTCTCCTCTCCCGACGCTGCCGCCCCGCCGCCCTGTCGTCCTCGTCTCCTCGGCGCCGCTCTCCCCGTCGCCCCATCTCATTCGATGCCATCGCCCCGCCGCCATCGTCGCCAGTGGCCCGAACGCCGCCCCGTCCACACCACCGTCGCCGGAGCACCACCACCACTCGGACCTCGTCGCCCCACCTCGTCGGCCCGTCCACACCACCGCCACCATGATCTCCCCCTCCTCCTCTCCCCCTCTCCCCCTCGCATTCAGATTCAGTCACGATAATAGGTTCCAGAACTAAAAACTTGATGAGCCCGATGATTTGGATGTTAGCTTTTAGGTTCAAAAACAATTGATTTGGTTCAAAACCAACATCAAAAACAATTTACTCGATGAGTTATCCGTTCTATTTAGACCATTTTTACTTGGGTTGGGTTAACCTGTGAACAAATTTCAAGTTCCTACAATACTAAATTAAATCTAGTTTCTGCACACCATATTATTTTCTGGTTTTGCACATGAGATGTATTCTCGGTCTTGTTATTTTTCTTACTCCATATTGTTTTATAAAACTCTGAAATTTGGATTTGTTGATCTGCTTCCTACTGATGATATCCTTTGGCAACAAACGTGCTGGTGGTCTTGAAATCTGTTGATGCAAAATGCACAGATGTTGGTGTAGAGACTATTTGCTGCATGAACATGATATCTGGAGTCTTACTTTAGTGGAGTGCTAATCTGATCATGCTTGGAAAAAGGATTTTACGATAGGTTTTGTTAGGATTTTGGAACTCGTCTGAAAATTAGTAGTTGAATGTAAGTAGTAAATGCCATGTGGACTTATCAGTGTGTGGACACATGGCAAAAGATGGTCTGAAGCTAGTAAAAACTACTGGTTCCACATTTCTGTTCTTGATTCAGATAATTCAGTTCGTCCATTTCGCAACATTTGCTGCTAGTAGAAATTATGGAACCTAAAATGCCTGTCATTTTGTAACATTTGCTGTTGGTTTTGAACCTAAAAGTCTGATTATATAAGCAAAAACAATTGTTAGCTTTTAGATGTTGTGGTGGTTCACTTGGGTGTATGTGTAGCAGTTAGCAAAAACAGAGGACTAAAGTGCTCTGTTTTGGCAAACCAGTGCATGCATGCCTTTTTTCTTCTTCATTTTTTTCACTGACGATGAATGCTGGCAACTCGACAGCAGCTAGCTAGCAGGTTTTCCTTTACAAGCATAGTAGAGCATATTATGGATTCTAATGTTCAACTCTGACTAAACAGGTTCTGCAAACGGTCTTTTACTGCACTTGACGAAAGAAGTAGGTGTATGCTATATCCTGCACTTGAGGTGAGTTGTGTTCTCAGGTTTACATTGCAATGGGCACTCTTCTTGTAAACACAAATTCAGATTTATATACTATATGTTGGCATGACTGCTTTTATTAGGCGAGGATAGTGCGAGAGTTGATGTATCTTGGGTTGATTATAAAGTTGCTTGTGTTTAATATTACCCAGCATGATGATGTATCAATGTAGCGTTAGCATATGATCCAAGTGCTAGTACTGCTAGTAAATAGCTAATACAGCTTAATGAAGAAAAAAAACTGCTAGTACAGTTAATGAAGAAGAAAAATATGTGTTCAAACACCGAGAGCGTAAACACTTACTACATACATATGCTCAAGAAACACTTACTAACGAGAAAAGGTTTTGACTTGAAATGTTAATAGCACGAGAGCACCACAAGTTAAACACCTCAATCTGTTAGTATTTGTCTCGCATTTTCTCACATTCTTCTTGTATCGATCCAAGATTGCTTGTAGTGGTTTGTCCAAAATGTTAAATGATCTTGCTTGGAGATGCATATATTGTTTCACCTCTTCACATGCCAATGTATTTTCCATGTTGTGATGGAGGCCTTTTTTGCCTTGTCCACCCGAGAGGCCCTTGAGTTTGCTGGAATGTCGATTAACTTCCGTTCCAGCAAATTCGGGTACTCCATATGTCCTATTTTCAGCAAAGGTCATGCTGAAATTTTCCGTGAATTTTAGCATGACTTTGCTAAAAATAGGACATATGGGGTACTTGTGACTAATGATGAAAGCTTAGGCTTTTAGGGTGCCTCGGCGTCGAAAAACCCTCAATGATAAAAGCTTAGCTTTTAGGATGCCTCGGTGTCGACAAACCCTAAATGATGAGACCATGATCTTGTTCCTTGACAATAACCAACTTTTTGACCAAACTTTGTTCCTATTTAGAGAGAAACATGGCCAACAACGATGAGGTCGGGGGTTCGGGCGGCAAGGCATTCTGGGAGCTGTCCCAGGAGATGGAGGAACAACCTCACTTGTATGAGGACGCCGCCTTCCCCACCGATCCTGAGACCACTGATGGTACCGCCGAGGATGACCCCATTGATGCCACCACTGATGGTGCCGCCAAGGATGCCTCCACTGATGATGGCGGCGCACGCACATATGGCAGCCAACCGAAGAGGCAACGAAAGGACCGGCGCCCGATCATGCTCCTCACCCTCAAGGAGGAAGTTACTGAAGTGGACTCTGACGGGAATGCAACGGCGCCCGAACGAATAGTCAAGGGGTACTCGCTTTAGCTCGGGTGCATTCTCCAGAGCACCATCTCGATCAACACCGAGAACCTGAGGCATCCTGACCGAGGGAATTTGCGCAACCTCCTCTTCACGAAGCTGCACGAACGATACAAGTTCCCCGCTGAATTTGAAAACACAAGCCTCAAAGGGAATAAAGTGAACAATGCTGCCCTCACGAAGATGAGCAAGGCCCTGTCTACTTGGAAAAGCAATGTGAAGAGAATGATCGAGAAAGGTGAGAGTTATGAGAAGATCAAGGAGAAAAATCCTTCGATCATCGAAGATGACTACAATGACTTCAAGATCAATTGCTCGAGCACCGCAAACTCCCAATCAAGTCAGTGGGGGAAAGAAATGCGGGAGCTGAACATAGGGGAACACACACTCGGTCCGGCGGTTCTGAGTGGCGGAGCCTATATGGGACAAGGAGGAGGCGGACCGTGCGAGCAAGGCCTACCGCCCCTCTTTGATAAATCTGGTGACAAGCGGACCAGGAACTTTGTCGGGGCCGGTACAAGAAGGACCGAAAACAAAGGAGCTTACCACGGATCCGAAGACCAGGGCGCTTGAGCTTGTTCTGGTAAGGAATATACCCCCGCATAATTAGCTCCATATGGTTGCATTCTAATTAATGAAGCCAAATTTCTAAATGGTTCACATTCCTTCCGCAGGCGACTGAAAGCAGTAGCGCGGGGTCGACTAAGAGCAACCCTTGGGAGACCACTCTAAATAGGGCGTTGAATGTAATGAAGAACAAGGATAAGCTCAGTAAGCCGACGTCAGCTGGTCGTGTGGCCAGCAAAGGCTTGTCGACAAAATGGTCGCCATACTATAACAATGGTGGGCGAAAGGAGAAAAAGACCAGCTCGGAAAGCCAGGCGCGCGAGGTTCAAGAACTCAAGGCACAGGTGGCGCAGATTCCGGAGATTGTCCAAGAGAAAGTGCAACATAAACTCTGAGTGACGATCACCGCCATTGTGCCTACCTTGATCGAGAAGTTGAGTGCATGGATTGAGGGCGGCCAACAGGGGCCGCCCCCGATTCCTAGCTTCACGGCCAGCAACTCGCAGAATGCGATGGCGGGGCCATTGGTGCCTCCGGCGGAGGCGGCATTGGTGTCTCCGACGCCGGCACGGGAGCTTAATGCACCCGAGTGTACGCCGGCCGGCACCTCTGCAGCAAGCGGCCCCTCCGTCAACTGCACGCCCGCCGTTGGCGGTGCCTCAACATTAGCCGAGCTCGACGCCATCATCATGGTAACTAATTAAGCCTCTCTCGGCCGAGGATTTGACTGGGCATCCCTGACGCCCTACATGTTTTCGCAGGGTGCCGCCAACGTTCCGTGCACTCTCCTGCACTTCATGAACAACGAGTTGGTCGATGTTGCCAAGGGCAAAATCGTTCAACCGGGCAACCCCTTGTTCCACGGTACCCAGATGCCACCTAACTTGTTTAGGGTTCAACTGGTTCGGGTGCTGCCAGGCTGCGACGAGTTGTTACCTCCGGTTCGACCCGTCGGGGCCGATGATGATGACGTGATGACCCTCAGGGCCTGCCTGAGCTGGCCCCTGCTTTGGCCGAAGAGCCAGATTCGTTTGGGGGCAGTGGACACCACCCCAAAGACAACACCGCCAGTCGTGCCGGCGCCAAGTCGGCCCCATGGCAAGACTGCCGCAACGGTGCCGGACATCCCTATGCCACTGGATCCAAACATGCATATGGCACAGGATCAAAACAACGACGACGACGATACATTTGGCAATGTCGATCAGTACTTTGCCGATCATGGGTACGATGGAGACTTCATGGGGCCTCCTTCTCAAGAACCCAACCCAACAAAAGACGTGCGTGATCTAGCTGGTACCGCGGAGAAGCCAAGTTGCAACAGGCGTCGTCTGCCGTTCAGCTCTCAGGAGACGCCTCCAGCTATCGACTTCACTGAGCCTCAGATAGGCGAGGTGCGAAATATTATCAGCCCCAACACACTCCAGAAGGCGATCTGTGAGCAAAACTCGGTCCCATTACAGGAGAAGAAGAAGGCACGCAAAAGAAAGACTAAGAAGGCTGCGAGCCAGCCGGCACCGAGTATGATCCGTGCTCAGGACGGGCCACCTTCACCTAAGGATATCTCGAGGAGGCTGCATGTGGCGGGTAGGGCGATGCTATCGACAAATATGCTCAATGCTACAACCGGTGCTATGCGGAGTCTGCATGATAGTGTTCTTTCTTTAGAGAAGCGGTGTCTCAGAGAGAAGGATGTGGCATACCCGGTTTTCACGGCCAAGGTGCCAGAGGGCAAGGGCTTTGTGGATAACTCCATCGGGCGTACGATCGTCCTGCGGTTTGATGACATCCACGCTATGTTGAACCTTCATCCGCTGCACTACACCTTCGTTCGGCTATTTTCGCTGAGTATGGAGATGCGGATCATTCGCGACAAGACCCCGGACATCGTGATAGTCGACCCCTTCTACATGCGTGCCAAGATCTTGGGCAGCGCTGGGGACCGGCAAGTCGCGAGTTCTTACCTCGAAGGCGTCGTTCTGGCAAACCAAGATAAGGATAACTTACTCGTGCCTTACTTTCCCGAGTAAGTCCTCCGCTCAACCGGCCCGTAACATATGAATTCTTAGATTTCGATCGTTTTTATTTTAAACTTCCGTGTTTTCTGCAGTGACACACCTTGCACGCTCATCCTCCTAAGCCCCAAATATTCCATGGCCACGTATTTCGACCCGGACCGTCAGTCGAACGTAGACTACACAAATGTCAAGAAGGTTCTTGATGATGTTCTCCCCGGCTATGCCAAATCTGGAGGCACCTTCACCAAGCCTATTCGTAAGTACGGCAAGCACGTGTTCTCCCACAATACGATGTTCTGCTGCATCAAGCAGCCGCCTGGCGGTCAGAAGGGTGCCTACTACGCCATCCATCACATGCGGGCGATCGTACGGGACCATCATCAACTTCTGCTACCGAGTAAACGCAAAGATTGGGCAAAGAGCTTGTCGGCAATCCAGGACGCGGACCTCCGACAAGAATTCTTTCGCATCCAGTCAGAGTTTGTGGAAATCATCCATCAAGATCTCCTTCGTACCTCGGGGCAGTTCTACCTTAGAAATCAACTGTCCAATAGTGACATCGACACAGTGCTACAAATGCAGGCTGACAACGACCGTTATTTCATGACTCCCACGATAGACGGCAGCTTCATCCACGCTCCGGTCCCTTGAGTCGAGTCGAAAGCAGTGATGCTGTGTCTAGTTCTGAAACATCGATTGGCTCATGTTGTAATTAAACTTTAATGAACTTGTAGTATGTCTCTTTGGTTTCGAGAGTCGTTCAACTTAGATGTAATCGATGCTATTAATGTCTTGCTTTTCTCTTTCGATCGTTCTGTTGCATACTTATATATTGCTTATGTATTGTCTGCGTGAATTGGTACTACCGTTTCGTTTGGCTAGTGCATAGCAATGTAAATGCGTATGTCGTGTATAAGGGTAAGGTTCCCGAAGTCTACGACGACTGGGAGGAGTGTCGGAGACAGGTTCACCGATTCAACGGTAACAGTTACAAAGGGTACACCACTAGGGCCGAGGCCGAATCTAGATACGCCCGCTATCTAGCGGGAGAGGGGAGGGAGCGTTGGAGGAACCGGATCGTGATGATGCTCATCGTGATGACCGCAGCTCTCTTCTATCTGATGGTAGTTTAGATGATCGATATCGACTTGTAATATGAAGACAAACTCGCTACTCGCGGTCTCGAGACTTGTAATATAATGTTCTATCTTTGTTCGGTCTTTTCAATTCGGAGACTAATATGATGAATTGTATTCGGAGACTAATATGATGAATTGTATTCAGAGACTAATCTTCTATTGTATTCGATAAATCTATTGTTGATGTGTGCTGTCTATATTTTGTCCAATTATATATTTTGTAACCTGTGCAAAAAACAGAAAATTAAAAAATAAAAAAAACCTAATATTCATACTAATTGCGCATCACATCACAGTGTGCCATTAGTATGCCAAAGGATACTAATGGCGCATCATTAAACAAAGGCGCCATTAGTATGCGAAGTTACTAATGGCGATCTTGTTGTTGTCGCCATTAGTATGCCAAAGCACTGGTATACATGCCCACAGGAGGCATACTAATGGCGACTATAAAGATATACTAATGGCGCATCTGAGGTGCACCATTAGTATACCAGATACTAATGGCGCACCAGTGGTGCTTCATTAGTAAAATATACTGATGGCGTGGCACTAATGGCGCACCACTAATGCGCCATTAATGGCCAAATTAGGTGCACCATTAGTAGGCCTTTTCCTAGTAGTGCCACTTTAATAGACACATTGTATAGTTATATCTTGTCATCCTGTTTACATAGTCATCATATTTTGAAGTATCTCATTCTATCCTGTTTAGTTAGCCATCATACATGTGAAAATTCTGTCATGCTATCCTGTTTAATTAGCCATCATATATGTGAAATTATGTCCTGCTATTCTGTTTGGTTAGACATCATAAATGTAAATTATTTCATGCCATGTTTTCTTCCCTACTATCCATTGCACGTGTCTATCTTACCATGTCTGTACATTCAATTAGTTTTCTTGTTTATCAGCCATTTCAACTAGAGGGTGTGATAGCAGTATCTGTGGGAGTAAAAACACGGTCTTCAGAAAAGATCGTGCTACCTGTCGATGCAGATAGAACCATGGTTGTACTTGCCCAAGAACCAGTCCCACCACACATAAACCAAACTCACACAGATTGAACCCCTACCCGGTTGGACAGAGAACCAGCTACACCCCTTCTAACCCCAACCCCAGCAGATAGTAACCCAATACCAATTGACACTGAACCGTCTCCACCACAGAGCACCCAAACACGAGCAGTTCATAAGGCAACTGCAGTGCCCATAGAACGAGGACCACCACTCCGAACCCCAAGTCAATGCTTAAAGCAGAAGAAGAATTTTTTTCAGGTCAAGTTCCATAGCTATGGTTCATACTATTTTGCTCTTGCATCAGTGTATTTACTCATACCAACTAATTTCAAACTTGAAGGACGCAACTGAAACTCCAATGGGGCAATAGCTAAGTTTTAAACCTGTTTCTTTAACGTGTTTGCTGTTGTAACTTGCTCTATGTTGATTTCAGTTTCAATTGAATAAACAGTTATGTTCTCATGCCATGCACATTACAAGTGTTGTTATTGCTGTGTAGTTTCCCACACTTATATTCTGTCTATGCTGCTTTGTCTTAAATAGATATGATTCAAACTGTCTCTATCTTGATTTGACAACATAAACTAGAACGATATAGACCATACAGTGAACATACTACATAGATATATGTTTGTTTCATGCTGTTATCCTGTCCACCTTACTACTGAACTGGTTTACCAAAATGATTTCATATACAACATGGTAAACTTGTGATGTGTTTGTTTGTTTCTCTTTTAGAAAGTAGATAAAATATTGGAGAAGAGTACCTTGTTATGCAATGTTAATGAAAGTAATGCAGATAAGGTTCAAGATAGTGAGACATCCCTGTTGGTCTCCAAGAAAGCTAATAAAAACTATAGTGAAGACACTGAGACAACCCAAAAGTCCTGTCTTGATGTAGTGTTCGAGTTACTGGCTACTACTGCCGGCACCAGCTCTTCGAACTCGCTACCTGAATCAATTCGGCTTCTTGAGTCTCAACTTCAAGTTGAAAGACATCGATCAAATGTTATGCGACAGGAAGCCGAAGGACTGAGGAAGTCCCTGCAGAATTCAGATGCATACTTTACGTGCAATGACAAGTCTTTGGAGGATTTAAGCGCCAAACAAGAGAACGTTAATAAGCTTGCTAAGCATCTTGCTAGTATTATGGGTACCCAGGATATTGTTTCTTGAGCTCTTCTGAAGTGGTTTCAGTTCTTGACTTGTTTTGCTACGGCGTTTATGTGCACTGGTCGCCAACTTTGACAACCAGTGTATATGATATGCTGCTTTGTTCCCTATATTTGAACTGGTGGCGAACTTTTATGCCCAATGGATGTAATATTTGTAATAGCCATGATAGCCTAACGTAAGTTGCTTGCTTATATATTTCCTTGGTGTCTTGTTTATTTCTTTGCTTGTAGTCAGTGCAGTTCTTTTTCCGCGGTTTGCTAGTGGCCGCAATAACCTATTTTTTAAAACTAGGCCACAATAACCATAGGATACAAATTTACTGTAGTTACCATGGGCCTCCTACGGGCTGTAGAAACAATGGCCCTTCTAAGGGTCATAGAAACAATCGGCCTTCGACGGGCCGTAGCATCAATGGGCCTTCTACGAGCCATAGAATCAATGGGCCTTCTACGGGCCGTATGATCGATCGGCCAAACATGGGCCAATAACAGACTGCATTATGGGCCATCAACGGGCTAGATTTGGAATCGTATGTTCATGGGCCGACAATAACGGCCCGTCGTTAAATGGTCTAATTTGATAACACTATGAAAACGGCCCAACGGATTAACGGGCCGCAAACGGGCCGATTGTAACCACATGTTGAATTTGTCCCACAAGCAGAAAAGGTCAGTAACAGGCCGTAAGTAACCGAATGCTAGAAATGAGCCCAAGAATAACTGGGCCCTGAGAAGGCCAAAAGATAACACTGGTTGGAAAAGTCCCAAGGGAATAATGGTCCATTAATTGGTATAAAGTGGTACACTATTCATTGCAGGCCAGATTCACCATGGGCCGTTAATGTGCCAAGAGTTACAAATGGCCTCGTATGGGCCGAAAGACATCATGGGCCATACATGTGCCGGATGTTACAACGGGTTGGAATCATATTGGACGGCTCAGATGAAGCTACTGTGCTTTATTTCGATAGGCCGTAAAGGGCCATGAGTTAGTGGGTCGTAAATGGGCTATATATGAACAGGCCATTAGCAGGCTTCCCGTTGGCCGTCCCGTTACCTTTTGACCAAGTCAAACGGGCTGGCCTTTTCACCAGAATGGGCCTCTATTGGGCCGTGCCACGTGTCAACATATCATAGGCGCCTCCTGTCCAATGAATGGATGACATCTGTCCCAACGGTGAGCCAACACGTGTTTCCTCCGGCCAATGAAAACTTTACACGTGGAAAATCCACATTGGTCCGGGCTGTTAGCGGGTTATCGGATCCAAAACCGGACCCGATAGCTTAACGACAACCTGTTACAGTGGATGCCACGTGTCAGTCACCCTTGACGAAAGCACTTCCATGACGCGGTATTTATCGTCATGGAAGTGGACACTTCCGTGATGATAATTTTGGTAATGTCATGGAACACTCCTACAATAGCACAGGTACGAGTATCTTGATTTTGTCCTAAAATCATCATGGATGTACATGCATGACAGAAAACGTGACCTACTTTGACAAACACGTATCATCACGGAAGTGTATTTTTTTGTAGTGTCATGTGACGAATAAAAATATAGCTCCATGTGAGGTTGCCAATAATGTTGGAGATGAAAGAGGGGATGCCTTCCGGGGCATCCCCGAGCTTGGACGCTTGGGTCTTCCTTGAATATTACATTGTGGTGCCTTGGGAATCCCAAAGCTTAGGGTCTTGCCACACCTTATTCTCCTCATATAGATATCTCACCCAAAACTTGAAAACTTTAATCACACAAGACATAACGGAACTTCATAAGATAGGTTAGGATGATAAAGGGCAAATCATTCACTTTGGTACTGCCAAGACAAGATTCATAATTTTCTGACACAATGCCTACTATACCCTATCATTTTTATGTTGACCAATATAAGCCATAGAAACCATAAAACAAGTAAATTGAGTACTGAAAACAGAATCTGTCAAAAACAGAACAGCCTGAAATGATCTGAACAATGACAAAACTTCTGTAACTCCAAAAATCCTGAAAAATTCTAAAAGCGTAGGAAATTTGTATATAAATTATGTGTAGAAATTTCAGGATTTTATCACATTCTAGTGAATTTAAATAATTATGTTACTGGGATTAAAAGTTTGTGTTTTTTACACAGAATCAAGTCAACTATCATCCACACTATCCAAAGGCGCACTTGGCACTTTATTGAAACAAAAGCTATAAAAATGATTACTACAGTAGCTTAATCATGTGAACACACAAAAATAGTAGGTAAAAATATTGGGTTGTCTCCTAACAAGTGCTTTTCTTTAATGCATTTTAGCTAGGCATGATGATTTCAATGATGCTCACATAAAAGATAAGAATTGAAACATAATGGGAGCATCATGAAGCATATGAGTGGAACATTTAAGCCTACCCCACTTCCTATGCATAAGGATTTGTGAGCAAACAACTTATGGGAAAAGAATCATCTAGCATAGGAAGGCAAAACAAGCATGACTTTAAGATTCTCAACACATAGAGAGGAAACTTGATATCGTTGAGATATGTAAAAGCATATGTTCCTCTCTCATAATAATTTTAGTAGCATCATGAATGAATTCAACAATATAGCTATCACATAAAGCATTCTTTTCATCATTCATAAGCATAGAAATTTTACTACTCTCCACATATGCAAATTTATTCTCATCAATAGTAGTGGGAGCAAGCTCAACAAAACAACTATCATGAGATACTTGATTGAAATAATCAAATTGAACATTAAAATTATGATGAAAACTGTCATGGTTCATTATTCTTTATAGCATACATGTCATCACCATAGTCATCATAGATAGCAACTTTTGTTGTCAAAATCAATTGAAACCTCTTCCAAAATAGTATATTCATCACTAAATAAAGTCATGACCTCTCCAAATCCACTTTAATTATTATTACAATAAGCTTCAACACCCTCCAAAATAGTGGGATCATTATTACCTAGAGTTGACATTCTTCCAAACCTACTTTCATCATTGATCATCATAATAAGTATTCTCATCATAACTTGGGGGACTAAAAATATCACCTTCATAAAACATAGCATCCACAAGCTTATGGACTTGCATATCCCTAGCATTATGGATATTCCAAGATTTCATACTAGCAACATTGCAATCATATCGTCCATGGATTTTATGCCAAATATTTTATTGAATTCTTCTTCTATCAATTGAGCACAATTTTTCTTTCCATCATTTTCAGGAAAGACATTAATAAAGATGAAGTATATGAGGCAACCTCAATTCCATTTTTTGTAGTATTGTTTTATAAACCAAACTAGTGATAAAACAAGAAACTAAAAGATTCAATTGCAAGATCTAAAGATATACCTTCAAGCACTCACCTCCCCGGCAAGGGTGCCAGAAAAGAGCTTGATGTCCACTACACAACTTACTCTTGTAGACTCATGTTGGGCCTCCAAGCACAGAGTTTTGTAGATAGTAGAAACTTTCCTTCAAGTGGATGACCTAAGGTTTATCAATACATGGGAGGCGTAGGATGAAGATGGTCTCTCTCAAACAACCCTGCAACCAAATACAAGAAATCTCTTGTGTCCTCAACACACCTAATACAATGGCAATTGTATAGGTGCACCATTCAGCGAAGAAATGGTGATACAAGTGTAGTATGGATAGTAGATATAGGTTTTGTAATCTGAAAATAAAAACAGCAAGGTAGCAAGTAATACAACGGAGCACAAACGGTATTGCAATGCTTGAAAACAAGGCCTAGGGTTCATACTTTTATTAGTGCAATCTCTCAACAGTGCTAACATAATTGAATCATATAGCAATCCCTCAATGTGCGACGAAGAATCACTCCAAAGTTCTTATCAAGCGGAGAACATAAGATGAAATTGTTTGTAGGGTACGAAACCACCTCAAAATTATCCTTTCCGGGCAATCTATTGAGCTATCCCTATAAGTGTCACAAATAGCCCTAGAGTTCGTACTAAAATAATACCATATGATACACATCAATGTAGGATCGAAAGTAGGTGTAGAGGGGGGGGTGATTAGACTACTTGACCAAATAAAAATCTAGCCTTTTCCCAATTTTAAGTCTTGGCAGATTTTAGCAACTTAGGACAAGTCAAGAAATCAACCTTACACATGCAATTCTAAGAGTATAGCAGCGGAATGTAAATCAATGCATATGAAGGTAAAGGGAAGGGTTTGGAAAGGCAAACTCAATGTAGACACAGAGATTTTTGGAGTGGTTCCGACAGGTGGTGCTATCGTACATCCATGTTGATGGAGACTTCAACCTACGAAGGGTAACGGTTGTGCGAGTCCACGGAGGGCTCCGCCCACGAAGAAGCAACCTTGTCTATCGCACCATGGCCATTGCCCACGTAGTACTTGCCTCACTTGGGTAGATCTTCACGAAGTAGGTGATCGCCTTGCACTTACAAACTCCTTGGTTCAACTCCACAATCTTGACGGAGGCTCCCAACTGACACCTAACCAATCTAGGAGACACCACTCTGCAAAAGCTAATAGATGTTGTGTTGATGATGAACTCCTTGCTGTTGTGCTTCAAATGATAGTATCCCCAAAACTCAACTCTCTCTCACAGATTTGGCTATGGTGGAAAGATGATTTGAGTGGAAAGCAACTTGGGGAAGGCTAGAGATCAAGATTCTTGTGGTAGGATTGGAATGTCTTGGTCTCAACACATGAGTAGGTGGTTCTTTTTCAGAAAATGAGTAGTGGAAGTGTAGGCATGTTCTGATGGCTCTCTCACTAATGGAGAGGAGGTTAAGGGGTATATATAGCCTCCACACAAAATCTAACCGTTACACACAATTGAGCCGACTCGGTCAGACCGAATATGTGAACTCGGTGAGACCGATTCAGTTCAAAATGTGGGACCGACATGATAAACTCAGTGGGACCGATGAGCTAGGGTTAGGGCAAAACCTCATCTCGGTTTGACCGATTACGTGAACTCGGTGAGACCAATTTCATTAATAAGCTAACAGAGAGTTGGTCAGGCAAAGTTGGTGTGACCGATCACTCCTTTGGTAATACCAAAACGTTACCAAAGGGAAACATAGATTTTGCACCGCAAACTCGGTGGGACCGATCGCTCATTTCGGTGAGACCGAAATGTTGTGAAGGGAAATAGAGAGTTTGCAATCCCATCTCGGTGAGACCAAGATCCCTGTCGGTGAGACCGAACTGATTAGGATTTCTGGCTATGGCTATGTCAAGTGAACTCGGTAGCGCCGGATGAATCAAATCCGTGGGGCCGAGTTTGACTTTAGTTTTGGACATATTTAGATTTGAGAAAGTGGTTGAGGGCTTTGGAGCATATCACTAAGCATATTGAGCAAGTAGATCATTAAGCAACACCTCATCCCCTTTGAATAGTATTTGCTTTTCCTATGGACTCAATGTGATTTTGGATCACTATAATAGAAATGAAGAGTCTTGAGGTTTTTCCAATATTTGTCCTTACCATTTTGAGGGGTCCACATCTCTAGTCCATGCCATGCTGTCGCGGGGAATCATGGCCACCTATGGGGCCAGGAGGCCCCTTACTGGTTCGGTAGGGGGGCGTCGTGTTGCACAAAGAGCAAACGAACATGTGGCAACACAGCAGAGATCCCGCGAGCAGTTTTACCCAGGTTCGGGCCACCGCGAGGCATAAAACCCTACTCCTGATTTGGTGAATTGATGGTGGAAAGGTGGTGGTGGAGCGTAGTACACTTGCCCGGCAAGGGTTGCCTCGGGGCGGCAGCGACTACACGAGTATGGACGTGTGAGTAAGCCAACTTTCTAACCCTTTTTACGATTGCCATGGGCCTCCTTTTATAGATTAAGGGGTCACCACAGTGGCAAAGTAGTCATTATGCATTGATATGACAGCAAACAGTGCTATCATACCTAACTCTATGGGCTGGTAGGGTGCATTAACTGCGCCGCTTAACGTCACATCGTTGGTTGCCCGACAAGGCTTGCTGGGCTATTTTGCCAGCTCTGCGCCTACTTTCTTGACACGTCGCAGGAGGGGTGTCATCTGTGGGCTTCTCCTGTAGAAAAGGGCTGCCGTGTGGCGAATGGTTGCCACTTAATCACTCTTGACACCACACTGATGGACGACGTGGGTCGTGGTGGAGTGGTTGGTGAGGTGATTTTGCCTCTGTGAGCCCCGGCAGGCCCTGTCGGGGCGCCTTGATCACCCGCTTCTGGGGTGGCCTTGCCCCTTGCCGGGCTCGCCTGCCCGACAAAGGAGGCCTTTCTCTTGGTGATATCTTGCTTCTCTGGCTTGATCTTGGTCCCCCTATCTGTATGCTGGTCTTTCGAATCTCTTGGTTTTTTGTACTTTGGATTGACTTTGGCGTTTCAATCTTGTTCCCATGCCTGTGCACAGTCTGGGCAACAGACCTAGGGTTTGTTGCACCGAGAGAAGCCCCCGGGCCTGCCCCGAACGCGCTGCCGAGCATCATCAGGGTAGGGCCTAATAAGTGCACAGGCAGGGTTGCTGAAGGTGCTGGCCTGTTGAGGTCTTCTTTGCTTCTTCATTAGCCTTGATTTTGAGCCAGTTTCCATTTCCCCCGCGCATCGTGATCTGCGGATTCTCCTCGCCCCATGATCACGAGGCGGAAACCTCCATCTCACTCGCCTCCCGTCCTGCATGCACCTGCCATGTGTCCCGCGTGCATTGGGTGTGGTAGGTGGTGGATGCGGAGGGCACGGGGAGGAGTGCCTTGGCTGAAAATCGAGCCCTGATGGTTGGAGAAGAGGGTTGGCCTCGACTCTCGGAGTCACAGTGGGTGCAGAGAGGCCGTATTGGAGGAGAGGGGCGGCCATTTCCCGTATGAGGAGCCAGCCCCCTGCTCCATTTCCCTATAAAAAAGGAGTCAGGGCAGTGCTTCTTTGAACACACTTCTCCTTCTTCTCTGTGATCCTTCTCTTCTAGTTATGGTGCGAGGGCGAGGGCGCGGTAGTGCTCCGACGACGGCGACAAGGGCTTCTGCTCAACAGCGTGCCCCTCCTCCCCCAGGCCCTAAGGCAGCGAAATCGTTCACAAGGAAAGGAGCAAGGGGACGTGGTCGCGCTCGCCGTAGTGCTCGAGGAGGAGGAGGGTGGGACGGTGTCTTGATGGCGCCCCCGCAGGTGGCTCCTCCCCCGATGGAAGGCCACATTGGTGACCAACCTCGGGAGTTCATCATCAGGCTATACAAGCCTTTGTGTGGTCATCTTTGCCTCCCAACTCCCTTTGTGCGGGAGATGGAGCTCGAGCAACCACGCCCTCTGCGGCTACACATGAGGGGTTGCGGGAAAGGAGGTATGAGGGTTGACGCCGACTTCCCCGCCCCTCATGTGGTGTATCTCCGTCGTGGCTGGAAGACCTTTGCACGTTCCCATGGCTTCCCGATGGGGCACGTTCTCCAATTCAAATTAATGGGGAACGGCCTGCTCTCCGTCAAGATCTTTGGGTGCTCCGGAGGTCGCTTAGGGAGCTGCACGGAGAGCTCGACCGACGACGAAAGCTCCTCCTCGAGCAAAAGCGACGAGGAGGATAGTGATGGCGATGATGACGGCAGCGGGCAGGGAGCGATGACACTGACTCCGGCTGATCGTCGCCCGCATCATCTTCATCAGGCAGCAGCACCATCATCTGCATCTGCTTCTCCTCCCCGGCAATGTGATTTGCCAGAGAGTTGGATGCAAAGGTGTGGATGGTGCTGTCGGGCTCCTCGAGCAGTCTTCCAGCTAGACTCCGGCAGGCTTCCTCTCAGGCTGCAGCTCCATTAGCCCTGCCGAGTCCTGCTAGCCCTGGTAATGGTAGTTGATGGGGCCGCCTTCCGCCATGCTCTCCATCGAGGTGTTCCCTCGTGCTCCCATTTCCGTCGGGCTCCTCTCTTGGAGCCCGAGGGGAGTGGGTTGGGATCCCGCCGAGGCGCTCCTTTTGCCCTCCTTGCCTTTGACGGTCGTGCCTAAGAGGAGAGGGACAAGAAAGGGCATTATAGAGCACTTATCTTTTTTCAATCTTAAACCTGCAGGCACTTGCCAAATTTTAATTCAAATAATGTAATCTCTCATGTCCATGTTTGTGTTCTGTGATGCTTGTACTTGTATTAGCATATTAATGAAAAAGATGAACCTTGCCGGGAACCCGTGCATGTATATGTCCATGCAGAGGTGGGATGCCTCTTTAATGTAAATAAACAAGTTTTTCCTGGCGGTCCATCCTGCCGGCACCCTTTTTGTCTGCCGGAGAGCTATGGCTGCCAGGGAATACACAGAGGGGCCAGCCCTCCCCCCGGCCAACTTCTTTGTACCAAGGACCACTGCAACGTTCGAGTCATGGATGGGAGCAACTAAGTCTTAAAGGAGTGGCAGGGCTTTCTCATGCTCAAGTTATAGCTTTACAGAACACTGATGGACAGGAGAAAAACTTATCTTGTTTGGCTTTCCGAGGATCGCTGTGCCGGGCAATCTTCTCAACTCCTTGTCTAAGCCAAGTGCACGGCAGAACCTACAGTTTCATGCAGATGAGAACGAATGCAGGATGCGATCCTATCTACATGCAAATGCTCATCAAATGCTTATGCAGCAATCTTGGAATGCTCATGCATGCATGCGATCTTGGTCGGGGACACCCCACAACGCTTCTTTTTTTCTCTTGCAGGGGGTCATCGCCCCGGCTTTGTACAAGGGGTTACATGCAGCTGAGGCAAGGCTTGTACAAAAGGGTGGCTGTGGGGTTGGGCGAGACAGCCGTGCCTTATGGGTAGAACTTGCGGAGATGCTCAATATTCCATGAGTTTTGCAATTGAGTGCCATCTCTGATCTCCAGACGGACTGCACCAGGTCTGGTGACTCGTAATCCCTGGTAAGAGCCTTCCCACTTCGGTGACCACTTGTGTGTACCCTTGGCGGACTGAACGCGCCTAATGACAAGGTCACCTTCCTCAAAATACGGGGCATGAACCCTGTGGCTATGATAGCAACGTAGGGCTTGCTGATAGCGTGTAGCACGTGTAGCAGCCCGGAGACGGTTCTCCTCGAGTAGCACAGCGTCGTCACGCCGGTGCTAATCTTGCGATACTTCATCGTAGGCAAGCACTCGAGCGACCCATAAATGAGTTCCGTGGGGAAAACTCCTTCTGACCCATAGACCGGGGAGAAGGGAGTCTGCCCGGTAGCTCGGTTTGGTGTCGTTCTGAGGGACCAGAGAACTACCGGAAGCTCCTTGATCCACCGCCTGACGTGCTTCTACAGCATATCAAAAGTCCTTGTCTTGAGTCCACGTAGCACTTCAGCGTTCGCCCTCTCAGCTTGTCCATTGCTCCAGGGGTGTGCCACAGTGGCGAATGAGATCTTGCATCTGAGGACACGAATATTGCATGAAGGTGTGGCTCGTGAACTGGATGCCATTATCGGTGATGATCCTTGCTGGAACTCCAAAATGACACACCAGATCTTTCAAGAACTTGATAGCTGACTGAGCAGTCACCTTTCTCGCGCCAGTCACTTTCGGCCACTTTGTAAACTTGTCGATGGCAACCAACAAGAATTCAAAGCCTCGATTGCTCGAGGGACGGGGCTGAGGATATCGATCCCCTAAATCGGAAATGGCCATGATAGAGGGATTGTCTGAAGGTCTTGGGCAGGCAGGTGTCTTTTCTTGGAATGGAACTGGTAGGCTTCACATTTCGTGACGAGCTCGACCACATGTTGGAGGGTTGTGGGCCAATAGAATCCTTGTCGGAATGCTTTCCCAACTAATGCCCTTGATCCAATGTGGGAGCCGCACATTCCTCTGTGAATCTCAGCTAGTAGTTCCTTTCCTCCTTCCCAGGAGACACACTTCAATTTCACACTGTTGGGCCTCCTTCTGTACAGAGTGTCATCGACAAACTAATACATACTGGCCCTCTGGGCTACTTTGCACGGGGCACGTGCTCTATTTGCAATCCGTCAAAGTCCTCCTCTAATCTCCTCATTTCCTCAATGTATACCTTCATCAATGGACTTTGGTAATCCTTGTTGACTTGTCTCACCACAAGTTGTGAATCTCCTCGAATGATCAGCTTCTTAATTCCCAATTCAGCTGGAATCCTGAGCGTGGCAAGGAGCCCTTCATACTCTGCTGTATTGTTGGTTGCTTCCTCCCGGGCAAAGTGCATTTGGACGACGTTATTCAACTACTCCCGGGAGGGGGCAACAAGAAGCACGCCAGCCCCTGCACCTTGCAGGGAAAAATCACCATCAAAATACATAATCCATTCTTGGGGTGATTCCTTGCCAGGGATAGATGTCTATGTTACTTCCTCATCAGGGGTTGGCGTCCATTCTGCAATAAACTCTACCAATGCCCTGCTCTCGATAGTTGGTGTGCTCTCAAACAGCTTCTGGACAGTGTGTGTTCGGTGTTCCCTCTGGCAAACTGTGAAATCAATGCAAAGCCTCCACTTTCCATTAGACTTCTGCACAATCACTAGATTTGCCAACCACGTAGGATGCAGTACTCCTCTGACCAAACCAGCCGCTTCAAGTTGCTTGATCTCTTCTGCAATGAACTGCTGCCTCTCCAAGGCCTGCTTCTGGACTTTATGTTTGACAGGTTGGGCATGTGGGCAGACAACAAGGTGGTGCTCGATTACCTCCCTGGGAACGCCGGGGATATCAGATGGTTGCCAAGCAAACACATCGATATTCGCTCGCGGGAAGGCAAAGAGTGTGCTTTCCTATTTGTCATCAAGGGTAGCGCTGATAGTGAAATTACCATCAACACCAACCAGCCCTGTCGGGACCTTCTTTACTTGGGGTACAACAACCTTGGATCTCTTACTGTTAGAACACTGTCACGACCGGTTTTTCCGGGAAATCAATTTCCAGATAAGACCGTCGTGCTCATCAGCCCCAGGATTACTGTTAGCTGATGAGGCTCCAACTTGATACAGAAATTCCAAGCAAAATACAAAATATGTAGTACAAGACCATTACGCCTGTGAGTACAACAAATGGTTTCTAGTGGTTGATGGCGAAGCGGTTTGTGGATCCTCGGTGTCTATGGGACTCCATTTCCCACAGAACAGTGACCTGTGTTAACTCCTATCTTCGCGAGGCTGCTATCTCCATTGCTTAGGTTCCCGGGCTGTCGTCGCATCGCTCTTCTCCGTGCACAAAAATCTGGCCAAGACAATAGCCAGGGACAAGCCAGTGAGTACTTTGAATGTACTCGCAAACATTATGAACACAGGTATAACATATCTATGGTGTGATGGAAAATATATGATGCTCATGACGCTACCACAAGATAAATGTAACTATGATGCGTGCAAGCAAGTTAGTTATGAATGTGTAAAGATATAGTAGTATCAAAATTTGTGAAGTAAATAACGAGAAATGCCAATGATCGAGCGTCTGGCGACACCGCATAAAGGGCTTTAAAATAACAATCATAGCGAATATCCGGAGGTAGAACCATCCATTTCAACTAGAGGGTGTGATAGCAAGATTCTGTGGGAGTAAAAACACGGTCTTCGTGAAAGATCGTATACCGTCGATGCAGATAGAACCATGGTTGTACTTGCCCAAGAACCAGTCCCACCACACATAAACCAAACTCACACAGATTGAACCCCTACCCGCTGGACAGAGAACCAGCTACACCCTTCTAACCCCAACCCCAGCAGATAGTAACCCAATACCAATTGACACCGAACCGCTCCACCACAGAGCACCCAAACACGAGCAGTTCATAAGGCAACCGCAGTGCCCATAGAACGAGGACCACCACTCCAACCCCAAGTCAATGCTTAAAGGAAGAAGAATTTTTTCAGGTCAAGTTCCATAGCTATGGTTCATACTATTTTGCTCTTGCATCGTGTATTTACTCATACCAACTAATTTCAAACTTGAAGGACGAATCGAAACTCCAATGGGGCAATAGCTAAGTTTTAAACCTGCTTTTTAACGTGTTTGCTGTTGTAACTTGCTCTATGTTGATTTCAGCTTCAATTGAATAAACAGCTTATGTTCTCATGCCATGCACATTACAAGTGTTGTTATTGTCGTAGTTTCCCACACTTATATTCTGCCTATGCTGCTTTGTCTTAAATAGATATGATTCAAACTGTCTCTATCTTGATTTGACAACATAAACTAGAACGATATAGACCATACAAAGGAACATACTACATAGATATATGTTTGTTTCATGTCTGTTATCCCGTCCACCTTACTATCGAACTGGTTTACCAAAATGATTTCATATACAACATGGTAAACTTGTGATGTGTTTGTTTGTTTCTCTTTAGAAAGTAGATAAAATATTGGAGAAGAGTACCTTGTTATGCAATGTTAATGAAAGTAATGCGATAAGGTTCAAGATAGTGAGACATCCTCGCTGGTCTCCAAGAAAGCTAATAAAAACTATAGTGAAGACACCGAGACAACCCAAAAGTCCCGCCTTGATGTAGTGTTCGAAGTTATCGGTTACTACCGCCGCACCACTTCTTCGAACTCGCTACCTGAATCAATTCGGCTTCTTGAGTCTCAACTTCAAGTTGAAAGACATCGATCAAATGTTATGCGACAGGAAGCCGAAGGACTGAGGAAGTCCCTGCAGAATTCAGATGCATACTTTCTGGTGCAACAGCAAGTGCTGGAGGATTTAAGCGCCAAACAAGAGAACGTTAATAAGCTTGCTAAGCATCTTGCTAGTATTATGGGTACCCAGGATATTGTTTCTTGAGCTCTTCTGAAGTGGTTTCAGTTCTTGACTTGTTTTGCTACGGCGTTATGTGCATCGTCGCCAACTTTGACAACCAAAGGTATATGATATGCTCGCTTTGTTCCCTATATTTGAACCGGTGGCTAACTTTATGCCCAATGGATGTAATATTTGTAATAGCCATGATAGCCTAACGAAGTTGCTTGCTTATATATTTCCTTGGTGTCTTGTTTATTTCTTTGCTTGTAGTCGCAGCTTTTTTTCCGCGGTTTGCTAGTGGCCGCAATAACCTATTTTTTAAAACTAGGCCACAATAACCATAGGATACAAATTTATCAGAAGTTACCATGGGCCTCCTACGGTCTGTAGAAACAATGGCCCTTCTAAGGGTCATAGAAACAATCGGCCTTCGACGGGTCAGAGCATCAATGGGCCTTCTACGAGCCATAGAATCAATGGGCCTTCTACGGGCAGTATGATCGATCGGCCAAACATGGGCCAATAACAGATCGCATTATGGGCCATCAACGGGCTAGATTTGGAATCGATGTTCATGGGCCGACAATAACGCCCGTCGTTAAATGGTCTAATTTGATAACACTATGAAAACGGCCCAACGGATTAACGGGCCGCAAACGGGCCGATTGTAACCACATGTTGAATTTGTCCCACAAGCAGAAAAGGTCAGTAACAGGCCGTAAGTAACCGAATGCTAGAAATGAGCCCAAGAATAACTGGGCCCTGAGAAGGCCAAAAGATAACACTGGTTGGAAAAGTCCCAAGGAATAATGGTCCATTAATTGGTATAAAGTGGTACACTATTCATTGCAGGCCGATTCACCATGGGCCGTTAATGTGCCAAGAGTTACAAATGGCCTCGATGGGCCGAAGACATCATGGGCCATACATGTGCCGGATGTTACAACGGGTTGGAATCATATTGACGGCTCGATGAAGCTATTGTTTTATTTCGATAGGCCGAAGGGCCATGAGTTAGTGGGTCGAATGGGCTATATATGAACAGGCCATTAGCAAGCTTCCCGCCGTCGCCCCTGCTACCTTTTGACCAAGTCAAACGGGCTGGCCTTTTCACCGTATGGGCCTCTATTAGCCGTGCCACGGTCAACATATCATAGGCGCCTCTCGCCCAATGAATGGATGACATCTGTCCCAACGGTGAGCCAACACGTGTTTCCTCCGCCAATGAAAACTTTACGCGGAAAATCCACATTGGTCCGGCCGTTAGCGGGTTATCGGATCCAAAACCGACCCGATAGCTTAACGACAACCTGTTACGAAGGATGCCACGTGTCACCACCTTGATTTAAAGCACTTCCATGACGCGGTATTTATCGTCATGGAAGTGGACACTCGTGATGATAATTTTGGTAATGTCATGGAACACTCCTACAATAGCATGTGTACGAGTATCTTGATTTTGTCCTAAAATCATCATGGATGTACATGCATGATGTAAAACGTGACCTACTTTGACAAACACGATCATCACGGAAGTGTATTTTTTGTAGTGTCATGTGACTAATAAAAATATAGCTCCATGTGAGGTTGCCAATAATGTTGAGATGAAAGAGGGATGCCTTCCGGCATCCCCGAGCTTGGACGCTGGGTCTTCCTTGAATATTACATTGTGGTGCCTTGGGAATCCCAAAGCTTAGGGTCTTGCCACACCTTATTCTCCTCATATAGATATCTCACCCAAAACTTGAAAACTTTAATCACACAAGACATAACGGAACTTCATAAGATAGGTTAGATGATAAAGGGCAAATCATTCACTTTGGTACTGCCAAGACAAGATTCATAATTTTCTCACACAATGCCTACTATACCCTATCATTTTTATGTCGACCAATATAAGCCATAGAAACCATAAAACAAGTAAATTGAGTATCGAAATGAATCACAAAAATGTAACAGCCTGAAATGATCTCGAACAATGACAAACTTCAGAACTCCAAAAATCCTGAAAAATTCTAAAAGCGAGGAAATTTGTATATAAATTATGTGTAGAAATTTCAGGATTTTATCACATTCTAGTGAATTTAAATAATTATGTTACTGGGATTAAAAGTTTGTGTTTTTACACGTAATCAAGTCAACTATCATCCACACTATCCAAAGGCGACTTGGCACTTTATTGAAACAAAAGCTATAAAAATGATTACTACAGTAGCTTAATCATGTGAACACACAAAAATAGTAGGTAAAAATATTGGGTTGTCTCCTAACAAGTGCTTTTCTTTAATGCATTTTAGCTAGGCATGATGATTTCAATGATGCTCACATAAAAGATAAGAATTGAAACATAATGGGAGCATCATGAAGCATATGAGTGGAACATTTAAGCCTACCCCACTTCCTATGCATAAGGATTTGTGAGCAAACAACTTATGGGAAAAAGAATCATCTAGCATAGGAAGGCAAAACAAGCATGACTTTAAGATTCTCAACACATAGAGAGGAAACTTGATATCGTTGAGATATGTAAAAGCATATGTTCCTCTCTCATAATAATTTTTAGTAGCATCATGAATGAATTCAACAATATAGCTATCACATAAAGCATTCTTTTCATCATTCATAAGCATAGAAATTTTACTACTCTCCACATATGCAAATTTATTCTCATCAATAGTAGTGGGAGCAAGCTCAACAAAACAACTATCATGAGATACTTGATTGAAATAATCAAATTGAACATTAAAATTATGATGAAAACTGTCATGGTTCATTATTCTTTATAGCATACATGTCATCACCATAGTCATCATAGATAGCAACTTTTGTTGTCAAAATCAATTGAAACCTCTTCCAAAATAGTATATTCATCACTAAATAAAGTCATGACCTCTCCAAATCCACTTTAATTATTATTACAATAAGCTTCAACACCCTCCAAAATAGTGGGATCATTATTACCTAGAGTTGACATTCTTCCAAACCTACTTTCATCATTGATCATCATAATAAGTATTCTCATCATAACTTGGGGACTAAAATATCACCTTCATAAAACATAGCATCCACAAGCTTATGGACTTGCATATCCCTAGCATTATGGATATTCCAAGATTTCATACTAGCAACATTGCAATCATATCGTCCATGGATTTTATGCCAAATATTTTATTGAATTCTTCTTCTATCAATTGAGCACAATTTTTCTTTCCATCATTTTCAGGAAAGACATTAATAAAGATGAAGTATATGAGGCAACCTCAATTCCATTTTTGTAGTATTGTTTTATAAACCAAACTAGTGATAAAACAAGAAACTAAAAGATTCAATTGCAAGATCTAAAGATATACCTTCAAGCACTCACCTCACGGCAAGGGTGCCGTAAAAGAGCTTGATGTCCACTACACAACTTACTCTTGTAGACTCATGTTGGGCCTCCAAGCACAGAGTTTTGTAGATAGTAGAAACTTTCCTTCAAGTGGATGACCTAAGGTTTATCAATACATGGGAGGCGTAGGATGAAGATGGTCTCTCTCAAACAACCCTGCAACCAAATACAAGAAATCTCTTGTGTCCTCAACACACCTAATACAATGGCAAATTGTATAGGTGCACCAGTTCGGCGAAGAAATGGTGATACAAGTGTAGTATGGATAGTAGATATAGGTTTTTGTAATCTGAAAATAAAAACAGCAAGGTAGCAAGTAATACAACGGAGCACAAACGGTATTGCAATGCTTGAAAACAAGGCCTAGGGTTCATACTTTTATTAGTGCAATCTCTCAACAGTGCTAACATAATTGAATCATATAGCAATCCCTCAATGTGCGACGAAGAATCACTCCAAAGTTCTTATCAAGCGGAGAACATAAGATGAAATTGTTTGTAGGGTACGAAACCACCTCAAAATTATCCTTTCCGGGCAATCTATTGAGCTATCCCTATAAGTGTCACAAATAGCCCTAGAGTTCGTACTAAAATAATACCATATGATACACATCAATGTAGGATCGAAAGTAGGTGTAGAGGGGGTGATTAGACTACTTGACCAAATAAAAATCTAGCCTTTTCCCAATTTTAAGTCTTGGCAGATTTTAGCAACTTAGGACAAGTCAAGAAATCAACCTTACACATGCAATTCTAAGAGTATAGCAGCGGAATGTAAATCAATGCATATGAAGGTAAAGGGAAGGGTTTGGAAAGGCAAACTCAATGTAGACACAGAGATTTTTGGAGTGGTTCCGGCTGTGGTGCTATCGACATCCATGTTGATGGAGACTTCAACCCATTGAAGGGTAACGGTTGTGCGAGTCCACCTGAGGGCTCCGCCCACGAAGAAGCAACCTTGTCTATCGCACCATGGCCATTGCCCACGTAGTACTTGCCTCACTTGGGTAGATCTTCACGAAGTAGGTGATCGCCTTGCACTTACAAACTCCTTGGTTCAACTCCACAATCTTGACGGAGGCTCCCAACCCGACACCTAACCAATCTAGGAGACACCACTGCAAAAGCTAATAGATGTTGTGTTGATGATGAACTCCTTGCTGTTGTGCTTCAAATGATAGTATCCCCAAAACTCAACTCTCTCACAGATTTGGCTATGGTGGAAAGATGATTTGAGTGGAAAGCAACTTGGGGAAGGCTAGAGATCAAGATTCTTGTGGTAGGATTGGAATGTCTTGGTCTCAACACATGAGTAGGTGGTTCTTTTTCAGAAAATGAGTAGTGGAAGTGTAGGCATGTTTCGATGGCTCTCTCACTAATGGAGAGGAGGTTAAGGGTATATATAGCCTCCACACAAAATCTAACTGCTACACAATTGAGCCGACTCGGTCGGACTGAATATGTGAACTCGGTGAGACCGATTCAGTTCAAAATGTGGGACCGACATGATAAACTCAGTGGGACCGATGAGCTAGGGTTAGGCAAAACCTCATCTCGGTTTGACCGACATGGAACTCGTGAGACCAATTTCATTAATAAGCTAACAGAGAGTTGGTCAGCAAAGTTGGTGTGACCGATCACCCTTTGGTAATACCAAAACGCTACCAAAGGGAAACATAGATTTTGCACCGCAAACTCGGTGGGATCGACGCTCATTTCGTGAGACCGAAATGTTGTGAAGGGAAATAGAGAGTTTGTAATCCCATCTCGTGAGACTAAGATCCCCGCTCGGTGAGACCGAACTGATTAGGATTTGGCTATGGCTATGTCAAGTGAACTCGGTAGCGCCGGATGAATCAAACTGTAATGCGAGTTTGACTTTAGTTTTGGACATATTTAGATTTGAGAAAGTGGTTGAGGGCTTTGGAGCATATCACTAAGCATATTGAGCAAGTAGATCATTAAGCAACACCTCATCCCCTTTGAATAGTATTTGCTTTTCCTATGGACTCAATGTGATTTTGGATCACTATAATAGAAATGAAGAGTCTTGAGGTTTTTCCAATATTTGTCCTTACCATTTTGAGGGGTCCACATCTCTAGTCCATGCCATGCTGTCGCGGGGAATCATGGCCACCTATGGGGCCAGGAGGCCCCTTACTGGTTCGGTAGGGGGGCGTCGTGTTGCACAAAGAGCAAACGAACATGTGGCAACACAGCAGAGATCCCGCGAGCAGTTTTACCCAGGTTCGGGCCACCGCGAGGCATAAAACCCTACTCCTGATTTGGTGAATTGATGGTGGAAAGGTGGTGGTGGAGCGTAGTACACTTGCCCGGCAAGGGTTGCCTCGGGGCGGCAGCGACTACACGAGTATGGACGTGTGAGTAAGCCAACTTTCTAACCCTTTTTACGATTGCCATGGGCCTCCTTTATAGATTAAGGGTCACCACAAAGGGCAAAGTAGTCATTATGCATTGATATGACAGCAAGCGGTGCTATCATACCTAACTCTATGGGCTGGTAGGGTGCATTAATCGCGCCGCTTAACGCCACATCGCTGGTTGCCCGACAAGGCTTGCTGGGCTATTTTGCCAGCTCGCGCCTACTTTCTTGACACGCCGCAGAGGGGTGTCATCTGTGGGCTTCTCCCAGAGAAAAGGGCTGCCGTGTGGCGTAATGGTTGCCACTTAATCACTCTTGACATTAATCGATGGACGACGTGGGTCGTGGTGGAGTGGTTGGTGAGGTGATTTTGCTCTCGTGAGCCCGGCAGGTCTCTCGGGCGCCTTGATCACCCGCTGGGGTGGTTTTGCCCTTGCCGGCTCGGCCCGCCCGACAAAGGAGGCCTTTCTTGGTGATATCTTGCTTCTCCGGCTTGATCTTGGTCCCCCTATCAGATGCTGGTCTTTCAATCTCTTGGTTTTTGTACTTTGGATTGACTTTTATGCTTCAATCTTGTTCCCATGCTCATGTACACCGGGCAACAGACCTAGGGTTTGTTGCACCGAGAGCCCCGGCCTGCCCTCAACGCGCCGCCGAGCATCATCGTGGTAGGGCCTAATAAGTGCACAGGGTGGCTGCAAGGTGCTTGGCCTGCTGAGGTCTTCTTTGCTTCTTCATTAGCCTTGATTTTGAGCCGTTTCTATTTCCAAGATCGTGATCTCATGGATTCTCCTCGCCCCATGATCACGAGGCGGAAACCTCCATCTCACTCGCCTCCGCCCTGCATGCACCTGCCATGTGTCCCAAGGCATTGGGCGTGGTAGGTGGCGGATGCGTAGAGCATAGGGAGGACTGCCATGGATGAAAATCGAGCCCTGATGGTTGGAGAAGAGGGTTGGCCTCGACTCTCGGAGTCACAGAGGGTGTAGAGAGGCCGTATTGGAGGAGTGGGGCGCCCATTTCCAGATGAGGAGCCAGCCCCGCTCCATTTCCCTATAAAAGGAGTCGGCAGGCTTCTTTGAACACACTTCTCCTTCTTCTCTGTGATCCTCTCTTCTAGTTATGGTGCGAGGGCGAGGCGCGGTAGTGCCCGACGACGGCGACAAGGGCTTCGCCAACAGCGTGCCCCTCCTCCCCAGTGCCCTAAGGCAGCGAAATCGCTCACAAGGAAAGGAGCAAGGACGTGGTCGCGGCCAGAGTGCTCGAGGAGGAGGAGGTGGGACGGTGTCTTGATGGCGCCTCACAGTGGCTCCTCCCGATGGAAGGCCACGTTGGTGACCAACCATGGGAGTTCATCATCAGGATGTACAAGCCCTCGTGTGGTCATCTTCGCCTCCCAATTCCTTTCGTGCAGGAGATGGAGCTCGAGCAACCACGCGCGATGCGGCTGCACATGATGGGCTGCGGGAATGGAGGTATGAGGGTTGATGTTGACTTCCCTGCTCCTCATGTGATGTATCTTCGCCGTGGCTGGAAGACCTTTGCCCGTGCCCACGGTTTCTCGGAGGGGCACGTTCTCTAGTTCAAATTAATGGAGAATGGCCTGCTCTCCGTCAAGATCTTCGGGTGCTCAGGAGGTCGCTTAGGGGGCTGCGCGAAGAGCTTGACCAACGATGAAAGCTCCTCCTCGAGCGAAAGCGACGAGGAGGACAGTGATGGCGATGATGACGGCAAGCGGGGAGCGATGACACCGACCGCTGATCGTCGCCGCATCATCTTCATCAGCAGCAGCACCATCATCTCAGATCTGCTTCTCCTCCCCGCAATGTGATTTGCCGAGGAGTTGGATGCAAAGGTGTGGATGGTGCCGCGGGCCCTCGAGCAGCCTTCCAGCCTAGACTCCGGCAGCTTCCTCTCAGCTGCAGCTCCATTAGCCCCGCCGAGTCCCGCTGGCCCTGGTAATGGTAGTTGATGGGGCCGCCTTCCGCCATGCTCTCCATCGAGGTGTTCCCTCGTGCTCCCATTTCCGTCGGGCTCCTCTCTTGGAGCCCGAGGGGAGTGGGTTGGGATCCCGCCGAGGCGCTCCTTTTGCCCTCCTTGCCTTTGACGGTCGTGCCTAAGAGGAGAGGGACAAGAAAGGGCATTATAGAGCACTTATCTTTTTTCAATCTTAAACCTGCAGGCACTTGCCAAATTTTAATTCAAATAATGTAATCTCTCATGTCCATGTTTGTGTTCTGTGATGCTTGTACTTGTATTAGCATATTAATGAAAAAGATGAACCTTGCCGGGAACCCGTGCATGTATATGTCCATGCAGAGGTGGGATGCCTCTTTAATGTAAATAAACAAGTTTTTCCTGGCGGTCCATCCTGCCGGCACCCTTTTTGTCTGCCGGAGAGCTATGGCTGCTGTGGAATACATGAGGGGCCAGCCTCCCCGCCAACTTCTTTGTACCAAGGACCACCGCAACGCTCGAGTCATGGATGGGAGCAACTAAGTCTTAAAGGAGTGGCAGGGCTTTTCATGCTCAAGTTATAGCTTTACGTAACATCGATGGACAGGAGAAAAACTTATCTTGTTTGGCTTTCCGAGGATCGTTGTGCGGCAATCTTCTCAACTCCTTGTCTAAGCCAAGTGCACGGCAGAACCTACAGCTTCATGCAGATGAGAACTAATGCAGATGCGATCCTATCTACATGCAAATGCTCATCAAATGCTTATGCAGCAATCTTGGAATGCTCATGCATGCATGCGATCTTGGTCGGGGACACCCCACAACGCTTTTTTTCTCTTGCAGGGGTCATCGCCTGCTTTGTACAAGGGGTTACATGCACCGAGGCAAGGCTTGTACAAAAGGGTGGCTGTGGGGTTGGGCGAGACAGCCGTGTTTTATGGGTAGAACTTATGAGATGCTCAATATTCCATGAGTTTTGCAATTGAGTGCCATCTCTCGATCTCCAGACGGATCGCACAGTGTCCGTGACTCGTAATCCCGGTAAGAGCCTTCCCACTTTGGTGACCACTTGTGTGTACCCTTGGCGGATCGAACGCGCCTAATGACAAGGTCACCTTCCTCAAAATACGGGCATGAACCCTGTGGCTATGATAGCAACGTAGGGCTTGCCGATAGCGTAGCACGGTAGCAGCCCGAGACGGTTCTCCTCGAGTAGCACAGCGTCGTCACGCCGGTGCTAATCTTGCGATACTTCATCGTAGGCAAGCACTCGAGCGACCCATAAATGAGTTCCGTGGGGAAAACTCCTTCTGACCCATAGACCGGGGAGAAGGGAGTCTGCCCGGTAGCT
The DNA here is from genome assembly GCA_021437245.1 of Aegilops speltoides. Lineage (NCBI taxonomy): Eukaryota > Viridiplantae > Streptophyta > Magnoliopsida > Poales > Poaceae > Aegilops > Aegilops speltoides. The sequence goes on from CM038147.1 coordinate 256,188,717, forward strand.
CGGTTTGGTGTCGTTCTGAGGGACCAGAGAACTACCGGAAGCTCCTTGATCCACCGCCTGACGTGCTTCTACAAAGATATCAAAAGTCCTTGTCTTGAGTCCACGTAGCACTTCAGCTGCTCGCCTCTCAGCTTGTCCATTGCTCCAGGGGTGTGCCACAGTGGCGAATGAGATCTTGCATCTGAGGACACGAATATTGCATGAAGGTGTGGCTCGTGAACTGGATGCCATTATCGGTGATGATCCTTGCTGGAACTCCAAAATGACACACCAGATCTTTCAAGAACTTGATAGCTGACTGAGCAGTCACCTTTCTCGCCAAATCACTTTCGCCACTTTGTAAACTTGTCGATGGCAACCAACAAGAATTCAAAGCCTCGATTGCTCGAGGGACGGGCTGAGGATATCGATCCCCAAATCGGAAATGGCCATGATAGAGGGATTGTCTCAAGGTCTTGGGCAGGCAGGTGTCTTTTCTTGAATGGAACTGTAGGCTTCACATTTCGTGATTTGAGCTCGACCACATGTTGGAGGGTTGTGGGCCAATAGAATCCTTGTCGGAATGCTTTCCCAACTAATGCCCTTGATCCAATGTGGGAGCGCGACATTCCTCTGTGAATCTCAGCTAGTAGTTCCTTTCCTCCTTCCCAGGAGACACACTTCAATTTCACACTGTTGGGCCTCCTTCTGTACAGAGTGTCATCGACAAACTAATACATACCGCCCTCTGGGCTACTTTGCACGGGGCACGTGCTCTATTTGCAATCCGACAAAGTCCTCCTCTAATCTCCTCATTTCCTCAATGTATACCTTCATCAATGGACTTTGGTAATCCTTGTTGACTTGTCTCACCACAAGTTGTGAATCTCCTCGAATGATCAGCTTCTTAATTCCCAATTCAGCTGAATCGAAAGCGTGGCAAGGAGCCCTTCATACTCTGCAGTATTGTTGGTTGCTTCCTCCCGCAAAGTGCATTTGGACGACGTTATTCAACTACTCCCGGAGGGGGCAACAAGAAGCACGCCAGCCCCTCGCACCTTGCAGGAAAAATCACCATCAAAATACATAATCCATTCTTGGGGTGATTCCTTGCCGTGGATAGATGTCTATGTTACTTCCTCATCGTGGGTTGGCGCCCATTTCGCAATAAACTCTACCAATGCCCTGCTCTCGATAGTTGGTGTGCTCTCAAACAGCTTCGGCAGGTGTGTGTTCGGTGTTCCTCCGCAAACTCAGGAAATCAATGCAAAGCCTCCACTTTCCATTAGACTTCGCACAATCACTAGATTTGCCAACCACGAGGATGCAAGATACTCTCTGACCAAACCAGCCGCCTCAAGTTGCTTGATCTCTTCGCAATGAACTGCTGCCTCCAAGGCCCGCTTCGGACTTTATGTTTGACAAAGTTGGGCATGTGGGCGCACAACAAGGTGGTGCTCGATTACCCTCGAACGCCGGGATATCGATGGTTGCCAAGCAAACACATCGATATTCGCTCGCGGGAAGGCAAAGAGTGTGCTTTCCTATTTGTCATCAAGGGTAGCGCTGATAGTGAAATTACCATCAACACCAACCAGCCCTGTCGGGACCTTCTTTACTTGGGGTACAACAACCTTGGATCTCTTACTGTTAGAACACTGTCACGACCGGTTTTTCCGGGAAATCAATTTCCAGATAAGACCGTCGTGCTCATCAGCCCCTGTGATTACCGTTAATGATGAGGCTCCAACTTGATACGTAAATTCCAAGCAAAATACAAAATATGTAGTACAAGACCATTCGCCTCGTGAGTACAACAAATGGTTTCTAGTGGTTGATGGCGAAGCGGTTTGTGGATCCTCGTGTCTATGGGACTCCATTTCCCACAGAACAAAGTGACTGTGTTAACTCCTATCTTCGCGAGGCTGCTATCTCCATTGCTTAGGTTCCCGGCTGTCGTCCGATCGCTTCTTCTCCGGCACAAAAATCTGGCCAAGACAATAGCCAGGACAAGCCAATGAGTACTTTGAATGTACTCGCAAACATTATGAACACAGTATAACATATCTATGGTGTGATGGAAAATATATGATGCTCATGACGTCACCACAAGATAAATGTAACTATGATGCGCAAGCAAGTTAGTTATGAATGTGTAAAGATATAGTAGTATCAAAATTTGTGAAGTAAATAACGAGAATGCCATACCAATGCCCGGGCGACACCGCATAAAGGGCTTTAAAATAATAATCATAGCGAATATCCCGGAGGTAGAACCATCCTGTAGATACCGCATAAAGAGCTTTAAAAGAAATGCCATAATAAGGCCCGAGCGACACCACATAAAGGGCTTTAAAAGAAATGCCATACGAAGCGTCGAGCGACACCACATAAAGGGCTTTAAAAGAAATGCCATACGCAAGGCCCGAGCGACACCTCATAAAGGGCTTTAAAAGAAATGCCATACGATCGGGCCTCGAGCGACACCTCATAAAGGGCTTTAAAAGAAATGCCATCGCAAGGCCTGAGCGACACCACATAAAGGGCTTTAAAAGAAATGCTACAATCGCAAGGCCTGAGCGACACCTCATAAAGGGCTTTAAAAGAAATGCCACAATGCAAGGCCCGAGCGACACCACATAAAGGGCTTTAAAAGAAATGCTACGGTCAAGGCTCGAGCGACACCTCATAAAGGGCTTTAAAAGAAATGCCATAATCAAGGCGTCGAGCGACACCTCATAAAGGGCTTTAAAAGAAATGCCACGGTGCAAGGCCCGAGCGACACCTCATAAAGGGCTTTAAAAGAAATGTTATACCAAGGCCTGAGCGACACCACATAAAGGGCTTTAAAAGAATGAATAAACATAGTGAGTACCCGGAGGTAGAACCATCCTGTAGATACTCAATAATAACAATAATATCACGGGTTAGTCAACATTAATAAAATTCATAATCATCATTAGTCACAAGTCACAATTCATGTTGTTCCAGCTCTGTTAACAGCACCTCCAAGACCGACACTAAGACCGACACTTGACCTGGCCCCTGCACTGAAATCCTTAACCATGGACACGGCTATTCAATAGGTTTTAAATCTCGCAGAGGATGTACTTTACCCACGAGCAACGGATTCCTTTAGTCCATCGACTAATTCCGCCACGGTCTTTTAAATGAAAACACACCGACTTGCACACACCAGCTTAACTCACTCGGTCTCGAATCACCCACGACACTTGTCAAGCAAACTCTAAGTGGGAGGCTACAACCTCGAGTAGCATGGGATCAAATTTATATCACAAGACTAAGGGGTGGCCTCCTCTCGTCCCAACCGAAACACCCATGCCCCTGCATCGGATGACTGGCTTTAATCCAGGCCATGGTACCCTCATCCCGTCCCTCCAGACGGTGTGTGCTAGAAAGGGGTTGACAATTTATCGAACTGCACTTTACCGTGGCAGGGACAAGTGGTAGCACGAAACAAGTGTGGGGTTATCGAACAAGACTCGATCTACTACGACTCAGAGGTTTATAGTTTCTGCATGACATGTATAACAAATATATTCCAACCAATGCAATCAACCTCATCATATCTTATCATGCCATACCGACATACCCGTCCCGACGGAGACCGGCGACAAGCTCACACCTACCCAAGGCGAGGCTTTCCCTGACTTCTCTCCGCATGTATGCAAGATACATGAGGATGATTACCATCACAAGTATACTCATTTCCAACAGCATGGAAATCACCAATATGCATCCATGCAAATGATCATATCACATGAAATAACGAGTCCTTCAAAGAAGGTGGTGTTATAAACGTGTCAACAAACACACCAAAATATTATGCCGGGTTCGTAATGCTTGCCTTCAATGTGTGGAAAGGCAGGTGCACTTCAAAACATTTGAATGTTTTCTCTCTCTTCAAAATTCCTATTTTAGCAATATAAAGAATTAACACACAAAATAAAACAGCACCAAAAGTTGTTTGGAAAATTTTTCAAATAAATCTTAAAATAAACTAGACAATATTTCAGAGAGGTGGGAAAAGAATTAATTCATTTGGAGTTGTATTTAAAAGATATAACCACCAAAGTTCGTCAACTGGTTTTAAATAAAATGTAAAAAGAAAACGTTTGAGAGGGATTACGCTTTGCGGGAAACGATTGCATTTACTTTCACTTATCCCGCGTGGAGCGCTGGGAGTCACCGACAAGGTCCAGGGGCCCACTAGTCGTTTGACTAGTCGCCTCCTCCTCTTCCTCTCGTCCCGAGCCGAGGCGGGAGTCCGGCGATCGCCGCCGGCGAGCGGCGTTTTTCGGGCATCTCGAGTGCAGGATGGATCCGCCACTCCTAGGCGGTCCTTCCGTGGTCGCAGGTCACCGGGGTGGAGGGAGTTGCCGGCGCGAGCTCCATGGGCGGAGAGGTGGCCGGTGTGACGGAGTGATTTTGTGGCGGCGATGGCTCTTAACAAAATTGATTAGGGAAATGGTTCACGGAGGACGAGGTAGCTCTTGGCGAAGAAAACGGAGAGGGGGAGGCTCTGGAGGCGCCGGAGTGAACGAGGCAGTGGCGGCGGCCGTGGTTGCCGGAGATGAGGAAGACGGCGTTTCCCGGACGATTGCGAGCTGTGGGGGGTGTCGTTGGGGTGGCCTGAGGCTGCATGCGTGCTCGGGGAAGCTCGGGGGCCTCCTTTTATAGCTCGTCGAGGTCGGTTCCGTGGCGGCGGAGATAAGAACGGCGGCGAACCGCCTTTCGTGCTGTAGGGCAACGTGGCGGCGACGAGGGCTTGCGACAAAGCTGCGGATGAGCTCGGCTGTGCTGGGGGCCGTGGCGAGGGAAGGTTCGGACGGCGCCGACATGAGCAGGGCTGTCGGGCGACGATGGCGGCTAGCGCTGGCCTGCCGGGAGTGGCGAGGGGCGGCTTGGGTTGCGGTGAGCACGGAGCTGCCGCGTGGTGCTGCAGAGCGGGACAAAGCCGTGGGGGCTAGCGGTCGGTTTCGGCGCATATGCGCAAGCAACGCACGCTCGCTCGCTGGCTCTGGCGTGCACGGACGTGCTCGATTTAAATGCCGAGCATGCTACGAGCTTGGGTGAGGCTGGCATTTAGCGATCTAGGTTAAGAGTAACGGGAGTCTAGTGGACATGCTTGTTTGATCAGAGGTGCAAGTTCATAGTGTAGACTTGAGATCATGCCAATTCAGACATGCACATAGGGTGTTTGTCAAAATGCCAAAGGCACCTAGGCTATTCTTGGAGTGGCCAAACGTCCAGATCGGTGTCTCGTGGATGAAAGAGAGGTTGGTGAAGTTAGCTTGCAGAAATCGAAACTTGCTAATGCAAGTTTTGCAAAACTTCAATTCTCGATGAAAGCAAAGGGCATTATTTCATGAACTAAAATGATCCAATAAGTGCATGCTCCTAGACTTAGGGGTTTGGCAAGGTGGACTATCAAGAGAAAAAGAAACAATGGATACAGGAGCAACTAAAATGGTGGTTGTGTACAAATCCTCAAATTGGACCGTAATGGAAAAGAAGTTGATTCACTCAAAAATTTCAAGGAACTTAAATGGGTTTTTGCACAAGATGGAATGATATGCTCCTACCGACATCCCATAATTTTGGTGGAGGCTAGAAACAAATATTTTAAAGGGTTGCATGTAAAGTTGCTCTCTGGACCGAGAAGAAAACATGTGTAGCACTCAAAATAATTCAAGATTAAAAGATATTTTTGATTAAAAGTGATTTAAAAACATCACATGACCTCTCCAAATTTTTGTGGATCACACCCCTTCTAACCCCAACCCCAGCAGATAGTAACCCAATACCAATTGACACGAACCGCTCTCCACCACAGAGCACCCAAACACGAAAAGTTCATAAGGCAACAAGCAGTGCCTATAGAACGAGGACCACCACTCCAACCCCAAGTCAATGCTTAAAGCGTAAGAAGAATTTTTTCGGTCAAGTTCCATAGCTATGGTTCATACTATTTTGCTCTTGCATCGTGTATTTACTCATACCAACTAATTTCAAACTTGAAGGACGAATCAAACTCCAATGGGGCAATAGCTAAGTTTTAAACCTGCTTTTTAACGTGTTTGTTGTTGTAACTTGCTCTATGTTGATTTCAGCCAATTGAATAAACAGCTTATGTTCTCATGCCATGCACATTACAAGTGTTGTTATTGCTGGTAGTTTCTCACACTTATATTCCGTTTATGCTGCTTTGTCTTAAATAGATATGATTCAAACTGCCTCTATCTTGATTTGACAACATAAACTAGAACGATATAGACCATACAGGAACATACTACATAGATATATGTTTGTTTCATGTCTGTTATCCCGCCCACCTTATTATCGAACTGGTTTACCAAAATGATTTCATATACAACATGGTAAACTTGTGATGTGTTTGTTTGTTTCTCTTTAGAAAGTAGATAAAATATTGGAGAAGAGTACCTTGTTATGCAATGTTAATGAAAGTAATGCGATAAGGTTCAAGATAGTGAGACATCCCCGCTGGTCTCCAAGAAAGCTAATAAAACTATAGTGAAGACATCGAGACAACCCAAAAGTCCTGTCTTGATGTAGTGTTCGAGTTATCGGTTACTATCCGGCACCACTTCTTCGAACCGCTACCTGAATCAATTCGCTTCTTGAGTCTCAACTTCAAGTTGAAAGACATCGATCAAATGTTATGCGACAGAAGTCAAGGACCGAGGAAGTCCCCAGAATTCAGATGCATACTTTCGCAATGTTAAGTGCCGGAGGATTTGCGCCAAACAAGAGAACGTTAATAAGCTTGCTAAGCATCTTGCTAGTATTATGGGTACCTGTGATATTGTTTCTTGAGCTCTCTTCAAGTGGTTTCAGCTTGACTTGTTTTGCTACGGCGTTATGTGCATCGTCGCCAACTTTGACAACCAAGTATATGATATATGTCGCTTTGTTCCCTATATTTGAACTGTGGCTAACTTTTATGCCCAATGGATGTAATATTTGTAATAGCCATGATAGCCTAACGAAGTTGCTTGCTTATATATTTCCTTGTGTTTATTTCTTTTGCTTGTAGTCGCGCTTTTTTCCGCGGTTTGTGGCCGCAATAACCTATTTTTAAAACTAGGCCACAATAACCATAGGATAAATTTCATCAGAAGTTACCATGGGCCTCCTACGGTCAGAGAAACAATGGCCCTTCTAAGGGTCATAGAAACAATCGGCCTTCGACGGGCAGTAGCATCATGGGCCTTCTACGAGCCATAGAATCAATGGGCCTCTACGGTCAGATGATCGACGCCAAACATGGGCCAATAATGATCGCATTATGGGCCATCAACGGGCTAGATTTGGAATCGTATGTTCATGGGGCCAATAACGGCCCGCCGTTAAATGGTCTAATTTGATAACACTATGAAAACGCCCAACGGATTAACGGGCCGCAAACGGGCCGATTGTAACCACATGTTGAATTTGTCCCACAAGCGTAAAAGGTCAAGAATAGCCGTAAGTAACCGAATGCTAGAAATGAGCCTAAGAATAATCGGGCCCGAGAAGGCCAAAAGATAACACTGGTTGAAAAGTCCAAGGAATAATGGTCCATTAATTGGTATAAAGTGGTACACTATTCATTGCGTGCCGATTCACCATGGGCCGTTAATGTGCCAAGAGTTACAAATGGCCTCGTAGGGGCCGAAGACATCATGGGCCATACATGTGCCGGATGTTACAACGGGTTGGAATCATATTGACGGCCGATGAAGCTACTGCGGTTTTATTTCGAGCCGTGAAGGGCCATGAGTTAGTGGGTCGTGAATGGGCTATATATGAACAGGCCATTAGCAGCCTCGTCGTCGTCCCTGCTACTCGACCAAGTCAAACGGGCTGGCCTTTTCACCGTATGGGCCTCTATTAGCCGTACACGGTCAACATATCATAGGCGCCCGTCCAATGAATGGATGACATCTGTCCCAACGGTGAGCCAACACGTGTTTCCTCCGCCAATGAAAACTTTACACGGAAAATCCACATTGGTCCGCTGTAGCGGGTTATCGGATCCAAAACCGACCCGATAGCTTAACGACAACCTGTTACAAAGGATGCCACGGTCACCACCTTGACGTAAAGCACTTCCATGACGCGGTATTTATCGTCATGGAAGTGGACACCGTGATGATAATTTTGGTAATGTCATGGAACACCCTACAACAGCACGTGTACGAGTATCTTGATTTTGTCCTAAAATCATCATGGATGTACATGCATGTGTAAAACGTGACCTACTTTGACAAACACGATCATCACGAAGTGTATTTTTTGTAGTGTCATGTGACGAATAAAAATATAGCTCCATGTGAGGTTGCCAATAATGTTGAGATGAAAGAGGATGCCTTCCGGCATCCCGAGCTTGGACGCTTGGGTCTTCCTTGAATATTACATTGTGGTGCCTTGGGAATCCCAAAGCTTAGGGTCTTGCCACACCTTATTCTCCTCATATAGATATCTCACCCAAAACTTGAAAACTTTAATCACACAAGACATAACGAACTTCATAAGATAGGTTAGATGATAAAGGGCAAATCATTCACTTTGGTACTGCCAAGACAAGATTCATAATTTTCCACACAATGCCTACTATACCCTATCATTTTTATGTTGACCAATATAAGCCATAGAAACCATAAAACAAGTAAATTGAGTATCGAAATGAATCACAAAAACAACAGCCTGAAATGATCTCGAACAATGACAAACTTCAGAACTCCAAAAATCCTGAAAAATTCTAAAAGCGAGGAAATTTGTATATAAATTATGTGTAGAAATTTCAGGATTTTATCACATTCTAGTGAATTTAAATAATTATGTTACTGGGATTAAAAGTTTGTGTTTTTTACACAGAATCAAGTCAACTATCATCCACACTATCCAAAGGCGACTTGGCACTTTATTGAAACAAAAGCTATAAAAATGATTACTACAGTAGCTTAATCATGTGAACACACAAAAATAGTAGGTAAAAATATTGGGTTGTCTCCTAACAAGTGCTTTTCTTTAATGCATTTTAGCTAGGCATGATGATTTCAATGATGCTCACATAAAAGATAAGAATTGAAACATAATGGGAGCATCATGAAGCATATGAGTGGAACATTTAAGCCTACCCCACTTCCTATGCATAAGGATTTGTGAGCAAACAACTTATGGGAAAAAGAATCATCTAGCATAGGAAGGCAAAACAAGCATGACTTTAAGATTCTCAACACATAGAGAGGAAACTTGATATCGTTGAGATATGTAAAAGCATATGTTCCTCTCTCATAATAATTTTTAGTAGCATCATGAATGAATTCAACAATATAGCTATCACATAAAGCATTCTTTTCATCATTCATAAGCATAGAAATTTTACTACTCTCCACATATGCAAATTTATTCTCATCAATAGTAGTGGGAGCAAGCTCAACAAAACAACTATCATGAGATACTTGATTGAAATAATCAAATTGAACATTAAAATTATGATGAAAACTGTCATGGTTCATTATTCTTTATAGCATACATGTCATCACCATAGTCATCATAGATAGCAACTTTTGTTGTCAAAATCAATTGAAACCTCTTCCAAAATAGTATATTCATCACTAAATAAAGTCATGACCTCTCCAAATCCACTTTAATTATTATTACAATAAGCTTCAACACCTCCAAAATAGTGGGATCATTATTACCTAGAGTTGACATTCTTCCAAACCTACTTTCATCATTGATCATCATAATAAGTATTCTCATCATAACTTGGGGGACTAAAAATATCACCTTCATAAAACATAGCATCCACAAGCTTATGGACTTGCATATCCCTAGCATTATGGATATTCCAAGATTTCATACTAGCAACATTGCAATCATATCGCCCATGGATTTTATGCCAAATATTTTATTGAATTCTTCTTCTATCAATTGAGCACAATTTTTCTTTCCATCATTTTCAGGAAAGACATTAATAAAGATGAAGTATATGAGGCAACCTCAATTCCATTTTTGTAGTATTGTTTTATAAACCAAACTAGTGATAAAACAAGAAACTAAAAGATTCAATTGCAAGATCTAAAGATATACCTTCAAGCACTCATCACGGCAAGGGTGCCGTAAAAGAGCTTGATGTCCACTACACAACTTACTCTTGTAGACTCATGTTGGGCCTGCCACGTAGTTTTGTAGATAGTAGAAACTTTCCTTCAAGTGGATGACCTAAGGTTTATCAATACATGGGAGGCGAGGATGAAGATGGTCTCTCTCAAACAACCCCTCAACCAAATACAAGAAATCTCTTGTGTCCTCAACACACCTAATACAATGGCAATTGTATAGGTGCACCTCATGAAGAAATGGTGATACAAGTGTAGTATGGATAGTAGATATAGGTTTTGTAATCTGAAAATAAAACAGCAAGGTAGCAAGTAATACAACGGAGCACAAACGGTATTGCAATGCTTGAAAACAAGGCCTAGGGTTCATACTTTTATTAGTGCAATCTCTCAGCTAACATAATTGAATCATATAGCAATCCTCAATGCTTTAAGAATCACTCCAAAGTTCTTATCAAGCGGAGAACATAAGATGAAATTGTTTGTAGGGTACAAACCACCTCAAAATTATCCTTTCCGGCAATCTATTGAGCTATCCCTATAAGTGTCACAAATAGCCCTAGAGTTCGTATTAAAATAATACCATATGATACACATCAATGTAGGATCGAAAGTAGGTGTAGAGGGGTGATTAGACTACTTGACTAAATAAAAATCTAGCCTTTTCCCAATTTTAAGTCTTGGCAGATTTTAGCAACTTAGGACAAGTCAAGAAATCAACCTTACACATGCAATTCTAAGAGTATAGCAGCGGAATGTAAATCAATGCATATGAAGGTAAAGGGAAGGGTTTGGAAAGGCAAACTCAATGTGACACAGAGATTTTTGGAGTGGTTCCGACAGTGGTGCTATCGACATCCATGTTGATGGAGACTTCAACCCATTTAAGGGTAACGGTTGTGCGAAGTCCACCTGAGGGCTCCGCCACTAAGAAGCAACCTTGTCTATCGCACCATGGCCATTGCCCACGAGTACTTGCCTCACTTGGGTAGATCTTCACGAAGTAGGTGATCGCCTTGCACTTACAAACTCCTTGGTTCAACTCCACAATCTTGACGGAGGCTCCCAACCGACACCTAACCAATCTAGGAGACACCACTCTGCAAAAGCTAATAGATGTTGTGTTGATGATGAACTCCTTGTCTGTGTTTCAAATGATAGTATCCCCAAACTCAACTCTCTCACAGATTTGGCTATGGTGGAAAGATGATTTGAGGAAAGCAACTTGGGGAAGGCTAGAGATCAAGATTCTTGTGGTAGGATTGGAATGTCTTGGTCTCAACACATGAGTAGGTGGTTCTTTTTCAGAAAATGAGTAGTGGAAGTGTAGGCATGTTTCGATGGCTCTCTCACTAATGGAGAGGAGGTTAAGGGTATATATAGCCTCCACACAAAATCTAACTGCTATACACAATTGAGCCGACTTGGCCAGATCGATATGTGAACTCGGTGAGACCGATTCAGCCAAAATGTGGGACCGACATGATAAACTCAGTGGGACCGATGAGCTAGGGTTAGGCAAACCTCATCTCGGCTGACCGACATGGAACTCGTGAGACCAATTTCATTAATAAGCTAACAGAGTTGGTCGTGCAAAGTTGGTGTGACCGATCACCCTTTGGTAATACCAAAACGCTACCAAAGGAAACATAGATTTTGCACCGCAAACTCGTGGGATCGACGCTCATTTCGTGAGACCGAAATGTTGTGAAGGGAATAGAGAGTTTGTAATCCCATCTCGGGAGACTAAGATCCTCGCCTGTGAGACCGAACTGATTAGGATTTTGCTATGGCTATGTCAAGTGAACTCTCAGAGCTACGATGAATCAAACTGTAATGAAGTTTGACTTTAGTTTTGGACATATTTAGATTTGAGAAAGTGGTTGAGGGCTTTGGAGCATATCACTAAGCATATTGAGCAAGTAGATCATTACAACACCTCATCCCCTTTGAATAGTATTTGCTTTTCCTATGGACTCAATGTGATTTTGGATCACTATAATAGAAATGAAGAGTCTTGAGGTTTTTCCAATATTTGTCCTTACCATTTTGAGGGGTCCACATCTCTAGTCCATGCCATGTCTGTCATGGGAATCATGGCCACCTATGGGGCCAGGAGGCCCTCATCGTTCGGTAGGGGGGCCGGTTGCACAAAGAGCAAACGAACATGTGGCAACACAGCAGAGATCCCATGAGAAGTTTTACCTGTGTTCGCCACCGCGAGGCATAAAACCCTACTCCTGATTTGGTGAATTGATGGTGGAAAGGTGGTGGTGGGATGAGTACACTTGCCGCAAGGGTTGCTCTCAAGAGCGATACACGAGTATGGACGGTGAGTAAGCCAACTTTCTAACCCTTTTTACGATTGCCATGGGCCTCCTTTTATAGATTAAGGGTCACCACAAGCAAAGTAGTCATTATGCATTGATATGACAAAGAACAAAGGCTATCATACCTAACTCTATGGGCTGGTAGGGTGCATTAATCGCGCCGCTTAACGCCACATCGCTGGTTGCCGGACAAGGCTTGTGGCTATTTTGCCAGCTCGCGCTTACTTTCTTGACACGCCGCAGAGGGGTGTCATCTGTGGGCTTCTCTCAGAGAAAGGGCTGTGGCGTAATGGTTGCCACTTAATCACTCTTCGACACCACATCGATGGACGACGTGGGTCGTGGTGGAGTGGTTGGTGAGGTGATTTTGCCTCGTGAGCCCGGCAGTTCTCGCTCGGGCGCCTTTGATCACCCGCTGGTGGTTTCGCTTCTTGCCGGCTCGCCTGGCCAAAGGAGGCCTTTCTTGGTGATATCTTGCTTCTCCGCTTGATCTTGGTCCCCATCTCATGCTGGTCTTTCAATCTCTTGGTTTTTGTACTTTGGATTGACTTTTATGCTTCAATCTTGTTCCCATGCTCGTGACAGCCCCGGGCAACACCTAGGGTTTGTTGCACCGAGAGCCCCGGCCTGCCCCAACGCGCCGCCGAGCATCATCGTGGTAGGGCCTAATAAGTGCACAGTGTGGCTGTCAAGGTGCGGCCTGTGAGGTCTTTGCTTCTTCATTAGCCTTGATTTTGAGCCGCTTCCATTTCCCGCCAAGATCGTGATCTCGGATTCTCCTCGCCCCATGATCACGAGGCGGAAACCTCCATCTCACTGGCCCCGGCCCCGCATGCACCTGCCATGTGTCCCAAGGCATTGGGTGGTAGGTGGATGAGGGCACGGGAGGAGTGCCTTGGAAAATCGAGCCCCGATGGTTGGAGAAGAGGGTTGGCCTCGACTCTGAGTCACAAGCAGTGCAGAGGCCCGATGGAGGAGAGGGGCGGCCATTTCCCAGATGAGGAGCCAGCCCCGCCTCCATTTCCCTATAAAAGGAGTCAGGCAGTGCTTTTTTGAACACACCTCCTTCTTCTCGTGATCCTTCTCTTCTAGTGGTGCGAGGCGAGGGCGCGGTAGTGCTCCACGACGGCGACAAGGGCTTGGCCACAGGCTCTCCTCCCCCCAGTGCCCTAAGGCAGCAAATCGCTCACAAGGAAAGGAGCAAGGACGGGTCGCCACCGAGTGCTCGAGGAGGAGGAGGGTGACGTGTCTTGATGGCGCCTCACAGTGGCTCCTCCCCGATGGAAGGCCACACATGCACCAACCCCGGAGTTCATCATCAAGCATGCTTTGTGTGGTCATTTTGCCTCCCAACCCCTTTGTGCGGAGATGGAGCTCGAGCAACCACGCCTCATGGCTACACATGAGGGGTTGCGAAAGGAGGTATGAGGGTTGACGCGACTTCCCCGCCTCATGTGGTGTATCTCCGCCGTGGAAGACTTTGCACGCTCCCATGGCTTCCCGATGGGGCACGCTCCAATTCAAATTAATGGGGAACGGCCTGCTCTCCGTCAAGATCTTTGGGTGCTCCGGAGGTCGCTTAGGAGCTGCACGGAGAGCTCGACCGACGACGAAAGCTCCTCCTCGAGCAAAAGCGACGAGGAGGATAGTGATGGCGGCGATGACGGCAAGGCAGGAGCGATGACACGACCGCTGATCGTCGTCGCGATCATCTTCATCAGCAGCAGCACCATCATCTCAGATTCTTTCTCTCCCGCAATGTGATTTGCCGAGAGTTGGATGCAAAGTGTGGATGGTGCTGCTTGCCTCGAGCAGCCTTCCACCTAGACTCCCAGCTTCCTCTCAGTGCAGCTCCATTAGCCCCGCCGAGTCCCTGCTAGCCCTGTAATGGTAGTTGATGGGGCCTCCGCCATGCTCTCCATCGAGGTGTTCCTCGCTCCCATTCCGCCTGCCTCTCTGGAGCCCGAGGGAGTGGTTGGGATCCCACGAGCGCCTCCTTCTTGCTTTTGACTTCGTCAGGCCTAAGAGGAGAGGGACAAGAAAGGGCATTATAGAGCACTTATCTTTTTCAATCTTAAACCCAGCACTTGCCAAATTTTAATTCAAATAATGTAATCTCATGTCCATGTTTGTGTTCTGTGATGCTTGTACTTGTATTAGCATATTAATGAAAAGATGAACCTTGCCGGAACCCGTGCATGTATATGTCCATGCAGAGGTGGGATGCCTCTTTAATGTAAATAAACAAGTTTTTCCTGGCGGTCCATCCTGCCGCACCTTTGTCTGCCGGAGAGCTATGGCTGCTGTGGAATACAGAGGGGCCAGCCTCCCCCGCCAACTTCTTTGTACCAAGGACCACCGCAACGCTCGAGTCATGGATGGGAGCAACTAAGTCTTAAAGGAGTGGCAGGGCTTTCATGCTCAAGTTATAGCTTTACGTAACATCGATGGACAGGAGAAAAACTTATCTTGTTTGGCTTTCCGAGGATCGCGTCGCAATCTTCTCAACTCCTTGTCTAAGCCAAGTGCACGGCAGAACCTAGGCCATGCAGATGAGAACTAATGCAGGATGCGATCCTATCTACATGCAAATGCTCATCAAATGCTTATGCAGCAATCTTGGAATGCTCATGCATGCATGCGATCTTGGTCGGGACACCCCACAACGCTTTTTTTTTCTTGCAGGGGTCATCGCCCCTTTGTACAAGGGGTTACATGCACCGAGGCAAGGCTTGTACAAAAGGGTGTGGGGTTGGGCGAGACAGCCGGTTTTATGGGTAGAACTTATGAGATGCTCAATATTCCATGAGTTTTGCAATTGAGTGCCATCTCTCGATCTCCAGACGGACCGCACTGTGTCCGTGACTCGAATCCTCGGTAAGAGCCTTCCCACTGACCACTTGTGTGTACTTGGCGGATCGAACGCGCCTAATGACAAGGTCACCTTCCTCAAAATACGGGCATGAACCCTGGCTATGATAGCAACGTAGGGCTTGCCGATAGCGTAGCACGGTAGCAGCCCGGAGACGTTTCTCGAGTAGCACAGCGTCACACGCCGGTTAATCTTGCGATATTTCATCGAGGCAAGCACTCGAGCGACCCATAAATGAGTTCCGTGGGGAAAACTCCTTCGACCCATAGACCGGGAGAAGGAGTCCCGTAGCTCGTTTGGTGTCGCTCGAGGACCAGAGAACTACCGAAGCTCCTTGATCCACCGCCCGACGGCTTCTACAGATATCAAAAGTCCTTGTCTTGAGTCCACGTAGCACTTCAGCGCTCGCCTCCTCAGCTTGTCCATTGCTCCTGTGGGTGTGCCACAAAGGCTAATGAGATCTTGCATCCGAGGACACGAATATTGCATGAAGGTGTGGCTCGTGAACTGGATGCCATTATCGGTGATGATCCTTGGTCGAACTCCAAAATGACACACCAGATCTTTCAAGAACTTGATAGTCGATCGAAAATACCTTTCAAATACTCGCCACTTTGTAAACTTGTCGATGGCAACCAACAAGAATTCAAAGCCTCGATTGCTCGAGGGACGGGCTGAGGATATCGATCCCTAAATCGAAATGGCCATGATAGAGGGATTGTCTCAAGGTCTTGGGCAGGTGTGTCTTTTCTTGAATGGAACCTGTAGGCTTACATTTCGTGATTGAGCCGACCACATGTTGGAGGGTGTGGGCCAATAGAATCCTTTGTCGGAATGCTTTCCCAACTAATGCCCTTGATCCAATGTGGGAGCCGACATTCTTCCGTGAATCTCAGCTAGTAGTTCCTTTCCTCCTTCCCGTGAGACACACTTCAATTTCACAATCAAGGCCTCCTTCAGTGCAGAGTGTCATCGACAAACTATTACATACCGCCCTCTGGCTACTTTGCACGGGCACGTGCTCTATTTGCAATCCACAAAGTCCTCCTCTAATCTCCTCATTTCTCAATGTATACCTTCATCAATGGACTTTGGTAATCCTTGTTGACTTGTCTCACCACAAGTTGTGAATCAATGATCATTTCTTAATTCCCAATTCAGCGGAATCCGAGCGTGGCAAGGAGCCCTTCATACTCGGTCAGATTGTTGGTTGCTTCCTCCCGCAAAGTGCATTTGGACGACGTTATTCAACTACTCCCGGAGGGGGCAACAAGAAGCACGCCAGCCCCTCGTGACTTGCAGGAAAAATCACCATCAAAATACATAATCCATTCTGGGGTGATTCTTGCAGTGATAGATGTCTATGTTACTCTCATCGTGGGGTTACGCCCATTCGCAATAAACTCTACCAATGCCCCGCCTCGATAGTTGGTGTGCTCAAACAGCTTCCGATGGTGTGTTCGTGTTCCTCCGCAACTCAGGATCAATGCAAAGCCTCCACTTTCCATTAGACTGCACAATCACTAGATTTGCCAACCACGAGGATGCAGATTCTCCCACCAAACCAGCCGCCTAAGTTGCTTGATCTCTTCTCGCATGAACTCGCGCTCTCCAAGGCTCGCTCGACTTTATGTTTGACAGGTTGGGCATGGGCGCACAACAAGGTGGTGCTCGATTACCTCCTCGAACGCCGATATCGATGGTTGCCAAGCAAACACATCGATATTCGCCAGGAAGGCAAAGAGTGTGCTTTCCTATTTGTCATCAAGGGTAGCGCCGATAGTGAAATTACCATCAACACCAACCAGCACCTCGTGACCTTCTTTACTTTGGTATAAACAACCTTGGATCTCTTATCGTTAGAACACCGTCACGACCGGTTTTTCCGGAAATCAATTTCAGATAAGACCGTGCGGCTCATCACCCAGGATTATCAAGAATGATGAGGCTCCAACTTGATACGTAAATTCCAAGCAAAATACAAAATATGTAGTACAAGACCATTCTCGCCTCGTGAGTACAACAAATGGTTTCTAGTGGTTGATGGCGAAGCGTTGTGGATCCTCGTCTATGGGACTCCATTTCCACAGAACAACCGACTGTGTTAACTCCTATCTTCGCGAGGCTGCTATCTCCATTGCTTAGGTTCCTGCTGTCGCCGTGACGCTTTCTCCGCACAAAAATCTGGCCAAGACAATAGCTGGACAAGCCAGGAGTACTTTGAATGTACTCGCAAACATTATGAACACAGTATAACATATCTATGGTGTGATGGAAAATATATGATGCTCATGACGCTACCACAAGATAAATGTAACTATGATGCGCAAGCAAGTTAGTTATGAATGTGTAAAGATATAGTAGTATCAAAATTTGTGAAGTAAATAACGAGAATGCCATACCGATGCGTCTGGCGACACCGCATAAAGGGCTTTAAAATAATAATCATAGCGAATATCCCTGAGGTAGAACCATCCTGTAGATACCGCGATAAAGAGCTTTAAAAGAAATGCTATACCAAGGCCCGAGCGACACCACATAAAGGGCTTTAAAAGAAATGTTACAATGGGCCCGAGCGACACCACATAAAGGGCTTTAAAAGAAATGTTACATGCAAGGCTCGAGCGACACCTCATAAAGGGCTTTAAAAGAATGTTACAATGCAAGGCTCGAGCGACACCTCATAAAGGGCTTTAAAAGAAATGTTACAATCAAGGCCCGAGCGACACCACATAAAGGGCTTTAAAAGAAATACATACGGCGTCTGAGCGACACCTCATAAAGGGCTTTAAAAGAAATGTTGATACGCCTGAGCGACACCACATAAAGGGCTTTAAAAGAAATGTTACGTCAAGGCTCGAGCGACACCTCATAAAGGGCTTTAAAAGAAATGCCATAGTCAAGGCCCGAGCGACACCTCATAAAGGGCTTTAAAAGAAATGCCATAATGCAAGGCCCGAGCGACACCTCATAAAGGGCTTTAAAAGAAATACATTAATGCCTCGAGCGACACCACATAAAGGGCTTTAAAAGAATGAACAAACATAGTGAGTACCCGAGGTAGAACCATCCTGAGATACTCAATAATAACAATAATATCACGGGTTAGTCAACATTAATAAAATTCATAATCATCATTAGTCACAAGTCACAATTCATGTTGTTCAGCCTGCACGTTTCAACCTCCAAGACCACACTAAGACCGACACTGACTTGGCCCCTGCATCAAATCCTTAACCATGGACACGGCTATTCAATAGGTTTTAAATCTGCAGAGGATGTACTTTACCCACGAGCAACGGATTCCTTTAGTCCATCGACTAATTCCGCCACGGTCTTTTAAATGAAAACACACCGACTTGCACACACCACTTAACTCACTCGGTTCCGAATCACCCACTACACTTGTCAAGCAAACTCTATGGGGAGGCTACAACCTCGAGTAGCATGGGATCAAATTTATATCGCACAAGACTAAGGGGTGGCCTCCCTCTCTCGTCCCAACCGAAACACCCATGCCCCTGCATCGATGACGGCTTTAATCCAGGCCATGGTACCCTCATCCCGCCCCTCCAGACGTGTGCTAGAAAGGGTTGACAATTTATCGAACTGCACTTTACCGTGGTAGGGACAAGTGGTAGCACAAACAAGTGTGGGGTTATCGAACAAGACTCGATCTACTACGACTCAGAGGTTTATAGTTTCGCATGACATGTATAACAAATATATTCCAACCAATGCAATCAACCTCATCATATCTTATCATGCCATACGGACATACCCGGCCTCGACGGAGACCCGCGACAAGCTCACACCTACCAAGGCAGAGGCTTTCCCTGATTCTCTCCGATGTATGCAAGATACATGAGGATGATTACCATCACAAGTATACTCATTTCCAAAAAAGATGGAAATCACCAATATGCATCCATGCAAATGATCATATCACATGAAATAACGAGTCCTTCGAAGAAGGTGTTATAAACGTGTCAACAAACACACCAAAATATTATGCCGGGTTCGTAATGCTTGCCTTCAATGTGTGGAAAGGCAGGTGCACTTCAAAACATTTGAATGTTTTCTCTCTCTTCAAAATTCCTATTTTAGCAATATAAAGAATTAACACACAAAATAAAACAGCACCAAAAGTTGTTTGGAAAATTTTTCAAATAAATCTTAAAATAAACTAGACAATATTTCAGAGAGGTGGAAAAAGAATTAATTCATTTGGAGTTGTATTTAAAAAGATATAACCAACAAAGTTCTCGTCAACTGGTTTTAAATAAAACAGTAAAAGAAAACGCTTCGAGAGGGATTACGCTTCCGGGAAACGACGCATTTACGCCACTTATCCCGCGTGGAGCGCTGGGAGTCACCGACAGGTCCAGGGGCCCACTAGTCGCTTGACTAGTCGCCTCCCTCCTCTTCCTCCGCCCCGAGCCGAGGCGGGAGTCCGGCGATCGCCGCCGGCGAGCGGCGCTTTTCATGGCATCCGAGTGCAGTGGATGGATCCGCCACTTAGGCGGTCCTTCCGTGGTCGCAGGTCACCGGGGTGGAGGGAGTTGCCGCGCGTAGCTCCGCGCGGAGAGGTGGCTTTGGTGACGGAGTGATTTTAGGCATGATGGCTCCCAACAAAATTGATTAGGGAAATGGTTCACGGAGGACGAGGTAGCTTGGCGAAGAAAACGGAGAGGAGGCTCGAGGCGCCGAGTGAACGAGGCAGGCTGGCGGCGGCCGTGGTTGCCGGAGATGAGGAAGACGGCGCTTCTGGACGATTGCGAGCTGTGGGGTGTCGGGGTGGCTCGAGGTCTGCATGCGTTTTGGGAAGCTCGGGGCCTCTTTTATAGCTCGCCGAGGTTTGCCTGGCGGCGGAGATAAGAACGGCGCGAACCGCTTTTCGTGGCTGAGGGCAACGCGGGCGCGATTTAGGGCTTGCGACAAAGCCGCGGATGAGCTCGGCTGTGCTGGGGGCCAGCGGAAGGTTTTGACGGGCCGACATGAGTGGGCTGCCGGGCGACGATGGCGTTAGCGCTATTCCGGGGAGTGGCGAGGGGCGGCTTGGCGGTTATGTGAGCACGGAGCGTCCGCGGTGCTGCAGAGCGACAAAGCCGTGGGGGCTGCGCGTCGGTTCGGCGATGTAAGCGTGCTAAACGCGACGCTCGTCAAGGCCTGGCGCAGCACGACGTGCTCGATTTAAATGCCGTGAGCATGCTACGAGCTTGGGTGAGGTGGCATTTAGCAGATCTAGGTTAAGAGTAACGGGAGTCTAGTGGACATGCTTGTTTGATCAGAGTGCAAGTTCATAGTGTAGACTTGAGATCATGCCAATTCAGACATGCACATAGGGTGTTTGTCAAAATGCCAAAGGCACCTAGGCTATTCTTGGAGTAAACCGCATCGTCTCTGGATGAAAAGAGTTAAGAAGTGAAGTAGGTAAATCAGAAACTTAATGCAAGTTTTGCAAAACTTCAATTCTCGATGAAAGCAAAGGGCATTATTTCATGAACTAAAATGATCCAATAAGTGCATGCTCCTAGACTTAGGGGTTTGGCAAGGTGGACTATCAAGAGAAAAAGAAACAATGGATACAGGAGCAACTAAAATGGTGGTTGCTGTGACAAATCCTCAAATTGGACCGAATGGAAAAGAAGTTGATTCACTCAAAAATTTCAAGGAACTTAAATGGGTTTTGCACAAGATGGAATGATATGCTCCTACCGACATCCCATAATTTTGGTGGAGGCTAGAAACAAATATTTTAAAGGGTTGCGCAGTAAAGTTGCTCTCTCGACCGTAGAAGAAAACATGTGTAGCACTCAAAATAATTCAAGATTAAAAGATATTTTTGATTAAAAGTGATTTAAAAACATCACATGACCTCTCCAAATT